>CM076966.1:15872543-16302543 GCA_039105355.1 Benthosema pterotum
GTCAGAGAATGACATGCAATCAAACGTCGTTAAATGGTAAATGGTGCATTTATAAAGCACTTTAATCCAAAATGCTGCTTGTAGATTATATCCAATAATCTACAAGCTACAAGGATACAAGCTACAAGGATACTCTACTATCCTTTCTCACGCACATCCATACATCTATGGTGGAGGAAACCATGCAAGGCAGTGAAGCCACCAACCTGCTCATCAGGAGCAATTAGTGCACCAGAGTCTCGCTACACCTAAATGTGGTGCAGGGGTGGACTGACAGTCTGGCATACAGGGCATTTTCCCGGTGGGCCGACCCCCCCGGGGGCCGTTAATGTCGTGTTTTAATTAAAAAAAAAAAAATCTGCACAAAACCGGCCCACGAATCAGTGCTGGCGGCCCTCTGTCCTCTTCAAATGAGACTGCCTATTGCAGGGTTTTTATAGTTAACTAAAACTAACTAACTAATTTTAGTTAGCCCGAGCCCCAGAGCCCCTTATGTCTTAAATTCTCATGGGGGCTCAGGCCCCGGAGCCCCCACAAAGATTCAGAGGGCCGCTCTGAGGGCCGCTCTGAGACAAAATTGCCCGGTACGTTTTGAGCTCCCAGTCCACCCCTGATGTGGTGTTCAGACAAGCACGTATTATGCATTTACCTGCACAACTATTTAGCTGATATATCGCCTTTCTGCCACACAGAGAGAAACTTTGGAGACACTACTTCCTCGTCTCCGTGTGTGCAGAGAATGACGCCAAATTAGCCCTTTACTAAGTCCCTCCCCAATCCGGCCTTGTCCAATAGGCACGTTAGAATTGGAAAACTTGACCAGGAAAGCTTGAACTGGATGGCAACCGTTGCTAACATATTTGAATTGAATTGAAGGGCTGAAACATTGCTGAAACAGTAATAGTCCCCTCCTCACCCCCTCCAAACTAACCACACATCAGGCTTTCCACCTCCTACAACAGACAGGCTGCATCCATTCTTTTTTTTACTTAAAATGATGCAGGTGTGTGACAAACCAGCTCACTGGTATTAATTGTTAAATGTAATTTAGTCTATTTATTTGCACCATAACCTCCACCAAGCTCTTATATTTGCAAATATAATGTAACTCCCGGCTGGGATCGAACTACAACCTCACAGCTTATGTATTTTCAGAAATGGCACTTAAAACTTGACCCTTGGGTCAAATAATAATTAGCAAAAAGGTAAAAGCAAAAAACAAAACAAAGGTCAAGCTTGCAGGAAAAGCTTGCCATAAAAAATAGGCTTGAAGAAGCCGGACGTGGGTGTGATGTGTTCGTATTCGCCTTCTTGCTAGGGTTCTAGGACTCTGTACTTGGTCTGCTCTATTCCCCAAACCTTTTTGCCTGAAATAGCCAACAAGATTACTCCAAGTATTGTGCTGCGAGCCTGCGACTATTTTCAGCCAATGTTAGGCTGTGCTTGTGTATAGCACCCAGCCATGGGCTGGCCGCAACAGCCCTGCCAATTGGGCTCAGCCCTACTGGCGTCACTGGTTGTGTTGGACTGGCTAGTGGGAGTCCCGGGTTTAATCCTCGCTTCCCTGTATCACTAGACATGCATAAAGTGACTGAGGACTCAACTGGTAAAGTTAATCATTTTTTAATTTTATTTTTTATTTTATTTTTATTTTTTCAATTCCATAGGACTTTTCCGTTTGGATATAGAGGGTGTCAAGGCCATTTTTGAGATGATTTCTGTATTTCACATGTATACCCTCTATATAGGTATAGGGTCAAGTGGACAACTTCCAATCACTCAAATATTTGCCGGGACCCCCTGTTAACAATGATTTTTAACACAATATAGAGCTTTTTAAACAACAAAAGAAAACTTCACTCAAACAAAAACAATATCACTCTGTATAAGTGAATAATGTCAAAGGCAGGAAGCTTGCATGGAGTCCAACAACACTACACATTATGTTCATGTTTGTGGTTTTAATCGTCTTTACTGGACATAAATGACAGAGTGTGGGTTCAACAGAACGCAGCTTCTAATTAAGCAACGCCCAGAATATCGTGATTTATGTCATTGTTTCTGTCTTTCCGATGTTGTTTTCATTTTATTGGCATTGTTTTATTTTAGACAGACTTGTTAGACAGATGTTTTCACTACCAAGTTCCGCCTGCCCTTTAGATTATAGAGTAGCGTAACGCTCTTGGGACTACTGGATTTGACCCTGGCAGCACTTAAGAACAGGACTCTGACATTATACTCAGTATTCCTCTGGTACTGCACAGCATTGTAGAGCACCGCAGTCCCGCCTCCCTGTCTGGTTCCAGAAATGAATTTGTTGTTTATTTTCCTCATATACTTTTCAAAAAGCATTTACCTATATGATGTTTACACCACGGCCAAAGCAAATTCAGGTTGTGACAAATGACAAAAACCTTTTTTTTTTTTTTGCTGAACAAATAATTAGGGTGGAAAAAGCAGTGTGGTTACAACCCTTTTTTGTTGTTTTCTTCTTTGTAATTATTTGTTTGGTCCAAAACATTGTGTTGACTTTGTACGATGCTTAAAAGGTCTTTAAATAAATCCTTTTTGAAATGAGGAAAATTAATGTGGAATTCACTTCTGGAACAGGCGAGGGGGTGGGAGTACGGCACTCTAGTACCTCTTCCCACTCTGGTGGGAAGAAGTACTCACATTTTTGATCACATGGATTTCCAAAATTATTTGGATTATTGTTATTAAATTATAGGCCAGTACCAATACTGTGAACTTGTAATGTTTGATGAGAGCCTATAGTTATACATTTCCCATCCCAGCCATCTCATTTCATCTATGGAATTTGGGGTAAAATAAAACATAATTTATGCTAGCCAAGTCTACGGACCTTTCCCTAATGTTAGGGCAATGTCCACATCCGTCACCAGGCTAATATAAATACTGCCCTTGACTTGCCCTTCACTTCTCACATATGATTTTTAATGTAAATAAAAATATTGATAGGCCTACTGTGATGTAGAAATAATCTGTTACAAGTATGGGTCATGGGTTTAATTCATGGCATACATTTACGTGAGTGAAACAGTACACTACAAAAGTACCACTTTGAAATTAAAATAGCAAACTTGTGTGAACTTGCGTGCATGTGGTGGTCTCTGGGGGGTCCCCAAACTTGCAAACCCACAGGAACGCGCCAGGTGTGGTGGAACATTTCTGCCAAGGTCCCCCATATCCAAAACATATCAGAAAAATGACCGTGCTACTGTGTAGGGGTCCCTGATGGTCAATAGGGGTCCCTGGTGACCTGGGGGCCAGGGCGTCCCCTGATCATTTGACCCCTGGGAACATGACCAAGACTGTGGCGGTTCTGGCGAGGTGCCCCTCGTCTAAAACAGTGGATAAATGACATGTACGGGGGATCCCTGCAGGGTGTCCCTGTGAGTCACTGGGTCCCTGGGGGTGTCCAGGCTCCAACATGACCAGGGCTCATACCATAGTGCCACTTTGCTCTGTGTTGTATATACTGGCCACTGTAGGTACAGCTGTTCCTGGGAGGTCCCGGAGAATATACTGTAACATAGTCAATCTATGACTATGATTAATATGACTATATGAATTTATGACTATATTAATATAATCTCCATTATGTATTAGCATGTTTACATTAAGAGCAGCAGACTATACTGTACTTAAACTTGGGCAACACAAATGAGAGACAAGTCTGTGTATTTTAATCTGCAACACGATTTCATGGTAGGCCTATAATTAAAACCGTGATTTGAATTGAGTGAAGTAACTGCTGGGAAAGTCCCTAGTAATTAAGCGGCACTTGCGTTCAGGTGCGGTTCTAGGCTGCGTGCCTAAACAGGGCAACATTATCTCTGTCCATATTGCTTTGATAAATATAAAAATGTAACTTATAGACACAATGAATATACACTGTATTGACAACTTGGAATTACTGTATAACCCTCGGTTGAGAAATGAAAGAAAGCCGTTTCTAATCTCAACATTTACAACATTGTGCACTGAGGCTTATTATTGAATATGCGCTGATCTGCAAGCTAACAACGCCTTAGACATGGAATGGCCGTAAGCCTAAGCATTACACAGTATATATGTACTTCACAGAGTATTGACCCACATACAACAATTTAGAATTGTAACAATCGGTTAACAAATCTCAAGTTCTCAACATTTTGCTGCATTTTTGCGCTGGTGACAGACACTTCGATTCGGTGAGTGCGCTGCTGATCTGCAAGTTCACAGCGCACAATGGGTGCAATACAGGGAATGACACAGAATGATAATAAGTGTTTGATAGAATGTACTTGCTGGGAATATTTCCAAAGTTTCAGTAGCGCAACTACAACTTGTTACCGACGGTCAGTCGGCTCCTTGAGGTGTTTGTTGCGCCCAGACGGTCGAGGCTCATGCCGTACCATTTTAGTGGCAAAATATCCATAGCCTGTAAGGATGCCTCGGCCAATACAGAATACAGCGGTGTACAAATAGACAGAGATGCGCAAGGTCCGTTCACTTCATGGGCCCAGGGACAGACCTATGGCGGCTCTGTTAGGGTTACTAAATGTATTGGACCCTGTATGGGCTTGCACAAAGCCCATGAACAACATAACCAGACGATTTTCTGAATTTCTGCCCCTCACTGTCGCAACTCTGTCTATTTAACGGTCTATACATGCCATGGCAACGGTGCTGGAACACAGGTCATCTACCCCAGGAAGACACCGACCACCCTCACACAGAGATTTGAGTAAAAGATGTAAGTGGTGGCTTCACCCCACTTCAAAAAGTACCAAAAGCAGAATGTAGCAATTATGCAGAAATGTCCAGTTTTTCAAAATATTGTAGTGGTAGGATTAAACATATAATATTTGCCTCTGATAAGATGTATTGTTGTAGAAATAAGTGCTGGAAATTGGAAATACTGCAGTAAAGTAAAAATACTTAAGTACAATAGGCTACTTGAGTAAATGTTCTTAGTTAATTTACCCACTATGTTTTCTACACTGTGGGTACCGCTACTGTACATGTATCTCAGTAATGTGGTGGACGTACCGGTATATGATCCTCTGCCACTGCTGTTAGAGGTTTTCAGTGGTAGGCATGAGGCGTACCGCCTGCTACTTCGATTACAGACTTGTGCTCTCCGGATTGCTCGTCGGCCACTGGGTTTTAAACTGGTAGAGGAGCATGGAGACAGAGCGTTCAGTTCCACATGATGTGGAACAAACTGCCAAGAACATGCAGCTCAGCTAAAACTCTCATCTCTTTCAACAGCCAACAGCCAACAACAGACTTTTATTGGCCATTATCCTACTTTACCTTCTTATTCTTCCGTAATCTTGATTTTAATTTGCGCTTTTACTTGGGTGGTACGTTTTACAGTGGTAAAGTGCCTGCCCAACACTACCACTCCCGTCCCCCAGATTCTGGAATCGAATGTGTAGATTTAGTGTAACTACCAGTGCAGGGAGGAAAAAATAGGGATGCTTAAAATTCTGGCACAGGCCTTTTTGCTCCAATCCACACCAAACTTGGCACAAACACTGTTCAATGTTTATACGTCTGCAATGACAACGGTAAAAAAAAATCTAAATTACATTGTCAGACCTCTCCCTTAGGTGAGGGCAGAGCCCTCCATCATGTTCAGAGGACCACACTTTTGGAATAACTTACCATCACACATCACACAGAAACTGTACTACCCTCATTTTGATCAAGAGACACGTACTACAATTTCTACAAAGAAACTTGTCCTAGTCATTTATTATTACTATTACTTGCATTTTTTTCATGAATCAGTGTCATTTTGTTTATCTCCAATTTTTATTATTAATACAATATTATACATGTCTTAGTACTTGTAATTTAATCTCCATTGGTAGCTTTTAGGAGGCCACTCAATAAGCACCTTTCATTTTTTGGCCCTTCCAGCACATCATGTAAGTTCTGTATGTATCTAACCTTCTTTATACGCTTTTTTAAAAATCATTCTTTATTTTTATCATTGTGTTTTGTTATAATGTACACATGTGCAAATAAACTAAACTAAAGTTACATAGAACAACCAAATAATGGTAAAGCATGCCGTTTGGAAATGGTTTCAGGCTCAATTTAGAGCCAATCTGTGGTCCTGGCAAACATATTTAAACTAAGTTTTGAATCTTATTTTGACTGTCTGTTTGATGATCCAGAGCACACAGCGAGGGAGATGATGGTGGTTTGAATGAACAACCTAACATTTGGAGCTTGTTTGTTTGTCTAATCTCCATAGGCCACCCAGAAAGCGTGGCTTTGGGCATGTTTTGTACAGCACAAGTTCCCTAGTCCTTTACTAGGGAATACTTCATACTGATTGATGTACTACCAATGATACACTGATGTATTTGTAGCATGTCCTTCTTTCCTCTACTGTTTAGCAGCAATGATGTGATGTTGGTGGGGTGGATGGAAGAGGGCGAGCAAGCGATATCTTTGTATGAATCTGTATACGTATGATCAACGGTGTACCGTGTTTCTGTTTTGGGTCCCCCTTGACAATGACATGCTGTGAGAGTCACCTCGCATCTAACCTCTATCTCCATAGTTTTTAAACATGCTTTTGTAAATTAGTATTCTACTAAGTCACACTACAATTTGTTGCAGAAGAGCAGCAAAAAAGATCTACAAGCTTTTTATCCCATTTCTATTGGATTTGAATTCTGAAAAGTAGTGTTTTTTTTTTCTTTTTTTACCAATATGAGGTTTCTACCCAACAGAGAGGATATGTACTATAACTTAAAAGCAATTGACAAAGAAATAAATGTAGATTATTTTTTATAATGCCACAGTATTGTTTTTATTGATTTTTATATTTGCTCATATATTATTGGTTATATGCAAGTTATAAACAAAGTCAGGGTGCAAAAAGTAAATTAAGTAATAAAGTAAAGTAAATATTGATAACATTGAAGCTTATTCAACCAGAAGAATAGCTGCACACACATCGTCTCATTTATTCTCATCCTCTTCCAACAGCTCCGCCTGTTGGGAAAAAACAGGAGAGACATTTGTGGAAGTATATGCACACATTTTCACTATAGCAGAGCTGAGCTTGTAGACCGGCTTGTAGATGTTATGCTATATTGACACATTTTGCTGAGTAGCCTATATATTATAGAGCACTGAGTCAGGACCCATCTTTGGGTGACAGGCACATTTTGACAGTCACAGTCACAAAAAACACAAGAGTTTCCATGAATAAGGCTTTACCTTTGGTTCCTTGAGTGTCTTATACAAGGTCCTCCATATGCTCCTCAGGGATCTGGTCAGCTGTTGCTGCGGAGGAGATAGATAGTACAATCAAACTATAGAAGATATAAAAACAGGACAAATGTTGGCCAACATTTTCAAACTAAATGCAATGCCAGTCCCACAGCAACCCACAGCGTGAAAATGTTGAAAATCAAAAAGGAAATTATAGTTTATAGATTTCAGGGTATTAGTCCTAGTTTATCTGTATGGTGAAATTGGATTGGCCCTTAATATTTGATCATTTGGATCCTATTGGTATCGGTTTGCTTTTTAGTTGCCCAAACTGCAACTGCACATTTGAAGAAGGAGTCTGACTCTGCTATAACACAAGATATATAGCTAGGTAACTTAGCCCCTTTTTTTCTTCTTTTTTTGTTATTCTCTGGTATCGGAATTGGCTATCGATTGACACAGAAATTGTGGTATCGTGATTGGATCAGAAACATCATCAAACAACATCCATAATTTAGGGATAAGGGGTTTAGCATGGACACCATCAAACATGGGCTGTTGATGTTCAGGAATATACAGTACTTCTGCACTGGTAGAGGCGGTTGATCCTGAGGATGTCAGTGGCGTCCATCTGGGTGTTGCCCAGGCGCACGTTGGGGTTGGGGATCGGCACGATGGTGGGACGGCCGTTCCGGGAGAAGGCATTACTACCATGGAGGAAGGAAAAAACACACAACTTTTACTGTGAGCTGCATTCAGACATTATAAGACTGTGATTCTTCAAACTGTCGCCATTTATAGCCTATTAGATTGTAGACAATTATTTTAATGACGGGTGGAGACTCTATTAAGACTCAAAGTGAGTCTCATGACCCAAAGAGTCTCCTACTGAGTCACAAAAACAAAACATATCTCTGTGAATTCAAGGCTTCTAAATTCGAACTATGTATCACCAAAGTATTTATGCTCTTTAAAACTACAGTTTGATTACTAAACTGCTCTTTTTATTACACCTTAATTATAATCAGAAATAATTACCTCAATTACAGAGTTATGGTTTGATAGCATGTTATTACACTATCATACAGGGTCGGGTCTTCAATATCTTTCAGGCCAGGGACCCCGTTTAGTACCTTTTTCTATCAATGTCAATTTATTATAGTGAAAGCTTAATGGCCTTACCCTGGATAGTGCATGACAGATCTGTAGTTATACGGAGTGTTCAGATTCCTGGTATTGATTCTGCGGAAATTATACTCCAATCCTGGAGATAAAATCACACACACACACACACACACACACACACACACACACACACACACACACACACACACACACACACACACACACACACACACACACACACACACACACACACACACACACACACACACACAATTCAATTAAATTGTAATTAAAAGGGCTCATTGCATTCTAGTTTACTCTGCTTTTGCCAAATTTTGGTTTAGTCCGATATTAGGTTTTTCTACCTTATGGCTCTGTTTGTGTCTAACTGGCAACTCTGAATCCACCCACCAGGCTGCACGTTCTGCAGAAGGATTCGTACGCTCCGGTCGCGGTCAGAGCGGGTCTGCTCATGGTCAAAGCCCAGGGCGTGGAGCAGCTCATGCTGGATGGTGCCCAGGAAGACACACCCCCTGCGCTGGAGGGACACCACCTGGCCGTTGCCCTGGCGACCCACAGACGAGAAGCATCTGCAGGTGGTGTAGGAGGATGGAGATCAAGTTCTGGGATGTCAAATGTCCACATAAACAGTCGTCTAAGGCCCACTGTTTATGTATTATAAGTAAATATCCCTTTATATTTCTTATTTTCCACATATTATTACAATTATTAGGCTATGTATTGTTTAAAATAAAAAACAAAAGTAGGCCTACTACATTCCATCTATTTTGTTTTCAAATATGTTGGAGACATAGGCGTCCTTAAATGTGCCATTGCTTAATTCCTACCCTTGGCGAGACTGGATGTTCAAGAAGGCTCTCTCGTTTCTACGCTGGTAGAAACGGACGCAGGTTGACTGACCAAAGGAGTTCAAACCCTGGATGATGAGGTTCCTTTCGTTGGCCGCTGGAAAGTTTCATTACAACATACGTCATAAACCTATCAAATTGCTATCACAACTGTAGTAATAATATTGCAATGTTATCAAAGCTGTGATAACCTTATTACAATGCCGTATTACTAGGTTAACCAAATTGTACTTACCGTACTGGTTGGAGATGGTGTAGGGTACATAGACCCGTCCGTCTGTAGCCTTAGGCCACAGACAGCTGCGTGCACGTCCTGTGCACGGGTCAGCGTTTCCCAGGCCTGTAGGCACAGCGATGTCCATGTCCACTATGGTTAGGCCAAGCTCGTCATCGCCCTCTCCTGGGAACAGGATGAACAGAATGACTTCTCACACAACCAGGCTAAAAGTGTGAAGGGGTACATTACAAGATCCTCTGCAGCACACATCAGCAGGCTGAGGAACAGTTGTTTTTTTTCCGTACAGGGTGTCAGGATACTAAATGAAAGGTGACTGTGGATGTTGAATAATTCTGATAATATTTTTTTATTGTTTTTATAGGAGCTCTTTATTTATTTATTTCCACATGTATGCACCTAAACTGTACTTGATCTCAGTGAGTTACAAATCACAAATATAAACTACTGGGATAATGTCAGAGACCAGAAACAGTTAGTGTCAAAGGTCTCAACTAGACAGAGGATCAAAATGTCTCAATAAAGAGCAGGGAAACCAAATACAACCAACCTAGTTAAGTTAGGTTGTATTAACATACTGTACTTGTACTTCACCATGCATACACCATGTATGCGTTATATTGTTATTTTTCTATCGTTTTCTATCAATGTACTCTTCTATCATTTTTCTATTGTTCTCTATTGATGTATTTATTCATTTAGCCCAGTATGAAAGCAAACATACATGCTCTGCACAGAACATGCTCTACCATACAGGATAAAATTACCTTTTATACATAAAACAGTTGCATAGTGACGCTTAAGCTGATATAGAGGGAAATAGTTGACCTAGGACAGAGCCCAGGGGAACACCAGTCATCTAGATGGGGTTGAAGTGATTGTGATTGTTGACAATATGTGTATCGATATTGTTACAGTGGAGGTGATACATACCAATGTGAGCGTTGGCCATCAAAATCCTGGAGGCGGCAGACAGTTCTTCTACCACAGTGGAGTTGTCTATGAAAAAAGACACCATTTATTACAGGTAACACCGTTATGTGCAAACTTTGAGTATCAGTAACACGCAGTATGAATTTTGTCAATTATGAAAAAGAAGAGCAGCCTTACCAGGGCCTTCATCGCTGACATCAGCCTGAATAATGCACACACACACACACACACACACACACACACACACACACACACACACACACACACACACACACACACACACACACACACACACACACACACACACACACACACACACACACACACACACACACAAAAAGTGATAGTATGCTAATTATGCATATTTGTACAGTGCGTGTGCACACGCACTGTACTCTGTACAGAACTTGCTGTGAGTAGAAGTTGGTGATATTTTCACTTTATAGTGGAATATTTCCAATTTGAAATACGTATACACAACGCAATTACATCTCTGAAGAGCGTTTTTTAGATATAGTATACTAAACATACATTAAACCAACTAATCCCTCTCTATTATATAAAGAGGGATACAATTTGGCCATTTGTAGCCTCAATGTAGCCTCATGCTCACAACGTTGTTACTTTGTGAGATCATTAGACATTTTGAAAACTTTACAATGGGATGTTCTGAATAATAGTTATATAAAATACTAAATATGTATTGGTATATAGTTAGGTATAGACAAGTCAATTATGAATACCATACTTTTAACTTTACCTGTACTGTTCATATTATATAAATCTTACAATGAAACTTAATAAAATAATTACCTTTATTATGACAAAGCCATGGACAGAGCAGCAGAGAGCACCGATGAGCACAGCAACATTGACCAAAGACAACATGGTTGATGTCTTGCTGTCTCTGTCTGTATGTCTGTCTGTGTGCAAATAACAGCAGGACCCTTATATACTGTCTGATCAACTGAATGTGCACCTTATATGGCCTAACTCTGTTGTCACAGTTGCAGAATATCTGCACAGCTGATGACCACATACCAGTATATCATCTCAGGCACGTGCAGAGGGCTTTTGGAGCTTGGGCACCTTCCCTTTTGGCTGTGGTGGAACTATTGCCCCACACTAGTGTGCAGCATTAGCATAAGTTTTCCAATATAGGCTATACTACATTTTCTGTGTGAAATGGCATGAGCTAAGGATGTACCCCACAAAGAAACAACACTCAAAATTTGGCCTCCGATATGTGCATGCCACCTGTGACCTTTTTTGGGGTTTTCGGCAAATGTCCCCTTGATACTCTATGCACAGCCCTGACAACTCTGGATGTTCCTCCCAATAGGTCTTCAGGCCTTCCAAACTGATCCTTGCTGATCTGATCTGAACATTGCTGTAGTGTTAAACGAAAAATATATTATTGTGGGTAACACAGCACCAGCAATACACTGTATATATGCTGCATATGCCGTTAAGTATACAAGCGCTTATACTGCTCATATGCACGTGAATGCACTGTGCATTCACGTGCATATGAGCTACTACAATTTCAGTAATTGAAAGGCTACTTATCTTATAAAAAAGCCCACACAGCCTACAGTAACCACAGCTGATCCACAATGCAAAGTGACTTATGCTTGATCTAATATTTTCAGAATATTTGAATACAAACTCTTGTTACAAACTCTTGTATTTAAAGTGGTTATTAAAGCATGGTTGACAGAGATTATTTCTGTTTCCCGGCAGTTTTAATTTGTTTCAACCATTTTGCAATAGATTTTAATAGTTTTAATTAGTTTTAATTAATTAATTTTGAAGCTGTCGGCTGGAAACCTTCAGACATGTTTCAGAAAATGAAAAACAAACCAGATTTCCATCCAATAATTATTTAGTCCATGACTCCATGTTAATAGATTAATCCGCTCAATGTAAAAAAAAACAAAAAAACAAAAAAAACAAAAAAATATAGCTGCAAGCAGCGATAATACGGGACCAAGCAAGCAGCAATAAGGAGTCAGAACAATACGCACAAGCCATGCTAACATGGGAGCCTGAATTGTGGGAGCAGGGTAGGGTTTTTGAAGACTGACAGACTCACACTTTAGATTGTCAGTCGCCGGACTTGAAACCACAACATTCTGTTCCGAAGTCTGGCGCTCTACTGACTGAACTATCCAGACTGAATAATTTCCTTCATTGTTGTTAACAGTATGGCAGTGTGACAAGCACAATAAGCCATATGTAACCCAGTGTAAAACTCAATGTAGTGGTAGTGGTGGTTGTCACTATTTGGCCATGATGGTTTTGTCACTATTCGACCATGTTGTTTTTTGTACTGCCTATTCTCTTCGCATACAAATCAGGTTTTGAATGACATGTGTTTTCTGTGGTCACATGTGAATGTGTCAAAATCTTCTCCAGAGTTAGAATGGCTGACCCTGAGACAAATTCCACAACCAGAAAATGGTTAGGATTCCTGTTACTTGCACCATATTGTTTGAGAAAATCCACAACCTCCTCATAATTCTCTGTTTCTATCACTCCATTTACCAACACCGCATTTGGGATTTCAATACTACGGACCAGTACTGCTTCAGAAGTAGGTAGTTTTTGAAGGATTAATTATAATGAAGAATAAAGACCCAAGACACAATACATATGCTTATTTAAATTATTATTGAATTATTTAGAAATTAAAGAAACAAAAACAAATATACAAATGCAAATTAATTTAAACCATCATAAATTCATAAATTCATCAACCAAGTCAGGTGTCAAGTTGATTGTTGATTGATTTTTGAGAAATTATCTGAGGAGGGAGAGGGGGGTGCTTTTGCCCTGGGTCCATACAATAGTGAATGAATAAATGAAATTTGAAATATCTAAAGTAGCGCCTACATGTCAACTTGTCCTACTACAACTAAACTGATAAAAGCTTGGAGAATTACAGTACAATTCAAGTACAACTAGAAGAAATTGAAAAAAAAAATGTGATTGGACACTAGTTAACAGTTGTTTAACAACACTTTTATCCATGGTCTGGATAAAAGGCAAGTTTTGCCTTTTAGGCATGAGGATGTGTAGCGTTTAACGGCCTCTTTGTTCAAGAAGTTAATTCCTTATATGGGAATCGAACCCAGGCCGCCTTGTTGCAAGACCAATGTTTTAACCATTAGACTGTTAGGTGAAGTGATCAAGGCTTGTACAATGCAAACCTTTTATTGGGTAGGTTACTATTGGAAATCTAGAATGTAGGGGTATGACCCGGCCAGGAATCGAACCCCAGCCTCTCAGTCTCAGGGCGGACACTATAACCACAAAGCCACTGAGTCGGTGCCATTATAGTGCCATATAGTTTGTGAATATGTTTTTGGACCAGTACTGCGACAGAAGTAGGTAGTTTTACGAAGGAAATTATAATGAACCATAAAGAACCCAAGACACTGTAAATTATGCTTAATTAAATTATTATTGAATTAATGAAAAGAAATGAAAACCAAAACAAACAAATAAACAAATGCAAATTAATCAAATTAAACCAACATAGATTCGACCCAAGTCAGTGTTTAGTCAATTGTCCAAAGTTCATCTGGGATCAGTGTCATTGAGAGTCAGTGTGTGTGTAGTCAGTAGTCAGAGTGTGTGTTTGGGCATGGAGGGTCCTACCGTCCGGGTAGGACAGAAACAGAACAGTAGAGGTTCGTTTTGGTCACCATGATCAGACGGTCCAAGAGTTAACTGGACAAACCTGGCCTGAACACAAAAAGGCCAAATTAAACATCTACAATAAACAATAAACTAACTGATCTACAAGTTTAAATAACAAAACAAATCAGCATTCACAAATAATGTCAATATTATACCATCAAATCCAAACAAACAATGCCAAACAAAACAGATCAAACAAATGTTTCCAAAACAAAACTCACCAATTCGGTCATTCACGCTCAGTACGTTCACCAGTGGGATTTGTATGTAGGTCTAAAAGGATGTTAATCTGTGTTAGTATAATGCTTTATATTGCAATGTTTGGGAAAATGTTTGAGAGAAGGAGAGCATACAGACCTGTCTTCAGCCAGTGATGTGCACCTCACTGACTGAGACAGAGTGCTGGCTGTATACTGGGGGTGTGGTGTGTGTGATTGCAACCTGGTGTGACTGATTGGAGTGAATGATTGGTCAGCTGTGAGTGGTGAGCTGAGCTGTGAACTGTCACTAGTGACAACTTGGCCGAATTGGGACAGTCAAAAAGGGACAAACCAATGCAGCTGAATAGGGACAATCACCATTTCAGCCAGTTTTACCCTGGGTTACATAATATTGAGTTAGCTAAAGCAATAAAAACAATATGCACAAATAAGCCATAGAAACATGGAAGACTGAACTTGAGAAATAATGTCATGCAATTGTGGGAGCAGAGCAGGGTTCACATCAGTAGTGGGACGTGAAGCCACAAGCTTTTTGTCCCAAGTCTGGTGCTCTACTGACTGAGCTATCCAGGCACAATGACTTGCTTAGTTGTTGTGATCAATCAAACAACCCTAACATGGCATTAAGCAGTAAGCTAGATGAACAATATGCACAATTCAGCAATCCAGGGTTGTAGCTTGACCCAATTGTTTCTCATTAGTCAAGGTGCATGTGGAAACAAGTTCCACATGCTTATTCCTCTCACATAATCTGGCACAATGTACTTGCTCCCATGTTGCCAGAGAGAAACAAGCAGAAGAAGACCCTTCACAAACCAGAAATTTTCATTGGCTTATAAAAACGTCATTTTTTGATGAAAACAAATTTGCTTCAGATCTTTTGTCCGGATGGGGACACAGTTCTCATGTAGCAGGTGTCATGCAAATTGATCAAAAATCCAGGCAGAAAATCAGACATGAGCATTTTTCAAACTGCTTAAAATAGCGGACACTCTGGGGGTGGAGCTTACCGGTCAAAGTTACAGATGTGTTCCACATGAATCAAGGAACACGTAGAAACAAGTCCCATGATTTTTGGCCAAACGAGGCCCGAGTTATGCTTGTTCAAATGTTTCAGTTTCAAAGAATTGTTATAGCGCCCCCATTTGAGCAATTGGAGTAAGACTGGTTTTGCTGCTATTTGGCATCCCCCTCTACAAAACTGTAAAATATCAGAAGCAGATTACGCTGCATGTGTAGATTAGGGGCATTAGAATCATTTTCACAAACAAGCAATTTTCATTGGCTCGTAAAAACATAATTTTTTCACTTAAAACAAAATTCACACCTATTTTCATATTCGTATGGCTCCAAAGTTCATGTGTAGGTTATTGTTATGCATTTAGATCAAAGATGGTAGGAGGAGACGCATTTTTACTGTTTTACATATAATTCAAGATGGCGGCTGATCTAAAGGTCAGAGGTCAAAAGTCAGAATACAAAAGTTGTTTGGCATAAGCAGACGCATAAGTGAATATAAGTTACATTTCTGAGAGTCGAGCAGTTCATGAGTTATGAGTGTTTAAAGTTTGCAATTTCAGTTTAGTGCTACAGCGCCACCATTTGACCAGTGGTCACCGTTTGGCATCACCCTCTACCAGATTACCAATTTTCGAAATTTTCGAAAACCGACTGCACGGTTCAGCCAGAACAGCTATTTTTGGCGGAAGAAGAAGGAGAAGGAAAAAAGCAGTCAATAACAATGAAGTGACCATGTCCACTTCGTGGACTGCTTGGTCCCTTAAAAAAACAACAACACAGAGATACAGATCTACTATTAGCACTACATGTGGAGAAGCAAACAGTTGAAATACGGAGACACAAGGTCTCCAACAGCAACCAATAGGATTGTCTAAATTAAATTTCTCATTTTTGTTGCAAAATGATTCAAAGCTGAAAGAGCTTCTGTTTTATGGTCTCTTATGAAACACATTGAGACACAATGAGCAAGATTCTGTCTATGTTGAGTAACATTGGCTGGTATTCTCGATCGCTGTGGTGTAGCCAGGTATGGTGTAAGTGTTCTCATTGGCTCCATGGCAGCAAATCAGGTCTGGGGCCTGGTGTGTAGGCCAAAAGCCTGTACCACCAGACCTGGGCCTGGGCTTACCAAATAATTATCCATAATAAATAAAACCAGCCATCAAGAGCTTCATGATGAACAAAGTAGGGGAGTACAGTAACATTTTTAATTGTGGGTCAGGTGATTTCTGGACTTTTTGAATGGCAGGTTTTAATTATTAAGAGTAATTATTTGGTAACCCCAGGCCCACATCTGGTGGTGCAGGCTTTTGGCCTACACACAGGCGCCAGATCTGATTTGCTGCCATGCAGCCAATGAGAAGACTTACACGATACCTGGCTACACCACAGCAATTGAGAATACTAGCCATTTACTGTATGTGACAGACAGACAGACCCCAAATTGCATGTGTACATAGTATGTGTACATGTGTGTATATGTATGCCTATAAATTCATATTTTGTGCTACCTATACTGTACATCAATTTTTTTTTAATGGAGCACATTGAAAAACGACATTACCGGTAATATAATTTTCAGTTGGCAGTTAAAATCACAAATTCTAAAATAAAATATGTATACACATATGAAGGCACAAATAAGCAATCTTCAGTAAACAAAAGTACATACTGTAGATAAGAATAGTATAGGCCTACTGCTAGTTTATGGTTAATCAAGTATATAATTGGTAATATATTGATTGATACGGTAATCAGTTTTAGGGGCAGTGCTATGTCACTGACCCTGGAAAAAACATATTGAATATACATAAAAGGGTTTCCACAGGATGAGGCTGGCAGGGCATTGTGACAGGCACCCAGAACTGGTGGAGAGCAGACAGACACTGTGAGAGGCAACCCAGAGGACAGCTATAGGATGTACACCACCTGCAGTACATACTGTACATAAGCAGCACAGCTCGAGAGCCTGGCACTAGACAATGAGCCCTTGATAAGTCTTGGTTAACTTGTATCACACCCTGTGATAGCATGGTATGTGACACAATGTTGTTTGTAGTCAGCATCACCAGCACTGTGGTAGAATTGAACTGCAGCATTTCTCCAGCTCACTGCCAATGAAGTACAGGAACTTCTGCTTATTCCTGGGGTTTGCAAGGAAGGCCTTTTTCTTCATGGTCAGCTGCATTTTGGCCTAAAGTCAGCTTCAGCTCTAATGCCACACAGGGTGTGATACAACAATGGCAATGAGCAAATGCGACCAGCTCACTTATTGATGAGGCCAAATCAAATTCACGATGATGTCAACAAGCATGGCCAGACCTCTCTAGAAGTCCTATACCACTGTAAGGCTGGAAATAGCCTTGACTTTGAAAGAGCAACCAGGTTCAGTAGCAAGGTGGCATCCAGGTTGGTCTACCTGCCTCTTGAATCTCTTTCACCTACTTGTAATGCAGCCAAGTTACCGAGTGTACCATCAGGTACAGACCTGGCTAGGGAATATTCTTGATGCAACTGATTGGGGTTATAGACCCTCACACACTCTACCTACTACACAAGATGTATCATCAGTGATCAGATGGATCCCTTTGGCCTGGCTGAGATAAGGGAATACAACTTGATAATATGCTTTTACACAGCTACTTCATATTCATTAGAATCTATTATTCTGAGGCTGGCATAATATCTCTACACTTCAAAGCATCAAGAATGACCCATTACTGATATTGTTTTATATAGGCTAGCTAGGACTATATAGCCTTAATGCAGTATGGTTTAATCCTGTAGAATTCACAGTTGTGTGCCATAACTAATGGATAATCATTATCTACCAGCTTATGGAAATCAATTTGGTCCCAGTCGGTCAGTTCCTCATACAATGCTCAATATGACAGGGGTTTTCAAAAGGGGAGCCGGGGACCACCAGTGAGGATTCCAGGTGGTCCCCCAGGCTAAATGATGGACAGTTGGTAACCAAATGGACCCTTATAGATCTGTAACCCTCGAGCGTAAAATGAAACCAAACCATTCTACGCTCACGGGAGGGCTTGTCACTGAAAGCATTATACAGTATATTACCACACCAATCTAATCTCTTTATCTCCATAGTTTTGAAACATGTTTTTGTAAAGGAATATTCTACTAAATCACACTACAATTTGTTACAGAAGAGCAGCAGAAATAGCTGATGTAAAGGCTTTTTTTTTACCCATTTCTATTTGCATTATGAGGTTTCTACCCATCAGAGATGATATTATGTACTGTAACTCTGGTTTTAAGGGCAATGGACACAGAAATAAATGTAGAGTAGATTAACATATTTTTTATAATGCCAGTATTGTTTTTTATTGATTTTTATATTTGCTCAACAATAGTATATCATTGGTTATATGCAAGTTATACACAAAGTCAGAGTGCAAAGAGTGTATAAAAAGTAAATATTGATAACATTGAAGCTTATTCAACCAGTCTAACGTGCTGTTTGTTTTATAATAATCAGAAGAATAGCTGCACACACGTTGTCTCATTTCTTCTCATGCTCTTCCAACAGCTCCGCCTGTTGGGAAAAAACAGACAGAGACATTTGTGGAAGTATACAGGTACACACATTATGCACACATTTCACTATAGCAAATCTCAAGCTGAGCTTGTAGACTGGCTTGTAGATGTTAAACTGATGCTACATTGACACATTTTGCTAAGTACCCAATATATTATAGAGCACTGTTTCCAAACAATGGGTCAGGACTTTTGGGTCACAAGCACATTTTTATGGGCATAGTCATAGTCATAATCACACAAGAGTTTTCAAATAACAGTTTTTACCTTTGATTCCATGAGTGTCTTATACAAGGTCCTCCATATGCTCCTCAGGGATCTGGTCAGAATCAGTTGTTCCTGTAGATGAGATAGATACTACAATCAAACTATAGAAGATAAAAACAGGACAAATGTTGGCCAACATTTTCACGAACACTGCGAAAAACTAAATGCAATGCCAGTGCCACAGCCTGAAAAGGTTGAAATCAAAAAAGGAAATTATAGTTTATGTCCAGGTTATTAGTCCTCATAGTTTACCGGGGTTGGAAAATTGGATTGGATTGCTTATTTGGTCATATTGGATCTATCTGTTCCTGCAAATATGCCAGTCTAACCACTGATCGGACAGTGGTAAGGGATTGAGATTATGGCAGGTAGATATAATGCTGCGGCATATAGAGTTTGTTTCTGAGTTGCCCAAACTGCAAATGCACATTTGAATAAGGATTCTGACTCTGCTATGAACATAACACAAGATATATACTGTAACTAGATAACCTTTTCCCCCCTTTTTATTATTCTCTGGTATCAGAATTGGTTAACACAGAAGCTGTGGTGTCGTGATTGGACAAACATGGTCTCTATGTTCGGGGCTACACTTACTGCATTGGTAGAGACGGTTGACCCGGAGGATGTCAGTGGCGTCCATCTGGGTGTTGCCCAGGCGCACGTTAGGGTTGGGGATCGGCACGATGGTGGGACGGCCGTTCCGGGAGAAGGCGGTGCTACCATGGAGGAAGGAAACTTTTACTGTGAGCTGCATGTAGACATTATAAGACTGTGATTCTGGAAGCTGTCGCCATTTCAACATAACCTATTAGATTGTTGTCAATTTTTTAAATGATGGGTGGAGTCTCTATTAAGACTCAAAGTGAGTCTCACGACCCAAAGAGTCTCAAAAACAAAATACAAAAGACATAACATTTTGAATAATTTACAGCACATACTATAAGGTGTTGTTGAGGTGTTGTATATATATGCTATTTTCCAAATTCTAAATATACGTATATAGTGCTATTTGTACAGTATATTTGTATATTACGTATTAACTCATTTTTCCATTTGAAAATATATTACATTTGTCGAGTGATGCCCTGTGTCACTAAAGTATGAAACAGGCTACAATTTATGGTCTTTACAACTTTAGAGTTTGATTTACTGCACTGCTCTTTTTATTACACCTTAATTATAATCAGATATAATTACTTCAATTACAGAGTTATGGTCTGATAGCATGTTATTATAGTACTATCATACAGGGGTCTTCAACATCTTTCAGCCCAGGGACCCTGTTGAGTACCTTTTCCTACCAATGCCAATGTATTATAGTGAAAGCTTAATGGCCTTACCCTGAATAGTGCATGACAGATCTGTAGTTATACGGAGAGTTCAGATTCCTGGTGTTGATTCTGCGGAAATTACCCTCCGTTCCTGGAGAGAAAACACACACACACACACACACACACACACACACACACACACACACACACACACACACACACACACACACACACACACACACACACACACACACACACACACACACACACACACACACACACAGAGTTCAATTAAATTCAAAGGGCTTTTGTGTTGCCTCTTTCAAATGTGTCAGATAGTTTTCCTTTTGCCATTTTATCATTTGGTTTAGTCCGATATTGGGTTTTCTATCTCGTGGCCCTGTTTGTGTTTGTGCGTAAAGTTCCAGTGAGTCCCAGCTGGCTGCATGAGGGGGCATCTCTCTTGAGTTTCTTTTAGGTGGTTGTAGAACTTAAGTGTTCTCTGTTTTATTTTAATCACACACACACACACACACACACACACACACACACACACACACACACACACACACACACACACACACACACACACACACACACACACACACACACACACACACACACACACACACACACACACACACACAGAAACTACAAACAGTTTATTTAAGCGGTCCTCTGCAGCCAGTCTGAATCCACCCACCAGGCTGCACGTTCTGCAGAAGGATTCGTACGTTCTGGTCGCGGTCAGAGCGGGTCTGCTCATGGTCAAAGCCCAGGGCGTGGAGCAGCTCATGCTGGATGGTGCCCAGGAAGACACACCCCCTGCGCTGGAGGGACACCGTTTGGGCATTGCCCTGGCGACCCACAAACGAAAAGCACCTGCAAGTAGTGTAGGAGGAGGAGGATGGAGATCAGTCAAATTTCAGTCAGTCAAATGTTCTGGTTGTGTATCAAGCAATGCGTATTAGACCACTGTTTATGTATCACAAATACAACGCAAATAGCACTTCATATTTCTTGCTCTCAACATATTATTCCTACCCTTGGCGAGACTGGATGTTCACAAAATCTCTCTCGTTTCTACGCTGGTAGAAACGGACGCAGGTTGACTGAGCAAAGGAGTTCAAACCCTGGATGATGAGGTTCCTTTCGTTGGCCGCTGGAAAGTTTCATTACAACATACGTCATAATCCTATCACATTGTTATCACAACTGTAGTACCAGTACAATTAAGATGTTATCAAAGCTGTAATAATCTTATTACAATCCACGTACAATTGTAATTATAGTATTACAATGTTAACCAAATTGTACTTACAGTACTGGTTGGAGATGGCGTAGGGTACATAGACCCGTCCGTCTGTAGCCTTAGGCCACAGACAGCTGCGTGCACGTCCTGTGCACGGGTCAGCGTTTCCCAGGCCTGTAGGCACAGCGATGTCCATGTCCACTATGGTTAGGCCAAGCTCGTCATCGCCCTCTCCTGGGAACAGGATGAACAGAATGACTTCTCACACAACCAGGCTAAAAGTGTGAAGGGGTACATTACAAGATCCTCTGCAGCACACATCAGCAGGCTGAGACCAGAACAGAACCAGGTCATGTCTCAACTAGACACAGAATCAAAATGTCTTAATAAAGAGCAGGGAAATGCAACTACTGTGGTTAAGTTTTGATTTTCTATTGATTCTATTGATTTTTCTATTGAAAGATTTTTCTATTGATGTACTTCATTGATGTACTTTATTCATTTAGCACAGTATAAAAACAAACAATAAAAATAAGAATATTGAAAATGGAGAGTATTAGGAAGGGGCAAAATGCCCAACATGCTAATGAGCAGTGTTGGGACATGTGCACTACATAACTTAATATATTACATAATATATTACCAAAATGCAGTAACTTGTAATATAAATATATTACTTAACAAAAACAATCTAATATATTATACTTTTCTTTCTGCATTACTGCATTACTTTCAATATTACTTTCTGCCAATCTGTCTCATTGAAAATGTTCTTGTGAAATTATCTTGACAACTGCAGCAGTTAAATAATTACTTTTCTATCATTTGTCATCAAATTATTCATATAGGAGTGACATTTTTTCAAGTTGATTTCATATGCATTTGGCCAGATGATTTGGCCAAGTGCCCTTGCTTTATTGTAGGTATGCCACTGGCCTACGCAATATTTGATTAATAGTGACAATAAATATTTAATTATATATTTTGTAAAAGTTTTTTTCAAAGTAATATGTAATAGTAATATTAATATATTACACTTGCTTGGACAGTAATATTGTAATATAATGTATTGCTTTAAAATGAAGGTAATAATTAATAAGTAATATATTAACAAGATAAAGTAATATTCCCAACATGCTAATGAGACACAAAACATTTCAACGTTTCTATTAACATGCTCTAGCATGCAGTTTAGATAAAATTACATTTTACGGTATATATAAAACAGTTACATAGTGACACTAAAATGAAGTCTATATGGTATCGTTACAGTGGAGGTGAACATACCAATGTGAGCGTTGGCCATCTCAATCCTGGAGGCTGCAGACAGTTCTTCTACCATAGTGGAGTTGTCTGTGAAAGAAGACACCATTTATTACAGGTAACACTGTTATGTGCCAACTTTGATAGTCAGTAACATGCAGTAGGAATTTGAAGTATGAACTACATGAAAAAGAACAGCAGCCTTACCTGGGCCTTCATCACTCACATCAGCCTGCATCATGTGCGCGCACACACGCACACACACACACACACACACACACACACACACACACACACACACACACACACACACACACACACACACACACACACACACACACACACACACACACACACACACATTAAAGTGACAGTATGCTAATTATCCCAAATAATTACTCTGCACTGAACTTAAGTCAAATTGTGATATATTTTCACTAGTGGAATATTTCAAATTTCAAATACTTTTTCTTATACTCAACAACACAATTACATTGTATGTAAAAAATACGTTTTACATATATCATTTTATTACATTAAAGCACCCAATCCCTCACCATTATGTAGGCTACATTGTGTTATCTTCACACATTTTGAAAACTTTAAAATGGGACATTCTGAATAATAGTACTTAAAATACTAAATATGTATTGGTATACCAAGACTTTAGATTATTTTACTAAAATCAATTATGAATTACTTTGCATAACCTGTACTGTTTGTATTATATAAATGTTACTATGAAACTTAATAAAAAAAATACCTACCTTTATTATGACAAAGCCATGGACAGTGCAGCAGAGAGCTCCGATGAGCACAGCAACCTTGACCAAAGACAACATGGTTGGTGTCTTTCTGTCTATCCGTCCGTCTCGGTCTGTCTGGTATAAATCACGGCAGGACCCTTATATATACACGTCTGATCAACTGAATATCCACCTTATATGGTCTAACTCTGTTGTCACATTTCTCCAATGTGGAAACGGTTGCACAATATCCATAGTTTGTTTGTGACATTTACACAATCTGGCGCAACTTCACAGCTGATGACCACATATACCGCTATACCCTCTCAGACATGTGCAGGGGGCTTCTGGAGCCTGGGCACCTTCCCTTTTGGAACCTTTTTGAAACAACAATCAAATATGTTTAGTCCTAGTTTACTAGTTGTCAATTATGGTAATTTAGTACCGTAATCAGTTATTCGGAATGGGACCTAATCACTGAGTTATCATTGATTTTAACCCACTTAACCATAGCTTTTTCAATGTTAAGTGTGACAAAACTAAAGAGTAGTGATCCATCTCTGTTCCCTTACAATCTGATGATAGTTGCACAGTAGCAACTGCAAAGCAAAATGACACATAACAATGATTATCAAGAACAATATTAATTGTGTTTGTCTTGTTTGAATATCACACTATTCAGCAGCTAATCAAAAGTATGTTTGAACCAATTATCTTTTTTGTTTAAATTGATAGATTATGTGTACAATTTAAACAAAAAAGATAATTGGTTAGAACATACTGTTGATACAATAACCGGAGGCATAATATTTTAAGGTGTTTGCTAAAGAAGCGTCTATGCTATTTACACGCACATCGACAGTGGGTGCAGGGCCAATGTGGAAATCATGGAAGTAGAGTAGGGCCCGCACACCAGTCTTATGGCAAAGAATTTACTTTATTCATCAGGTCCGTACATGTACGGACCTGATGAAGATCAGAGATCGAAATGTTGTCCATTTTTTAAGGTGTTTGCTAAAGAAGCATCATAATCCAATGAATCGAGTCATCACTTTAAATAATGAGCCGATGAATCGATTATAAAATAATCGTTAGTTGCAGCCCTACAGTCCAATGACATGGGCCAATGGGTTAGTGTGGTGGAACTATTGCCCCACACTAGTGTGCCGTTGCCCCATTAGCATAAGATATCCTGTTTTAGTTTGTTTCAACCATTTAGCAATAGATTTTAATAATAGATTTCTAAACCTTCAGTTTTCTATTGGAAATGGAAAATTGGAAATGTTATTTAGTCATAAGCCCATTTATTGGTTCAATGTTTAACCCCACCCCCCACCCCCACAAACACACACTTTGACTTCCAACCACCACTTCCACTTCCATGCACTAACTATTTGCACTATGTGGAGAAATAAACAGTTGAAATACAGAGACACAAGGCCTCAAACAGCAACCAATTGTTTGTCTAACTTAAATTTCTCCTTTTTGTTGCAAAATGATTTAATGCTGAAAGAGCTTCTGTTTTATGGTTTCTTATGAAACACATTGAGACACAATGAGCAAGATTCTGTCTAGGTTATGTTAAGTAACATTTACTGTGTGTGTACATGTGTGTATATCTGTATGTTCCTAAATTCATATTTTGACCAACTTACGC
This sequence comes from Benthosema pterotum, assembly GCA_039105355.1. Lineage (NCBI taxonomy): Eukaryota > Metazoa > Chordata > Actinopteri > Myctophiformes > Myctophidae > Benthosema > Benthosema pterotum. The sequence continues at coordinate 15,897,914 of CM076966.1, forward strand.
TGTATGGCTTTTTGCTTTAATAAAGCATGTTGAAAAACAACAGTCCTAACATAATTTTCTGTTGGCAGTTAAAATCTCAAATGCTAAAATAAAATAAAATATGTAAACACATATGAAGGCACAAACAAGCAATCTTCAGAAAACTAAAGAAAAACAAAACAAGCTAGTTCATGGTCAATCAAGTATATACAGTAATTCGTAATAATTGATACAGTAATCAGTTTTAGGGTCAGTGTGATGGCACTGACCCCGGAAAAAAACACATTGAATCTACATTAAAGGGTTTCCACAGGAAGGATGAGGCTGGCAGGGCATTGTGTCATGTCACCCAGAACTGGTGGTTCGGGTGCCTCCACATTGGTTTTTGCACAGTCCGTGTTTTGGCCGGGGTGTGACGTCACGTCCTACTTTTTTGAATGGGTTTCAATGGGAATTTCCATCTAGTTCCTGTCTGAATTTTGGACAGTGGTCAGGCAGCAGGAAAGACCCGCCCGCGGCCGAAATTCAGACCGGAACAAGCCGGAAGTCTCATTGACACCCATTCAGAAATGCAGGACGTGACATCACAGCTTGGCTGAAACTTGGGACTGTGCACTTCGCAGTCTGTAGGGACTGTCTGCAGACACTGTGGGAGGCAACTCAGGGTAGGAGTACATACATAAGCAGCACAGCTCAAGACCCTGGCGCTGGACAATGAGCCCTTCGCTAAGTCCCTCCCCAATCCAGCCTTTTCCAAGACACGTTAGAAGGGGAGAGCTTGACCAGGAAAGCTTGACCTGGATAGCAACAGTTACTTAAGTATGTGGATTGGCATTGGAGGGTGAACAAACCCCACCCCAAAGGGTGGGGTTGTTAGTAGGGCTCGTTCATGACTGTGTGGATGGCTAGTTGGGTTCATCACAAAGCATGGAATCTCTTGATATTAACCAAATAGGCCCTTAAAGGTAACTCTGACAGTGGAACCAAAAACCCCCCTCCAGGCCTGCAAAGCTGACAATATACAAATGGAACCAATGGATCCTTATAGGTAGCTCTTGGCAGTCCTTGAAACCTAAAGAGAAAGAATATACCTGGCCAACATGACAACAAAGGCAACGACCTGCAAAACAAACTTGACCATCATGAAAGCAAACCTGATCAGCATGAGAACAGCAATGACTGCCAGAGAAGCCGCCATGTAAAGGCCAAAACAGACGAACAGTATGCCCAGCGCAAAGACCTTAAAGACGGGATGTCGGAACACACCCGGAACAATCTGAGCCACGTCCGGTATAAGGATTAGCCGAGCGGCTGGGTCCTTGTCCCGAGCATAGCTCTCTCTCAGTAGCTTGGCTGTCTCCTCGCTCACCAGCACAGCCGGGATGCGGACCCATTTCAGAAGTTGCAGATTGGCTGCTCCCAACACGATCAAGTCGTCGTCGGAAGAAGAGTTGATGTCGTGAACGACGGCGGCCTCATAACCCGCCTTCTCAGCGTTGAGCACCTGGACGTCAAAGTCGCAGTGGTAACCGGTGACGACAGCGATGAAGTCACCAAAGGAAGGGGGTGGAGCCACGGCCTCGCAGAAATTCTCTGGCCACGCCGTGATTTGGAAGGCCTTCAGGCCGAAGACGGCCGGCCGGTAGTCTGAGAGAAAAGTGGCGCGGAGGTAGTGGAGGCTCCATCGTTTGTCGTTGAAGGAGTAAACGACGATGTCTGCTCTTGCGGAAGGCTCATTCAGGAGGATGAGGAGCAGTAGTGAGACGACGGCAAACCGTGTGCTAAGTTTCATCACTACTGAAGTTCAGATCGCTGACAATATTTATATTATTGAACTCTCCCATGTTGGTGTGTCACTTGAACTTGTGACCACATAGAGATACAGAATATACCCAGATATATACCTCACCTTTGTTGATATTGTTGTGGGACCCTTCAGTAGACAGTAGAGCTTCACTTTTCCCTCCCAGTATGGGGGATTGCTAGGGATTGAGTAATTTGAGGTAAAGTGTTGTATTCACAACCTTGCACTACTAACCATTCTCTATTCATTCATACTAAAGTTTTACGTGATCAGGTAAACACCAAAACAGGATTTATCCGGGTGAGCGGTAAGTCGCTTATCACCATGAGTGACATCATATTGAACTTTTCAGTGTCTCATCACCTAAAACTGGGATATGAATAGGCTCTTTATGGCTGCACACCTCCGGAGCAGCAGGTGCCGCTATTGCTCTGTGCTGTCAAACACAACAATCCATAACATAGTCTTGCCATGTCTGCTCATTATAAGCGACTTTGGTATTTCTCTACTTGCGTGAGCGGAGCGGGCACAAGTTAAGCAGTTGGTGCGCGGTCAGTGGTCGGTGTTTGGCAGCCAGTGGACCCTCTGAGTATTCCGATTGGCCGGTTTAGGTGATGAAATGGTGATGTAAGTAAGAGACCTTTATAACTAATGTCATTATAGTATTAGCTCACTCTGATCCCGCACAAGTAGGCCATGGCCAACTTGTGCGAGTGCTGATCTGGTTTTGTACAAGTACTGTATCTTGTAAATAATAATGCGTTTGCAGCATTGTGGCCTGTGTTTGTTGGGATTGATTCATAGTCAGGCGTGAAAGTGGTTTGAAGTTCTTGCCGGGTCTATAGGAAACAGCATCGTGTAATGTGTTCAGGCCGCGGCGCGAAGCGGCGCGGCCGAAAAAAATTTTGGAGGTTCAAACTCCACAGTGTCCCTAAAATGCATAGGAAAATGCTTTTTTGTGGCACTGTAAGCTAACCTAACCTAACCTGGAACATAATATAAAACACAGCAGGTCTGCCTTACACCTGCATTAGGCTCCCTATACTCCATTTTAGCATGATTAAACTGTTTTGTATTTGAGGCATTAGGCTACACAAGAAATAGGTTTCATTTAAGATTTTATTTTGTTACAAACTACTGCAAAACAGCATTATTTCGACCCCCATAATATGCCCTAAAATGAAACCATTTTACTGCTCTCAAGAGTCTCAAGAGTCAAACATCTGAATTATGTAATTTTCAAGAGTCCACACAATTAGAATCTTAAAGGGGAATTCCACTCATTTTTCAATATTTTACTGTCATTAATATACCTTAGAGGTCATGATAAAGTTCCCCCATTCTGTGTTTCCTAGAAATGGAGGTCTGAAAAACAGCACAGCATTTCTTTCTATGTCAGCTTCAGGACTTGTCCCTATTTGCTGTTGCTATTCTAAATAGAAGTCTATGTAGAAGAGCCTCCATTGGACTGACCCCATGAAGTGAACAGAGTTTGCATAACTCTATCTATACTGTATAGATGGCGTAACTGTCGATACTCTGTCTCTGTGGCTCTGGCTGTGCGAACCGACAAGAGGAGACTTCTCTCCGTGCAGTGACAGGTTATTTAACCTAATATTTTATTAGACCCTGCGGGACCCTGCGTGAAATCTTTTACCGGGTCCCAGACCCTGCGGGACCCCCTTCACTTTCACCCCTGTTCATAGTTCAGTCAGAGGTGACCACTACAAAAACTGGACTAATGTGCCCTAAGGCCCACCATACAAGATTTGTGATGTTTAAACGTTTTAACAAGAATGACTCTATACCTGTATACTCTATACCTGTATAGAAGTATAGCCTTGGTCCAAGGGCGTGATTTCCATGGGTGGTAGACTACTTCTGCCAAAATTCTTGCCCATTAGAAATCAAGTGTACAGTATAGGCCCACTATGCATTTCTACATCTCTAAATACTTTGAAAATGGTATTGTAAACAAATGTCATGCTTTATGGTGTTGTCCACAGATATGGTGTTGTGCTTGAAATGTATTGTAATTTTATTGCAGACTGTTAAATAAATAAATCAATTGCTCAGTCTTGCTCAGAGAATGTTGTTTTTTATGCCATTCTTCAGACTAACGGGTTTAATATCTCTAAATATCTATTGGATGCAGTCGTCAGTACGGTCACAATAAAGTCATTAGTATACACAGCAGAGCCTTAAGCGTGTATCCAGACTTGGCTTGTATAAACCTTATCAGACTTGTTTTCGGCTGTGCACAAGCCAAGTCTGGATACCCTCATACAGTCTGCAACGTCAGTTCCTTCATAGCCTTGCAGCCTACACAGAGATTACGCCCCTGCACGCGCGCGCGCGCACACACACACACACACACACACACACACACACACACACACACACACACACACACACACACACACACACACACACACACACACACACACACACACACACACACACACACACGTCTAATCGCAAGTTGCAACCCTTATTGATTTTCCCTATTTGAAGGCTTCATAGATGGACAACTAGAAGTTCCGGAATGCATTCGAGTCTATGGGCTCACGTGAGTAGCTACATGGACCACGGCTGTTTTCTGACCCCTCAATGTCACAACTCTTCTACTTAACTAGATAGTTCTGGTGTAGATTGATTTTGTTCATTTGAAGCACAGTCGTTAACTATAGGTGGACGACACCACCAAGCATTTTCACTTGTTTACAATAGGGCACATAATTTCATCAAAACATTTAGAGACAGTCGGCCCTTAGCCTGGTCTAGCCCTCAATGATTTTGGCCTTGGGGGGGCGGGGTGCCGTGGGATCCACACGGCAGATCGAGCTGATCTGATTTGATCTCACGAACGTGTCGTCATCCCCGGCCCCTCCCGCGCCCGTCCACTGCTGTTCTACGTCACATAATTTAGAGCGACGCCCAACCCGGAAGGTTGACTCCCCCCTCAAGGCCACTTCGTGTAACGAGTTAGTCCAGGCTTTCCGTTTTCGCGCAAGGCAGACGAAAATGAAAGCCTGGGTGTCGAGGCTAGTCGGCCCTCGACTTGTACCAATTGTATGTTGGCCCGCCGTGTATTTGAGTTTGACATCCCTGTGTAGGCCATTACTTACTTGTTTTCTTCTGAGACGTGGTTGCTTGTATTCATCTCTGCCAGAAGAGAAGTGGCAACCCCGGGCCCATAACAGCAGCAGCAGTGTTGTAGGTCAGTGTGACAGTACAGAGACACTGCTCATAATGGCGGACACGTGTGGTCAGGTGCTGCTGGGCTCCGGCCTGACCGTGCTCTCTCACCCGCTCATGTACATCAAAGTCCTGGTGCAGGTAAGACGGCCTGGGGTTGGGTCGCTTACCCGGCCGGCGCTACGAGCCGAGCCACGCCGGCAGAGACGCGTCGAGCCCGGGCACAACAAGCTAGCCTTTTCGTGGTCGGTCCCATAGCTAAGCGATGGCTGCACTGACTCTGGCTGGCTGGCTGGCTGTTCAGCTGTAGCTTTAGCTGAGCTAGCTAGCTGTAGTGCCAAGACTGCCAAAGAAGTAGTTGCAAAGCCAGAAGTGTGTGTGCAGAGAGATGATGCCTTTGGTTCTCCTATCTATGATGTGTCAGTGGAAGGCATGCAGTGCAGTGTGTCTGTGTCACATTATGATCACTTGTTGTGACACTTCATTGTTGTGTGCTTCCTTGTTGTAATCAATCAAGTCAATCAATCACGATCACGTGACACTGCCAGGTGTTTGACGTCATCATGGGCAGTTGACATTAAAAATAATGACTGGCGCATATATATTTTTTTATTGGCAACCTTATCAATCCTCTAGTTATGGATAGATCTAAATACCAGTGCCTAGTATATTTACTGCTATGGAGATGGTTATGTACTATGCAGACTATGCTTGAATACTTGTTTGCATGCAGATTGTTTACTATGCCCTCTTTTTGTCAACACTTTTTTTTCTTGAGACTTGTGGATTGGATTGGAACCCCGAATTGAGAACATGTTGCAATGTGGCTTAGGGCTAGAATGGCTGGATAGCAACCATTTTGGATAAAAATGTACTGTAAATGCACCATTTACCATGTTGTTAATATTGTTATTTGTTAGAAATGGTCTGATATGACGTTGGTCAGGCGTTTGTGGTTCCATCGCACATCCCTGTGTGTCACTGTCCATGTGTCTTTGAGCAAGACACTTTACATTTTAACTGCTCGATCTAGTGATCTTCACTCTGAGGAAGAACGCATGATTGCCAGTCATTATTTGCACTCGCACCTGAATTAAAAAAAATGTAAGGCTTATGCTGTCCAAGCTGCTACAGTGTCTGTCCTTTGTTCTGCAGACATGGTGTTGTGTGTTTTCATGTTGTTGTTTTGTTAAAGATGTTGTAATTTGTTTGCTTCAGGTGGGACATGAGCCTCTGCCCCCCTCAATGGGCAGGAACCTGTTTGGCAGACAGGTGTACCAGCTACCAGGACTGTTTGCCTATGGTGAGTCTGACTGGCCTAGTCCTGTCACGATGCCCGCTCTACAGACAGTCCTGTCACGATGCCCGCTCTACAGACAGTCCTGTCACGATGCCCGCTCTACAGACAGTCCTGTCACGATGCCCGCTCTACAGACAGTCCTGTCACAGTGCCCAATCTAGACTAGACAGTCCTGTCACAGTGCCCAATCGAGACTAGAGACAGACTTGTTAGAGTGCCCACTCTTGAGTCTGGACAGTCCCACTCTAGATTGTCTATCAAAATGTCCTGTCACCATATCCATACTGTCCTATAACAATGCCCACTGTGATAGGACCCATCTGTCAGATGTATTTCTCCCTATATGTTATTTTTTTCAACAAACTACTCACGGAAAATCTAAACAGGTTTGTAAAGCAGCATTTACTTTGAGCGATATTTCATTTCCAATTCAAGCCAAATTCCTACTGCTTCAGCCGAAGTAAAGCGATGCACTGTTCAGTGTAGGTCTTGCTTAGCATGTTCCAGACCTACCATAATATCCTGTCACCATGTCCAGACTGACTGTGATAGGGCTGTCGGTAGTTGTCATAGGTCAAAGTCCGAACAAACTCCAATCTGCATTGTAAAATCATCAGTATTTAATATTAACTCAAATAGTTTCGCTCATTATCTTCAGTGCAATCGTTTTACTTCCGGGTCCAGTTTTATCTCGGCCTTTGGTTATAAGCATAGAATAGGTCCTTCCTTTCTATTTTTTAGTTATAGTGCAAATAGCAAATGCACAAGCTTGCAACGCATTGTGGAAAAAGATGTGCGCCTGTACAACTGTTATTTTCACTGTAGTAGGTTTTTGGCTTGTTTAGGAGTTTAGGCTTGTATTTTTGGCGACGGCAGACTTTTCCTGCAAGCTGGCCCATCCGAAAATGGAAGCCGGAAGTGCCCTGAAACAGGTTGATAGAATATTGATGTCTAGTACAGCTCTGTCTGACTACTCTTATCTGTTGCTGTGTTTCAGCCAAACACATAGTCAAGGTGGACGGTAAATCTGGCCTGTTTAATGGACTGGCACCCAGGCTGTGTGCTGGAACCATCGGGACACTCGTCCACAGCAGAGTCCTTCAGGTATGTTACTTATCACGGCAACTGCATCATGTGTTTCTGATGGTTTGTGGGGCTGCAGCAGGATTGCATGCCAAAACCAACGTTTGCTAGTTGACAATTATGTTGCTTCCCTAACCTTTAAATGGAATCAAATTAGGGCTGTACGATTTTGGGAAAAAATCTAATTGCGATTATTTTAAATAATATTGCGATTGCGATTAATTTGCGATTATTTTTTTAAAAGAGTCCAGTTTCGATTTAAATCTTTACCATGTCCATTAAAAACGTATTTTAACATTACCAATACCAAAAGACAGTCATTTACTTCTCTGAATAAGGATAAAAGATATGAATTGCTTACAACAGGCATCATATTTATTTTCCAAGTACATTCTTCACAACACACTGTCTGGAATTGGAAATCAACAGGTGCATGTTCTGTTTCTGAACAACCTGTGGAAGTACAACTTATTTTCTTACTGAACAAAATATTTTGAAATTTATCAAGAAATATCAGAATAGCCAGGTAGATACTGCAGATCTTCTAAACTCAGTAAGACCTGAGGCCGATTCTTTAAGTGTCTTTAAACTGTTTTCTGAAAAACTATTTAGCTTGCCAACATCAACATCCGTATAATAAAAGTATTTCTAGATCAGGGGTTTTCAACAGGTGGTCCGGGGACCACCAGTGGTCCTTGAGAGGGTTCCAGGTGGTCCCCAGGCTAAATGATGGAAAGTTGGTTAACCAGATGTAACTCTTGAGAACGTAAAAATGAAACCAAATGGACCCTTGCGGGTCCATTTGGTTTCATTTTCACACTCTCAAGAGTTAAAATATTCATCATCTGAATTAGCACTATTTAATTAAGAAGTCTACACTGATTTGTTTGCAAAATCCGGCCTGGAATTGTGGATAAAACCAAAAGAATTCTTTAGTTTTAGGTCTTTGGGGTGGAAAAAGTAATCAAATGGTGGTCCGTGGCTCAAATGCTGAATAAATGGTGGTCCCTGGTGTCAAAAAGGTTGAAAACCCCTGTTCTAGATGCTCTGTCTGGATTCGCCCATTTATACCATAAACGGGCGCCTATAGTGGAAAGGACCCCGCAGCGTGGTTATGAATCCCACCGCAGTTGTTAGCCATTACTGGCAATCACAGCGTGGGGAGCGTTCCTAGAACTGCGGTGGGGTTCATAATGTCGCTCCCGCAGCCTTTAGCGCTAGTAAAGTTTAAAACAAAGCTGAAAGAAAATAGAAACATTAAAAATCGCGGCCCTTGCGATTCACAAATCGCATTTTTTCAAATCGCGATTTCGGTTTAAAAACGATTAATCGTTCAGCCTTAAATCAAATGTCCATCCATTTGGCCCTGGCGTTAGCCCTATGTTCCCTCTCTTGTAGCCCAGTCTTTCTGCCAAATATTGGGTCCCCTCATTTGTGTCGCAGGCATTTTTTCACACAGTTATTTTAGACACAGTTATTTAAATACCACTGACTGAACAGGAATGATATCGGTGTAGTGAAATGCAGTTTAAATTCAACGTCTGACCAGCCATGATATACAGGACTAAAAGCTCTGCTTGTTGCTCACAGGATGTCACAACCTGTAGATCTGTAATTACAAACCTAGAAAACAACCTGGTTATTCGAGTGTTGATTAAAAAAATACAAATATAACCTGCCTCTTGATTATTTGATTTGAAAGTAATTGTAGAATAATTCAGGACTGATATGTTGTGTTTTCAGGGACTTATCCTTTGATGTTGTCAGTTTTGTTTAGGGCATAAAGGCCAAATACCAGGGCCAAAGTCGAACTTTGTCCAAGAAGTAATTGACTGAGCTTGTTTTTGGAGGTCCGAACTCTTCGAGGCATCTTTAATTTAAGCATTTAGGATCAATGGTTGACCATCATGTACATTCTCTTACATCTTCTAATGTTATTGTATTGTTGAATATTATTGCTATAATACAACTACCTTATTTTACAGAAATGCCAAGAAGGAGACATTAACGTGAGTAAAAACATCTTGTTCATGTTTGAATGCAGTTGCAGGGCATGCATGTTATGTTGTTACTGGTTGTTTGATCCACTATAATCACATGGTCGCATTTACCTCTTCTACAAGTTACTCAGACATGTAAACCACTAGGTTTGCTAATATTTATTATTTTCTTAGTGATTTTTTAACATACTTTTTCTTTCTTTCTCTTTTTTTCTTTTTATGCTGCTGCAATGTGTCAAGAAAAGCAAAATGAAACAGAATTATGTATTACTCCTGGGTACCTGTACACACAATGTAAGAATATAGACCATCTCTGCACCTTAGCAGTTAAGACAAGGCAGGTGTATTACAGACAAGCATCTGCCAGGACACACATTACAACCTATGTAGACACATCACACAATACATTATAACCCTATAACACATTTACCAGTCATAGTCTGAGAATAGGGCCCGTTTGTCCTAAACTCAGGGAAGTGATCGGTCTCTGAGCATGAAACATCAGTACTGTGTTTTCCTAATAGTAAATGGCTGTGTGGACTGTAGAGCAAGTGCATAAAGTACGTACGATGGCATTGACTATAGCAGATGCGTCCTATACTTAAGTAATAACCTTCCCATTACAAAGTGCTCTTATTGTGTAGCAACTCCATGTGCATTTGCTTTTCATATACTGTAATATTGAGCAAACACATTTCAAGGACCAAAAGTCAGGTAGGGTGAATTCCACTAGCGACCAACGACCCAGTCGAGACCAATTAATAGTCAGGACCAGGTCTTCTGATCACATTCGCTCCATAGCTTCTGGTTGCTTTTGGTTAGGGACCAGGTTGCGACCATTTGCTTACTAGTCGCGACCAGGTTGGCGAACATGTTCTGCTCCATGCTTGCTGTTATGTTTAGGCTTTAGTATCTTCACTGCTCCTTGCTTGCAGTTATGTTTAGGGTTAGAGTTATAGAGATAATCTTAGTAATTCAGCACTGCTCTGTGCTTGCGGCTATGTTTAGGCTCCCTTGACTTATTAACTAACTTGTGATCATAAGTATGTAGTTGCAACCAAATTGCAACTAGTTGCTCACTAGTCGCGACACAAGCAACAGCAACGAGTCGCTACCACGACCAGTAAGAAACTGCTCGCGACCAGGTCTTTGGTCACTGTCCTTCCCAAAAGCTGAAATGTATGTTTTCATTTCAGGTAACGGGGGATCAGAAACCAGAGGATGGATCCCTGCTCCATGTGGTCAACGAGGTAAACGATGCAGTTCAACAGCTATCTATAAATGCACCAAGGGGTTGGTGGGTGTGTGTGAGTGTGTGAGTGTGTGGGTGTGTATGTGTACATGCGGCGGTAATCCAAGTAAGTTGAATTTGACACATACTCATGGCCACACAGAACTCCTTTTATAGGAATAATGGATCTCCAACTTCCAATGTTAACATCTCTGGGCTCTGAGCTCTACAGCCAGGCACCGGTCTAGTTTACATAATGCAAAGTCAAATGGAAATGTAAATGGAAAATTCTCTGGTGCAATTACCAGGATATTAGAATGGCTTTTGTGGTTGGAATGGTTTTATGTTTACCAGTGTCAGAAATTATGAAGCAGACGTACATCCATTTGTCAATTATCATTAGCATTCTGCAACCATAACATAAACAAAACTGCGAAAAATGGGAGCAGCGCAGTTCAAACGGTAGTCTGACCATTGCTTCCGCAGGCCGGTCTCTAAATTTAGTGTGCATACCGGTATCATTTTGATGGTATCTGACCAAGTCTGTCAACTGGTCGAAAATTTTGTCTGCCTCTTAGATACATTTGTGGACATTTAAGATGGTGTATGGAATTGAATACCTCTCTACTACAAGGTTTCTCTTTTAACCTTTAACCTTGTTTAAGAAAAAAAAAAACATTTTGAGCCTATAGATGTGTCTATTTTTTAATTTGGAAGATTTCTGTCTATTATGTAATGCTCAACACCGAGCAGCTTAGTGGCCTTGGGGTTGTTGTGTCTGGCCTGAGACTGGGAGGTTGTGGGAATGGGGGTTCAATCTTCGTATTTTTCAAACTTCTTCTTTATTGTGTGACATTTGACCCCTTGACCCCCTTTTTTGTCGACTTGTGCAAACAGACGACGAAAGAGATGATTGCTCGTTCCTGTGCCACCATCGTCACACACCCCTTCCATGGTATGAATATGACTGTGCATTGCAGTGTTCATTTCGTTGGCTATAAATAAAATATACAGTATGATGCAAAATGTTGGTCGACTACCATTTCGAAAACAAAAAAGCTATGAAGACTAATGCTAGGGCAAAATATATTCTTGACAAATAAAAACTACACAAAATGTTAGTGACTAGTGACTAGTGGAGAAGAGATCCAGTTGGATTTCGCTCGGCTGTTTCGCTCTGAAAATAGAATTCAGATATTGTAAATCTGATATCTTCACCATGCAACCAACTGTAAAATCTGCCATTTGATGCCATTCGGGCTCACCAAAATCAACCCTAGTCAAAACATTTGTTTGAGGTGTATGGAGCCTTTATTTTTCAACATGTTTTACTGTGTTATTTTTCTATCTACAGTGATTACGTTGAGGTGTATGGTCCAGTTTATAGGAAGAGAAACCAAATACAGGTGATTTTGTTTTACATGTATTTGTGTATGCTCTACATCACTTTCAGTGTTCTGTAAAGTACTTTTTCAAATTATGTCATTTAGGGAAGAAATAAAAAACAATGTGAGTGGCGCTCTTATCATTGTACTGTATATCATCATGATGTAACTTTGGCTCAGACACCAGTCATTTAAACTTCCCATTCATTGTCAGGGGGAATTTAACCCACACCAATAGCTGAATATAGGAGGGGCTAGCACCCCTCAACAATGCTAAATTGTGAGCCGTAGATACTACTTTTGCACATTTCACTTGGCTGTGATGAAGGCGTTGAAATACTTGTTTTTGTGTTTTTCCTCAGCGGAGCCTTTGATTCCATCCTAACAGTCTACAGAGAAGAAGGAATTCTGGGATTCTTTGCGTATGTTTCAGGATTGAGCAATAATGTGCACGTGTGTTTCTATGGAGTATATGGGAATGTGTTGCAGACAGTGGCTTGATCCAATTACAACAGCCCAATGCTGACCCAAGTGCTAAACATGGATAAAAGCACAGCAGTTCAACTGATCGTTTGAAGAAACGTCAATAAAAGATGTGTAAACATATGTACAACACAAGATCGCAGAGTTAAGACAGGAGAACCCAAAAAGCAAGAGTGAACAGATGGGATTTATTTAAGTAGGGATCTAAAGGCCCCAGTCGACTGGCAAGATCGAATGGGAGGGGCAATATATTCCAGAGCCTGGGTTATCCCTTCTTTTATTGTTAGTCGTAGAAATGACCAGAAGTATATCGTCCGTTGGGAAACATGGGCCATTCTCCAACTACACTAGATGCATTGACTGCCCTCATTCGCACTGTTTACCAAGCTACAATAGCTGGCAACTTGTCCATATCAGTGGTCCATTATGTGAAAGCACTGTAGGTAGGTGTAGGCTACTGTCAGAAGTATAAATAAATGGTACATATTACTATATTATGACTAGGGAGCCAGTTCTAGTGCCATTATTATATCATCTTTATTGCTTTCAGTATTAAATTGTTATAATGCTCTATTGTTCCAGTGGTTTGATTCCACGTCTACTGGGTGACGTCTTGTCTCTGTGGATCTGTAACCTGCTGGCTCACCTGGTCAACACCTACGCCATTGATGACTCTGTATGTAACACATTCAATTCAAAAGCGGGTACTGTTTATTAAGGTTGTATTAAAATGAATGTGTGATCCACCCCAGCACACCTTCAGCCAGGGGAGATCAATGAATTGTCCATCTTGGTGTGATATTGTGTACATGTAAACATTCTATACTAAAAATGAGTGAAAAATTACAGTTGGGGTGTTTGTCTCTCTACAGATGAGTCACACAGGAGAGATCAAGAACTGCTCCCAGGCTGTAACAGGAGTAAGTACAACATTACAGTTTATATATGTATTGTGAGAGGAGTAACATAGTACAACACTACTGTGTGTATGTGACAGGGTTAACCAGATATTTCATTCAAAATACTATGGCTAAACTAAATACAAATGTGCTGTGAGAATTATCATTTTTAAACTCAACCTCTACCTTCCCTCTGTGTCTTCTGTAGTTTTTTGCCAGCATCCTCACATATCCCTTTGTGTTGGTGTCAAATATAATGGCTGTCAACAACTGTGGGTAAGCACCTTTCATTTCATGCCGGACATTCAGGTCATTATGACATTCATACTATTTAAATGCTTGATATTCATTTGACCAGACAAATCAAATTACTCCCTCTGTAAAAGCCCATTCAACTATTGAACTCAATGTATGATAATGAATGAATGTTAGATTCATTGTTACACACTTTTTCTTATGTTTTGCTTTCTTGACCACAATGTTAAAAGTGTAATTAATATAACATGCTATTTAGACTGATATTATTACTGGTATTACATACTGTAGGTCAGGGTTGGCCAACCAGTCGTAGACTAAGAGCCACGTTTTTCACTGTGTTACTGCAAAGAGCCACATCAAACGGTCACAATGGTTATAAAACCGTTGCGATGGCCGCCATGGTCGCAAATAGATCTCTCCTGCCATAAGACATGTGTATTTGTGTGCAATTGCGCAATGCAAAGACACACTATTAAAACATATAGACATGTATTTAGAAACAGTGTTTACAATCCAAAAAAGTATATGACAAGTCAAAAAACATACACCTACACCTCCGCAGTCAACTAGGAATCAGTCCGTGGTCGAGTGGTTAGGTACCACTGTATAGGGAATGAATGACTGCGCCAGGCTGAGCGTTTTTGACGGTTTCATGTTGAAGCCCCTTAAGAGACACATGTAACCAGCTGAAGAGCCGCATGTGGCTCGCGAGCCGTGGGTTGGCCACCCCTGACATAGGTTCAATTAACAGATTATGTTTTGATAATATTGTTTAGTCTGCATTTTGGTGTATGTGTTTATTTGCTTATTGTAAGTCACCCTGGATATGCAGCACCTGATAACACCTAGGTTGTAATGTTTTGTGAGCTTATAGAATGATTACATTGGTGGGATTACTTCTTGAAAGCCACAATGGCTTTCACTGCTTTAAATTTACGTCCAAACCATCTACTATTTGAAACGAGACCTAAAAGAATGATACACTACCCGAAACACAAAAGCATTTTAGACGTGCACAAAAAATGTGTTGTCAGTGATCAAAACAGCTGAAATGGTCCTGCACCATTACCAATATTTTTATTTAGCTCCAACACACTGAAAAAACTGATCTGAGCTCAATTCCTAAGCAAATGCTAGCTTAAAAAGGGGCCATGCATTGGTCTAATGTGTTTCTCTTCCAGGCTGGCTGGAGGTCTGCCCCCCTACGCCTCTGTATATCCTACCTGGGTGGACTGTTGGAGACACTTAAACATGGAGGTACAAAAGTTCTAAGTGCATCACCCTGAAACTGATTACTATACCACAAGTACTGTGTGGACCTTTTGTGAAATGTTGTAGCCCCATTTGGCATGATTGTGAATGGATGCCTATGTAACCCACTTCAATCCACATATAATGGGGTCAAGGAACCTTTTGGGAAATAGTTCCCTCTTCAATGTGCCCGACAATGTAGCATGACAGATTGGAAACCTGAGGTTGTCTAGAATCGAATCTGTACCTACCTATTAGGCTACCTCAAAATCTGAGTGTGCTACAGTCTCTAAAATACTAGTTCTATTCTAGTCCTTAGCCCTACTCGAGCCCAGTAAATTACATCTGGCCACAAAAGATCATTAATCACTAATCTTTTGTGCTCAGATGTAATTTTGTGGGTGTTATGACTATAGTAAGTAGATGACATCGAAATAAATCGTTGTCACTTTTAGTTATTTAGCACCCCCCCCCCCCCCCCTGCTAAAAGGCTAAAAGAGCCTAAAACGAAAAAAGCAGCTAATGAAAATAAAATGAACACAAATCATCAAATTCTCTAACAACATAAAATGGGAAACTTGAAGCGACATTGTTGCACAGTTGTTGTTGCTTCTGTCAGACACCAATGAAACTATAATTGTTGTGTTCTCTCGTCATCACCAGGGCAACATGAGCAGAGGCAACAGTTTATTCTTCCGGAAGCTTCCAGCAGGGAAGACGTACGCCATCGACCAGAAGAGATTTTTTTAAGCCTGTAATCAAGGAGGGAGGCAGCAGGTGTTAGAATTGAATTGTAATATAAAAGAAAACCGGGAGGTCTGGAGCCTAATGCTTTGTATGCACTTCTTTATGTTGAGGTTTGTTTCTGTTTATTTTTTTTTTAAACAACCTGTTACCGACATTAAAACAACAATAATAAACCAGGAAAAGGAGAAACCCATTTCAAGAGCAAGGTGCGCATCCTGTTGATTGGAAATGTTGTTGGAGAGATTTATTTTGTTAATGTGTATATACTATATATAAGGAGAACCGTGTTTCAGTTTGTGTTCAAATTGAAAGCTGGCAGGATGCTAAGGTTGTGAAATGTGGCAACATGAACTTTGAAGTACATACTGTGCGTAAAAACAAAAGGCAAGTCGTGAACCACTTTGACCCTGGTGTCCATACCTGGGACACGTCAAAGGCATCTTTATTCTTCTGATATTCAACCTAGATCGGCTATTGTTGACTGCAAACAATAGCCAATGTTATGATGAAGTATGAAATACAACATAAATGATTCAAATTAAATCATGTCCGCTGTGTTTAAAAAAAACCTCCCTGCAAATGTCACTTCCCATAACATGTTACCCACAACTTCCGTATTCGACCACAAACAATAAATCGTGTTGATTGGTCGGATCAATCGCCCCCCTCACCTGTAATTTTGGAATTCTGTTTGCTAATGGAGTAATTATAAAATCTGCATGTTGGTAATGTCTAATTTAAGAGCAAAAAAAGGAAAGCGGGACCTCTTATGTGTTTTGTCTTTGTGTTTAAATCATTTGATTGGAGGGTCCAGACTGTGCTGTGTGATTCCAAAGGAACCAAGTTCAAGTCATTGGATGGCTATGGTGAAGGTTAAAGGCCTATATGCCTTTAATGCGCACATTAGATGGTTGATTTGTAGCTAGCCAGGCATTAAATGAATGCACACCAACCGGCCTGGGAATTTGTCCTGGGCCAACTCTCCAGAGCACTAACGTGCTTGTACGATCTTATTCTGACCCAAATAAAGATTTATTCCTTTTTGTTTTTCTTTGACTTAACGTGTTGTTCCTTTTAGTCCTTCACTGTTTCCATGTTTTCATATCAGGTATTTATAAGCCTGGTGTACAGGTAATTCCATAAAAGGCTAATAGATAAGATTTTATACTAATCATAATGCATTTTTCTATAATCGTGTTGTAAATATATGACACATTCCTTTCCTCTTTAATATACAAATATAGCTGCAAGCAGTGATAAGACGGTACCAAGCAAGCAGCTGAAGCAATAAGAACAATACGCACAAATAAGCCATAGAAACATGGAAGACTGAGGTTGAGAAATACATCATGTAATTGTGGGAGTAGGGCAGGGTTCTTGAAGACTCACATTGTATTGCCAGTACCTAGACGTGAACCCTTACGTTCCTAAGTCTGGCACTCAACTGAGTGAGCTATCCAGACAGAATAATTTGCTTCATTCTTGTTAACAAAACAACTCAAGCCATAGAAACATGAACTTAGCAGTAGAACACCACGTGATATTGTGCATGTTTGATTCATATTCCAAGGCTGATTTTAACCCAGAACCTCACACTCCAAAGTCATGGGCTCTACCAACAAGGCCACCCAGCACCCTTGAAGACTCTATTGTCAGTAGCGGGACGTGAACCCACAACCTTTTTGTCCCAAGTCTGGCACTATATTGACTGAGCTATGCAGTTGTGTTGTCGTTTAAAAAAAATGCTATGACAATCATATGACACTGCATTTACAACATCATGTACAATATGCACAAAGAAGTCAGAAACATGGAAGACCAAGTCCACATTGTGGACTGCTTGGTCCCTTAATTATAAAAAGTTAGTATGTTGTACATGTATTTTGATTCTGGAACCTAAAAGGCAAAGACGCAGGCTTTTTCTAAAATGTGCTCCAATATTGAAAGTTTAAAAACAAAAGTAAAAATTCATAATATGCAGGTTAATTAGTAATCTTTTTTTTCTTTTTTTTTTTTTTTTTACTTTGTCCTAGCTTCATTTATTTACATATTGTTTTTCTCTCCAATGATCTATTGTCTGGGGCTTTTATCCACAGGTAATTCAGGGCATGGGCATCATTTTTGGGTCCTCGGAAAAGGCAACTGGTGCCTCCTAGTGTTCACATTTCACGTCTTGTGCATTGGGTTTTTCATGC
Organism: Benthosema pterotum; assembly: GCA_039105355.1. Classification (NCBI taxonomy): domain Eukaryota; kingdom Metazoa; phylum Chordata; class Actinopteri; order Myctophiformes; family Myctophidae; genus Benthosema; species Benthosema pterotum. The sequence continues at coordinate 15,915,727 of CM076966.1, forward strand.
ATTAAAGTTATCAACTGCCAACTATGATATCAAACATAATTTGAAAATATACAAGCTCACAACACCACATGCAGGTGCATGGTTCGTAGAGCTTGTAGATTTTGAAGTGTTCAAATAGCAAAAGAAAGTGTTCAGAAGCACAAAAAAAATGATCTGATATTTCATAAGCAGAGGTTAAAGCCTACATTTCATCAACTGGTTGGCTGTAGAACAGAATATTTAGGTACACATTTACATATTGTGCTGATTGCTTAGCATTGTTTTAACAAACTAAAAATAGCTGATTACAAGATCACAACACTTCTTCATTTTCACCACCCTCTAGTTTTTCTGCCTACTACCAACTGTCTAAAACAATGAATAGTCACTCCAACATTTTTCTGTTTATTTTTGTATTCATTTCTGAATTAAACTTATATTCATATTCATGATTGCTATTCCCCTCGATAATGTTCATGATAAAATAAAATATAAATATTGTGTATTGTGAGAATGATGGCTTCAATTATTACATTATAAATTTTCAGGAATAGAAAGCCTGGAGCTTTTATTAGCTTGGATGCCCCATTGATGATGTTCCTTTTAGGAGGGTTCCTGGATTGCCCACAACCACGAGTCAGGCCAAGAAAACAATTGTTCCATTTTAAGATGGACATTAAGTGAGGACCAATTGCATGAACAAAGGCTGAAAAGTGGTGAAGTTGTCTTGTAAGGTATGGGCAGAATAAACATATGCGTTTTGTTATTCGGCCATTTGAGAAGCATAATACAAACAAATCTCACACTACAGTTGTGAAGAGACTTATAAGAGGGTGTGTCTGAATTCCTTGAATTAACAAAATCTTAATTAAGAAACTGTAGTTTATACACAAAATGTAGGTAAGTATGGAAATTAATGTGTACATACAGAGGGCTACAGTATGCTGTTTGTGTTTAACATTATTTTTTTTCCAATGTCTTCATATTGATTGACAACAAAGGTTTTCATGATGCGGTTGTTTTGCTTCATCAAGGTTAGAGTTCACAGGTGGGGGTAGGTTGGAGTCTGTCAGAGTTGGGCGTAGGTGGGTGATTCAGAGGAGGTGGATGAGCTCTGCTTTTCATCTGGAACTAGAAGGGAAAACATTAAACACATTAATCCCCATTTTGGACACGACATTTTTCAAGGTTTAATTGAATACTTTTAGACTCTCAATTTGAGCGCGATTTTGTGGCCCCCAAGCACGTTCTACTGGCTGATATATATATTTACACACAACTATTTATTGGTTATTGATTCCTTTTACTATTTTGGGTAGGTATGGACAGTAAAACATTTGTGCTAAGCAACCTTTATGTTTTCTTCTTTCAGGATGTATGATTATTAGACTCAATTATTATTATTATTATTACCACTGTTTCCCCGTTCAAGAGTTCACTGAATGTGAGTTGAATGAATGTAGAATTATGTGCAAGATGTAATTTATATACAGATGTGAGTCTGTATGAGTCGAATTTTACTGTACATGCTTTTTATACTGTATATCTACCGGTAAATTTAAAGGAAAAATCATCTCTCTCACACTTGTGCCAGTGATCACCCTCTGTATGTCCAATCAAAATGAATCAAAATGAGATGGAAATATAACTAAATAACTTTGATGTGCCATACCAACATAATGTTGATATCAAGAAAATAAAGACACAGCACTTCATCTGGAAAAGGTTGCCTACCCATGGCATAGATTATTAACCCATGAATACAGGTAATCTACCAATACAAACATCCTGATTTATAGAGGAGAAACAAACAGCAGCCGCAGCAGTGTTTGAGCCCTCATTCACTGGAGTGAGTTACTTAGCCCCCAGGACATGACAAGTATTCAACCCATCAAAACCCACAGAGAGAAGCGCACCTTTTGTGTCTTTAGCCTTCCCCTTCCGGCCAGTGGGGGCGTTCTGGTGCGTTTTAAGGTGAGCCGTCATGTCCTTACGGTTGGGGGTGCAGTGGTCACACTGCACACACCTGTAGCTCCCCTTGGTATTCACCCACAGCACACGCCTGTTGTTGTACGTCAGCACGTCTGTAGAATAAAACTTTCGTTGTTTATTTATATTCAAAGTTTTCCCACAAATTTAGTTTTCCCCATAACCTGTGTACATCAAGCATTATGTCACCTTGATTCTGTTTCCACACAGCAGAGGATCCGGCAGCAGGCTGGGGGGCCGGTGGAGAAGGTAGGGCCACAGCGGGGGTGACAGCAGGAGCGGCTTGAGGAGGCTTGGGACGAATGGCAGCGTTTTTGTTGGTGTAGACCCGGGGAGGAGCTTTAATTGCTGCTTAGAGTCAGGAATACAGAACACAGGGTTGATGATTTGATTTCCATTATAATTAATACAGTATATGAAGATAACATTGAAAATGACTGTAGTGCTCCTTTAAAAAAGGGACACTTTGCCCTATTTACAAAAAATATATAAGATTTAGAACACATTGTGGACTTTCATGTTTTTAGACATTTTAGATTTTAGTAGTGAACCAGTGTCTCTGACATCATGGACGTTGGGCTCACTTAATTCCCAGACTACTGTAAAAAATGTGCCTCTGGTTCATTTTCAATGGGACAGGCATTTGTTGTGCTGAGAAGGCTCTGAACGATAATGCAGGCATTTATGTGAGTCCACGATTCACCAGAGCCGGTTTCTGCTTTTTCACAAAATGCCAGTCATGTTGAAAATGAAGTGTTGAAAATGATCCTTGTGTATCACGTCCCTCTTAAGCGGAGCTGAACGCTGATCCAGGTGTTAATGACGGCGTTTATCACTGCCCGTGTCCACAGCCCTTAAGATAGACTCCCTGTTCACAGGGAGCAGTGCACCATAGCATTGTGGGAATTGTAGTACAGGAAGAAAGTATGACCAGTGGCCATGGCATCAGAGACACTGAGCTCATCCGTGAGCAACAAATTAAACACACTAGACCAGCAGGAAACTATTCTAAATCTTCTAAACATCATTAAACAAAAGGGGTAAAGTCTCCCATTAAACATACTGACCTTGCATTAGAGACGTGGGCGGGCCACAGGCCACCGTCTGGGGGAGGAACTGGCCCTGCTGTTGTGGCTGTGGTTGGAGGGTTGCCAGGAACTGTGCCTCGAAAGACCGTGCGGGATTGAGCGCGAAAAACCCACCACGGTTCGGATTGGCTGCAGAGCCGGGAAAAGGCGTGGTTGGTGAGGAAACTGATGGAGGAGAATGAACAGGGGTCAGCGGTTTGGGAGCAGGCTGGATCTGTCGGGGCGCAGGGTTTCCTGAGGGTCTGGGCGCGGGCTGGATCTTACGGACCACAGGCTGGGTCTGACGGGCCGTGGGCTGGGTCTGACGGGCCGCGGGCTGGGTCTGACGGGCCACGGGATGGGTCTGACGGGCTACAGGCTGGGACTGATGGGCCGCGGGCTGAGTCTGACGGGCTACAGGCTGGGACTGATGGGCCGTGGGCTGGGACTGACGGGCCGCGGGCTGGGTCTGACGGGCCACAGGCTGGGACTGATGGGCCGCGGGCTGGGTCTGACGGGCCACAGGCTGGTTCTGACAGGCCCCAGGCTGGGTCTGACGGGCCGCGGGCTGGGTCTGACGGGCCACGGGCTGGGTCTGACGGGCCACAGGCTGGGACTGATGGGCCGCGGGCTGAGTCTGACGGGCCACAGGCTGGGTCTGACGGGCCGCGGGCTGGGTCTGACGGGCCACAGGCTGGGTCTGACGGGCCGCGGGCTGGGTCTGACGGACCACAGGCTGGATCTGACGGGCCGCGGGCTGGGTCTGACGGACCACGGGTTGGGTCTGATGGGATGCAGCATTCTCTGAGGGCCTGGGCATGGGCTGGGTCTGATGGGATGGAGGATTTGCTGAAGGGGACGTTATTCCCTGCTGCTGCTGTTGTTGTGGTGGTGGTGAGACTTTCTGTTCTGCAGAGCTGTCATTCAATATAATAAAGAGGGAACAATTTAATTGTGGGTCTTTTTTTAGCACTGAACATTGGGAACATAAAAATACAAAATATATGAAACGTAGGTATGGTAAGTAAGGTAGGTTGGAGAGGCTTATTATCAGCATCTGCTAAATTAGGGGAATGTGTGGGAGTCTATCCCGCATATTTTGATAAAAACAAAAACAACAACAACAATAAAATAGTGGAAACAGCAGATCTATAAGATCACAACAGGTCGCTTCTGTGTCCCTGAGCTTATAGACCTGCCATTTCTGCTACTGTCTAACAATTTATACAGAATATGCTATATCTGTTTTTATTTTGAGAAACTTTGCTCTGGCGACTGTGTGATCACTTTAACAGGGCCTACCGGTCAGCACTGGAGGCAGCAGAAACAGTGGTGTTTGTGGGGGTGGGTGTGGTGCTGGTCTTGGCCTCCATGGGGGGCTGAGTGTCCATGGGCTCAGGCGGATGCGGGAGCTGAGTGTCCATGGGTTCGGACAGCTGCTGAGGCTGAGTGCCCATGGGTTCGGGTAGCTGCTTCCCTTTGATTCGGACCTTGGAGCAGGCTTGCAAGTGGGCGAGCAGGCCGCGAAGCGAGCGGAGCTTAGCGCGACAACTCTCACAGCTGAGTGACAGGAGAACAATGGTCTGTTAAAGCAGCACTTCTCGACCGCTCCAGGCCACAACCCCCCAAACTGTAGAGATGTTAACGATTAATCATTTTGGCTCTTTAACACTGTAACAGAAATGTGTAGATACAGTACCATGTATATACTGTATGTTGGTTTGTTTTAGCCTGGTTAAACAGTGGTTCATCAGGATAGGTTTGTTTTGAGGGAGAACACAATGTTGCAAATTAAAGAGCATCTGCTAAATTCCTAACATCGTAAATGTGTATTAGATGATTCCATAGCGTTTGTGGAGATGCCATAACATACAGGAAGTATATGCTGGGTTTGTGGTGTTCTCTCATGTGTTCCATCAACTCCTTCATGCTGGGGAGGGTTTTCGAGCAGCCCAACGACGTGCAGATGAACTTTTTACCTACAAATAAGAGTCACGTTTAGACCGAATATGGAATCTACAAACAAGACTGCAGTATTTGGAAATATATCAGTACAGCAATGTAGAAACACACTGTTACAGTAACATGTTACATTCAAAATGTAAAGTACTGGCATCAAAATTAAAAGTATGTATTGTATTCATTAAGCAGAATGGCCCACTTCACATTTTCAAACAAAATACAAATCTTATGAAAACAGCAGATCTACAAGGGGCTCCCACCTGGCAGAGACTGTGTAGGTATCTCATGGTCTTTGATGTGCATCTGGTATGAAGGGGTGTCAGTGAACACACGCTTACAGCCATGCAGCGGACACTTTGTGTGCTTAACTTTCTTGGCTGGGGGTCCTAAAGTCATAACAATATGCAAAACAAAACACACAACACACACAGGCTGATTCTACAAATGCCTTCGAAACGCATTGGCTGATTGATTGATTATTGTAACAGTTTTCAGAATGGGTAGGCCTACAGTACAAGGATAGTACAGTACAGGTCAATGCAAGAGGATTTAATTTCACATGAAAGTACATGAACTCAATACAAAGATGATACACTGACAAAGCATTGTGTGTGGGGCAATATGTAATGGACTAGAGCTATAATGATAATGAACAATTAAAGGCAAACAAATATTCACATCCGACAGGGTCAGAAGCAGCAAATCATAGTCGTAAAGGGGGGTGGGTGGGGTACACTAAGACTTGTTTACATAGGGATCGACCAAAAGGGTTCTAGGCTCAAACCACTTCTCAAAGATCTTGTAGTCGTGCAGACAGTCACGTAGTACACATTATTTATATTTAGCTTACCTGCTGCTCCGTCGTTGCCATTATCGTTTGGCTCGTGTCTGGTAGCTGAGGACGGCATCATCTGCATGAGATGATTATATCTGTTCAGCTATTAGAATAATACTAATGCTTAGTATTATTACGATATTGATAACACTGTTATGCACCTAAACTAGCAAGCTGAATAAAATACAAACAACCAGAGCCTTGGAGCATAGACAGGAGTTACGCAAACTCCGTTCACTTCATGGGGCCAGGGCGATGGCGGCACTTCTACGTGGACTTGTATTGAGAATGGAGACAACAAATAGGGACAGGTCCTGGACAGAGGGGGGCAGTTTCTGACCCCTCAATATTGCAACTCTGCTACTAGACGACTCTGAAAACAACTAACCACAGTGCAATGCGACTCGGCGCAGGCGCACCAATGGCCAAAAACTGCGTCTGCACGGGGTACTTTTGTGCCACTCATAAGATTGTGCCTACGGGTAGTTGTAGTTAATCTGTAAGTTTTCATCTTTATTCGATTTCATCATGATGCCTTTTAAGACAACAACACTTCCACTCTGAAGTTTACACTCTGACATTTTGTTTTGTTTATGCATTTATATTGTATCAACAAAAACGAGATATAATAAAATGGCATCGATACAATTACATTCTTGAAAATGAAACTGGTTTGAATCAAAAACATGTCTTACGTAAAGGCAAAAACAAGTACCCAGAGCATCCCAGCACACAGCAGCACAAGGTAACTGCTAAGCTAACACACTGCAGTGTTGTTTATACTGTAGTGACTGTATAAATGTGTTCACAGTGATATACATAATGTCACTGTAGTCTGTGTTGTCACTTCAGGTCTTCTCTAAAGCAGCCTAATAACTATAGCCATAGCTTGCGTGACGCTCGCACTTCAACAGACAGGTTACAGTGCTGTCTGTAACCATAACCAGTTTGCAGTCGTGCACACACATTTAGTACTTAGTAGCCCGCGGACCCCCTTAAATATATTCCAGGGACTTTCTTTATCTTGGTATCAGTTCACCGCACCCAAAAGAACCTGAAAACAAGGGTACAGACCTCTCAAAAGAAACGAGTCACTCTCCGAACACACCTCACCCCTGCCTACTTTGGCAGACCGGGGTTGCTGGGTTGAGTACAGCATCTTGTAATGGGCCTGTTCCACAAGATTCGATGCACTACCAAAATACCCATGTACCTGCCCAAATACGTCCTTATACCTCCTTGTCAATGAAGTCCACTCCCACAACCCTAGAGGGAGTTCAACAGTACATCCGAGAGATTATTAGCCTGGTACCATACTAATTTGTCGTTGGCAACATAAAGGTGGAAACTTTATGTTGCCAATGACAAATTAGTATGGTACCAGGCTAAGAGATTATATTGTCTTTCACAGAGCTCCATTGCAAAGCAGAATCATAGAATCAGTGGACCAGAGTTAGTCTTCTCTGGCATCTACAGTATAGTTGAAATATCCCTTGACACTGTACAGTGTGCAATTTGTAATTGTGAAACTTCTAAACCAATCAAGAATCTTAACCACTGACCATTGGAGGGCCTCAGCCCTCTTAGCAGACCTTATATTCAACTTTCCTGTGTTTTTCCCCCTGCAAACTGATAAATATAAAGTATTCAACCAGTCATCATGAGTGAGCACACTGAGCAGCAGGGCCGGCTGTCCAACCGTGACGTCATCACCCTCAAACATGACATCACACTGAGTGACTCTGACTCAGAAGAGGAGCTGACCAGTGTGCCCTTTGACCCCGAAATGAAAACCTTGTCATCCTCGGACGACGAATGCGATGGTGATGATGGCGGCGGAGGCGGGGCTGCAGGTACAGTATGACACGACCTGTGTAAAGTTAGGGGTGCCCACCGTAGCTGACACAAGATCGCATAGGTTACTGTTTATTTTATGTATGTATTTATTTATTTATTTATTTATTTATTTATTGGGGGGGGGGCAAAACACAACGGGATGAAATAAATATACAATGAATATTAATATTCAAAGGAAATAAGCCCTAAGGCTATTTTGTGTTATCCTTTTTAACATAACGTTTGATTGTACGACCAGTACTTGTGCAAAGAGCCCATTAACTGTGTACTTATATTTCCCCATCGTGACAATCTTGGCTGCAGGACGGCTCATGTCATCGGCAACAGGCCAGAGAGCAGCCTTCAGCCTGAAGGGAGGAAGTACAAGCTTCTCCAGCCGCAGTCGCAGCATCTTTGACAGTCTGGACAGCGCTGCTAAGGAGGCGTCCTCCGCTCTCGGCCAGGACAACGTTATAGACGGTGTGTTCGCTCGCCCTCCTCCCCCACCCCCCCTCACCTCCAACGGAAAACGACCCAGAGGAGCCGGAGAGTCCAAAACAGACCGGCCTCCACTACGGTTAGTATTGTAAAGAAGTTCACATTTTCATTATTACTTGCACGAGGAAGCGCAAGTACTGGTATTGCATTATTTACATTATTTATTATAAACTATATTACCCCATTGGCCTGAATATAAAACAACTTTGTTTAAAAAAAAAATATGGGTTCGTAATATATTGGGGGCTATACTATTTGACATTCAAATGAGTCTTGGAAAATGTTTTTTTTTTTTTTTTTTTAGACCAGAGAAAATGATTTGTCTTATAATACCACAGTCGTCTTATATTTGAGACAATATGGTAAATATAATCAGGGTAGTTAGTATGTCAAATCCAGACTATAGATATGTTATCTATTATTTCCAAATTGAGCAAATTATTTTGTGCAGTTAAATGGTCAGCTACATAATGATTACAAAGTTGAGTAATGATTTGTATTTTGTACATTAGGAACAGTGTTATCTTTTGAAGTAAAATGTAATAATTGACTGATATTGATTATTTACTCTCTTGATATGGCATGCCTACACCCTCTAGTGTAAACTCTAAACAGCTAATACTCTCAACCTCTCAATTCAATGGAATTAAAATGAATGTCTTAAATAGCGACTTCTCCATATGGTGTCTCTCCTCTCCCTGCCAGAGACACCAGTGGACCAGTGTCCAGCTTCAGGACAGAGAGGGGAGTACAGCATGGCAGAGACTCAGGAGGACCCAGAAGAGGACGGGGTGTCCCAGACTACCTGCTGCACCCAGAACGATGGACTTGCTACAGTCTGGAAGACGTCCCAGACAGCAACGATGCAGACAACCGTGCTGCAGCCCACCAGTACCTAAGCAGCCTGCAGCGCAGGAAGGAGCGGTACGCAAATCAAACTGAAATCAAAGTACAAGTAAAGAATGAATGGGGTAGAAGTAAATTTCCATACTCAAAGCTTTACTTAACTATTAAGTCCATGAGTATTTGCATCAAAACACCACATTTAAATGAAGGCATTATGTAATGAACTACTACAGAACTACAAGCTCACAGTGTGTCACAGTGCATCACAGTTTGACCAAAAAGTGTCTCCACGATGTTCTGTGCTTTAGTTATTGGCAGTTGAATGTAGCTTGTTTACACCCAAAAAAATGTAATAACACGTTGCAGAAGAGACATGACATCTTGAGTACAGTATAGACTGTAATCACTGTATGCCTCAGCGGCAGTCAATGAGTGTAAAGTAAATTTAAAGTAACTTCCCACCACTGACAGGACGGCAGATGAGGAGGATGAAGCCTTCAAGCCAGCGTACAACCAGGGACACAACTCTGACCAATCAGACTGCAGCAGCTCCCAGCACAAAATCATCTTCTCCAGGTAGGATCTACAACTCTGTTTTAACTCTAAATACTCTTCTCCAGATACGATCTCCCATGACAAGATCCATACACTTAGAAAAACATTTTTTATACACTGTACACACTATATATAATTATTTTGAGGAATCTCATGCTCACTACATGGTTAACATTGGGGTGGGTGTAATGTTACAGGTTTTATTCATAATACTTAATGACCTTAATTCATGCAAATATGTGTAATTGTCCATTATGTGTCCTGTGGTTGACCTGATATGACCAAAAAATGAGTTAGCAAAGGCAATTATGCTATGATATAATTTTTCCCACACGGCAGGCGATATTAAAATCTGCCATGCTAGATATACTTTCCGGTATTAAAGGCATTGTTTGATCTATTTTCAATCCATTACTCACCCTAAGGAGCATTACATTCATGGAGATTGTTTTGTCCAGGCCGGGCCAGGGCAGACCACAGCCGAAGGTCAGCGCAGGCAGGGAGAAGGAAAAGGACGGCACAGTGAAGGCCGGGGAGAGAGCAAGGAACGCCAGTGATGAAGAGGAGGAAGAAGAAGGAAGACCCAACATCAGACCTCCCGCTGCTCAGGACATGCAGAGGAAGAGGAAACAGCAAGCAGGAAGTGAAGAAATGGAGCAGGGGGACGAGGAGGAGCAGGAGAAGAATCCCGGAGGCTTCGTGGCCTTCAGGAAGTCCAGCCACCGTAAGAACTATAGGAGAACGTCTGAGCAGGACGATGAATGAACGGAACCTTCAATGCACTGAGAGGACGGGGCTCTAAGAAGACCATCTGGTTTGATGTGTGGGACAAGTTAGCTGGGTTAAGAGACATTGTGAGTGACAGCATGTAAAGTGAGTGAGGGTTGAAGCCGGCAGAGCTTTTCTGTAGGGCTCCAATAGGCTGACTGTAGTATGTATGACTGTAGTCTTGGGTTTCCTCCAATAGGCTCTGAGTATGACTGTAGTCCTGGGTTTCCTTCATTCATCGTGTGCATGTGTGTGCGTGCGTGTGAGAGAGAGACACTACTTTAGAGGACCAAACGTTCCTGTGTATATAAAAAAAAAAGAGAAATAGGCATCATGAAGATGTTGATAGCCCTCACAAGAAAATTGGTAGTTTTATGGTTTAAAATAAATAAATAGATGATTTACATGCTCGTGTTGCAAGTATGTAGAATTGCTTTTTTGTTCAAATTCAATGTACGAAAATGTGAATTTTATTTTTTTAAATAGTTGTTTTTGGCTTTTATGCCAAAGTCAAAGAAAGAGAGAGGAAGGGAGAGATATCAGCAAAGGTCGTCATGTCTGGCCAAAGCCTATGTGGCATGCACCTGGACCACGAGGCACACCAAAAAAGCTGATCAACAAGCTTTCAACACAAGCTTGCACTTTACCCATTTTCAGCCTATCGTATAATTGGTGAACACTAATGTTCATTATCCAGAGTGAGTGCCATATTATGCACTCACTTTGTTCTCTTTTCCACCGAGGGTTTTCACTAAAAATAATATGGTTCAGAGCCTTACAATTTGGTTCAAAACTGCAACCTCAAAACAATTAAATAAAATATCCGATGACTTATGCTCACAGGATAATAGTACAGACCTTAATTTCAATACAAGTTGCTCAGAGCACCCATTAACCACGAGGGCCGACCGCTTCAACATTGGAGAGGCTCTCTGAGGATGTGGGTTGACCTTGTTGCCCTTACCACTTAAAGGGGTAGGACAACAAGGGCATTGATGGAAAACTTGTTTCCAAGTTCAAACCTCAGACCAAGCCATGTGTACAAAGCAGATTATAATATTAGCAGATATTGTGAGTCATAATAGTTAAATGTAACATCATCCATTGTATATGAATCCACATTTAATCAATAACCCTCCAGTACAAAAGGACTGACGAAAACATATAACAGTACAGCAAGTAGAATTACACAAGCAATGTGATAAAATGGCTAGTTTCCATTATAAATGTATATAGGCACAATAAAATGACATAACAGTACAGCAAGTAGAATTACACAAGCAATGTGATAAAATGGCTTGTTTCCATTATAAATGTATAAAGGCACAATCAAATGAAAAAAAAAAAAAAAAAAAACAGTTCACATCCATTAAAAACAGCTCAAGGCAGATTCCAGCTCAAGGTAGACTCTTCATTGTGTCCATAAAAAACATACTCGGTTGCCCTTTAGACAATTGATAGAAATGGTAAACTTGGATCATATGTACAGCATGCAAGAAAAAAATATTTTGGCCCTAAACAATTTAGACCCACAGTAGGTAATGTATTTTGAAGTCAATTCTTCCTAAATAATTTAGACCAACAATAGTCAGTTCTTTGACACACACACACACACACACACACACACACACACACACACACACACACACACACACACACACACACAGTCCAGCAAAGGATTTATGAACCGGAGGCATATTCTTTCAACTGTTAGTACGCAGCATTCTTAATCAACTACAATTGTAAACATGCTTAAGATTGTCGTTTGGAGTGAGGAAGACAAGATCAGAAATGCCTACATTAGAGGACATTGACAGAAACGTCAAACTCGTTTTGGTCTTGCGTGTGTGCACAATAATTGCATGAAGCAGCGATTGAGCTTTTATGAGGATTTCATGTTTTGAGTAATTCTATCATATAGAAGGTTGAGGTTCTCTGAGGTGTAGACATCGCAGTCAGGTGGAGCCGAGGGGAACCCCATTCCCTTCAGTTCAAACAGGAGCTCCAGCATCAGAAGACAGAGCATCCAAATCCTCAGGTCCATGTGGTGCCGCAGAGGCCTCCGCCTGGAGAAACAATAACACAATAACACATAATAAAGAACACTGAAGAACACCATCACAATATGACACAATTTGTAGTTCTTTAGATGAGTGGTTCTCAAACATTTTCAATTTTAAACATTATGTCAAATTGATATGCATTTGGCCGTGGACTGGTCGAGTATCTAAGAATGACACTCACTTTTCAGGTCTGTTTGATGCTGGAGATTCAGTGTTTGGAAAGACTGCCCGCACAAGTATACCCATATTTCATTTTTACTTTCTTAGCTTACATTCATGATGACTAGTTTGCTACTTGCGTGAGCGGAGCGGGCACAAGTATGGATATCGGTGCTAGTGTTCGGTGTTTTGCGGTCGGTCCCTCGGGCTACTCCGATTCGCTGGTTTAGGTGATGACGTACGTAATGTTGACGTTAAATGAGGGACCGTTATAACTAATGTCATGAGTATTAGCTCGCAAGCTCTGGCGATTTGACTAGTCAGAGTACAGCAGAACCTTTAGTATTGACACGTATCTTTATACTCCACTTCTTGTTAATTCTTGAACTCACAACATCCAAAGAAGTCGTCGTATATTACTCAGTGGCATTTATTTCAAGTGCAGTCCAGCGTTCACTGTTACATTTTCCTCTTGAGCTTTTCTCAAAAAAGAATCCAACCGAAAATAAAAACTGGATTAAACACAAAATAAACACGGGCACTTTACGATTTCTTTGTTACAGTATGAATACTTAGGGATACGAATACGAATATGTTTCACGTTTTACGGTCAAAAACTTGTTTCGTTCCACTGCTCTTTGTTCTTCTTCAACTACTACTTTCACTTTTTCTGACGTCACACACATATACACACATTGCACATGCGCAGTACAGTAAGAGTCTTGAAATTGAGAAAATATATATAAAAATCACACCAAACATTTGAAAACAATACTGCAAATAATGTTGCAACTAGTAATAATAATGAAAATACTGTCACCTTGTAATAATATGAGCAATGCAAAAACAATAAGAAAAATATAATAAATCAAGGAAATTCTTAATGTCAGTTTTGGCCTCTACATTTCCGGCCCCTAATTGGAAGACAATGAAGGCTGACAATTACTCAAACAATATAACAAGAGAGCCAAAACATACAGTTGTACAAGTTCAACCACAAAATAAACATGCATTTTTCCATTGAGTGTTCAATTTCACATTGTTAAAGGATACTTTCTCTTCTTTTTGTGCTTAAGCGTCTCCTTTAAGAGTCCGTTTCACACACAAGACATAGCTTGTCAACTGGTCTTTCTAAAATGTTCGTCTTTGTTTTGACCAGCACTCTTCGAACAAGTCCCTTTGAGTCCGGAATGGTCTGCGTGACTCTTCCTAAGAGCCAAGAGTTTCTTGGGGCTGAGTCATCAACGATCATGACAACATCTCCAGGTTTGAGATTTTGCCTGACCTGTGTCCATTTTTGCCGCTCCTGTTGAAGAGGTAGGTACTCACGCACCCAGCGTTTCCAAAACAGTTCCGCTAAGTACTGCACCTGTTTCCACCTGCGACGTGAATACAGGTCGTCCTTTTCAAACAGTCCTGGTGGGAGTAGTGGTTCTCGTTTCAATAGCAGCAGGTGATTAGGAGTTAGGGCCTCAAGATCATTTGCGTCGCCGGATGACTTTGTGATTGGCCTGTCATTAATTATGGCCTCCACTTCACAGAATAGTGTTTGGAGCGCTTCATCATCAACAACCTGCTCTTTCAGAACCGATTTCAGTATTTTTCTCACTGACCGGATCTGCCTCTCCCAGATCCCTCCAAAATGTGAGCCAGCTGGCGGGTTAAAAATCCACTGTATTCCTTTTTGACAGAGTGAATCTTTAATCTTCGTTTGGTTCCAGCTTTGTATTGCTTCACGAAGCTCTCGTTCAGCAGCAACCAGATTAGTTCCGTTATCGGAGCGCATCACAGCAGGCTGGCCTCTCCTGCACACAAACCGCCGGATCGCATTCAAGCAGGAATCAGTGTCCAGTGTGTGCGCCACCTCTATGTGCACTGCTCTTGTCGTTAGGCAAGTGAACAAAACACCATACCTTTTTACATTGGCTCGCCCTCTTTTCACTAGAAAAGGCCCAAAATAGTCCACACCAACGTTAGTAAATGGTGGTTTGTCTGGTTGTAGTCTGTCTGTCGGTAGATCAGCCATTTTTTGTTCTCCTCTTTTGGCGTTAATCTTCCTGCAGACGACACAGCTTGACAGGAATTTCCTTACTGTAGAATTTGCTGCTGGAATCCAGAACTTTTGGCGTAGCTGTGACAGCATATAGTTCCTTCCACAGTGGCCTATCTTCTCGTGGATGTCCTGTAATATCAAAGAAGTGACATGCAGATCCTTTGGGACAATAGCTGGGTGTTTTGACTCTGCTGGCATAGCCGACTTGCTGAGGCGCCCCCCAACTCGCAGTAGTCCATCTTGCAGCACTGGGTCCAGCTTTGGCCTCTACTGTACAAGTATTAGCTCGCAATGCGCAAGCTCTACCGAGCTTGCAAGCTTGAAATTAAATCTCATTAATGCAAGTCACTGTGGATTGTCTGCTAAATGCCTAAATTCAAATTTTTTACAGTTACTTTCCAGCACTTGACATATTTGGATAATGATGACGACGGCATGATTATATGACATCAGCAAACAGCACTATATACTGCAAATTGTGTGTGTAATGATGGCTTATGGGTAAACCCGATCTTAGTGAGAAGTGAAGTTTTCTTGAGACGCTGCGTAAGTTAGTGAAGATAGCCAGAGAGGGAGAGGAGATAATTGTTTGTGTTTCAACAGAGCCCAGATCCTCATTGAGTATGGGGCCAGTGCACAGATGTATATTGGTCATACTCAGTCTGTTCATATTAGATTCGGTCTTGGCGGATGTCTACCGTCTCGGAAGTATTGAACAGTTGAATAGGGACGGTCGAGTGGTTCTCCATTGGTTTGCAAGTCAGATTGAAATAAATGCGCAAGATGAAATTCTGTGGAACTCAAATGATGACTCCAGGCTCTGTGAATACAGCAACTTTGAAGGAATTGTACCACAGGACCAACTGGTGGATTCAGGGAATCAAATATTCATCTTGGATATGGATTTTTACGATGAGTTTGGACTTGATATTATGATGGACAGGGACAGAATCATTTTAGTGGTGAAACCAGGTGTTCATCGAATTGCCGCTCGCCGACATATTCTAAGTGTCTATTTAACACAAGGCTTTACTAGCTTTCATGATGGATCTGAAGATGAATATGATATCACTAAGATTTATGAGGTTCCTGCTAAACTGTTAAGAACAATGCAGACATCCTCATTAGAAGGTGAGAAATACATGTTTATAATTCCGTCCCAACTTCCATCTCAAACCAAAACTAACTGGTTCAGCATTGCACATGTGCTAAGAGGGTCATGGTTCCTGGTTACAGTCGGTTGCTGTATTCCTCTTCTCTACCGCAAACACCCCAGCCCTGAAGCAGATATTCAGGTAACATGCATACAACCTGTACAGGTAATGGAACCTGATGGCCAGGTAATACAACCAATTGACCAGGTAATGGAACCTGATGATCAGGTAATACAACCAATTAACCAGGTAATGGAACCTGATGACCAGTTACTACAACTTCACAAGGTAAAACCCATTGACCCGGTAAGCTCCGGCGGTCCACGCAATCCTGTAATGTCTTCCGAGCAGCTCTACCTCCGTCACCGCTCGCGTCACCTTCCGGCCCGTGACAACCTCGTGGCAAGGATCCGCCAACACACAAGGAACTTGAACCGCTTGCCGGCGCTCAACACGATGGACCAACTCATAAAGCGAAACCAAGAACTAGTTGAGAAGTACCATGGGAACAAGAACTATAATATTCCCTCTTGGAGCTGAACGTCTGGCTGAGACGATGAGGCAAAATATACCATGCATATTCCACCGCGTGGCACCGTTGGAGGTGCGAAAGCACAAAGACCATCCTTCTGTGTATGGAATAATGACATGAAAAACAATGATATTCAAATTGTCATAAAAAGGACATTTATATACTGTATATACACATCTCACAGGGGTTCCGAGATGACCTCTCAGAGTCAGGGAAAACATACACATACTTATGGTATGTTATGGTATACTATACTATGGTATTTCTATGTAACAATAAAGTCCAACCTTGGGCCATGAACCTTCAAGAGAGAGCCACACAACCTGAGAAACCAGCCCACCGACTAGACCCATGGGTCTTTCTGGCAGATGTTGCTACAGCTCCGGAAAATTAAATCACATTCTGGGCCTGTCGGACCGTCACTGCTCGGCCTGCAACGGCAATGGCTGTATACTGACGCTGGTAGGAATTTCACCCTCCTGCCTACCCACATCGCTGGCATAGCACCATACAGGTACACATACACCTTAGTGAGAAGTGATTAAGGACTAATGTTTCATCTCTAATAAGCAAAATAAATAATATTCTGCTATTTGATATTTTTTCAATCATTTCAGAACTTACAATTTCATTACAAATATTACATTACCAGGAGACCTGTGCCCTGTCTCCACCGTCTTGGGTCAGGGTGAAGACTGTTACGTCACCCACGGGGTCACTGGTGGTGACTATGTTTCACCTCTGTAGGCAACTATTGCGTCACCCGCGTGTGGACGGACACCTTACGGTGGAGACAATAAATAGTAGAGGGTGTGCACTTGCACACCCTCTACAGGGGAATTGCAACAGGCCAACATCATATACACCAAGGCCCACCCCACTCCATCCTGATTGGAGGAAGGCCTCTTCTCATCCTGATTGGACGAAAGGCTTTTATCCCAAAGCCCAAACTGAAACTAGGGTTTTTGACCCCAGGGGCTCACTTGGGACAGGGAGGAACTTTTTATATGGTCACCACACTCTATAGTAGGGAGGATTAGCCAAAAAGGAAGAAAAAAAAAAACAATATTTGAATTAAGTGAAATCACTTACTATACCTTTAATTAACAAGATCAGCACTTGGTAGAGTGCATACTTGCACGTTGCGCACAAGTAGGCCATGGCCATGGCCTACTTGTGCGTGAGTGGAACCTCCTGCGGTAAAAAACCTCCTGCGGTAAAAGTCTGAGATTCCGAAATTCCAAGTACCCGTCCAAGGTCCCAATTACGTTATCACCTGCTGACAGGCATTTTTTTTGCCAACAGCTGTTTCGGTCTGGGTACACTTAACTTTAACCAGCTCTGATGACGCAAAGTAATAATGGATTAGAAAGTAATCCACTGAAGCACCAACAGAGGATCGAATGATGTGTATAGAGCACCTACCAGTGGATGGTGCTCAGCAGAAGTGGCACGTTGAGTCGTGACCTGGGATTGAAGAGCAGTTAGAGATAACACACACAGAAAACACAGTCCCATATAACACAGACATGTTAACAGTACATAAGGTTTTAGTTAGATATCCCATCAAGAGATGAGGAAATGGTAACTATCAGATCTAAGTGGAGAAATGTCCTCAGTGTACTGTCCCTAGGTCCAGGTTTCAAGGTTGTATATTATTGTTACATCTTGCATACAGGTACATAAGAGTAAAACTTGATTGGCTTCCTTCAAACGGTGCAACAGCCAATATATCTGATCTGCATGAAACATTCCATGCACACTTCCTGAATGACAAACTTTTGACCTATATTTTCACATCTGCCTTTCATCGCTTTAGCGCCACCAGGAGGCCACAACCTGACCTGGTGGTGACCTGCGACCAGAGTGGCACTTTTTCTAGTTGATAGTGCAGTAGTGTCATAGGGTGTGGGGTATCTGCGTTTCTCATTCCACGAATGCAGGTGGTTCTAACTCATAAATACGGTAACTAATCAGGCTTTCCAACAACATACGGGTAATTGGGGGGGTAGTTTATATTGTGGTACTTACTGCATTCTCATGTTTACGTCTTTGTCTCTTCTTGTAGCATTTATACAAACACCAGCCAGCTGGGACAAGCAACACCAGCACAACACCCACAGCAGCATAGATGATAACAGGAACAGGAGGATCCTTGGCTGGATGAAGAAAGAAGACATAATTCACTGTGAACGGACAGTTTATAACTCAATGTATGGTCAGTTTGTTACGTATTAAATACTTAACTTGTGCCAAAAAATGTTTTTTTTTTAAAAAGGCAAAGAAGGGACAAGGGATTAGCGGTGATGAAAGTCTAGGCCTAAGGCTAAAAGAAATACGCAAAAAAAAGTCCCAGGGACTTTCTCCATGTATTCAAGTCATCAACATTCATTGGTAGCAGAATAGTAAAATGAGTGACCCACTGTGAACTGTCAGTTCTTAACTCACTGTGAACGGTCAGTTCCATCACCAGAGCCAGGTTGTCCTTCTGGTCAGTGAGTTTGAAAGACCCAGACTCTCCTTCCTTGAGGTCCATGACGATCAACTTAAGCCCAGGTTGAAAAAACTCTATCCTATCTGGCAACAGAGGGGGAGGGACCATGATCCTTAAGGCTCTATTTTTGTCTTCACCTTTGCTAAGTTTTTAGCAAGTTTTTAATAAACATTAAAGTAGCCGATCTACAGGCCTCGGCCGTGGCTCAGTGGTCAAGGCAGCCTGGCTAGCAACCCAGCACCTGCTGTGTCCACGGGCTCAACTCCCGATCCCAACGGCCTTTACTGTTACCCTCCCATCTCTCTCCCCTTCACCTGTCAACTCACTGTCTGTCCTTCTATAAAACATACAATAAAGACAAATGGCACAATAAATACATGAATAAAATAATCTTCCTCTCCTTCCTCCATTATATCCATTATAAATATCTATATTTAAAATATCTTATGTTTAATAAATCAGTGATATTGCTTTATGTCTTTCAACATAGAAAAAATGAAGACGATTATGACAAAATAATTGCGAATGCCTCAAATAATCCCGATTCCAGTTACCTGTAAAGATGTGCCCTTGTTGCACCTCGCCTGCCTTCATCACCAGCTGTGTCTTTGGACCACTGGCCTGGTTAAAGGTCAGGTCAAAATCAGATCGGGTCATCGTGGGTAAGTCAACGACCTGCAGCGCTTGGCCCTCCACCTTTTCCTTGGAGTGTCGGATCTCTGTGCAGAGACAGGACAGAGGAGATGGCAGTCAACATCCAAGCATTCATTCACTCACTCATTCATTCTGTACATGAAATGGAGGAGATGGGCATTCAGTGATTAATTAATTAACTCAATGACGAGGGCTTGACAGCCATTAATTGATTCACTCATTGATTCATCCATCCATCCAACCATCCATTCAGTACAATATGATATACAGTAGATGAGATGGCATTCATTGATTCATTCACTTTTTCTAGAGCTGGTACAGCCATCTCTATTTCTAATACAAGTCTCTCTCAGGTGACAGAACTTCTCACCCTACTGTATCTCTAAGGGAGAGGGCCAGCCAACCTTCTGAGAATAGAACTGGTAATTTCGGCCACAATAATTGTGACATGTAATTCTCATTTTCATGACGCACCCTACCTTTAATGGTCACCTGGTGTCTAGACATAATCCTTTGCATTTCATCTCTGAAGGTGTAGTATCCATTGTCCTCTTGGGTCAGTCTGTCCATCATCCACTTGTTGTCCACCAGAGTTCCCCTGACTCCACGCTCAAGCTATATCCAGAATTAGTTCCAACAAAGAAGGTAAGAGCTGAGAAGTATACATACAGTACCTACTGTATACAGCAGAAATTACTAGACCTAGATCAAACAATAAAAGGAGATGCACATCGTTTATGGTATGGCAATAGAAATATGGAATAGTTGTGATGCAACTGCCAGTGTGCCCTTCATATAAAACTTAATTGTTAACCCTTTAATTTCATATTCTTTATATTTCATATTCTTTATATTCTTTGTTTTCTCATTGTTTCTATTTTAATGATAGGCCTATTGCAATCGTATGAATGGGTATAAGTAGTCCAAGTATTGTTTTTGTAAGATCGAAAAATAAAAACATTCCCTCACTCACTGACCCGGGAGTTGGCGGTACGATTCCACAGTAGCACTTGTGGGCCATCTAGACTCTTACTGAAGTCCAGGGAATAGGCATCTTCGGGAATACTGAAGTTGTAGTTGCTTCCATAGTCCTTTATTATTTCACTTACGGCACAATCTACAAACAACACAAACACATTTTATTGTCTTAGCTGACTAAGGTGTGGGGGGTGCTTAAAAATAAACAAGCAAGTGTTCAAAGTAACTTGATTTATATGAGAGCATTCTCCCACACCTTAGTCAAACACAATACAATAAAACCTCATAACCCTTTGTACTTGTGGTACAACCCCCCCCCCCCCTCTAACCTTATGATGATGAATGATGATTCCTTTCCTTCTTTTTTGCATAGAAATGTATAGGCCTATCGGGTGAATATCCTCTTAATACATTAACAGATATTGTTTTGGCCTGTACTTTTCATTGAACTGTACCAATTAGTGATGGGAACAGTGTTAGGCAATATTACTTAGGAAAGTAATGCCTTTACTTTACTTATGACCCCTTAAAAAGTAATGTTATTACTTTGCATATCACAATATTACTTTTCTCCAACCCGCAAAGGAATAGAGATAAGATGTACAACACAATCTGTTTAGTGACAATTTGTGACAACTTTTAGTGTAGGTCATGTGCAGAATGCTGCGGTGGATTAGGATCTACAAACTACAGTAATGTCTACTTTACAGTTGTTACCTGTTGATAGCTTGTAAATCTGTTCTATTTTCACAGGAGGTGAAAATAGAGGCATGTTTTTTCAGAGTAACATTACACATTTTGGCAGAGTAATATTTACTTTACCTTTTGCTTTTGGAAAAGGTAATAATATTACAGTAATATGTAATGAATTAGTTACTGCACAACACTGGATGGGAACACATCAGTATATACACATTAAATTGATATTTGCAGTTTCATTTGAATTAGATTTGCATTTGCTTACATAAATATTAAAATTAGCCTACTTACCAATAGTGCAACAGGAGAAAAGAATCGCCACTAATAAGTATGAATGCAACATGATAGAGGAAGAAAAAGAGGGTAAACTAGCGTACATTAAATATAAAAAATAACTAACTAACTAACTAACTAACTAACTAACTAACTAACTAACTAACTAACTAACTAACTAAACTAAAAACTGAATAATTCAAGTTGTGCTGTTGTTAATCAAAACGTGCTCACGCTATGATTCAGTATACTGTAGCACAACAAGCCTCCGCCCACTTGACGTTTCGAGGTGACGCAAGGATACTTTACATTCTGTTTCCCTGGCAACCAGAGTACAGTGTTGCCAGATTTGCGAGAGAAACAAGCAACCAGGAAAACAAGCATAATATAGCGGAATGAAATGAATGAATGAATGAATGAATGAATGAATGAATGAATGAATGAATGAATGATACTTCTATTAGTTTTTGATGATGATGATGATGATGATGATGATGATGATGATGATGATGATGATGATGATGATGATGATGATGATGATGATGATGATGATTCAATTCATGGCACAGAACCTTTGTGCAAATTCATTGCATCTACTCTTCAGCACAGGAGCTAATAAAAGTTCCCCAGGTGGAGGGTGAATTCTCCTCCAATCAGGATCGAGCAGCAGGTTCACATAGTGTAGCTACTCTTGGGGGCCCCTAGTGCACCAGGCTGGTACTACACGATGAATTTCAAATCACTTACCCTACCTTTAAATTTCTTAGTAGGCTTTAGTGCAGCAGGTGGATACCAAGGCAGAATGATGGACAGTTGGTAACCAAATGGACCTTCAAAGGGATTTGGTTTCATTTCACGCTCTGAAAATGATTGAAAACTATACTGATTTTAGTGTTTGGTGACGGGCGAGGGGGAGGAGGTTCGCTGACATAAAAAGCATGCGCCCCTTCCTCCCACCATGCTGCTCCTGCCTCCTGTCCTGTCATGATGGTCAACAGGAAAACGCCGTGCAGGGAGCTAGCTTCAAAGGCTAATACAAGTATATAGACACTTAGAACACTGTCTCTTTCCCTTTCTTTGTTGGCATGTCCCTATTAACAATAGCAGCAACAACAACAACATGACGTTAAGAAGGTGAATTTACCAACCGAGTCACACAAGGTAACAGAGGTATGCTAAACATGCTAGCGTTATAAGCACTAGCAGGCGATAATGACCACAACAGCACCTGTATAATCGCTGTTTGAATTGTGATGAGATAGAAAGTAGAGCTTTGAGCTCACACCATGTCTTGTAAGAATGTGCAGCATAGCACGTCAAGGCCACAGCGAGATAGTGAGTTATCAGAGATAGTACAGCGGGTACAGCAAGGGACGGAGTACAGGCTAGGCAGAATTCTCCGGGACGAACACAGCGTTGGACCTGTGCTTTGAGGGGCGCCCCGGCCAGAGAGCTGATATAATGTGAATCTTGGTTCGCAGTATAACAGGTCGTATTTGCTTTCAATCATATAATGTTCATTTGCTGTTCATATTCCTATCATGAGAGGGATACAGTCGATCCCATTGTATAGAAAATAAATATGTCTGGGTCCCACAGAAGTTATGTCTACAGCCTCTTATTGGACTTTAAAGGTGGTCGAACATATACCGACGCATTAATGGTGACCCCGACGTGTCGATCCTTGTCCAATAGGCTGCATGGTTCTTTTGACCGTTCATAGCAGTTTTCCCATGGTTCTGGGGTGGCAGACAGGGCCCTAAAATATATGCATTGTTATGCAGATCTACCACGCTATGACTATGTGACGACTGCTGTCTTTTGAAAAATGTTTTTGTAGGTTTCTGAATAACAAGTTATGTGATATGAAATGAACAGCATTTGGGAAAAAAAATTGCTATGGCTGCACTATATACGCTTTGCGCTGTGCTATCTCTAGACAGTGTTGTAAATAGCCTCGGTACTATTTGCGTTTTAATCTTGTAGCGATGTTTGCTGTGGGAACGTACCGTTTACCGGCTATCGTTTGCTTACTCGTATGCTATGCGGTGCTTTTTTTGTTATTGATTATGCTATCTCATCCTAAATGTGTGCGGGTGTGCGAAGATGTGTGCGTCTGTGAGAGTGTTTTGCAGGCACGGAGCCGCTTCTCAGTATACAATTGTTAGTTTGAGGATTAGAGAGTAAAGGGTTTAACAGCTGGGTGAGTGTGTGTGCGTCGGTCTTTGTTATTTGTGGGGACAGACGTCTGGCAACACTGTAACCTCGTAGGGATATCAAGCCTTATGGGGACCATGTTTTGGATCATTTAAATCCATAGAAAAGAGAAAAGTATTGAATTTAGCTAATAGAACGTTATACTCTTGTATCATGCCTGATTTTTTTTCAGGGCAGCGATATGTCTAGAAAGGGGTGTCCCACCATGTAACAAAAACAAGTATGTGTGTGTGTGTGTGTGTGCTTACTGAAAAGTGAGACATTGCGGGAGACAGGTCCACTTACACCCCCCCCCCCCCCCCCCCACACACACACACCCTATGCATTAAGGTGTTAATATATTACAACAAAATTAACACGTTCACACAATGGAGTCAGATTGAGGTCCGGTGGGAGAAAGATAACGCTAGGCAGAGAGTGGGAATGTGTTTTATCTAAGATAGGTGGGTATATCTGGTGCGGACATTCCATTCTAAGACATGACAACCCTAAACTATCCCATAACAATTCTGTTTGCCGGGGAACAAGACCAGTGGCACGCGGCACCTTATCAAACCCTCCACCCCCCAACGCCACCCGACAGGGAGAGGGACTGAGGAAGCAATGTCAGTTGGTTGTCATACCCCCCCCCCCTCCCCCCACCCAAACCCCCTCCCGGTCCCAGAGCACGTGAAACCACTGGTGCGCACATACACATAGACAATGAGAGTACAACTTGGATTCTAGATTTCAATGGGAAATGTTAACACTTTCCCCGCCAGGGGCGGAAGTATATGTCACAAATTTAGAGCATCTTTAAAAATTTTGAAAATCATTTATAACATTATTGCAGCAATTGACCACATGGAATTTGGTAAATAATAGTTAACTAAAACTAACTAACTAAAGAATGAATAAATACAACGAAACATAAACAAAAAAAAAAAAAAAAAAACATAGAATTAAACAAACAAACAAACAAACACTTAATTGAAACTAAGGGAAACATAAGAGAAAGGAACGGAATAATAATAATAATAATAATAATAATAATAATAATAATAATAATAATAATAGGGAAAAAATATCACGATACTCAAGTAATTATGTCTTAAGAAAAACTAAAATTAATCTAACTGAAATTATAGACAAAATACTGCTAGTTTTAAACACCAGTTGTATGCATACAAAGTGAACGATTAAAGTATATATAACACAAATGTGTGTATTATCAAAAGTTTGAATTGACCAAATAATAATAATATAATAAAGAATAAGAATAATAATTGACCAAAGTTAAATTTCCAAATCAAATCTAAAAATAGAGCTAATCAAGGAGTCTAATGATTTTGATTTTTTATTTTATCCACATAACTGAAAATCACTCAAACTGTATTAAAAGGAAATATCTAAAACGATTATACTCTAAATAGGGTAAGTGATAGTATATGTGCCATTTGACAAACAAGGCATGCCCTCCTTAAAGGTACATTAAAAACAGTTTTGCAAGTAAAATGCTGCTTCTTTAAATATATATACACAATTTGCACAATACCGATAATTCCAGTTTCTCACCTGGCCAGTGAGGAGCTATCATTAATATTATTGTTATACTTATAATAAGGGTGATACTAACAATGGGGCAGCTGTGGATTGGTAGGGGGAGCAGGTTGTCAAGTGCAGAGGTTCGAAGCATAGCTCCTCCTGTCTACATGTCGAAGTGTCTTTGGGCAAGACACTGAACCCCAAATTGCCTCCAATGGTCAGTGTGCACTCGCCACCATTGTATAGTGTATAGTGTATGAATGAATGCATGAAGACCACCTTGGGAGTGGCAGTCGACTATATAAAAAAAAAAAAAAAGAAAGAAAGGATGGCCAAAGTCCCCACCAGGGTTTTGGGGGCCATGTGTTTTACATGAGATGTCGTGTCAAGGGACACTGGACAAAGTCCGCACCAGAGTTGCGGCCACGTGAAGAAAAGAGAAAATAGAATAGAAAAGAGATGTCGTGTCAAGGGACACTGGACAAAGTCCGCACCAGAGTTGCGGCCACGTGAAGAAAAGAGAAAATAGAATAGAAAAGAGATGTCGTGTCAAGGGACACTGGACAAAGTCCGCACCAGAGTTGCGGCCACGTGAAGAAAAGAGAAAATAGAATAGAAAAGAGATGTCGTGTCAAGGGACACTGGACAAAGTCCGCACCAGAGTTGCGGCCACGTGAAGAAAAGAGAAAATAGAATAGAAAAGAGATGTCGTGTCAAGGGACACTGGACAAAGTCCGCACCAGAGTTGCGGCCACGTGAAGAAAAGAGAAAATAGAATAGAAAAGAGATGTCGTGTCAAGGGACACTGGACAAAGTCCGCACCAGAGTTGCGGCCACGTGAAGAAAAGAGAAAATAGAATAGAAAAAAAATGTGTTTAACATGAGATGTCGTGTCAAGGGACACTGGACAAAGTCCGCACCAGGGTTTGCGGCCACGTGAAGAAAACCGGTTTTTAACATGTTAAATGGAAAATGTATGAGATGGCACTACAGTCTGTGACTGAGAGTACACTCATGTAAAAAAAAAAAAAAAAAAAAAAAAAAAAAAAAAAAAAAAAAAAAAAAAAACAGAAACAAGTAGGGGGTTAGTCAATCAGCTTTTGTAGCTGCTTGGATTTCTTGGTTGTACACAAGACTCGAGTTTTGGTAGCTAAGAGTAATCCCCCTGAGAGCGCTGACATGTCATAATATATTGCAATTGCTTATTTTATTTTTCTTTATTTTATTTTACCTTATTTTATTTTATTTATTTATTCTGCTCCTGTGGCCAAGGCCTGGTTTACGGGCCAGCAGAACTGATATCATCTCACGTGTGGGGTAAGTAAAGACATTGAATGAATGCAGGAGTGAATGTAGCAGACAACACCGACTTAGGCCGTAGGCCTGTGGCTTGAATGGTTCTATGTATAACCTTGTGAACGGCTGTTTTGACAGCCTGATCTTGAAGTTGTATGTGTCTATGTCATGGAAAACAGCCATGTAGTTGATACAGCTTGGTGTAGACGTACACTAAGTTGTGGAGACCGTGGTGTTTGTTTTACATACCATAAGTTTTTATTGTTTGTATAGACCAGTATAGGTGTACATCTGTATGAGGAAGTTAAAGTTGATCAGAACAGCAGACAGAATCATACAATTCTGTACTCAAATATAGTTCACTGTAGCAGAATACGGTAACCAAAGAAATATATATATAAAATAATAATCTTAATTTTAAACAATGAGTTACTCCATATAACAAAAACAAATGTAACAAACAAATACCAGAAATATCTTTGACAATTACAATACAAGTACTGCAAGGATAATTAGTCCGTTTACAGACCAGACTCAGAGCAAAACAATAACCAATCAGAGATTATTCTACTGCAAGATCATTTTTAATGGGCTGGTCTGAAATTTGAGAAAAAGACTGAAGAGAGTCTGGGTCCTAGAATCAACAGCGTTCCAAAGAATAGATCCTCTACTCTTGTCTTATTGAAAAAATTATAGGGTAGATACAAATATTCCGCTTGGCGAGGGACATAAGAATGAATATCTGATTAAGAGAAAAAAAAGAAATGATGAAAATTGAATTGAAACCATTTGGAAGTGTATGAGAGTCGTAAGTAGCCTTTGTACACAAATATAAATATCTGCAGGGATTTTACCGGCAAGACAGACAGAATGTTTAGTTTCTAAAAAAGGGCTTAAGTGCTAACAATTTTGTTTAAAGTAAAACAATTATTTTGAAGAATAGATAAATAGAGGGTCAGCCCATATCATGATACAATAGGATGGGTAGGGAAAAAAACTCAAACTAGTGTAAGAAACAACTATCCTTTTTCCAATTTAAGTTATTATCAATCATGATACCTAATAACATTGAAGCAACTTGATTGATTTTCATGGCGTTGCTGACAGACTTGCATCCTCCCCTGAACACCTGCTACTATTAGTACAAAATAAAATTAATTATCTACCTTCAGTGGTAGCTTATTTGTCTGAAACCAATCCACAGGAGCTTAGATAAGTTTTCATTTGCTTCTATAATTAGTTTGACAAAACTCTCATGTGACTTTATAAGGTACCCAAGCAAAAAAACATTTATATATATATAAAAATTAACGCGGTCAGCATTAACTAGTTAATCGTGAGTTAACTCAACCACGAGTTAACTCGATCAATTTTATTAGTGCGCGATTAACTCGCAATAAAAAAAGCAAAAGCCAAGTGGGTCTTCTCACGTGGTTCGATTGCGCCAAAGGTAGATACATAAGTGTTAAACATCTGCATCACTCAAGTTAATTTAAAATAAGTCTACACAATTGGAGAAAAGACTCTAATAAGTTCTCAGGTTAGCTCTAATGGTTCCAACATCAATACAGCTTGGAATTATGGATGAAAATACACGTTATCAAATGTGGTCTGTGGCTCGGTCAAACGATGAATATTGGATAATATAATGATGGATAATATAACAATGGATATGCAAAAATCCCATTAGGCAGACAAATATATACTCCAATCTCGCAGTCACTAAGTCAATTATTGATACTTTTAAGATCTAGATTAGTGTAGGGCATTTATGTCAAACTCAAGACTGCGGATTCAAATCTACATCCTTAAATGAATCTCCTTAGGCCCGCAGGAAGACATTTAATTACTATTAGAACTAGTACCTGTGTGTTGAAACACCGTCTGGCGCACAACGTGGCACACTGGGCATTTGCACCGACGTCCCTGGTAGGATATTAGGGTAGGGTTATCCAAAACATTCCAATTAGAAATGACCGCATTCACTCTGCAATGACGTAGGAGTAAGATGCGCAATGACATGACGAAGACTCATTAGCTCTGCAATGACGCATGAGTAGATGGCCAATGACATGACAAAGACTTACTAGCTCTGCAGTCTGCACTAACGTAGAGACACAATGACGAAGACCAACACTAAGTGTATAATATTAATTACTACATACATGGGTATGTCCCCATTTCCCCATACACGATATTTGACACAGTTTGCCAGCATGACGACTTGGACAGTTATTAAGTGAATAAGTGAAATAGTTATAATTTGGCTAAACCATAACAACAGTTTTCACATCATGCATGGAAATGGGAAGTAAAGGTATGGAAACACACTGAAATACTTAAGTTGAGAGAGAATTATCTAATAATTACTCGTAACTAATGTACAGTATCTAAACAAATATACACTGTACAATATCTAAATAAATGACCATCTATTTGCATATTACAACGTATTAGCCTCAAACGAGAAACAAAATATTGAGTTAGTAAATAGTAAGTAAACGCAAAATGACAACACACAAAAGATTATACAATAAATATATATTTATGTACCTGATCAAGTGTTGCTCTGGTGCTCAAGGGCGCTTCGACTAAAATCTGACGTTGATTGGGACATCAACAAGAACTCATTGGTATGTTGTATGCTTTTAACTCATACTAACCCTAGACATGGTACAGATAACACCTAATAAACAGCAATTCCACGAAAATAACAAAAAAAAAACTGTCTACACCCCACCCACCACCATCCAAGACCAACATGCTAACTAGAAATACTGCAATTAAAAAAAAAATGTAGAGTGTGATTGCCGCAGTCGCTTGTTTTAGCCCCTTGCATTAATTTTGCCAGTCAGTTATGATGTCGAATTTCAATTCAACCCAGTGATCATATGCAATTAGGAGGGGATGTATATGCCCCAAAACATGTTTTTGGCATTGGCTACATTTTACACTGTTGTGGCGCCTCCCACAAAAAAAAAAAAAAAAAAAAAAAAAAACGGAAATAATTTTGTCTCCCTGTTGGTTCCACCACTCACAACATGTGATTCAAATCTGGGGAGGTTGGGACAATTGGTGATTGAATTGTTGCATTTTTTTGTAAAATAGGCCCCTCCCTCTAACTTTGGTAGTAAATTACGGCCAAACGATACGCATAATAAAAAAAATTGTGACAGGCCACTTTTATCAGGTAGCTCCAGATAGTATGTGCGCAAAATTTTAAGCTGTGGAGGAGTAGGGTGCCAAACTTAGTTACCTAGAGAAAAGAATAATAATGCGGAATAAAGTGTTACAATTACAACAGTCTGGTTGCAACCACACTAACTAATGGACATACAAATTTTGCCAGGTACAGGCTATGAACATTAACAAACAGGTGTGGTAGTCGAGGAGGTAAAATGACATATAGTGACACAGTTTCACAACAAAGTACTGTAGTACAGATCCATCAGACATCAATACCAGTGTTGCACAGAAATATTGCAAGGTACATCAGGTATGTACAACAATGTGACAGGGGAGCAATGAGACATTGAGAAAAAAAAAGTATATTATCCAACTATGTCTCATTCCAAAACAACAACAACAACAGCAGGACAATACTTGACTTCACATGTTACAGCCTACTAGGCTGTCTGTTCAAAGACTGTTGCACATCCTGTTCCACTCAAGAGACATTGTTGCTGTTGCTGGAATCCACCATCCAGTGCAGCGACACAAACAATGAACTGTTCCGAGTGTTTGGGGGACACTCATCAGAGGCAACTAAGAAGCCAACAACGAGAGCGACAACGAACTGACGAGGCCGCACACAACCAGAACTGACAAGGCAGGCCACAGACAACCAGCACACAGTGATGGAGTAAAAGAACTGTTCCAGTGTTTGGGGAGACGCTCACTCAGACAGACTGAAATGACCACACCACTTAAGGTCATGGGGCTGTGGTGCAACGCCTGCACTACCTCTGCCCACACGCAAGGCTGGAGTCATTTGAAGTCAAATATTGGACCTGCCACAGTTGAAGTTTCAGTAATTCAGGTCAAACAAAACAATCAAATAAGGCGAGAATGCAAATTTATGAGCAACATTGGTACAAACATCAACCAACAACTAGCGTCCCCTACAGGAAAAGGACTTATGTTCCCCCC
This sequence comes from Benthosema pterotum, assembly GCA_039105355.1. Classification (NCBI taxonomy): domain Eukaryota; kingdom Metazoa; phylum Chordata; class Actinopteri; order Myctophiformes; family Myctophidae; genus Benthosema; species Benthosema pterotum. The sequence goes on from CM076966.1 coordinate 15,946,307, forward strand.
TCCCACCCACAAAAGAACATCATGTGTGTAGACCGCGGTGGTGGATTAGGATCTACAAACTTACTGCACATGTCTGTTAGCTGTTGACGGCTTGTAAACCTTTTCTTTTCACATACAACACCAAACACATTTGTTGTAGGTAATGAGGCGTGATCTGACGTTATATTAGTTATATTACCCATTTTGATAGAATAAAATCATTAGGGTATTATTACCGTATGCGATTTGTTACTGCCCAAATCTGGTTACTAACACCATAGTGAAGTTAAATGAAGTTAAAATAAATAAATAACACTACAAACACACAGTTGAGCCGGCCAATTATAATTCTAGAACCAAAATATATATATATTCAAATGTTATCTCATCGCACAGGTTGAGTGGTGGTGGAATTAACTAAACTCAGTAATTGAACTAAATGCATAGTGTTTGACAAACTTAAGTGATAACCTTTAGTCTGCTAATGCACACTGCTACAATCAGTAGCATAATCAGGGGGCCATATAGGCCATAAAAAGGCCATATTGATATTGGAATGTCTTAAAATAATGACACTTAGCTAATCAAAACAATGAATACATAACACCAATGCCAGAAGTAATTAATTAAGGTAATTCAAAAGTGTCCAAATAATTACGCTTCAAGGAAAATCACCTAAATGCAGTAGCAATATTAAATTACAGCCCCAGTACGGGGAAATTAAAGTGCTACTACAAGTAGCCCCAAAGTCAACTGACCAGATGCCAAATGAAACAATAATGACAAATTCAATCTAACAAAGCAACCGTGGCTGCACCTAAAGAAGAAATTAAGCAATTACTATTTATTACACTGTACACAATACAATGTATCTCATCAAGTTAAGGTTTCGTGTGTATACCTTAATTGTCCCGGCTCATGCATTCCATTTCTGCTAATAACAATAGTTCAGGCCCAGGGCACAGGAATGAACATCAACCGGAAGTGAACATCTAGTTACTATTATGAAATACAATAGGACTTCACAGTCATGACACATTGCTCACACTGCCACTATAATGCACAAAACGATAGTAGCAGACACACATCTCAAGACACTCAGCTAAATCTGAAGGGCATTTCCCTGGTACAGGAAGATATGACCAAGACAATAAAACACAGGGTGACTGCAAATTTGGTTAAATTATACTCTTGGTTTAAACTATAGTGGCATTTGACTTGCAAAATAAATTAGATAATTAATTATCCTGAAAATAAATACATTTTGTATTACCACTACTAGCTACGAGGAGTACATGTTGGACAACGAATGATTTGTTTAGATAAGAGAGATTCTAGATTACTAGTGAGGGATACCATTACTTACATATAGGCACAGTGAGCAGCACAACATCATGCAACGTTGTTTAACATTTTTTTCTCATCACTTTTTGAACGATGCCACATGCCTCCAAATCATTGACCAGGTTAGTATAGCCAAAATCAATTTTATGATGTCAAAGCTTGTACCATACACAGACCCTCGGGCCTAATTGGAGTCGAACACATTGACGCATATTTTCTCCACTGTTGTGGGGTCACGTTATCAAGTGAATTGCAAGTCTACCGACTCTTCTGAATCGTTTACACTTGACTCTAGGATTTGGCAGTTTATCGATTTTACAAAAAAAAAAACGGGTCACTCATATATTTCCATTTTTGATAGGTAGGTTAGTCTGGAATCGACGTATAGAGGGTGTGCAATCAAAATATGTATTTCATCTAATAAAGAATCCCATTAAGAATGAAAAAAAAAAAGGTTAAAATTTGGGTTGGTAAAATAACAGTGAGAAAATATAAGAAGTAAAAAGGTTTCAACCACAAAGGTGGTGCGCTACGGATAAGGCAGTGCAACTCACCAGTGAATACATCCCAGTGATTGTGACGGGCGAGAGTGGCAGAAAACTACAGAAATTACAGAAATTAGAAATTACAGAAAATACAGAACTAATGGAGTACAAACCACAAAATACTGCTTCAGCAGAGTACCAATTGCAATAACAAAAAAATGACAAAATCAAATATAACATTATAAACAAATGCTCAATATCAATGCAGAACTTGGGTCTTAAAATCGCACAGGAAACTACATTGTTCAAATTTATGTGACCAAATTTCCCTAACACGGTGAGTGGTACCAAGCCGGAATGAATATTTTATCCAGATGTGGACGAGGAGCAAGGACATAATGTATAAATGTCAGATCTAAATTAACCATAACAATGTTTACCCCACAGGAACAGGTCTACAGACAAGGAGGGAGGTCTAAAAGTCCAAAGTTAATCAAAGCCATATTGTATAGTACATAATATGATGTCATGTCAACTTTGGATTGTCATGACAAGGAGGGAAAGTAAGAGGACAAATAGAATGGTGTGCAATAACAGAATATCAAGGAGGGGTGTCAAATTCATAACTGTAACACATTTCCCACAGGAGCGGAGCATGTTTGGATGAAGGAAAAAAAAAAATTCCAAATGTGCATGTGTAGTAATCTTATTCCGGGATTAGGTCAATGTATTAAACTAACAGTTTCACAGTACAGCGGCTCGAGAGACCCTCAGTTGCGAGGTAAGCGACATCTATAGCCCGTATCCGAAGGTTACTAATGTGAATTACAGGGCAAGGTGGGGCACACGTTCCAGGTTATATCTAGGAGGGACGAGGATGGTTTGTCAGAAATCAAGAATAATGTTAATTTTTCAGTTCTAATAATTTTTTGATCGTTTGTGATTCTGTCTGTGTCAATCAAACCCGATGCCAATGAAATAACTCACTAACAGACTAATAAAAACCCAATTAGAGTGTTTGTATAGATTGATTATGCATGCTATGGCTCCTCTTAAGTGAAAACTACCCAATGCATTGCAGATGGCCAGGAAAACAACTATACACTGATTTTAACTTCAAGCATCCATATAGTAGTAGCACATTACACTAAAACATTCTCTTGACAATAGGTAGGGGTTCCACCCAACTGAATGGGAATCAAAACCCATTAGTATTGATTACATGTATTCAGTTTAATATCCAGGAGAGTGAAGATTTCACTAATTTAACAATAAACATCAGCCCAACAAATCTAGTTTTGGACTCTGTAAATTACATCCAACATGTAATTATGGCCATCTACTTGACTAGTTCTGCTACATGCTACACTACACTCACAATCTAGTGCGAAAGGACTTAAGTGGAGGCCAGAACACCAAACACACTATACAAGCCCTGTAGCATAGTACATCCCCCTCTACACATGGCATGCATCCCCCACTGCACATTGCACACACCTCCAAGAATGCAGCACAGTACATCCCCTCTACACATGGCGTGCACCCCCTGCTACACATTGCACACACCCCCAAGAAGACAAGAGCCCCCATCAACCCTGTGCATGGAAGAGCAAGATCGTAATCAGCAGCCCATGGGATGGGGCTCCCACCTCGGAGGTTGGGCGTTTGTCTATTCATGACCCCCAGCTTTCGGGGCGCGGACCCGCAACTAAGGACACACCACCAGCCTAGTTTGCAGTATAGGTTAATCCATTAGACTGTCCAAACAAATAATAAGGTATAAGACAAAAGGGTCTGAGACTATTAATTAGTTATTGCTTAGATTTAAGCAATAACTAAGGAGGGGATAACCTGTATGATTTTGATACAAAGGCTGGGTAACTCGGGAATAGGCCAAATTTTATTTTATTTTTAAATATGGTGGTGCTCCGAATCGCCAGACTACCTGACCAGTCCATCCAGAATCAACGCCTCCCACCTTCATCAAGGGCCCCTGGCAGAAGAGGAACAAGGAGGGTGATCTCACTGATCAGTTGCAGCGGAAAAACAAAGAACTCACTTAGGCACTGTACCTCTGCGGTACTGGCATGCATTTTTATCCTTCAGCAGTATTGAATAATGTGGAAAGAAATTAGGCAATTTATCATTGGTTATTATAGAACAGCAGGCTTATTTCAACATCAAAAGCCAAGTTACCCCATTGGGGGATGACAAAAAACAAATTGTGTCCGGGTTATATGGGACCCTCAATTCCCATGTCACTTTGCAGATGTCAGTTATTGTCCAGAGGTGGACCATGGCCAAATGGTATGGATGGGGTTTGGGACCCCTCATCCATAGGGGCAGGTTTTCCCACATATAACATCACAAAGAAAGTGGTTTTCCTGGCTAACAGGTTTTTCCATATATAACAACAGAAAAGGTGGTTTTCCCTACCTCACATGTGTCCACGGCTGTTCTAATGACTGGCAGGAGTAACAACCTTTTACTTTTAACTATTATATTATAGTATTTGAGAGGCAAGGAGTACCCTAATAATCAATGTGAGTTTACCTTTTATCTTATGTTCCAACTGAAGTAAAAACACAGATCTTTTTTTGCAATGTCATTTAGCCAATTGTACTGATATGTAAAATTACAGTTTTTCTTACAAGGCAATTTATTTCTAAAGCATCGAAATGTTTTAAAGATCCAGCATAATTATTATTTAATTGTTTTGACACAGAAGCATTGTTAGTATTAACTCCGATTTAGTATTATTACATGTTTTTTTTTTGTAATATTTTCCTTTTAGTTAAAAACAAAACATTGAGTTATGTAATTGCCCTTAGCATAGATGAGAGAATTGTTTCACCTAATGCTGTACTTAAGTTTGAATTTATGTTGATTTACACAAATAGTATACTTCCTTTGCATTGACCTTAGTGCCCGGCTTTGAGCTGTTCCTAACTAGAGTACCTGGCACCTGGTCCGCTGGCGTGATGAACGAACTGTCACGGACTGGTGGTAGGATAATATATCTTTCCCTATCCTTCCCTTACCCCAAGCAAGCTTAGAATAATTTGAAATCATTTAAGTTGCACCCGGGGCACCCCTCGAATGTTGTACGCTGTCCATCTACTTTGGGTTTTTGATCTTTGCTTCTTTAAAATCGCAAAGAAGGAGGGGTGATGAGATAGAAAGTAGAGCTTTGAGCTCACACCATGTCTTGTAAGAATGTGCAGCATAGCACGTCAAGGCCACAGCGAGATAGTGAGTTATCAGAGATAGTACAGCGGGTACAGCAAGGGACGGAGTACAGGCTAGGCAGAATTCTCCGGGACGAACACAGCGTTGGACCTGTGCTTTGAGGGGCGCCCCGGCCAGAGAGCTGATATAATGTGAATCTTGGTTCGCAGTATAACAGGTCGTATTTGCTTTCAATCATATAATGTTCATTTGCTGTTCATATTCCTATCATGAGAGGGATACAGTCGATCCCATTGTATAGAAAATAAATATGTCTGGGTCCCACAGAAGTTATGTCTACAGCCTCTTATTGGACTTTAAAGGTGGTCGAACATATACCGACGTTTGAATTGACGTGTTGATTTGTTTAATTTAGTTATGGATGGCTTATTTTAGAGAACCATTTTGGTAATGGTGGCAGTACTATAATGGTCACGGATGTTATTTTGGAGCTCAAATTGCACTTTGGAACACAATGTCCTTTAGCCACTGTTGTGACAGTGTTGTAACAACACTTCACATTATAAGGATTACATTTGATTGTATACTCGTACTATGGAACAATCTAGCTCTGGTCCAGAGCTCCACTGCTTCTGAGACTCAGAAGCAGTGGAGCTCTGGACCAGAGCTATGGAACAATAGATCCTACAGCTTCAGTCCGTGTAGGGGTGCAAACACTAGTGCACCCGGTGCACTAGTGTTTGTGTGTAGTGTAGGGTTTGTGTGACCTTTAAACCTTCACCACAGCAACACTTGACTGGTCAAGTTACAGGGACAGCCTTTCTCAAAGACAGAATGGTTCCACAATGAGTGAATCTACAGTATGTAGGCTGATCAGGGGTCTTCAAATGCAATGTTCATAGCCAAAATATATCATCCCACAAGTAAACGCAACAGGCGATGTTAAGTTTTGTATCTGCATCCACCAATGAAACTCAGTTCATGGCCCTCCCCAGGTTTGCAGTGGGAGATCAGTGCCCACATTTATATATAATCTATATTAAACTAGCTCTGGGTCTTGCAGTAGTAGAGCTATGGTGAAATAGCTTTCATTTCTCACATGAAACTCTGACGAGCATACCTCTTAATGGAAATCTCAAGAATCTTTACCTACTCACCAATGTGTGATTTAAAAGCCTAGTTTCCTTGGTGGGCGCGGTCTGAGCACTCCACAACACACATACAATGCACTTTTGGGCCAGAAAATGATTGCTTTTCAGTAGAGGGTGCAAAACTAACTGATAAAATGCCACTCATGGGAGTCTAGGGAAAAATAAAATAGGTTTGTGAGACAAGCAATAGGTGGCACAGTTTTGCCAGTAATGTGATGTGTATGGTTATTTTATGTATATTTTTACTTTTTAATTTATTTTAGGCTTTACAGACGGACTGCCTGCTTTATTCCTATTGGACTATAAGGTCCATCGTGCCGTTCTGCTGTAACAAAAACAATAATTAATATAGCCTACAATCCTAATACATAATCTACACAACTCACTGTTTTCCTGAACCGGAGCACTTGTGAGACTTGGTATAGCTTACTGATTTGGTGTAGGTCTACTTTGTGATATTGTAGACTACATCATTTTGCAGCGCGACACGTGCGAGGAAAAAGGTTTGAACTTTATTAACGAAATAATGACCAGGCAGAGCCCGGTCATGTACAGCTGTTTATGTCTGATATCACTTGCATATCTTAGCTATATCTTAGCTACCATGCATGATGATACAGATACTGTAAATATAGGACCTGTAGCTGCCCTGGCTGTGACTTTAATGAACAAACGCAATGGAGTCTGTACATTTTGGGCCATCCATGTAGGTGCAGAGAGTCCCCTTGAATGTCTGTGTGTGCACGGCCCTCGTCCGTTTTGAGCGATTTTGTAGAAATATAACTTACATTAACAATGCTCTCATCGGCAGACCAGAACTCTTCAAATGCGCTGTCCAGTGCTTTCCAATTAGAAAGTCCTTTCGCAAGCTGTTTCCATACCTCATTTGCGCATGCCACATTACTCTTTTGATACGCTCCAAAATCCGCCACCTTTCAGCGAAAAAGTATTTTTGTGCAAAATGGAAACTTATTCACATTTTTTAAGTTTCCATTCAGCATTCTCTTCGCAAGAGCCGTTGTCACTACTGTGGATGTCAAAGTCATCCACAGTAGTCATGGAGTTGTGTTAACTGTTTGTTTGTTTTTTTGGTGCAGGGTTCTGGTCTGATGAGTGCTCGGTGCAGGTACGACCATGCAGCAGAAGAGGAACATCCAGATCATAGAATGGGAGGACCTGGACAAGAGGAAGTTTTACTCCTTCGGGGTGTTCATGACCATGACCATCCGGGCCACCGTCTACCCCGCCACGCTCATACGCACACGCCTGCAGGTGCAGAAGGGCAAGTCGCTCTACAGCGGCACCTTTGATGCCTTATTCAAGATTGTGCGGGCAGAAGGCGTCCGTGGCCTCTACCGAGGCTTCATGGTCAACACCTTGACACTCATCTCGGGTATGAAACTATTCACATTTATTGATTACACACACACACAGTCAAGAGTTGTTTCAAAGCTTGCAGATATGATATTTTTGGGGAACTTTTGTGCGCCATATAGTAATATCAAGTATGGTGTTCATTTATTAAAGACAAGAACTGTATGTGCCACTCGATTTCCACTTCACACTTGTGTTCTCGTACAAACCCCTTTCACAACAACTTCATGTTGCAGAACTCAGAGAATGGGAAGTCAGAGAATTCTATTTTTGGTGGTGTAAGTCTGCCTTTGGCTTGTAGGCAGACAATCATGAAAATGTGTCTGCTATGGTCATCACTATGACTGTGGTCTTCAGTACGGTTGTTAATTCCAGGGACTTCTCAAGCACCTGGCATACAAAAATATACAAACAAAAAATATAAAAGGAAAAGAGGATAGATTAGGAGGTTTCTGCCCTCCAGGGATTAAAAATCTCATGATTGTGTCACACACGGCATTCTCCTCAGGTCAGGCCTACATCACCACATATGAGCTGGTAAGGAAGTACGTGTCCGAGTACACCTCGGACAACACGCTGAAGTCCCTGGTGGCGGGGGGATCGGCCTCGTTGGTGGCCCAGAGCATAACGGTCCCCATTGACGTGGTGTCACAGCAGCTGATGATGCAGGGCCTTCGTGGTGGGAAGCAGCTCACACGCTTCCACCTCGCCACGCCCCAGGTGGGCGCTGGGGCGGCAGGGAAACCCAAGAGGATGTTCGGCCACCAGACCAGGGACATTGTCGCGCAGATATTCGCTGCAGACGGTTTGCGTGGCTTCTACCGGGGCTACGTGGCCTCTCTGCTCACCTACATCCCCAACAGCGCCGTCTGGTGGCCCTTTTATCACTTTTATGCAGGTAAGAGCTGGGGTAAACAACTGTTGGGGGCACAGGGCCGTGTACTGAAAGTGCCATTACCCTAGAGCAGTGGTTTTCAACCTTTTTCATCCCAGGGACCACCATTTATTCAGGATTTGAGCTGCGGACCACCATTTAAAGCCATTTAAGTCCCACAGACCCACTTTTGACCCGCTCTTGTCCACAATTCCAGGCTGCATTTGGGAAACAAAACAAGCAAAATATACATTCCAAAATGTCTAATTCAGATGATGAATATTTTAACTCTTGAGAGTGTGAAAATGAAACCAAATGGACCCGCAAGGGTCCATTTGGTTTCATTTTTACGTTCTCAAGAGTTACAACTGGTTAACCAACTTAGCTGGGGACCACCTGGAACCCTCTCAGGGACCATTGGTGGTCCCCGGACCACTGGTTGAAAACCCCTGCCCTAGAGGGGTCGCATGGAGTTTACATGTACATATTCTTCTTATGTCCCCTAGGGGAGGTACCCTAATTAAATGCATGCAGTAATCCTGGTCTCTATACTGCCTACCCCTGGCCACCTCATGGAGGTGAAATGAACTGGTTGGAAGTGTTTTCATGTCCTACCGGGGAAACTCCCCCCTGTCAGGGGAAACTCCCGCTTGTCATTTATGAAGTGGCCAGCTCACTCCTCATGCGTTGAAGGAAGCACAAGATCACTTCAGGACTCTACCTAAGTTGACAGTGAGGAAAAAGTGTAACTGGATAAAAAAACAAAAAAAACAAACAGTAGTAGTGACGCTAACTTTAGTTCAGGGTTGACTGTGGTACAGTGGATTCACAAAGCAAATAAGCAAATGATAACCATAACAAAATATACTTTGATTATTTTATTAATAATTAATAATTGATTAATTAACTAAATTGAGAGAAAAGTAGTTGAGTCAGTGAGTCACTAAGTGATGTCATCTTGTAGTTTCCCAACCATTGTTCCTAACCACCGTGAGTAGGTCATCACATAAAAACTGGAGTTTGTATGTGTGAGCTTTAAATAGATTGATAATAAAATGTTTGGTTGTCATTGTCGTCCACAGAACAGCTGTCCAGACTGGCTCCCAGTGACTGTCCTCATCTGGTTCTACAAGCTATAGCTGGACCACTGGCCGCAGCCACAGCTTCCACTGTGACCAACCCAATGGATGTGGTCAGAGCTAGAGTCCAGGTGTGTACTTGGTCTCAGACCAGTAGCGGAAATGAGTGCCTTTACTGAAGGATTTTGTATGCACATACAATTAGGTATTTGTACTTTACTTTAGTTCCGGTATTTCCAAGTTCATATACTTTTCCTTATACTTCACTACACTACCTTTCCTAAGGTACCAACCTAGTCCTAGCTTCCAAGTGTTTATCCCCCTTTTATGGAACTAGCTCCTTTCCTCTCGCCCTATTCACTTGCACTCAGTTTGAGCATAAATAAATAATAATGTTAATGTTCACATACCGTGTGCCGTTTGACCAGGTGGAAGGCAGGTCGTCAGTCATCGAGACCTTCAAGCAGCTCATAGCGGAGGAGGGCGTCTGGGGGATGACCAAGGGCCTGTCGGCTCGCATAATCTCCTCCACACCCACCGCCATCGTCATGGTGGTGGGCTACGAGACCCTCAAGAAACTCAGCCTGCGACCGGAGCTGGTGGACTCCAGGCACTGGTAGAATTGGCCCAGATGTATATATCATATTACATATATTCAGGGATATATTGGCCCTGTGCAGTTTGCACCCTCAGACCTTTGTTTGTTGTACAGGTCTTGCACATAATGCTCGGGGCGGCTGTAGCTAATTTGGTAGAGATGGCCATTGGCCAGTGTCTGGGAATCAGATGGTTGCCGGTTCGCCTCCTGCCGTATTGAAGTGTCCTTGAGCAAGACGCATCCCTGAGCAGTGTTGCATTGGTGATTTTATCTTTTTTCTTTTTCCTTTTTTGTTTTTGCACGTTGCTTAAAACTGTACACTACAGGAGTTGGCAGATCACACAGTGAGCTTATTTTGATGTTAATTACATTAGTTAACATCGAGCAGTGACACTCGGTACTCTTTGTTTTTTTTAATGAGAGAATGGGCTTGTGTGCAATGCTCATTGCTCCTGAAAAATCTTAGGGAGCGCAGTGTGGTTCTCCATGCACTGACCAATGCAACACTGTCCCTGGACATTGTATCATAGTACCCACCGCTCCCAATAGGATGTGTACATACAGTAAATGTACTATACAGACTACTGCTCCTAGTATTTGGAATGGTAAAACAATTCCATGCGTGCAAATGTGCAGTGAAATTCAGTAGTATAGGGGGACTATTACTATATCTGACATGATGACAGTTGTTACTGTTTTGTAATAATAATACCTGGAGGACCAAAGTGGATACACTGCTGTTTCTAACACACTGTTTGAGACCATTGTCTCCAACAACGGCTTTCATAGCCAACCCACCCCCCACCTCAATAATTCCAGTGTGTTCGTTTTTGCTTTTGAAATTGCTAACAACACCACTAGCATGTTAGAGTTACGACTAACCTCCAATACAATGTACTTTATATTTGTTGTACAACCAGCTTTGTACAAGCATTGTAATGGAAACCTCAATTTGTGTTCTTAGAAATACCTGTCGACATTAACACCCCCCCCCCCCTCAATCTATTTAATCCTCGTGATTCTCAAACTCGTTGTGGATACATTTCTATGATTCCCTTAGTTTTTTATTTACTACATTTTATTTTTAATTATCATTTCAAAACACTTTCAAAAAGTGTTTAAAAAAAGGAATCCATGAAACAAATTCAAATATACAGAAACTCAATCAGATGCAGCAATAACAAAAAGCACTCCCATGTGAACTGAGCAGTGCAGACTGCTAAACAACACTACCAGCTGGCTGCAGTTATAGTTATAGTGCTCAGTGTGAATTACCCTTTTAGCCTGCTCAACAGTGCCAATTTAGGCCACCCAGCGGTATTGCAGTGGTTCCACCCATCCATCTTCAACCGCTTATCCGTAGTCGGGTTGCGGGGGCAACAGCTCCAACAGAGATCTCCAGACTTCCCTGTCCCGAACAACATAGCTACTTCATCCTGGGGGATCCTGAGACGGGTCAAGGCCAGTCAGTGGGACATGCTCCGAGGACCTCCCTTGGGAGACGAGAGGTATCCTGACCAGATGACAGAGCCATCTAAGCTGGCTCCTTTCCAGGTGAAGCAGCAGCGGCTCTACCCAGTAGTGATGCGCGGGCCGGCCCGAACCCGGCGGGCCCCGCGGACCCCCGCGGGGGGCGGGCGGACGGGTTCATGATTTTTAAGTAATTATCACCCCGCGGGCGGGGCGGGCTGACCCCGCTGCACATGCAAAAAATAAAACAAAGAAATCACATGCTCTCGTTTTGTTTTTATTACCCTCTCAGTGGTGGTCCTCAGACCACCTGTTGAAAACCCCTGAAATAGACGAAAATATGAGCCTAAATTGACAGGTGATTAGTGATGACGGGCCGTTGTTTTTACTACAGAACTTGCATTGAGAAGACGGAGAATGTTGATGGAGTGGGACACACCAGACCTAGTACAGCATTAGGCCTACCTACAGCCTCACTTCACCGTGGATGGAACAGTGCCATCCTCACCGCTTTACATTCCCGCTCCTCTCCCTGCTTGCTAGATGCATGTTGTGCATTCCAGCATCAGCTCAGCTGGTCGTGTGCTTGAACTTGAAGCACGTAGAAATAGATTAAATCCTGGAGCCCTTGATTCCATTCTTTTTCTGCACAGCGCAGCCGGCCGTCGCAAAGGAGACTGGCTTGGACGCACAGCTAATAGAGTATTAAGCCGTATGGTTTCGTATGTGCGTTCTCGGCTGTTACGCACGACACGAGGGACCCTTCACATGCTGTGGCAATGCGTGGCGATCTGGTTGTTTTGATTACAGAGATGGCAAGACGTCTATCATCGCTGTATGCTCTACTTTAAATGTAGCCTATGGTTCATTGTTAATAAATCAATGCGAAATAATCGCTGCATAAATGTTAAATGACCTATTACTGTATAAGCGACAGGTCTTAATTGTTGATACAGAGTTTAATTTGTTTTGTGTTATATAGGCTATTCTGTTTTATCATTTTCGATCACCGACAGCCGCCTTTTATTTAGCTATTTTCCATGCGTCTTAGAAAGACAGCTATTTAGAGCCAAGACTGTCGATTTTGCTGTCATTACAGAACCATTCTGAACAACATGCTTGTTTATATTCAGCGGCAGCCCATGACAATATCATTTATAAAGCTGCTATAGTATTTTAAAGCTTGGGGTACTCACAAGAACATGCACTAATCACTATATCATTTTTTTTAATTGCGGGCTGGGGCGGGCCGTTGATTAAAATTTTGCGAGGCGGGCTGCTGCGGACGGGTTGGCAGAATTGGCGCCGCGGACTGGGGCGGGTTGTGAAAAAAAGCCCGCCCGCGCATCACTACTACCCAGAGTCTCTCCCATGCGTTTCTAAGGGAGATGCCATCCACCCGTCAGAGAAAACTCATTTCGGCCGCTTGTATCTGCGACCTCATTCTTTTGGTCATGACTTCATGACCATAGGTGTAGGAACGTAGATTGCTTGTTAGACCGAGAGCTTTGCCTTCTGGCTCAACTCTCTGGTACATTTCCACTCTGATTCCTCCTACCCTCATTTGTGAACAAGAACCTGACATACTTGAACTCCTACACCTGGGGCAATGCCTCATTCCCTACTGCACAATCCACCGGTCTCCTGCTGAGAACCATGGCCTCCGATACGCTGGTGCTCATCCCATCCACCATACACTCGGCATCGAACCGGTCCAGTGAGCGTTGGAGGTCTTGGACCACATCATCTACAGCTATTCGTACCCCCACATATACAGACGGACAGAAGATCCTTGTGTTATTTATGCCTGTTCAAAGTGCCTGTTATAACTCCTTACAGCTATATTGATCAACTAGATCAGCACCTGGTAGAGTGCAAACTTGCGCTTGCACACAAGTAGGCCATGGTCAACTTGTGCGTGACCGGAGCGAGATAATACTCGTGACATTAGTTATAAAGGTCTCTTACTTACGTCACGATTATCACATAAACCAGCCAATCGGAGTACTTCGAGGGACGATCGACCACCGACTGTCGACAACCGTACACCAATCACTTATCGTGCACCCGCTCCCCTCACGCAAGTAAATATAATTGGGTGGTGGTACCTCCGTGGACTGCTGGCTATGTGTGTTCTGATGGGTCCAGCAGTTTGTGAGATGACCTCTGTACATACACACAGACTCTTCTAGACAGCTTGCCTCCTGCAGACACTGTCATTTATTTGTTATTCATGCACTTGCAGGAATTTATTCAATTGCTTAGTTAAAAGCTTTGACAAAATATTAAAACGGGTAATAATGCAGCTGATTGAGCTTATTGATCGACTAACATTGCTTTTTAAAAAAAATAAATGAAGCTAAAAAATGTCTGTTTTTTGGCACTTGAGGTTTCCATTCAACAGTCAATTGGTTTGAATAGTGTTAGGCAGATTCAGTCCTACTGTACGTTTTCCTACTGTGACAATGGTGAGTGCAACAGTGTGAAGTTGCATTTTTCACACACAAAAATATGTGAGTGAAATGTGATTGTGTAATTTCTTGAAAAGTGTATAGATACTGTATGTTGTCTTCCTTTTCATTTGGGAGTTATTGATCACCTTGTTTTTATGTACCGTTGAAAATATATTGAGTCACTTTAAAGAGCAGACACTGATTAAGTAACCTGGTATTTTCATGTTTTATTTTTTTATTTTAAAATGTTTAGGTGTCATAGCAACACATATGATGAGGTGGTTTTAATGATGCATACACTGTGACATTAACAGATGTAACAGGGTTGATGCTGAGGTTTGGTGAAAGGCAGCTTTCTTGGTCTTAAACTCCATATTAATTTATAGCTCATGAAGGAAAAGTCTCTTCATTCTATCTGTGGTCATAGTTAAATTATTCTCAGGCTAAGAATGTTCAAGGCCATGAAATAAAACTTGATATATTATTCATGTCCATGTGTGGATTGTCCTTTTTCACTGTTGTTTTTCATTTCAGTGTTGAAATCTACAATTGCAATTTAGGCATTTAGCAGACGCTCTTGATCCAGAGCGACTTAGATTAAGTAAAAAACATTGCAATACTTTATACAGATTAAGCAGAATTTACAATACATTACAATTTATACATACATACATACATTCCGTGTTCAGCCAATTGAAACATTTCAATGGGATGTCTACAACCGAGATGCTAGGCCCACTGATGTTGCAATGGTGACATACATCATATATCACATACTTTGCTCAAACAATCGAATCATTTCAATGGATGATGATGTAAAACTGGTGAGGCACTGGCCTCATTACTTGTGGTACGACTGAGTCCTAAAGCTCTCCACCGCTGTCTAGGTTTTCTAGGTTAATTCATTGAACCCTGTGGAATAGAGCAACATGCACATTCTCAGCCCATACATTCAGGCAACCCCACTAATAAAACTTGTAAACCCTCTTGATCATACCTGGGCATTATGCGGCCCGGGGGGCAAATGCGGCACTTTGGCTGACTCTGACCGGCCCGGGGACCACCAGTGGTCCTTGAGAGAGTTCCAAGTTAAATATGGAAAGTTGGTTAACCAGATGTAACTCTTTGAGAGCGTATAAATGAAACCAAATGGACCCTTGCGGGTCCATTTGGTTTCATGTTTACACTCTCAAGAGTTAAAATATTCATCATCTGAATTAGCCCAATGTACACATTCAATCAGAGAATGTAAGAGAATGGTCATTTTTGTTATCCTGTTTTGTTTCCCAAATACAGCCTGGAATTTGGACAAAAAAATCTTGAAGAAAGTTTTGGGATCTGTGGGGCTAAAATGTCATCAAATGGTAGTCCGAGGCTCAAATACTGAATACATAGTGGGACCTGGTGTCAAAAGGGTTGGTCTTATACTCTTACTTTTATCTTGAAATTAAATAAATATTACGCAGACTTTAGTTCAGCCTTTAGTCTTGGCCCTCCACAACATTTTATGTATCTCATTTGGCCCCTTGGGAAAAATAATTGCCCACCCCTGCTCTTGATCCTGTGTGCTGCGGTTGGTTTCTGGTATCAGAACTTCAGTACAGTATAGAAATATGCAGCACAGGACTTATTTCACCTCACTACAGTATAGGGTGGACGTTTTTTTTTTTTTACATGGGCCAGCTTCGAATTGCAGCCACATGTAAGTGCTTTTGAGACCATTTGTTTATGGCAAAGGAGTGAAATCAATTTAACCCCTTGTTTGAGCCAAATCAGTGTTGACATTTGTGGAACTCCTTCTGGTGTTCTGACCAGGTACATTATGAACTTTATTAATAGCACCTTTCAAAAGAAGGTTCCAAAGTGCTGTACAGAACAAGGTTAAAAGCTTAAGGTTAAGCTCTTATTCAAAGGACGCATTACAGTATTCACTCGATCCTGTAAGTTTACACTCTACAGCATCAGTCAAATTAGACTCTTCCTCACCCAGGGCCAGGAGTCAGCCCAGCTCCTTATTCAGACATCAGTCATGTCAAAACTTCACTGTAACTCCCTGACTATGGACCTCAAGGAGGGCTTTGTCCCATAATCTGAGGATGTGTTTAGATTTAGGAGGGGACAGCATCTCAAGGAAGTACTGTTGGTAGTACCGGTACTATAGGGGCCATGCCATTTAGGGCTTTATATGTAATATACATACTATATATCGTATACGTATAATTTAGAAGTCAAATCTGGCACTCAGAATAAATGGATATGCACATCTATGTAGAATGTTTTGTTTTTTTTTACTTTGAACTAAGTGACTCTGACATAAGGTTTGTCATCATATAGTAACACATATGAGGGCTTGTAGGAAAGGAGCAGTAATTTTGAATCCACCAATACCAAATGGAATGAAACAGTCAGTAGTTTTATTTTGACTTGTCAAGGGTTTTCACTTGTCAAGGGTGGAATATAACAGAATTCACTCAAGTAGAAGTCCCTAAAATGTCAAATCAAAGAATATCAGCTTCAATACAGTAGAACTAGGCCTACTAACTATTATTTAGGACACAACCGAAGCTGAATGGTCAATGTTATCCTAATCCTAACAGCAAGTCATTCATTTCTGTAGAGTCAAGTCTGCATCTTATTGCCCAGATGGGTATATTAGGTTTTCATGCAAGAGAAAATATAGTACATATCAAGGGATTTGTTTTAATGGTTCCCTAGACATGGACCAAATAGGGACACAGCAGGTTGAAAGTGATTAATATCTGAGTAATATTGTTGCTTTTTTGTCCTCATCGTTTAGCCATATTCCTCTGGGAATGAGTTACCCACTGAAGAGGGTGAGGGTTCAGAATTCTATAATGTGAACCTGTGATCTCAATAGATAATGTATTCAGCTGATTTACTTATAACCAGGGGCCATGTTGTGTGTGTCTTGTTGAGGGGGAAGTTTTGACACAAAAGGTCACATCTCATTATGCTATTTAGATGAAAGGGTCCATTAGAAAGACGTCAATTTTTATTCAGCCCCCTTTTTTCTCTGATTGGACAATAAGAGCCATGTAAAGCAGTGTTTCTCAGGGAACTACTTGTATAGTGTATTATAGATCAAATTAGCCGTTGATTATGAAGAAGAAAAGAACTCTTAAATAACTGAAAATAGGGAGACGAGTGATCTCTGCCTCAGAAAACGATGAAACAACTCTTTCAGATGGACTCACATCTATATAAATCGGATTGGATTGGAGTCACATTTAAAACCACCTGTGGTTTCTGTGTGTTTAAATAGGCCTCTGCTGTTCAGAGTTGATCAAAAACAAATCTGATTTCAACCTGGCTAGGCAAAAAATAAATAAAATGGGATTTGGTTCTCCCAGTGTAAACGCAGCCTTAACAGACAAATCTATTGATGAGTGAGACCCCCGGTGCGGTGCGGTGGGTGGACAGGGCGGGGGCTCTGAAGCTGACACATCCTGGAGGGATGACAAAGTGCTCTCCGCTCCGCTCTATACATTAATTATCAGGGGCTGTCCGGAAGGCACTTTGTCAAAAAGATTGATGGGGCGCGTGTCAGAATGAGAACAAATCCAACTTGGCTGGGGTGAGAGGGGTGTGTGCTGAGAGAGGGGAGGACCTCTTATTCTCATGGGACGACAACGTGTGTGTGTGTGTGTGTGTGTGTGTGTGTGTGTGTGTGTGTGTGCGCACACGCGTGTGTGCGTGTACATGTGTGTGTGTGTGTGTGTGTGTGTGTGTGTGTGTGTGTGTGTGTGTGTGTGTGTGTGTGTGTGTGTGCGCGCGCGCGCGTGTGTGTGCGCGCGCATGCATGTCTGCTTGCTTGTGTGTGGGGCCTCACAAGACGCCTATAGTCGAATTTGAGAAATAGGCACTGTTTGTGAATGCAGTTTTCTGGCATGTTCGGAAATGGTTGATTTCTTACATCATGTTGTAATAAATAAGTGTAGGTGCATGAGGTACATACAAGATCAATGCCAGTTTGTGCCAGATAATTTGTTGTCTATTATTGCTTCTTTGTAATGGGAATTAAATCTTTGTGTAAGACGGAAATAGTCGATTTGCTACTTATGATGTAAATCTACACTATAGTTGAATATAAAAATCAACCTGTGTGAACTGAGGGGCACTCTAATCTTCTTGCAATTTCATAATATATCACAATATACAAACAATATATTGCTTTATTGGTCAAACAAAATGTTTGTTTAGGCCTCAAATCAAACATTCATTTCTCATTATTGTCATGGGTGTTTTTAAAACAAACATGGCTGAAAAACAAACATTAAAGCTGTATATAGGAGGGCTACAATAGGAAAAGGTACCGGTTGTGGTTAGGGTTATGCTAAGGTTTTTAGAGCTTTCTATCAAAAACAATGTCCCTTAATAGCTAGATAAATGCAAAGATGAAACTACATGCATTGCAAACAGAAAATGCATTATTAAAGTTCAGTTTCCTGTTATATGTTCCTTCACCAAACTCTGCTTTCATAATAAAATGAGAAAGTAAATCAATTGAGTTGAGAAAGTACAACAATGAGTTGCATCCATTTCTTATCATGGTGTATGCAGTATACCAAAGGGCCAGTTCTAATACAAATTCAATATCATCCCGCGGGCCGAAGATTTTTCATTCACAGGCCTGATTTGGCTCCTGGCTCTTGAGTTTGACATTATGTGGTCAAGGGGTTAGGGTAAGACAAGTTGTTTAGTTAGGTTGTAATGTCAGGATTGTATGTCTGATTCACTTTGACTCCTGAATAATTCACGCTGTGACTTGTTGTGAGTCTCTTATAGTTGTAGGACAAACTAAACACGTAAAGTTGCATTGGTCAGGATGTCAAATATCTCTCAGCATTTACAAACGTATCAGAAGAAACCATAGAGTCAACAAACCGCCTCAGCTGTAAAATAACCTTTTCTTTTCTAAGGCCATGGTTCATTCATGTCCATCGCCGCAGCATTCGCTCTCCATTGATGCCGCTAATGAGAGAATTGACATTCCATACCAGGGCGGCCGTATACTTATATGTGCACATCACATTTACAAATGGCTGTTGAGACAAGGGCGTTTAATTCTGTAATGAGAACAAACCATTAGAGAGAGAGAGAGAGAGAGAGAGAGAGAGAGAGAGAGAGAGAGAGTGTGTGTGTGTGTGTGTGTGTGTGTGTGTGTGTGTGTGTGTGTGTGTGTGTGTGTGTGTGTGTGTGTGTGTGTGTGTGTGTGTGTGTGAGCATGCATGCGTGAGAGAGAGAGAGAGAGAGAGAGAGAGAAAGGAGAAAGTGATAGAAGGGGTGATGCCTGCTCTCTGTGGGATCATTAGATGTTGGAGAGGAGAGAGAGAGGGAAAGAGAGGGAGTGAGATAGAGAGAGAGGGAGAGAGGGAGGGAGGGTGAAAGTGGGAGGGAGAGAGGGAAAGAGAGAGAGAGTGGGAGGGAGAGAGAAAGGTTGAAAGGGAGCAGAAAGAGACAGAAGGAGGCAGACTGAGCAGGCAGATATTTCAAGGAGGAGAGGAACTGACACTCCAGCAACAAAATGCCCAATTTCGCAGGCAACTGGAAAATGAAAAGCAGTGAGAATTTTGACGAATTGCTCAAAGTGCTTGGTAAGGTGATTGTTTTTTTTTTTTAATCTCTCACTTTATTTCATTATAAGACCCATGAGGGAGGCGGATTCTATAAATGCCTTCTCTAATGTCTATATCAGTAGGCAAAAATACAAACAAACAAAAAAAAAATGCAGATGTATACGTACCTGCAAGTTTGTAGATCTGTTACTTTTGAATAAATGTCTAAAATGAGTAAATGATCAGATGCTGGGAGATTTTTTTTCAGTTTATCATAAAAGTACAGTCTTTCCTTCAAAATGGTTGAAATATATACATTATTTTTAAATGAACAATATCAATATTGTTAATATACTGTAATATCCAGTCTGCTGTTTGTGCAAAAGAAGGAAATACATTATGCATGAATAAATGAATGAATAATTGAATAGATATTGAGTTTCAGATATTGACTTTTGAGACCTCCAGCTGTATTTATGATTGTTATATGGATTTAAACCCTAAAAAAGGACATAAGTCTGCCTATTGTCCATGTCTCTGGAGGCTCTTTGGCCATGGTGGCAAGTAACTAAGTACATTTACTTGTACTTTATTTGAATATTTCCAATTTCCAATCATTTTAATTCTATACCACATCGTTTTTTTTTATTCCTGCTACAATTATTTGAAAACATAATTACTTTGTAGATTTTGATTATTATTATCACAAAACATGCACTTCAGCCCTATTTTCTGCCAATTGAAAAGTCAGTCTACAGGCTCACAATGCTTCCTGATGCATTCCAATCTGATGCATTGTGAGCTTGTAGATGCTATACAAAAAGTTGAAATGGGACATTCTGCATTATTTTTTTCATGCATGTCAGTGATGAGCAATTTTTCATTGCAGTATTGATATAAAATGTTAGTACTTTTTCCACCACTGCCAATTATATTATATGCTTTGTTGTATAAGTGTCTGCATTATAGTCACGGGCTGGCTATGAAATATCATCTAACAAGCAATCATGTGTGCTGTTAGTGATGTATCTTTTGACTTAAACATCATTTTGTTTTATTCACAAATCTTACCCAAGGATCAAGGTGGTTATTATACTTTTTACCACACAGGATGAAGATACAATTGTAATAAGGATCTTTGTTTATGTGGTTGCAGCAGCAGTCTATTTGTGTTTGTTCATAATAGTGATGACAATTGAGACACAAAGTTTGAAATTCTCTTAAAGGAGGTCTAATATAAGCCTCTCATGGCTCGGTTGCTTGGATGTTGCATCTCAATGAGAGACTGGAAGTAAAGGATGAATGGGAAACCAAATAATGGGAGCCTTCTTCCCCCGGTGTAATTGTTTGTACTGTAACAGCGTGAGCGGCAGGGTTAATAGGTTTTTCTCCAGGCAGTCTGTTGGCGGGACAGAATCTATCAAGGTCTAGATGAGACAGCAGAGCTTAAACAAAACACTGGGGCTCTGGCAGAATTCCTGGCACTCATCGCCTTGTCACTGCATCTCCTCTGCGTGTTTTGCAACATCTGCCGATAAGAATCTCCACTGCAGCTGCTGGAGGCTGTGCTTTTATATGAAACCTGACAGGGATTTAGAACACGACGTTGTCTCTGTCGGGTGGAAACCCCTCACATTGTTGTTTCAAACTGTTACTTTTCATCATTCAAACCCAAAAGTAGCAGATGATCCGCAGACCTTGTGGATGATTTTGTGTGACGCTGTAGGATGATCAAGTAGCACAATATGTATACAGTATATATTTTAAACAAACTGAATATGTAGATAGGTTTCTGCCCAGGAACATTTTTTTTCCGGTAACCCCCCCCCCCCCCCCCCCCCCCCGACTTCCAACTAAATTATGTGACAGATTTTACTGTACAATGACCCTCATCCCTCCGAGGTCAACAGCTTTGTGTCACTCATGCATTCTTCTCGAAAATTAACCACTTGAACTCTGTGCCCCTAATATATTCTAGTTGTTATGTTGTTTAATGTAAATTGATTATTTTAGCCAAAGATATTTGGCATACTGTACATGGAGAAAAAAGGAGGGGTATATAGCTGGGGTTAAGAACAATGCGCCCCTGAAAAGCTGATTTCAGACACGCTGTATTTTGTTGTAAAACATGCTTTTTTGGCACCTGGCAGGCATACAAAAATGTGTGAACAAACTGAACGTTGTACTTATCGTCAGAGGTGAAAGGAGGACAGCCTAAACTGGGAATCAGTTTAGAAGGCTTGGTATAGTGGTTAGAATCTGAACTCAGCTAAATCGGCCACATGGCGCTGGAATTGCCACCCTAGTCTTCAATTCAAATTTAACCTTAAATTCAGTTCAGTCAGATAGCCCATATGGGGATGATCTTTACGTCATTTCCAAGAAATAATAATAAAGCTTATTCTGACTAGTTATGATTGACTTAAGTTAGTCTGGCCTCAATTTGACTCTCTCTGATTCATCCAGGGATGTCTGTCTTTAGTGGACAGGATTTGTGTTGTTTGAAATGAGGTCATAGTCTGGGCCAAATTTGACTAGTCATGGATTGCCTTAATTTGGCCACAATCGAGACGCCACCAATTTATCCCAGTCTTGACAGTGCTTGCTGGGGCAGTAAAACATGTTACGTATACCTTTTCCCCACCACCCTACAGGCGTGAACGCCATGCTGAGGAAGGTGGCGGTAGCGGCAGCCTCCAAGCCCCACGTGGAGATCAGGCAGAACGGAGAGCACTTTTACATCAAGACCTCCACCACTGTGCGCACCACCGAGATCAACTTCATTATTGGTCAGGAGTTCAACGAGGAGACTGTCGACGGCAGGAAGTGCAAGGTGATTGGCCAGCCGCCGTTAGTGAGGATTGATACGGCATTTTTTAAATACAGTAACTCTTTTTACTTCCCGTATTGGTGTCTTCCTACTCATTCCTTCACAGGGTTAACTGATGATACTAATTGGGGCACTGTTCCATTTAGTGTACAGTGTTTCTCAAACTTTTTAACTTCAAGGATCCTCATAACTCTGCACAAAGGGAACCACAGAGATCCTTTGTCAGGTTTTGTCAGGTATTGCGTAGCCAGCTATGGCGTAAGACTTCTTATTTGCTGCATGGCAGCAAATCAGACACCATCTCAAACACAACATAGAAATAGACAACCTAGACAGGTATGTCTCCTGTCCTAAAAATCCTCATTGCCTCCTCCTACAGCTTCAACTCATGATGACCAAAGCAGGGGAGTACACAAGGCCCCAGACCTGGAGGTAGGCCAAAAGCCTATACCACCAGACCTGGGCCTGGGCCTACCAAATAATTACCCATGATAATTAAAACATGCAATTCAAAAAAGTACAGAAATCAGTTGACCCCATACTTTGTTCATCATGAGTTGAAGCTCTTAATGGCTGTAAGGGCAAGGAGGAGTTTTAGGACAGGTATGAGCTCTGTGCTCTAGTCTAGGTTGTCTATTTCTATGTTGTATGTATGTATGTGTTTGAGATGGTGTCCGATTTGCTGCCATGCAGCTAATAAGAGGTCTTACGCCATACCTGACTAAGCCATGCCTGACTAGGGCTGTGACTACACGATAGCGGCAAAAGTCCCACGTCTTTTCCGCCATGTTTGGAGTTTTTGAATGGATGTGGATGGGAAATAAAAATGGCCGTTGCGGCAAAGTGCCGCAAAGACCTGCGTCCTGGGGACGCACGGCCGTGCGGCACTTTGCTGCAACGGCCATTTTTATTTCCCATCCACGGCCATTCAAAAACACGTCACGTGACCTCAAAACGCTGCGTCCAAAGTCCGCAGTTCGCAGTATGCTGTGCCCAGCGCTTACGCTATACCTGACTGAGAATCCTGGCCAATATTAGTACTTACTTAATTAAAACATTTGAATACTTCCACCACTGCATGTGATCCACAGAGCCTGGCCACATGGGAGACAGAGAACAAGATGAGCTGCAGACAGACCCTGCTGGATGGAAACGGACCCAAGACCTTCTGGAGCCGAGAGCTGAAAGGAGACGAACTCATCCTGGTCAGTTATAGACTCATTGTTTAGGCATCATTTCCTCTCAGTTTATCCTGTAAAAAGGTGGTCCTGCACCTTATACAGTACTCTAACTGTATACTCTAGTACACACTCCAAAACAAGCCCGAAATACCACTACTTTCACTTAAAAAACATGCTGTGATAAGTTACAATTCCTGTAATATTCGGGACAAAATAAAACAACGGGGCCTGGAGATGTAAATCATGGCCTAAATCTCACGGTGGTCCCTGGAACGCTGAATAAACAATGGATGTAGGGCAGATGAACTCATCTTGATGAGTAAGACTCTTGTTGTTAGTCACCGTTTCCTCGCAACTATAACCATCTAAAATGTACTTGGAGGACAAATAAACATGTTGTGCCGTGTCTGTGTCGCGCCTTGTGCTTTTAAAGGGGAATGAAACCCTATAGGCTGATCTCGTAGTTCAACAATTCAACTTAATCTAATTTATAATGGGTGTGTTATATTTTAATTTTAAGCATATGTTGTTAATGTGCATATTGACAAAACCAGACTGTTGACTACTGTGTTTCTGAATCTGGACACAACCATTATTATTTGATTAGCTGTGGCTGCATTGCTTTACTTTTGCCCCATAGTAGTAAACTGAGCAACTAATTGTAAACACTTCATGCATAGCGTGTATATAGCTCAGTGTAATGCACTACTGTATGCCATTCAATCACCTGAAGGAATACATGCTCTGATTGGTTCAGAAACCCTCTGATCCAGATAATTGGGTGGGATCCATGATAAAAAATCATACCTTAAAAGGCCAAACCGCATCAATCGTCGCATCTTGCAACAAACATTTAAGGTCAACTGTACCAATGCAACTCCTTTTGCAACTGCCATTGGGGATATTGGTTCCTGCAAGTTGCATGTTGCAAGGAGTTGTATCTTGCAAGGAGTTGCATGTTGGAAGGAATTGCATGTTGCAAGGAGTTGCATCCTGCAAAGGAGTGAACCTACGATTTTAGATGTAAAGCCCACTCCACACCATTGATTCACCGTGCAACCATAGTGAATCAATGTTGTGAAATGGGCTTTCCATCTAAAATCCTAGGTTAGTCTCATGTCACAACATATTGTCCAGCCCCAGACTGGGTAATAGCTAGGAGTCTGACACATGGGCAGAGAAGGTGTAGGAGACACAGCACAGATGTCCGCACAGAATGAAACAGCTATAGGCCATAATGCAGATACGATGGACAGACACGCTATCCGCTAAACCACCGACACACGCCCTAACTTCTCGTCTCTGCTGCCAGTGCAGTCTGGATGTTCATGAGGAGGTGCTTGTGATAGAAAATAAATGTCTTTCATTCCAGCAACAGTCACAATAATTACATTAGCTTTTACTTTACAAAAGAATGTTGTGACTATTTCCAGTACATACGGTGTATAGGGCTTAAGTACTATTTAGCTCATAGTGTGTCCTGGGTTTATTTGCATTTAATATTTCAAAGCAAAAAAAAGTAAAAGTAAAGAAATACATACTTCTCCAAGTTCTAAAAAAGCAAGTGAATTGTTTGACAATAAAATAGTATGATCATTTCCTGCGACAGCTCTTTAACAGCTCCACGGAGACTCTGAACTCTCTGTTAACATCATTCACACACCATACCTTACATTCCATCCGATCACTCACATCACCAACGCCACACTCGCTCACATATAGCAGAAATCTCTTATGTCCACATTTTAACATATTTCATTTTTAACGCATACAAAGCTTCAAAATTAGCAGATCCACAAGCTGCAAGTGTTTCGCATAGCAACATATTTTAACTAGGTCTATCACCAGGTTTCTGCCCAATAGGAACATTTTACTTTTACTTTTATTAAATTATTAATTTATTATCAAAAAGAGGATTTTCATTTACCAAATATCAATATAATGTGATATTTTCTCCTTAAAGACGTTTAGTTACTAATAGATCCATGTATCATGTAAATTTGTAAATAGTTTCCTAGACATCTCGTCACTCTAATGTAACCATTGCTAGTGTGTGAACTTGAGTTTGCAGCCATCCTCTCCGGGTCAAAACGCTCAAACTCATTCTACTCCTGTATTTTCTCCAAGACATCATTCCAAAAGGAAAACATGATAATGGTTTGCTTCCACCTCATCACATTTTCTCCAGCACATCTGGGTTTGCGTGTGCTTTCATGTAAACAGGAGGGCCCGTTGGTGTTTTATAGACCAGATGGACAACAGTCTCTGGTTCCAGTAATAATGCTCGGGTCCAGTTCCTGACGTCGTGTTTCATCTTTTTTTTCTTCCTTTTTTTTACTGACACTGAGTAATAATCCCTATGGGAAAGTAATCAGGGGAACAGTGCAAACAAGAGCCTCTTTACTGATGGGACACAGATTTCCTTGCTGTCGGGTGGAAAGCTTGTATTTCCAAAACTGTTAATGTGTTGAGGATATGGAAAAAAAGAACCTGCGTTCCTCACAGCTTTTTGCACTTTTAATCAATTGTTGTATTGCGAAGTAGAGTATTAACAATACATCTAAGAAGTGGAAATGAGAATGGAGAATTGGAGATACAAGGTTTGTGCCCAACAACAACAAGGATGTGTACCAGAGAAGAAGGCTTGGAACCAACATTTTCTTGATGATGAGGGTGTGAGTCTATTGAATCCATGTGCAATGAGACGCATCTGTTGGAGAAGGGTTTTGATTTTTATAAGATCAGATCATGGGTTTTGCTCTGATACCAGCAGAGGTCACATTGCATTGTATTCTCTGTGGTTTTGTCATGTCAAAACATGTTTCCCTCATGTCACGCTTAATGGAGTGGGTGTAAGTGATATTTCTGTTAAAACAAGTGTTAAATAGCTCTATTATGATAGAATCATCATTGCATTGAAGTGTGTGTGTGTGTGTGTGTGTGTGTGTGTGTGTGTGTGTGTGTGTGTGTGTGTGTGTGTGTGTGTGTGTGTGTGCGCACGTGCGTACATGCGTTTGTATGCGTTTGTGTGTGTGTGTGTGTGTGTGTGTGTGTGTGTGTGTGTGTGTGTGTGTGTGTGTGTGTGTGTGCGCAACTGTGCATGTGTGTGGCAGGGAGGCGCTTGGCCCCCTAGTGGCCAAAGGTTTTTATATATAAATATATGTTTTTGTTAATTGTCATTTCATTCAATTAACTTCATACTCATGTAGGCCTTTAGACCTACTGATTTATATTTTTCATTCAATCCATGATTTGTACTGACAACATGACCTGATTAACATTGACATGACACAGATATGCCTACTGATTAGTTATTGTAGTTCCAAAATTAGTAAATAAATTACAGTACTTGTCTTGCAAGTTTACCACTACAGGCCCAACTTCCCAACTTATAGTGTTTGTGTTATAGGCTATGCCCCGCCCCCAACACGCAAAAACTGTTGATTGTTGTTGATTTTAATTTGTACATTTTTCTCCCAACTTCTTTTGTTTCAGATGTTTGGAGCTGATGATGTGGTGTGTACACGGGTCTATGTACGCTGTAGCTGAACTACATCATGTCATGGAAATTCCTGTCTGTATACAAATGTCACTAAACAAAACATTATGTTGCAACATTATTATACCTTGATTTGATATTCAGAGTGCATTGTTTATAAAACACAACTGGACATAACTATAATTTTCCTTATATTTAAATTGTGGTCAACTTTGGAAATAAAATATGAAAATGTTCCATTTGTGTGAATACTTGCTGGTATTTCTGTCTGTTAGTACAACTTTCTTTGTGTAAACAGCACTGTATGTACTCAAAGCTCATACCTTTGTAGAGGATTGGGTTGTGTAGTTACCTTAGTAACAAGCACCCTCACCCCAAATCCAGGTCTCAATGAAAAGTTTGGACATCCCGCCTGAACCATTGCTCACAGGATTATGCATTGTCGCCAAAGAGAGAATAATATATTTAATACTGCTAAATGCTAAATATTATTTCATACTGCTACTGTACAAACTACAAAGCATTGTTAACTCAAACGTCTTGTCACATTAATTGCCAACTGAAAGAAAGCAGTGACTCTTGAAACCTTGTCCTTAAGTTATTATCTACTTTATTTGGAATACATAAAGTAGTTTGTAACATCAATTGCAAAAAGTATTTTAGCATACAAATATACTTTGAGTATCAAGTATAGTCCAGTAGTAATAGGGTCACACCCGGAACAAATTAGTAACAAGCTGAATTTTTCAGGATATGTTCAGAATACCTTTAGGATTTTTTTTAATACATCGAATGGATGCAACCTGGGACGTGTCTTCAGTGATGTGTCCTAAGCTCATTGGGGTTTCGGGTCTCTCGAACATCATACCCCTCACTCAGGTGACCCAGCCGGGGTTCATGACGCCCCGACTCACGTCCCAGTAGCTACCCCTGATCAGTCCCACAAGGGAAAGGCCAAGGCCGTCCAATCCACCGCCCCTGAAATACTCCGCCAAAACTGGGAGGTTCTGATGCGTGGAGGGACTAGGCTCTGTGGTTTGACACCTGTCCGTGCCCCTCCTACGTCTCACCAGGCCCAATCCTGCTCTCACCAGGAGGCACAGGACCTGTGCGTTGCACCAGACTCCCAGCACCGGACATGGAAGAGACTCCATGAGCGGTGGACAAACGGCCCTCCTAAAGGACTAACGGACGGACGACACGGACGACACAGGCTGGGGCGCTAGCCCATACTGCTAACCCGGGTGCCGTCTACATTCCGGCTGCCACCCGTCTCTCCGGTGGTCACCAAGTCTTTCCCTGGTTGTCACATAGTCTATTCCTATGAGTCACTATAGAATTCAGAATACCTTTAGGATTTTTTTTGTATTGGAACTTTCCATGAAATCCAATATGGCCGTCCAATATGGCGACCGCAATATTAGTGTATTGGCTATTAGATATAATGGGGGTGAATAGGGCAAAAATTTAAACTGAGAGATATTTCTACGAAACTTCACAGGTCGATCAATTATATTAAGAAGGCCATATTGCCGGGCAATGAATAGTATTCACCCCCCATTGTATCTAATAGCTAATACACTAATATTGCGGTCGCCATATTGGGCGGCCATATTGGATTTCATGGAAAGTTCCAATACAAAAAATGCTTGCATTTATATAATTGATCAACCTGTGAATTTTCGTAGAAATATCTCTCAGTTTAAAATTTTGCCCTTTTCACCCCTGGGCCATTTTAGTATGTCTTTTACTTTTAGTATGTCATTCCTAAGGTATTCTGAACATATCCTGAAAAATTCAGCTTGTTACTAATTTGTTCCGGGTTTGACTACATTTTCAGCTAATGCTCTTGGACTATACTCAAATGGTCAGAAAATATCAGATAAAGCATAATAACTGGCATTATACATCGCTATGTGGTTATTTTATGATTGGTAATTGGAAATCAATGATAAACTATAATCAAGATGCAACACAAATATTAATTTCACAAAACCGCTCACATAAGCACATCTATAGGATTTGTGTCTTCATAATGTTTAAGTCGACCTAACTCTTTTCTTAAAATACACTCCGTGCTGTGTGTATTCTATTTTGGTAAAGCAGCGCCCCCTGCATGTTGTACACTAAACATAGGGATGTCCATTAGGGAATACTGCCTAGTCGGACCGAATCGTAAAGAAAGCTCGGCCCAAGTCACAAACACACACAAACACACACACACACACACACACACACACACACACACACACACACACACACACACACACACACACACACACACACACACACACACACACACACACACACACACACACACACACACACACACACACACATTACATGACATGGCTATATTGTCTCCATCCCTGCCGGGAGGAGGAGGAGGAGGCGACACAAAGTTATAAAGTAACACGAGAAGCGCCACAATGTTGCAAACAAGCCCAACATCCGCACAACACCACCACCGCCACCGTGTACGACTGGAGTGCTTCTTTGTTTCGCATCACTTGGCGGATTTGAAACATTATAACGACCGTGCCGCTTCCGTTTCACAGCGGCGATCACCACCATGTTGATAACCCTGTGTGTGTGTGTGTGTGTGTGTGTGTGTGTGTGTGTGTGTGTGTGTGTGTGTGTGTGTGTGTGTGTGTGTGTGGGGGGGGGGGGGGGGGGGGGGGGTTTCTAGAGTAGTTTCTCTCGACAGACACAAGGAGGTGAAACGTCTTAGTATTCATTCTAAGCTTCGTGTTTTGGTTGTGTAGTGGTGCTGGGGCTACGTCCCTCTCTCTCAGTGTTGCCAACTTGGCGCATTTGTCACTATATTTAGCTCTTTTCCAGACCCCCCTAGTGCCAAAATTAGTGAAAAACTCCTAACGGAAAGTCTAGTGCTTTTTGACTGGTGAGTTGGGGGGGAAATTGATTGACAGGCGCCAGAGCTAAAAGCCCCATTTTTCACCATTTTTCCTCCTATGACAGTGGTTTTGGTCTCCAGGCTAAATGATGGATAGTTGGTTAACCAAAATAAAATATTCATCATGTGAATTAGCCCAAGTCCACACAACTAGAGAATGTAGAAGATTAATGGTCATTTAATGGTCATATTCCCTTCCAGGCGAGCATCTAGCGCATTCTAGTGCATTTTGGAAGTGCCACTAGTGCATTTTGGATTTTGGCAGTTGGCAACACTGCCCAAGTGTATGGAAAGGTCGGCCCAAGTGTGTGGAAAGGTCGGCCCAAGACTGTGGAAATTAAATTGCACAGCCCTTGGCCGAGATTTCCGCACTTTTGGTCGGTCCAACTTTCGACTTTTCCAGTTACCGTCCAGAGGAATGGCCCTGGTCATAGGAACAAAGCTGGACCTTCACCTTTGAGTGGTTCCACCACTCAAACATAGATGCGAAGGATCGGTATACGGTCATGACGGCCTTGACGGGTCAGTCGTCACACTGATAATTAGTGGGCATCGTCCTAATTCTGCCCACTAGACTCTAGTGGGCAGAATTGCCCACTATTGTTGTTTGGGACGTTTTATCTGAATGTTTCTTTTGATGGCACAGAGACTAAAAAGCTCTTCTTGCCTTAAGTTGTCCCTCGGGTCGTTTACAGCTTGTTTTAAGTTTTTACATGTTCTTCTAGTATGGTTGTATTTAGTACAAATTGTTAGTTTCGACTTGAGTAGAACTTTACTGACCTGAGCTCCTACTGTGCGTTCGTTTCGGAGAACAACCTGTGGTCACTCACTCAACGCCAGGCTGCGCCACGAAAATGCCTGTTTTCAATTCCAACAACGTGAGGCCGTATAAATCCCCGCCCACCATATCCTGTCAATTCCACCCATACGCACACATACATGCACCATTTCCGTATCCGCTGTGAAGGCAGACCGGATTAACAACCTGCAAAGGAAGCTGACCCCTAGTCACCGCGGACCCGACAACCAATGTTGCCATGTGTGCTTATTATAAGCGCTTAATAACAATTTATAAGGTTAAATATAACTTCGGTAATGATTAATTGATTGATTGATTGGTTTATTGATTGATTAAGGAGAGTACAGTTAAATATATGCCAAGGGATTTAAAGTCCAAGAAAGTCTGTTGCGTGTTGTTTATATTTGTGTTCTTCATATTCAATTCGTCTTTATTTGCATTTCCCCCAATGGATCAAACAAGGGGTTGAATTAATTTAGCTCATTGACGCTATTGCAGCTACCAACAACGTCTAAAAATAAAGTGCGACTTTATTGCAATTTGAATATTTTGCAATTTTAGTATTTTGTGCAAGTGGACCCATGTACCAGAAAAGAAACGATAATATTAAAAAACCTGTCACTTTATATTTTGTTGGGGTTATTTCAGTTGGTCTGGATGCTTATTTATCTCGCAGAATCTGGCAACGCCGTCGACAGCCGAACTTCCCGTACCCCTCTTCAGTTTTCTGTCTTTCGTCAGGCGGCCGCAGGGGGATAGACAGACAGGCAGCCGTCCATCCATCCATCCACCCATCCATTCCAGACAGACAGACATTCCGTCCAGTCTCACGTGTCTCTAGTGTATAAAAGCAGCCCTCTGTTCGCTCGCAGCGATGTCGACAACGTCGGTGTCACCAGACAAGAGGAGGAAGATGGAGTCCGCACTGAGCCAGCTGAAGAAGTACACCGTGGTGGTGGCCGACACGGGAGACTTCAACGGTACGTAGTAACCCGGTAACCGGCACGTTGGCGGTAACAGCGGCGGACGGGTCACCGCTTTGGCCGTAACCGCTCAGCAAGGCGACACCGCTTCGAGTCATGTTACGCAAGTTCGTGTGAACGACCTCCAGTCCGTTTTTTTTTTTGCGTCGGATCATCATCATCATCGATCGATACGATGAGAGGAGAGCACATTGAGTTCTCTTGGGTTTTTTGGTGTTCCTAATCCAAACTACGCCGTAACTGGTCACCACCACCGTGCAGCAGGTGCAGCAGCTAAAACACACGTGGGTTTTGGCGAAAATAGACGTAATTAACGTTCGAATCTGATAATCGGATTTCCCCCGACCCGGTGTTATGGCTCCCTGACAGTCTTAAAAAGTTGATAAGGTCAATATCTCATTTACGTTGTTTGTTTTATGCACTACTTTATTAGTAAGATACAGGCGCTGCTGCCTGTGCGGTGTCACTGGTGTAATGTGGTACAAATGTCTAACTAAATTACACATGTTGTAAGTAAGGATAATGGCAGTTGCATCACCACGTGATGCATACTGGCTGCACTCTAGGTCTAGGAGGGCATATTTACTTGCAGGATAGCTAGTCCAGTGCTTCTGAGTCTACCTTTCAAGGCGGAGATGATGCACAATGCATCTCCTGCAATACACAGCCATCTCTCCATACACAGCCAACAATGCTTTAGGTGTGTGGGTGTGTGTGACACCTCTTGAATCAGAATACTACATCTCAGCCCATAGCATTTGCAGTATCACCTAGGTTTTTAGATGGCATACGTTTTAGTGCTTAAGCTGAGTTGTACGTTCTGCTCAAATTGTAATTTGTAAATTCAACTAAACTGTATATGATGTATTGGAATGTTTTTACTTGATGTAAGTTGCTCTGAATTAATAACATCTGCTAAATGCCTAAAGTGTGTGTGTGTGGGGGTGGGGGTATTATTTATTCTTACTTACTGTATTTTATTTCTGTATTTTTTTTTAACTGTATTATAATTTCATGGGTGAAGGATGGCAAGAGTAAGACCCAATTGTACCCAATAAGCAAGCATCTATGACCGTTGTGTCGTAGTGTGTGTGTGCGCGCACGTCTGTACACGAGGAACCAATGACAGTCATGTGTAATGCGTTTACCGGTTTGCTTAGCTGTGATGTAAACCAAACCTTGCCTCATGTTTCCTCATGCGTGCCTTGCAAGTCACCATGACAAGACACAAAATGTTTTCCTCATTCTTCCTTCATTGTGTCATCCGTCCTGGGATCACTGGTTCTTAAACTTATCAGCCCATCTACACAGTATAGGATTCTGTAAAAACAACTTAAATAAGTTCAGCTACAAACTCGTGTATTGAGTACAGGGGAGTACAGTATTGATGTGCACACATGACACACTTTTTCTTGTGTGTTGTGTGCAATTTCTAACTATTTTTGTGGTGGAAGAAGTGCCATCATTGGGGAAACCAATTTGCTCAAGCATTCTGTAGAAATTGGTTGCCAAACATTCTGGCTTCGATGTCAGGTTTTTTTCTTTAGATTGGCCAAGTGGAGAATGTGTGCAATTTTTGTCTTTGTTTCCTCTTCCGGATGACCAAAGGGAGACTACTGGCGGTCTGGCGTGCATTAGTCTAATAAATGGATGGATACTGTACTTAAATACTTTATGTCCTTCAATTCAGAAATTAATTTTGTGCCACAAGCAGTCATCATGATACAAAAAATCACACGTGTGAACTGAGCTGGCGAACTATTGTGTGGGAGTTTCAGCTACACAATACAGACAGATCGCACAATACAATCTACAATGACAGTTTTTGACAGCTCCTCTTTTTATAGAGGGGAAAGGATAGCAGAATCTTTTTCCCTCTCTACAAGAGAGGAGCTGTCAAAACTGCTGGTTTAGAAGCCTTGTACTTATAGGGATGAATCAGGGACAATCAATCTTGATACCATTGCCTGCAAGCAAATGTGGCTAGCCTGGTGCATCACAGGGATAACAGTAGTTGTATAATGTTATTTGTAATTCCTAGTATCGGAAAGAGTGACTCATGTTTCTATCTTTTGATCTCCCTCTGCGTCATGGTGGATTCGTGATATTTTACTAGACGAAATGGAGATTGAGAATCTGTTTGTCATTTGGCGTCCACATATGACAAAGACTTTTTTTAATAAATTTACCATCCATGCCTGCGTCCCCTGCGCAAATGTATCATTTGCCGAATGTCATTTTGTTGCATTTCATTTGGGACAAAATGGGCGTGCCATTTTGGGGGAAAAAAACAACAATTTCCCACACCCATTCTATCCCATGCGATCAAATTGCATTAACTCTGATTCTACCCTTTAATGTCCTCATTTCCATTGGGACACAGCGGTACGTCTGGGATTTGTGACCCAGATCTTTTTGCAGAGGGTCAGAGGGCAGAATGGGCAAGACACCAGAAACATGATTACGTCATCATACATCCGGTTTTGGAGATCTGGCGCTTCAAAATAAGGCTTTCAAAAGTGAAAGCCGTGGCATAGACGTAATCCTCGCATTCGGCGAATCGGCACAATTACGGTTACAGTTACCTCAGATTATTACTACGATTATCACTTTCAGAAGTAATCACCAAGCAACTATACTACGATATATAAACATCAGTTCAACATTGCTGCCATCGACTCCTCTAATTCCAAGTGCTTGTCAGCATCTCTGTGTGCCTCAGTTCATATATCTTGGGGGGTTGTGGCCTTAAAATGCCCAGAACCATTCCTTTACACTGAAGCCCTTGTGTCAAAACCCTTTCTTGTCAAAATTACAAAATACTGAAATTTAGATTTACCTTTATAACATGATTAGTAATTACTTTTACTTACATGAGAATTAAAATACAAACATATATTCTCTGAAAATAACATGTCTACAAAATTAAGATCAGCTATTTCTGCCATATGTGTAAAGTGTCTTTATTAAACCTAGGACTTCTGTCAGCTTCTCATTGTAAATACCAATATCTAAACATGTGGAACTCTTTACAATAACGTCATTTGTTTAAGAAGGGAAGACATTGGTTAAAAGTGTCCATGATGGGGGGGAAAATGATGTAGAGGTATAGAGTAAATCCACTGAATTACCACAATTTCTAATGGTGGTTTTAGTTGACAAAACAAAATAAAATGGTGATACTATTCGGTATGGGATGTGAAGCCTGTCACACTGTGTCACAGCCTGATTTGGGATGCCAGTAGCTTGTTATTGCAAGGAAAGCGGTAAAATGAGGCTTTAGTGGTTCTTCCAGTCTCCGATCAGTTCAAACAATGCTCTGGAGGGAACACTTGCGTCATGGCTTAAATACTGAATTGGGTAAACGCTATTTTTGGTCTGTTTGTTCTTGCGTTTATGACCTTATAGCGCCTCCCTGAGGATAAAATTTCCAATAGGTGATGACCTGGGGGGGTTGAGTCTTTGAGGATGCCGTAGGCTCTTCTGCTACAATGTCTCTGACCCCTTGAAGTGACTTAACTTTCTGCCACCGTGCAGCTTGCAAACCATAGAGGGATGCCTTAGGTAGGTCAACAGTGCTGGGATGTTTTGGGTTTTGTCTTATTCCTAACTTGATGAGTTGCTAGCATTGATTCCATATGGAGACAATCTTTGTGTCTGAACATCTGGCATGCTAAAAACGGAAGCCATTGTTCTCACCTTCATACAAGACCATCGAGGGTCACTGATACCAGGCAGGTTGGAGGTTTATCAACATGTCGTGGCTGAGACCCAGAGTGAGTAGACAGAAA
Organism: Benthosema pterotum; assembly: GCA_039105355.1. NCBI lineage: Eukaryota > Metazoa > Chordata > Actinopteri > Myctophiformes > Myctophidae > Benthosema > Benthosema pterotum. Next base: position 15,981,876 of record CM076966.1, read on the forward strand.
AGTTTGCCATCTTATAATGAATTGCCATCTTATAATGAGCACTGGGCAGAACAATGGTGAGGACCAATTTGATCTGAATCTAGATTGATTCAGCACCCACCACCTTATACATGAAATGCTGCAGGGTCCCATCAATTCAGCACAAAGGTCACATGCCCTGTTGATGTGTGGCAAGCAGGAACACAGGACGCTTTGTTTGGGACAACGCCCACCTTGGTTTTGCTCCAACATTTGCTTCCTTGTACATTGTTCCACTACATTAACCTGAATGCTTACTGGCCTTTATAGGAATCTGCCAACACCACCTTGACATGTAGCGTTTAGCCGTTTACATGGTATGTTTACAGATGCACCTGTCTTGCTTTTGAGGACATTTTTTTTTATGGTAGTGTATTTTTTTTCATTCCAACATTCTGACTTGAGTAGATGTGCAGGATCCAGTACTAACTGACACCTGGATCAGCAGATGGGGCCATGGGGGTTGTCCACCTGTTCAATTGCAGCCATCCGTAGGTGCCCTTTGAGAACAGTTTTGACTGTTGCGAGGGCATTCCAGATTTTGGTGGTGTAGGAGGGGAGTGAAATGAATTTATTCTCGACACAGACTTTCTGTCTGCGAGCTATGCTCTCATTGGCTGTAATGGACCTTCTGCCTGTTCTGTGTGTACTTTGCTGGGATGGGAATATTCTGGGTTCTGCAGTTCTGTTCTAGGCATTGGCCCCTTTGGGGTCATGCAAACAAACTGATGCGAGACACAAGTCACATTTAACAATAAACTGGTTATGTCAGTCATTTCAAATTATTGTCCCCAATGTGCTATTCTTACAGCCATTGATGAGTACAAACCACAAGATGCAACAACCAACCCGTCTCTCATCCTGGCTGCTTCCAAGATGCCAGCCTACCAACATCTATTGGACCAGGCCATTAAATTTGGCATCGCAAAGGGCGGGTATGTGCGCTCCGTCACTTCACGCCCTCAAGACCTGACAAAATACATGTTGGTAGACAAAACCTAGATCCAAAGTTTCTTGTAGTTAAATGTTCCTCTTTCCTTTCTGTCCAGGACTGAGGAGGAGCAGGTGACCAACACCATGGACAAGCTTTTTGTGAGTTTTGGCCTGGAGATCCTCAAGAAAGTCCCTGGCCGGGTCTCTACTGAGGTGGACGCAAGGTGAGAACAAAACGGATGACTATAGACCTCTTTTCTCCATCTTTGCTTTTTTGTAAATGCCCAACTTGATCATGCAACACCATCAAATCACTTTATTTTGATAATGGTGGCTAAGGAGTGGCTTCACAATTCTGATTGAAGCATGTGGGCTGTCGGCAAGCTTGTGCATGGCACAAACTGTTTTTAGAAATTGAGTATTTTCATCAGGCCATCATGGACACATCATGGATCATCTTTTAGATTGAACACTGTACGAATTAGTGTTGTTTTTTTATTGTGTGTGTGTGTGTGTGTGTGTGTGTGTGTGTGTGTGTGTGTGTGTGTGCGCGCACACAATATTTGCTGTGTCTTCTTCACTTACAGATTGTCCTTTGATAAGGACGAGATGATCTCCAGAGCACTGAAGATCATTGCTCTGTATGAGGAGGCAGGCATCAGTAAGGACCGAGTGCTCATTAAACTCTCCTCCACGTGGGAAGGCATCCAGGCTGGCAGGTCTGTTCACTCATTGTATCTATAAACACATCAAGTCTCTGTGTAGGGGAGTGTGTACGTCTGTAATCCAGGGGCGGATTTAGGCATGGTCAATATGGGCAGCCGCCCAGGGCGGCATCGCGAGGGGGGCGGCATAGTGAAGCAAAAAAAAAAAAAAAGAGAAAAGAAATCGGCTATTCCGTCACTTATTGTCATTGCAGCATGGATCTACAATACAGGTATTGCGCCCACTTGCGCACAAAAAATGGTAATGTCGTGCAATTCAGCGTGTGTGATGTGTGTCCTGGTCTGGGGGGTCCAGTTGTGGTGTTACCGCTGGACCGCTTGACTTCAATGTTAAATGCGCTCTCCAACGCGCTCTCCAATGCGCTCTCCAATGCGCTCTTGCATGAATCTTTTGAGATTTGAAAAAGCAAGAGTTCACTGGCGAATGGTGGCAACAGTATTTATGATACAGTAAATAAAATCTTACCTCACATGGTTTCTTGGGAAGTCCTGATTTTATTTTTTAAAGGTTGAGAAAAGTCAACAGGGCCTTTTCAAATCTCAGAAATTTAATATGGAACTCTATGGAAATATGGAGCGCATTCTTTCTGTCAGTGTCTTCGTGCAGCAGGTGCACTAATTAGTGGGGACTTTCCACAGTGGTTAAAGGAGAATTCCACACCAAAACATATTAGGAGCAATCTACCTTGATTCCTGTGACATGTGTAATAATGCTCTTGATTATTGTCATAGATGCCCCCTTTTCCAAATTTCACCCTGAGGTCCCCCTTCCTCCAATGCAGTTTGCATTATACTTATTCATTGAATTAACTGAAACTATAGTAGGCTATAAAGCATAAACTCAAATGCAATCAAGACTAATAATAATAAGGGTAATAATAATAATAATGCCACCCCATGGAAGGCTACTTTTTGCCTGTGTGATTTATAGCCAACTTTGCTTCGAAGAGTTCAGTAATGCAAATGCATCTCAAATTGATCATTAGATTATTGATATTATTATTATGAACAAATAAAATAAAGGGAAAAAGAAATCACACCTGTGTGAAGAAGGTGGTGTCAAGGTGACATGCTCACTAGATGGTGATATCTACTCAGAAGGTTTATGTATTTTATGTATTATGTGTGTGTGGCATTTTTTTTTTGTAGTAGGCCTAGTATGGACGATGGTCTGTTTAGTCTTGAGTGGTGGAGTAGAGGTGGTCGTTGGGTTGATCCCGGAGGGTGTGTGTGTGTGCGTGTGTGTGTGTGGGGGGGGGGGGATTTCGCCCAGGGAGTAAATCACTCTAGGACCGCTACGTCTGTAATCCAGGTAACTCTGACACGTGCTTGGGCCTTTTAGAGTAAAATCTACTGGGCACTCCAGCAGCGCCTTATTTAAAGAGCCTGGTCACTGAAAGTGTTAAATTGTCAAATGTTGCATATGAAAGAAGCGGCCATTGTGGCAATAGGTGAAGCCTGTGAATCAAAACTTGAGTATTAGGTGGGGGCATATTAGATATGCAACTCTACTGTGCATATCTAACATGCACAGCAGAGTTCTCAAACTCTGCCCGAACCCGAACATGCCCGACCAGGCCGGGTCAGGCCTAAAATCTATGCTAATCAGTAGGGCCGGGTAGGCCTCGGGCCCCATGAAAAATAATATATGTTGAATTATTTCACTATAGTAAGAATAATAATTATTTTCTGTATTTACCTATTATGAAGATGGTGCTGATTGCCATTTCATTTTTAATCTGTGGCGAATTCTCAAATTTTGCCCAAACCCGACAGTTTATGGCTGGGTAGGGCCTAAAATCTATTCCATTTAGTCGGGCCGGGCCTAGGGCCTGAAATGTTGGGGCCGAGTTGAGGCCAGGCCTTCGTTGAGACCTTTAATGGACAGTACAATAAACCTGAGGAAATGGCTCTTCCTGCTGGCTGAGAAGTGGAACTACTTTCCTGTTCTAGTCAATTAAGATCCTTTCTTTCCTTTTTCCCCCTGTTTAATGTTGTGGGGCGGGGTAGTCTCTCCCGTTCTCAAAGTTCTCTACAGTATCTTTCTGGCTGAAATGTGCGTATTCTTGTTCTATGTTGTGCGTTTTATTTGTGATATTCGTGGTGTTCTATGTTGTGTGTTTTATTTGTGGTGTTGATGTTTGATGTTGCCACAGGGAGCTGGAAGAGAAGCATGGTGTCCACTGCAACATGACCCTGCTGTTCTCCTTCGCCCAGGCTGTGGCCTGTGCCGAGGCCAAGGTCACACTGATCTCCCCCTTTGTCGGCCGCATCTTGGACTGGTACAAGGAGAACACAGACCGCAAGAGCTACGAGCCACATGAAGATCCAGGTAATGTCTCAAGAACGGATGATGACGAAACCATGATGGAATTTAGCTCTATCGATGAGCATCACACTACTTAGCAAAGCATCCCTGACAATGCACCGGCGATCAGCTGTGTTGACAAAGAAATGGGAGGAGCTTGCGTTGACTGAAGTCACTGCGGGATCAATGTGGAAAGAAATAATGCAACTGGCATTGATAATGTAAACTGACCATTCTACCATCCACACCTTAAATCAAAGTACTTGGTCTAATCATAAACCTGCCAATCAAGGATTGGGACTAAACATTTTGGAACTGCTATTTTCAAATATACCTGCCATTTTCAGTTTTCTTATGAATGTAGTCGACTAAAACTCGACAAAGAAATAATGCAACTGGCACTGATAATGTAAACTGACTATTCTACCATCTACACCTTAAATGAAAGTACATGGTCTAATCAGAAACCCGCCAATCAAGGATTGGGACTAAACATTTTGGAACTGCTATTTTCAAATATACCTGCCATTTCAGATTTCTTATGAATGTAGTCGACTAAAACTCGACAGATTAAAGATGACTATTTATTGCTAAAACTAAATTTAACCATTCCGTGGTTAGGTGTTGTTAGCGTGACCAAGATCTACAACTACTACAAGAAGTTTGGCTACAGCACGGTGGTGATGGGCGCGTCCTTCAGGAACACAGGCGAGGTGAAGGCCCTAGCCGGATGCGACCTGCTCACCATCTCCCCAGGGCTCCTGGGAGAGCTCAGCCAGGACCATGGTGCCGTCACCGAGATGCTCAATGTACAGAAAGGTAATGATCAAGGTCATCAGTGTGTCCAGAACAGGACAATGGCTTTGGATCGGATCCTGGTTATTTGGTAGACACAAAGACCTCTATTCTGCAGTATATCATAAAGTCTAATGTATCCTGTGTGCCTGCAGCCAAGGAGAGTGACCTGGAGAGGGTGAACATGGACGAGAAGGCGTTCCGCTGGCAGCACAATGAGGACAGGATGGCTGTAGAGAAGCTGTCTGACGGCATTCGCAAGTTTGCTGCCGATGCAATCAAGCTGGAGACCATGATCAAAGTAAGAGAGGGCTTATTGCTCATGGGCTCAGACCTTATTGTATGAAATACCCCATATCATATCATAGCCATAATGATTTCATTGATTGGAAAAACCATGGACGCAGGATGATGATGATGCCGTTTTGGGGTGGGAGCTGTGCCAAATGTTTCACCTCTGTGTCCCCAACAGGAGAAGATGCTTAACGTGAAGAACGGCAAGTAAAGATGCTTGACATCTGTGATTCAGTCAGCTGGATGCCATTAGAAGATGGAAGGTGTTCGCTAATACCTGTGAAGGTGGGATCTCTGGACCACTAGGGTCTTTAACATGGTCATCTTGGTGGGACTGCGCCTTCACACGGACGGCCACCTCCTCACCCTGCTAGACTGGGACTGACTTCAAATTTCCTGTTTTTGTAACCATAATTATGAACCTTAGCGTCCCTCCCTTTTGTATATTTTCGCCGAAGACATCCTAATGTAGAGTGAAAACAGGAGGGGGGGGGGGCTAGTATAGAGCCTTGGGGGACTCTGGTCAAGTATGTGTATATAGGGTTTGTACTGTAAGTGGTTAATATTATGCTGATGCTTTTATGCTGAAGTATATGATTAAATGACCGTCTCTGTCGGGTGGAAGCGTACGACCAAAGCTGTTACTTTTCATTTCATGCCTCAAAACATGGCATGAAGCATCGCATTTCAACTAGTGGATCTGCTACTATTGATGCTTTTGTGTGATGCTGTTTATGTGATCAAGAGTGTTAATTTCTGGAGAGGAGGGAAAATAGTTTGGCAATGAGTTTCTGCCTGACAACAAGGATATGAATCAGTGAAATCAGACCGGGTCCAGTCTACTAGGGTGTAATGGTGTCCTGTCACTGCTAACTAGATGACCAGGAGTTGATAAACATTTGACCAAGAATTTAAATGACAACATTCCTTAAAATATTGTACAGGCTTTATTGATTCCAGAATTAAAATATTTCTGCTTGGACAATTGTGTCTTTTTTGGGGGGGGGGGCTCAATATTCATGGTTGAGTGACCAAAACGATGATTATAATGTCTTATGTCCATTTTATCCGTCTGTGAAGAATGGTCTCAAGTGGACCTTGTTTCAATTTAAGGCTATGTCAAATGTTTTGTCATGAACTGTAGTTGAGATGCACTCTAGTTTGACTGACAAGGTAAATGCTTATGTAATGCGATTACTGCTACACTGACTGTAAAGGCCATCCTTCACATTTGAATTCTTTAAGTTTTGGCTCGTTACTGTCACAAGCATGGTGGGAGTGATCCTATACGCAGTACACCAAGGATAACAGATGGATGTCCAAACATTGATTCCAGTTTTCAGGGTATTTATTGAATGACGTTGAAGCTGTTGAAATGGATTTACCAGTTTATTCTGTAGCAATTAGATGGGTTTTCCCCTTCTGGGTGCTGGTAGAAATGGTGTGCTTTAGTGTACGCTCTAAATACATACCTAGTACTGTCAATTCCAATAAAATGGTCACCATTATAATGGCAATGACATGAAGGTAAACCACAATCCTAGCATCTGTCTAAACCACATTCGGTATTGTCAAGGGAGAAAAAAAAATCTAAATGACAAGGGGAATGAAATGGATATTTCCTGACTGGCTTGTGGGCTATGAGGCACTGTAGTGTTTACTGGGACACTTGGTGGGGCGTTCCATGGGGGCCAGGATAGATCAGTGTCTATCATAGGACACTTGTTACAGGGCTCTTTAACAGTTGCACATATTCGAAGAACATTTGTGTTTATTTGCGCAAACTAGAGACGTCACAACTACAATTTTCAAAGTACAAACGTATAATCCTCTAGTAATTTGACCTTATCTTACTGAACTTCTGTCGCTGGTCTAGCCAGTCTAACACCATTCTAATACCTGACATAATTACAGGAATCTCCACCCACTGAATATGTTGCTTTCCTTTCAGTATGTAAGTGCTGTATTGACAAGTAAATGTGGAACACTTCGCACTGCAATAATGTGTTTTGGGCAACAAAAAAACAACTGAGATTATTGATTGGGACAATTGATGTTTCTGTGACCAACCGACAAACGTGAAGTAAGGTATGTGTGGTAATACTCAGTGGTGGTCTGAAATACTTTTCGTTTACTTGGTATCAATACTAAATTGTAGAAATGCCTTCTTACAAGTAAGATTTTTTTGCCATCTGAAAACTTGAAAGGTTTTTCACTTGAAACTGAAAAGGCAAATCTACTGTAGCTAACAATGTTTGTGAGCCTGTACATCTGCTATTTTTTTTTTAAATATATAGGGCTGAAGTGGTTAGTGTGACCATATAAAATGTAACTAAAGTAAAATATTTGGATCTAAGATCCATAGTGGAGTGGAAGGAAAAATACTGAAAATGTCAATAAGTGAAAAACATCTGAGCTATGCGGTGGCCGTCACAGGCCACAGCATAGCATGCGGACAATTGCCTTGTTGTACCTTGTTCAGTTCAAATATTCAGCATTTTTAACTCTGTTGGCTGAGATGCACAGGTTAATGTGTATCCATGTATGTAGCCACAGACCATTAAATATACACATTGCATGAGCATATGGCTGTTTTTTTTTTTTTTTATAATTACAAATAGTTGTCATTCAACTACATGTTTTCATTAGCTGCATACATGTTTTCATTAGCATAAAATGGCACACAAGTGAAGTGACCTATATTGTGTTACTACACTACTATACAACAGTTTTACCAGTATCATTAAAGTCATTTATCACATGATTTAATTTACAGTAATATATTCAGTTTATGTTGCATGGATGTTTTATATTAATTATACGATTGGACCAACTTGTTACTGCATTTAACACTTATTAATGAAAGTTTTATTTATCAATAGATCAGTTCTCAAACCTTTTAATATCAAGTCACCCCATCACTGAGAGTGTGTAAATGGAATCGCAATGGTTATCAGGAATGAAACAATACAGTTGCATCTGCACAGCATCTCAATATACTGTAGTGTAATGATGTGTCATTAACCAGCCATTTTTCCCCAGAGGACTTCCACTGTCCTATAGCAGCCTGTGTGGAGAGCGGAGATGTTCCACATGGTGCTATGGGCTCTGCTTCTGGCTCTGTTACCACCTGCCTGTGAAGGCTCTTCTATGGGGGCAGTGGTTCATATTGTTCCCTTGGAGAGCAGTCATGGAGAAACTGTGAGTATAGAGGTTTAATCATTGTGTGTGTGTGCGTGTGCGTGTGTGTGTGTTCATTTTCATTAGTTCCACTTGCTGTAAGCATATCAGTGAAACACTTGAAATTTCTCTTCATGACAATGAAGAGAAATTGTTTTGCCACTAACACAAACATTATGGTTCTAATCGATGTTGTAAGACGATAAGAGCGCCCCTCACTTCACACAGTTGTGATTTTAACCTTACACAGGATGTTAATGGTGGGGTACAACTCACAAGGAACGCCTATGAAAATAGTGACATTGGTCAGCAAGTGGATTCATGAATGAACATATACATTTACATTATTTTAGGCCATTAAAAGAGTAGCCTACTATACTGTATATCACTTCCCACTTTCAACAAAAGAAGCTTGTTTGCTGCTGGACTACTAAGGCCTTGGCTCAGATCTCAGACGTCAGTCATGACGTCAGTCATACAATAAGACATTGATGTAGCCTACCATACAACCCCAAATCTGGTTATAGTCACAAATTGACTCCTATTAAAGAATTAAAGTTCAATATTTCAAAACATAATATGACACATCTGTGACGTTTTTCCGGCTGTGATCAGTGGAGATCAGTGGAGCTACAAGGTTAGCACAGAACACGCACGTGCTTGCGTACGCACACACGCACGCACGCACAGACACCCAAACATGGATTTTGTGTGGTATGCCTTTTTAGGTAGATTATGTGTATATTTTGTAATGGTACCTGTCTCTTTAAACTTGTAATCAAGCTGAAATAAACATACAATGACATTGTCATAATTCCTTTTGAACCTGTTAATTTGTTTTGGTTTCATGACTAATGGAAACCAATGCAATAGTGCAATAAGTACAATTCTTGCATTGTGCTTTAGCATTTAGTCGTGAGATGTTGACAATAGCATATACAATATGTAAATCTTTTGTTCCAGGTGGTGGCCCATTTCACTGCAGTGGCCCCCGATCCGTGTCCAGTCCTGACAGGGGTGTGTGCGGGTGGAGTGAACTGTACGACCTATGATACATCCTTACGCCTCATCGGAGCTCAGCCCTCTCAAGGCTGGTGCGTCCGCCAGTGGCACCAGGTTGTTCCCAGCCACTACACCGCCACCATCACCTTAGGGTAAACAATTACACTGTTTCTTCCTAATCTCAAGTAGGAACAGTGATCCTCAACCATTTTTTACACAATTGCAAGGATCTTCAGTTTGATATGGATTTGTCCACTGACCCTGTTTTTTTACTCAATTAAGTCCTCAATTTATGTGTGAGTGACCATCCATTTGGTTTTTATTTGTATTATCATTTTATTTAAATAGTCCTTTACCGTCATTTGGGGAGCCCCCAAAACCATTTTTCTAATCAAAGGTTGAACGACATGCCTTAAGGTCCTTGCAGACCGCTGCTTCCTTCGGAAAAAAAGAAAGAAAGAAAATAGCTCAACATGTGCAAGTTAGCATCCGGAACTTTCCACATGCTGAGGACTAATAGCCTACTCAACATGTCGGGTCCAAATTCTGGCCAGTGGACAAATATGCTGCACAGCTTCATATCTTTATATCTTCTGTATCTGGGAGTGTGGACGCAGCATCAGCCTTGTTCAGACTGCATGAAAGCAATCTTACTTGAATTTGATTCTGGTTGTCAACTCTGAACAGAGCCTTTGAAGTCTTTGTCACCAAATGATTTGTTTGACAGATCGAACAAATAATCTAGAAAGAGTATGTAGTTGAAAACATTGACAGAATTATAAACTAAATAATTTCAATGTGTTGTGTTTTTTTATGAAACAGGTCCAGTGTGACGTTTTCTGTGTCAGTAAAAGCAACACCCACAATCAGACCTAATAATGGCCGACTCAACCAACCGCCTTATGTGGCTCTGCCACCTCCACTGAGGTAATACACACTTTAAACATCCCGGCATACATATTGCACAAACCTGGAAGCTAGTGCATTGTGAGCTTGTAGACCTGCTATCTTCAGGTCTATGGTGGTTACTCAAGACATGGAGGTATTTAAAGGGGAATTCCATCCATTTTCAACATTTTACTATGTGAATACTAACATGGTGAATCGAGAACATCATAAACATGTTATTCACCTCCATTTCTGGAAACACAGAACGGCATGGAGCTTTTTATTATTTCAACACAAGAAGTGTAAGGTATATTCATGACAGTGAAATATTAAAAATGGCTAGAACTACCCTTCAACACATATTTTAATGAATTAATCACATTACTTTACTTATTCCCTTAGGGTGTCCACCTAGGAGGAACTGACTTTGCTCATGTCGGATCTAGCGCCGTACGCTAGATCCGTCTTGACCAGTGGGCTATATAAGCGCCCAAGCCTACACTGAATGGCTTTCTGTGTAGAATTGTCCTATTGGGCTACCCAAGTTAAACAAGGAAGTTGTCAACGACTTCAAGAACTTCCACATGCAACACCAACACCCGTTGATTCATGTGATGATTATGTTGCACTACTGTCATGTGGTTTAATGTGTGTGACCTGTCCAGGGCCCGTAAGAACTGCCCACACCACTTCCATCTGGACGTGAAGGATCTGGATGGAGACAAGGTGCGCTGCCGCTTCCCCGTCCCAGAAGAGTGTCCCAGCTGTGCTCAATACACCTTTATAGAACTGGACGAGGTCAGTCTTCTTAGTTTGAACTTTACGGCTACTCTACAGTTATCGCTGGACGCTCACTGGTCAAAACGTCCCTGAATGTTTGTCATTAATTACCTACTTAAGACACTCACCATGCATTCCTCTTTGTCTATAATGCATATGAGTGTGCAGAATCCAAACCAAACCAATCCTAGGGTACATTTAAAAAGTGTTCCTGTCTCTCTCTTCCCTGTGCTGCAGGAGCACTGCATGGTGACTTTCACTGGACAAGCATCGGTGGGTCACTACTCACTGGTAGTGATGGTGGAGGACTATTATCCTGCTCCTAAAACATACGTCCTCGTGAACACCCAGGCCCTCAGCTCTGTTCCTGTGCTCATGTCTCTCACTGGTACGTCTGCTCAAACTCTCACATTGAGACCCAAAAGGGAGATTAGACGTCTGCACAGGACTGAAGCTACAGAATTTAACATGTTGCTTGTAGATCTAGCCTGTAGATCGGCTAGATCAGTTGTTTTCAACCTTTTGATACCAGGGTCCACTATTTATTCAGAATTCTGCCACGGGGCCACCATTTGTGTACACTAGTTGTGTAGACTTGGGCTAGAGTTACACGTGGTTAAACCAACTTCCCATAATTTAGTTCAAGAACCGCCTGGAGCTCTCTCAAGGACCACTGGTGGTCCCCAGACCAATGGTTCAAAACCACTGGGCTAGGTTAACAACTACTTAGCCAGGCACATGTGCCCTGCTGGGAGAACACATGTAGCTGCTGATACATCCCATCCATCCCTGGTGACCTTTGTGCTGTGTTTCAGTGGAGCAGTCGTCCACTCCGTGCAGTGCAGAGCCTGTGGTCTCCGCTCCCACTCCCAGGGACAATGCAGTGATCTACATCCTGCCCTACGAGCAGATCGACCTGACTGTCAGCTTCACCTCACAGCTGGAGAGGTAGTCATTCCAAAGTACATGTCTAAAGGCGTCAATTAAACGGCGTTGTTACGCCCGTCAGACATCAAGTTGAACCAGTTAAACGATGTTGGTGGACTCTTTAGGGCTGAAACTATTCTTTCAATTACCGGTACTTAATTATTACTTACTTAATTATTATATTGCTACTACAATGCGAGAGTGGCCCTGCCCGTTTATCCGTTCGCCTTTGTGGCGCTTCTCCTAAAAAACTACAATGTTTGCATGGATCTAACCATGCACAACACCTCCAGCACTGTTGTCTTCACAGCATAGGCTATATTTCATGAATGCAACTGCCATATTTACTGTACACTGTCCATTTATATGAAAATAATTTTGGTGCAGTGTCAACCACCCGGACTACCGAATTGCCTCTGTGGCTGCCTTGCTAAGCTACTGTGACGTCAAAATCAGTGTTGCCAACTGACAAAATCCAAAATGCACTACAATGCGCTAGAGCATTGGGTTTTGAACCATTTTCATACCAGGGCCCACTGTTTATTCTGCATTTTTGCCACGGAGGACCACCCCTTCATGACATTAGTCTCTCAGCCTAATTTAGGAGAAATAACTGACTGAAACCAAGCGAATGGATCTTACGGCCGCTGCTCTTACTGTTGGATATATACGACTAACGCAACGCTATGGACACGGCTGCCTGTCCTACAACCAGCAACACTTCACGAATCATAACACCACACACACCCAAAACCCCACAGCGTCTCTCTCAGCGTGTTAGCGTCTCAGTCGCTACAGACACAGAATCCAACACGCCGTTGGAAATTGCTTGCCAAAACACAAAAACCTCACAAGTCACGATTCTTTCCATATTGCTTCACATGCAACATGTTGCACATGCATGCATGTACGCGCTGCCCGCGTATATTAACATTTACACTGTCGATCTGCACAACGAAAATGTTACTTTTTAATTGCATGCATATTATTATCCACGCGCACGCTGTGTGCCTGTGTGTGTGCGTCTTCATGTACACTAATGTATACTACACATTCCATCTTCCAAGCGCATATCTTTGCATAGCAGTACTAATCATAACAATACTGTATATACAGTAAGTTTAGTTGGATAGTAGCTACATTTCACGACAACATACAAACTTTTACATTCTAAGGACCCCCAATGGACCCTATAAGAGAGCATTTTAAAGCTCTCCCAGTCTTCATTTTAATCGCAAGGACCCCCAGTTTAACATCAATTAGGCTACACAGGCCCCTACAATGGACCCTATAAGAGAACATTTTAAAGCTCTTGCAGTGTTAATTTTTATTGCAAGGACCCCCTGTTGACATGAATTTGGCTACACACACCCCATTTAAAGGAGAATTCCGGACCAAAACAGGTGTTGTTTTGTGAAAATACTCCTTTATGGCTGTTTCCCCTACCCAAAATAAGCTTATAATGGGGCCAATGGGCGTTGTGCAAGTTCACCATATACATCGGTCCAAAATGCAATTTTTTGCTATATATTGTGTCTCCACCATGTCAGTAGTGTGTTAACACTCACACTTTCACTTTTGCTTCAGCAGTGGTTCAGCCATAAACCATGTGCCACGCCCCCAGCTTTTGAGACAGAGTGTGAGCGTTAACTCACTACTGACATGGTGGAGACACAATATATAGCAAAAAAAAATGGCATTTTGGAGCGATGTATATAGGTGAACTTGCACAACGTCCATTGGCCCCATTATAAGCTTATTTTGGGGTAGGGGAAACAGCCATAAAGGGGTATTTTCACTAAATAACACCTGGACCACTTTTTTCTAAAAAATTAACTGCAAATAAAGATTTAAAAAAATGCCAATTCTTTTTCTGTGACCCTCCATTTATATTGTGCAACCACTGTTAATGTAACTCTGATTGTGTACAACACCTCTAGCGGGTCTATTTGGTTCCATTTGTACACTGAGTTACCGACCCAACGGCCCATTTGGTTCCTATCACTATCTCAGATTTAAGTATCCCTCAACTACGGGCCCATACTATGCCACCATCGATGTGTGTGACTGTGTATGTCATATGGTGCATGTGCAACTATCACCACATTGTAAAAAGGATCCCTGCCTGATAAGACAAATATGCCTTAAAACACTATACTTGCCTTCTATAACTAAAACATGCAGATAAAAACACCTTCAATACTTTATTTCTTTCATAAATAGAGAATCTTTCACTCAATAGCAGGTGCTCTGGTCGCAGGATGATGATGTCACAGAGCATGTTCATCCATTATTCCATAGAGCTAGGTCACACGTGACATCATCATCCTGCGCCAGGAGCAGTTCCTGTTGAGTGAAATATCCTCTATTTATGAAAGAAATAAGATGCCATTGGTGTTTTTATTTGTTTATTTTGGTTATATACGGAAAGTATAATGTTTTAAGCGATGTTTATCTTATTAGACAGGGATCCTTTAAAGGCACAAACACACTGCCCTCTGCCTTATACCTGTATACTGGCGTTTCCTGTTTTCACTTGAGTCCACTGCTATACAAACAGTTCCAACTATGTCTTATTCTTTGTTAGGGTTTATGTTGCACAGAACTTTGCCTACACATAATACCACTGTCCCCCTCCATATTCCATGTATCCTCTTTACTGCTGCATTGTATACCTGCCTGTTCCTGATCATAATCTTTTCTAAGAATTTCATGTTAGTCACAACTATTACAATTCCTCTTAGTATGTCCAAAATTACATTGCCTATGACGAAAGATGCAGTGTTGCAAAGTGTCCAAAACATGAACATTTTCAAACTTGGGGTGAATGCAAGTCGTCTGTCGCTACAATGGCGCGGACTCTAGGCCTCATGTATTATATTGTTAATTGTATGATGGAAAGTGTGGGTTTTTAATTTAAATATAATTGTATTCCTAATCATGAATGTAGATCTGCTATTGTCAAAAGATCTTTATTCATGAAAATCATGAAAACCTGAAATTATTTTTTTTCCCCGGTACTTTAAGTACATTTAATCCCATTGCTTTTCAGTTTTTTACTTGAATACATTTTCAATTCCAGACTTCCAGAAGCATTATCCTATACTTCCGGTATAGATTCCGGTAGATCTGTTATTTTTGAAAAATTGTGAAAAAGTGGCATGAATCTTTGGATATACTGTATGTTCTTTGAGAGCCAACATTTTAACTCAAATATTTGCTTGCCAGTGTTTCAGAGATAGCGGTGGTTGGTCCTCCTGCCCTCTTCAGGTCAGACCTCAGTACTACAGACTCCACGGCTAGTATGAGCCTGTCATGGGTTCGAGGTCTCAACACACTGGCCCCTCTGCTGCCCATCTGCTTCTCTGCCAACACCCACAGGTAGGTGGCGCTGTGGGATCTTGTGTGCACAAACATTACAACAGTATTGTTTATAATTAAGACACTGTTGCTGTCTGGCAGAAAACTGTTAAACTGTAACTGTGTTTTACTTTTTGTATTTTACTTTCTTGTCAATTAAAGTCCTACTTAACCCTTTCAGGCCGGGAATCCATATTTGGATTCTGTACAGTATGTACAGTATTCCAGACATAACTTGTTTTGATGCTGATACATACATATTTCAAGTTTTTTAGAAACCTTAGGTCAGGCCTAAATTTAATCATACTACAGTGTCGCACAAAAACATCAAAGGCAGCATATCCTCAAGCCATGCGTTTCGATCTGCTACTTAAGAAAAGTAACGGTTTCGGACAGTGTCGATATAGGACGGCCGTTATCCAGAGTACTGTATATTTATTATGACACAATGAACTTCCACTGTTTGTGTTTTACAGTTTGCAGTCTGAGCCCCGATGCCTGTGGCTGTACCAGAGTAAGTCATCTTCACATTAGGCTACTGAGGCTGTACCAGAGCACATGAAAGCAACACAAGAAAACTACCACTTACATCCATGACGTCTGTTTAAAAAGTTCTAAATAATGCCCTGTGATTCACACACAGCAGCGTCTATGGTTGATGTACATCTGGTAAAACTGTGTAGTTGGCCAGTTGGGAAGGTGTCATACTGGATTTGAGCACACATCTTATAAAACAAAAATAAATTATGTTTTTTTGTTCTCTCTCTCTCTCTAGAACCAGCTGAAACTCTTCCTGCAGGAACAGGTCAGTGATGCAGTACGTTCCAATATTTCTGTAGTAGAATAATAATAACAACATAGACTATGTTTCATGGCAATGTCACGTGAGCCAACCACTGTACTTATACTCATGTCATCAGAAAACTCACACACTGACGTGATCAACACAACTTGACGTTACCCTATATCTGCCAGCACTTACACGCCGGTCACACCTTTAAGTTCTCCTGGGGCGTACGATCTTGTCCCGTCAAGATGGAGTAGGGTAGAACACATCCTCCATCTTGACGGCACAAGATCGTCTCGTCAGACTCTTCTCTTCTCTCTTTTCTCAGTTACTTTTTTGGATCCTGCACCTCCTGTGGATGTGCATGTACCTCCTGTTCATTAGAATTCCATCTAAACTTTCAAACCTTGTGGTACTCCTTCCATGCATGCAGTGCTGACGTGTGAGAGTGCAGCCATGACTCTGGCGCTCCCACTGACCAGTCTGCCCAACATCAACCTGTCTGAACTGCAGCTCAACAGCGCCACCTGCCCTGTCACTATCAACAGCACCCACCTGAGCGCGGTCATCCCCTTGACCGGCTGTGGAACTAAGGCCGTGGTACTGCCTCATATGTAGTTACCTTGGTTTTCTGTATATTGTTGTGGAATGAATAGATAAATGACAGAAGGTGGACGTTTGCTTAGAACGTATTTATGTAACTTGTATTTTAGGGCTTAATTCTTTTCCAAACTGTTTGAATCAGCCTTTAGAAACCTGAGTGATGACTAGTACAGAGTTTATGGGTTTAAGGGGCAGGTCATCTAACCATGCATTAATTGCTCTTTTACTTTTTATTTTTAATTATTTTCCCAAATTAACACTAACTCCATTATTTTGATATAATAATATACTGTACATAATGTACATTATGACCTGCACAGTGAGCCAGGAGGAATATACAGGCTTTGTGTGCGGCGTGCATGCACTGAAAAGCCTAGCGTAGCTTGCCTGTGTTAATTTCCACCAGTGATTCAACTTGAATAAACTGACCCGTGCCTTCCTACCGTGCCCTGGGCCCTCCGCAGCATGCTGGAAACGAACTGGTTTACACCAACAAGCTGCAGAGTGTGCGGGCCTTCACCATGGTGAGCCGCATGCCCAGACTGCTGCTCCCTCTGACCTGTCGGATCCCGGGACTCAAGGCCCACGGACCCTTCTACAACCTCACCATGCCCACGGAGGAGCAAACGTTTGGTGTATTCGATTTCCGGATGGAATTCCGCATCCCGGATCTACGCCTGCGCAGGTCAGTGTTAATTTCATCAACGAATAAAAAATTAGACTAAAACATTATAGGGAGGGATTAGTGGAGGAGGGTTCCAGTTGATCTAAAACACAATTCATTATGCGATCAGCTCATAGCGTGTTGTTCTGTGACAAGTTATGAGCTTGTATGTACACCAGCGGTGTCCATAAACTGTTCACTATCAAGACATTGATAGGGGCAGAGATAATCTTGCACTGCTCCGTGCTTGTGGTTATGTTTAGACTTGGGTCTTCCTCAACCTATAAATTAGTCGCGACCATGAGCAAGTAGTTGCAACCACGTTGCATCTAGTTGCTCACTATTCATGACTACAGACCACAGAAACTGGTCGTGACCACGTTGCGACCATGATGTTGATAGTCACTGGTGGATTTTGTTGTTTCTCAACTGAACGCTGTTGCAGGGACACACAAGAGGCCTTTGACATATGGCAGCTCGAACCAGCAGAGCAGGTGCAGCTCGACCAAGCAGAGCGGGTGCAGCTCGATCAATCAGAGCAGGTGCAGCTCAACCAAGCAGAGCGGGTGCAGCTCGACCAATCAGAGCAGGTGCAGCTTGACCAATCAGAGCGGGTGCAGCTCGACCAATCAGAGTGGGAGCTGCGGGTCCGGCGTGCAGTGTCATCAGGGTTTGGGAACACCACCACCACCACTCCCACCACCACTGCCAATTCCGGCCAGGGGGCCTTGGGCTCCAGGCTGAAATTTCTGGAGCTCCATGTAATGTCCAACTGCACGGTGAACCGGGCCGAGCTGCTGGTGGAGAAATGCATGCAGTCCGAGACGGCAGACATGGCCGACGCAACGGTTCTGATGGACGAAAGGTTAGTGAACTGGTTCATTGGTTAATTTGTAGGCATATTGGATCTGGCTGGTAGAAATCTCATATGTCCAAAAGTTCATTCAAATATTATGATGGCAAAAGTAGCAGATCTACAATTTCGTAGCGTGGTGGTGAGCTTGTGAATCTGCTAATTGTGTGAAAAATTAATTTCATGAAATAAACTCACCAAATGTTAGTAAATGAAGAGGTTTGGCCTGACAGCAACGACAATACACAGACCTTAATTTTTTCCATTGTGGTCCTTGGGTGCCACAGGTTGAGGTGGTGGAGGGCCGGCAGCATCCAGTAGTGAGAATCATTAGTAATAGGCCAAAGTGAAGAGGTTGAGGTTAAAGATTTCAGGTAAACTGCACATCGCTCATGATTTGATGCTTTTTGTTCAAAACAGGCAAATCCTGCAAACTTTGAAAGACTTGTTACTGGCCGTGTGTAAGGGGCTTACAGAGGGTCAGTAACAAATCGTGCCCTCTAGTTCATTTTCAATGGGACCGGCGTTTTGTGCTCAGAGAACCAAGTGCCATAAAGAAAGCGTGTGACGGCGGGTGTTATTGCGTGGCGTCCAGTGTTGTGCACACACACACGCACAATGTTTTTCAAAGCTCAACCCAGTAAGCTTTTTTTCTCACTGTGTGATTCTCGCTGGGCGATTCACCGTCTGTAACGCGCCTTATAGACGATTAGTATGAAATATGAAATACGGACAGATCCATCTTGGGCACATGACTGTAGAGCAGGGGTTTTCAACCTTTTTGACACCAGGGACCACCATTTATTCAGAATTTGAGCCACGGACCACCACTTGAGGACATTTTAGCCCCATGGACCCCAAAACTAAAGATTTCTTTAGCTTTTTTTCCCATCTTCTAGTTGGGCTAATTCAGATGATGAATATTTTAACTCTTGAGAGTGTAAAAATGAAACCAAATGGACCCGCAAGGGTCCATTTGGTTTCATTTTTACGTTCTCAAGAGTTACATCTGGTTAAGCAACTTAGCTGGGGACCACCTGGAACCCTCTCAGGGACCACTGGTGGTCCCCGGACCACCTGTTGAAAACCCATGACTGTAGAGTATAACGATTTGCAGGACTTTGGGACAGAATCTGGAGGAATAATAATGAAATAATTTTTCTCAAAAATTGGCCTCTTGATGGCGCTATAAAAAGTAGACTTGACCTCCAACGGGCAAATGAAAAGTCTCAACTTACAGTAGGTATCCAAGATAGCATTTTATGTAGACTTTATGTAGACTTAGGTCTTTAGGCAGTATACCGACATGTAGACTTATAGCTTTTCATGTAATCACTTAATAACATTTGATAGCTACCTGCAGGGGTGGACTGACAGTCTGGCATACAGGGCATTTTCCGGTGGGCCGACCCCCCCCCGGGGCCGTTAATGTCGTGTTTTAATTAAAAAAAATAATAATAATGAATCAAAAAAAAATCTGCACAAAACCGGCCCACGAATCAGTGCTGGCGGCCCTCTGTCCTCTTCAAATGAGACTGCCTATTGCAGGTTTTTTATAGTTAACTAAAACTAACTAACTAATTTTAGTTAGCCCGAGCCCCAGAGCCCCTTATGTCTTAAATTCTCATGGGGGCTCAGGCCCCGGAGCCCCACAAAGATTGCAACGCCAATTATAAGGGTCTTCAGAGGGCCGCTCTGAGAAAAATTGCCGGTACGTTTTGAGCTCCCAGTCCACCCCTGGCTACCTGATTATGGCAAAATACATTGTTATGGCAAACACAACTTAAGCGTAATCACTTTTGGGTCCATAAAACATTCATTCAGCAATTGCAAAAATTGCATACACTATTCTGTGATATATTTTCTGAAACGGACTAAACTGAAAATTGTACCGGTATATACAGTTTAATTAGCCTATATAGATATATTAAATGTTGTGTTCTTAGCTTATGTAGGATTCCCATTAACTAATCTGTATAGCGTATATGATGTGTTGCCATGCTTTTTCCTCCTTCAGACAACACTCCAAAAACAACATTGTGAAGGTCCTCAAGTCAAGCAGCACCCACAAAGTGTACAAGCTGGACCTGAGCAGCTTACCGACACATGGCTCTTCTACGGTGGGTCTCACCTTCATTTCATTTTATTTCATGTCATTTCATTTTATTATTCTTTTATTATGTTTGTTTGGAAAAGGAAAAAAATAACTTAGCCTACTACAAAAAGTATTCATCAAACTATACTATAAAAATCACACCTGTGTACCCCTGGTATAATTGCCAAATATTAAAGAGGAGAAATTAGTAATACTGTTCCAAACACTTGGAATTGTGGATAATTTAAGTGTTTGTCAGGGTCAGGGTATCACAGCTTGAAAAGGCGGAGAGCCAGTGCGCTAGGTTGCCATGACACAAGTTCAGAATACTTTGACACCATGTGGAATTGATGTAAGTCACCATCACATTTTTTTGGTTGAACATGCAATGCCTGCAGATGTACCTGGAGTGCACCGTGTGCCTGTGCATCACCATGATGCCATCCCAGAAGTGCCCCAAGGTGTGCAACGAACCCTCCCGCTCCGCTACGAACGGCGTGTTAAACTCCGTGTTCAGCAAGGCCATCACCTTCAGGTAGGGATCGAACCATGAATGCCATTGTCGTTTTATTGCGGTAAAACAAAACACTCACATCCGGAGTCGGATTGTGGTATATTTTATTAATATATCATGACATCATCCTTAGTCATACACTAGGAATTAGCTTTTGATGAGCTGTAGATTCAGTACCACTTAACAATTAACATTCCTGCCATGGGCGCATACACCTGGGTGACAGCAAACACCATACTCATGTCTTAAGTGAACTTTGAAGTAAGAAATCCTTCAGAGACTTTAAAAAACATCTTTTCTTTTATTTGCTCATTTTCTTGTCTTTAATATATATTTTTTTTCACTTTCACTTATGTTTTTGAGACCACTGCTCTTGTAAGACAAAGAAAAGACAACATAGAAAGGATGTGATGAGGTCAGAACAACATATGGAATGGCATAACAGAAGGACGGGTAGAAAGTGGGGAAGGATCAAAACAACTAACCTATTGGGCTGAATATAACTATGTTTTTTTTTTTCAAAAGAAATATCCTAAACTAGATCAAGGTTTATCCAAAGAGGTTAGGAAGTGAACTCGGCGGAGTCTCCTACGGTGGTCTCCACATTGATCCATGGAAGGAAACTGACATGCGCAGTACTTGTGCCATAGCATGGTTTGCCAGTGTCAAACTTCATGGTCTGTACTGCGCATGTCCGTTTCCTTCCATGGATCAATGTGGATGCCACCGTAGGAGACTCCGCCTACTTCCTTCCTAACCTCTTTGGATAAACATTGAACTATATCGAGTTTGCACGTGAGCGGAGCATGCTAATACTCATGACATTGGCTATAAAGGCCTTACTCACGTCATAATTAATTCATTACCTAAACCGGGCAATCAGAGTACTCAGAGGGACCGAACGCCGAACACCGCGCACCGCAACGCAAGTAAATATTGGGATGGTTTATATTAGGGGGAAACTAACAATCGGAACATTCTTCAAAAGTATTAGTATCCATACATTTTAAAAGTACAAGTTAAGAAGTAGGGAAAATAGCATAGATCTACAATTATGACACTCTATAACTGATCTAAAAAACTATCCATAAACCTAACCTTAACCCTAAACCTATTGACAAGCACGCCCGAATATGGAATCTGCCAGCTTGTGGGCGAGACCATATATGGAGGCGTGGGGAGACTAAAATCACTAACTGATGGTCGGGAGATGCAGGTTTTCAGCTGCCTAAAATAGCAGATCTACAAATCTCACATTGCGTTGCACGGCAAAAGTTTCCCCCCTGACAGGGGAATGCTGAGGGCTTCAAGTAGTTAAACAAAAGTGGCATTTCAAGATTTAAGCACATTTTGATTATTTTGCGATCTGTAATCATCACAATTATTTTGCAGGTCCGAAGCGGTCAGCCTGGTAGTCACCACCACAGCTGCGCCCACCACCGCCGCCACGGTTCCTGTTACCACAGCCGCTACTGCTGGTCCGCCCATTCCGGTCGCTCCGGCGACTACCACTACGCCGGTGACTACCACTACACCAGCCACTACAACGACTCCTTCACATGGTAAGACCAGAGCAAGGAGGGCAGGGCAGGGGCTTCCAAGATGGTGTGTAAAATAGTTTTTCCTCACTCGCATTTGGATCCAAACATTTCTAGTGTGACAATGTAAGGACTTTTAAAGTTGAGTTTTAATATTGCAGGAAAAAATAAGTATATTTACTGTGTCAAAGTGCAAACAATAATACACTGGACAAATGAATATTTGTGAAGTGTGAGCATGTAGATGAGTATTTCCCACAACATTTATCTGAGGAAGAGCCCCAGTCCAAGTCAGACTGAATGTAATCCATCAATTACTACAATTCCAAGTATTTGTCGGGATGGGGGTCCCCCCAGTTTAAACTAGTACATTTTACACAGACTATAGTTTGATACTTTGGAATTAATCAAGATCACTTCAGTTAAACCTATATGCACTAAACTTAGTACAGCGGACATCATCGCCAAATTTCTCTGCCAAACGTATCGGATCTACATGACTAGGTCGGTCATGTGGCACACTTAGCTTGTAGAGCTGATGTTTTCAGTGAGTCACTAAGTTACAAGTTGTTATATATATAAACTATAAAGTTATTTTCAATCTGTCCTAAATATAAAATTATGCTCTGTCAAGTTGTCTTAGGGACATGTATTTATCTCTGGAGGATATGTATATATCAATATAATACAGGATGAAAAGATTATTTACAGGTTGACCTGAGTCAAGAAGTTAGAGATTAAAAAAGAACTGTGAAAGTTGTAGGCATTGTGACTCAGCCTTCTTTGTCCAAGATGGCTTTCACCTCCACAAACACCTCCTCGACGTTGCGAGAAGCGTTCACAGTGCGCACCTTGCCCTCCCTCGCGTACTGGTCGATTATCGGCTGTGTGGACTCCAGGTAGGTCTGAATGCGTTTCTCCAGGCTCTCTCGGTTGTCGTCCGAGCGCCCACTACGCTTTCCCCTCTCGAGACAGCGCTCGATGCAGACCTCGACTTTGGAATCGAAGAAAAGGACGAATCTGACGTCTGCCTTTTCGTCCATGACCCTCTTCCACCCCTGGAGGTTGTCCTCATTGCGGGGAAAGCCGTCAATGAGGAAACAACACGCCTGTTCATCTAGCTTCATGGTCTCTTCCATTGCCTTCTTGAGGAGGTTGATGGTTATCTTGACTGGAACAATCTTGCCTTCCTTGATGTAGTCGTCGATTAGTTTGCCGAACTCTGAGCCCTCCCTGCTTTGCTCGGCCCTCAGTAGGTCACCGACCGATAGATGAGTGTAGCTACTGTTGCTCTGCGCAACTCTGGAGCACTGAGTACCCTTCCCCGCACCAGGCCCCCCCAGAACGAACACAACCTGCGGCTTCGCCATAATCGACGACATGACCTTCTTTTGGGATATGAATGTATATAACAAACAGGCTGACAGAACACTAAAAAAACGTATCCAGCAGGACTGGGGCATTAACCTGAGCCAACACCAAAATGATCAAACGATCAAAATAACACTTTTTAACTTGGTCATAATATAAATCAACATAAAGATTTTTTTTATGATCACACTGACACCTTGCCCAAATTTGGAGTCATACGTCATAGATCATCATCAGATGCTCACAGACACATGCTCACAGAGACATGCTCATGTGCTTATAGCTAGAAGGCAGAGATCCATTTTGAAGCCATGTCATTCCCAGGCACACCTATTACTGGGCATTTCAGACGATGTTGAGGGTCAGACAGACCGACCCTTCCTCTCACCTCAAGTGTCTGCTTAGGATTAGATCCTTACCCACTGCCTATAGCCTGTGTGTAGGTCTTTATCCAAGCCTCCAGCCTTAAGCAAGGTGACTTAGTCACACACTTATCTCTTAAAAGAATCCTTGGCTAATAAGTCAAATATGGCTTAAAACATTATACTTGCCATATATAACTAAAATAAACAAATAAAAACACCTTCAGTATCTTAGTTCTTCCAGAAATCTAGAATCTTTCACTCAACAGGGAGTGCTCCTGTCGCAGTTTGATGATGTCACACGAGCATGCGTCCTTTAGGCCTGAACCACACAGTCTCACTGACGTGACATCATCAACCTGCGACAGGAGCAGTCCCTATTGAGTGAAATATTCTCTATTATGAATGTAATAAAAGTATTGCAGGTGTTTTATCTGTATTTTTGTCTCCACCGTAGGTGGTGACTATAAAACGCCCTCTGTCCGTGCACGTAGCCCGTCTGTGCCCTCGATCTGTCTGTGCTCCCGACTATAAAACGCCCTCTGTCCGTGCACGTAGACCGTCTGTGCGCTCGATCTGTCTGTCCTCCCGACTATGACATCATGATGACGTCATCATGATGTCATAGTCGGGACGTCATGATATTGTCTCATTACACTCATAATAAACTACTTTGCAATGTGCACACGTTCAAACCTGAGCCCGGACGGTGGAGACCTGTGCCCCGTAGGGGCACAACTCTTGTTCAGTTATAGAATGCAAGTATAGTGTTTTAAGGCATATTCGTCTAATTAGGAAGGGATCCTTTTAAATCATTAGTTTGAGAGGAGACATGTAGTGCTTTTTGTTGAGTGACTGAATACTTCACTTTGCAGAAAAGCACAGGTACAATTCCATACAAATGGATAAACACAGTTTACATCATGATGTACAATGATAAGAGTGCCACTTGATATGAGTGCCCCTCACTTGATTTTTGACCACTAAAAGACTACGATTTTGGCGAGTGCAGTGAGTGAGGTTACTATATCAACCAGGTAGAAATGTCTGTTTGCCTGTGTGTCACACTCCATATGACCCAAATATGGACTCCATATATGGGAAGTGAGCAGTTCACTTCCAGTGATATTTAGTCATCTAATACTAGACTAAGACTAAACATTTTCGTATGACAAAAAATTCTGTTAACACTGTGTGCAAAATTGTTTTCCCAGTCAACAGGGGGCGGTTTACAAAGCTTCCCATCCCCACCTCAGGCATTAAGAAAATCACAAACATAATCTTGGAGAAAATCACCCGTGTTTAGTGTTCTAGGCTTAAGTGGTTTTGTGTTCATGCAGACCTAAATGCTATTCTCTCTTGTCTTCCTACAGCTCCTCAAATGGCTTTCAACATCCGCACAGGGGTTCTTCTAGTTGCCATGTGCATCTTCCTGAACTGAAAACAAACAACATGGATGTCAGATGTCTGGACATCTTATGCTCAATGTAGCCCGAGTTCAAGTCCCGATCCCATAAGAAATATCGAAACACTAGAGACCTTGATTAAAATATAATAAAGAATTGTAGCAACAATTGCCCATTGTTCCAGCTACACACACACGTGCCTGCACGCACGCACGCACGCACGCACGCACGCACACACACACACACACACACACACCACACACACACACCACACACACACACACACACACACACACACACACACACACACACACACACACACACACACACACACACACACACACACACACACACACACACACACACTTTTTGTTTACTCGTTCAGTAATGATCTGTGCAAGTTTTTGTTAATAATGCAATTTAACATACGTATAATAAATGGGTAATTGAGGTGGCTGTGTTTTGTTTCCACGGTGTTCTACAATTTCCAATTTACAACAATTTAGGCATTTAAGCAGATGCTCTTCCAGAGCACTTAAAAAGGTAATATATCATATGCATACAAAGTAGTTAATGTGTATCATCTGAAGAGGTCTGTTTTCAGACTGCTCAGACTGGCAGAAGAGGATTGCGAGTAAGTCTGCAGTTCTGATTGCAATGGAAAGTGCATTTAGTGTTGGGGACTTCTATTGACTGAGACATTGATCCTGCCAAAGTTAGGTCTCACCTAGATATAGGATCTGATACAGGTTTTGGCCTGATGAACAAGATTAACATTTATCTGTGAGTTACCATTTTAGTTACCATTTTAGCTCAAAGGTAAAGAAAATGTCTCATTCTTTGTATTTACCATTCTCTCCTAATGTAAATTATAGCTAATTACTAGGTAATTATAACATGTAATGCAGGGGTGTCACAGGGTACATGCTTTGACTTTGGCAAAATGGTACAGTCACTGTAGAATCAATGTTGGTGGTGATGATGCACCTGGTGTAATGTGCAAATAGCATAAGTAAGGTATACTCAAATTGTGTTTTTAATTAAGTAAAGTAATACTCTCTAATACTAATGTAGAAATAATCTGTTACAAGTCAAGGTGCTGTATTCAAAATGTTACCACCAGACGTCTATGAGTGACATCAGCACATTGTTTTACAACAGAAGCCAACCCCAAGGTTTTGTATATTCATAACTCTGAATCTGACAGGAACTAAACCTAAATCTGTGAAATAATTGTATTTGTGTACAAATGCAAAATCTCCAAATACTACACGAAGCACAATATTCTGCCTAATTTTATTGACCATTCTGCTTATGTAATATTTTACATTTTATGTCTTGCTATAATAATCTTTTATTTTATTTCTTCTTTCTTTTTACTGTTCTGTTTCTCTGTTACTTATGCTTTTATTGAAATTGCTAAATGCCATGAGCTTAGGAGCCCACTCCACTAAAGGAGAGACTAGTTTATGTTGAACTAGTGCATTGACTATAGTCAGTCGGGCGGTGGAAACCTCATTATGTCCAAAATGTAGGCCTATACTTTCCAGGAATCAGTTTCACGAACAAACGTAGTAGATCTACAAGATCAAAACGTACCTCTGCAGTGTTTAATTATTTAGTGTGATGATATGACAGTATGATCAGGAATTTATCAGAATTAACAAATAAATAAATAAAAAAGGTTGGAGAATGGAGATAAGAGGTTTTGAAATACTATATAAATTAAAGAACAGTACACTTTTCATAATACAATCCTGGGCTTCATAATACAATACATGTATAAATTGCCTTCAAAATTGTAGTGAAGCAGTAGATGAGAATACAAGCAGAGATCAATTCAGACAATCACACATGGGAATACGAACAAGATATGGTTAGCAGGAGGCTGTCACATCGAAGTTGTTTCACTTCCTCTAGAACATCAAAGTGAGATTCTGCTGGCTGCCGACAATCCTGAACTCAATCACATACATGAAAACTGTGGTTATGTCTTTCGTGGGCACTCTATTGTGTAAACAACATGCTTCATTGTTTTGTATTTGCGCATATCCGTGTTCAACTTAGTGAATAGGCTACCGTACATACATTTGAACTATTTTTATCATTGAATTCTTCACATCGTGACGATTTGTCAATTTGTGCAAGCATTACACCACAATGCTTCATTAATAAGTGAAATAGCTGCAATGTGACAGCTTCTTACTAGTCTATAGCAGAGGAGGTGGCCAGGGCATATGATAAATCCTGACAGACCTGTCAACTAAGCATAGGATCGGGTATGGTATGGAGATGACACTTATAACGCAGTAAGGCCTACCCTTGTTTACAACAGGGAACGGGGTGCACCGCACCCACATACACGCAAAATGTGATCTTCCCCTCTTTGCAGATATTTATTTTCTTTATTATTATTATTATTATTATTTACCTCCACTATGATTCGAGCTTCTGGCAGAAGTGAATAATTATGAAGTCTCTAAATGCCTTGTTGAAATAAACAGTGAACAATGAACAGTGTAATGCTTAATGGTGTTGTCCTATCAGTCAGGTATTGAGTTGTGCTTGAATTGTCCTGTAATTAATGAATTGTGTGTGTGTGTGTGTGTGTGTGTGTGTGTGTGTGTGTGTGTGTGTGTGTGTGTGTGTGTGTGTGTGTGTGTGTGTGTGTGTGTGTCATATTTTCACTCAGCTTAAATCATATCAAATATTTTGAACGTGTACACAGTGGAGCAAGGCAGGAGAATGGTTATGTGCAGGGGGCGACGTCGTTTTCTTTTTTTTCTTTTTTTGTACTTGGCGCGAGCGTGCCGCCTGCCTATGGGACCGTGCGCGCGCCACGCGTACGGCCTTGCCATTGGCTGTCTCGCCAAGCGGCCGGCCAACGGCGGCATCGGGTGGGCGGGGCGCGGGGCGGGGCAGAGGCGGGACATGGGCGGGGCCGCCAGCCCTCCGCCGTCGGCACGCCCTCCGTGTTGAAGGAACGTCGCTCGGGTTTGTTCCAGCAAGCAGGCAGGCAGCAGATTGTTGTTAGCGGTGCGGCTAGCTGCTGTTAGCGCGCTCACCTTCATTTATTCTTTTTTTTTTTTTTACCAGCACTTACCGAACCCACACACATATGCTCTGAATTTGTCCCAACAAGTGACCCGATAAGACAATATAAACGAAGTGTTCGTTCTGTGCGGACGGACGCGTTGTTGTTGCTGGTCGCCGAGGCTCGCGTTAAGGTAAGTTAGCATGTTGTGCTACCTGCCAGTGTATTCTATGACTGCAGCTAGTCCACGGTTTAGCACGAAACGGCTAATTCACGTTTCACGTCGTCGCCTGCTTGCCTGCGTGCTTGGATCCCGATTCAAGAGAAGTGTCATTGTTTTCGTGTTGGGGAGAACAGAACGTGTTGCTTGTGTCTTCTTCTATGAACTGAGCCGGAGATGCGAAATGCTAACAAACCTTCCCAGCTAACCCATAACCATGTAGCTGGAGCGGTGCAGAGCCATAGAGTATAGACACGAGTTACGCCAACTCCGTTCACTTCATGGGGTCAGTCAAATGGCGGCTCTTCTCCATAGACTTCTATTGGGGATGGAGACAGCAAATAGGGACATGTCCTGGCCCCGGAAGTAGGCAGAAATGCAGGCAGCAGCCCAGCTGTAACGATCTTAAATGGCTTTATTTTAGATGGGTTTTGTAGTAACAGTAGATCATGAACATTTAGAGTATCTAGTTGTTACTGCAGAATAGCCTACAATAGTGCTTAGTAGTTATTATTTCCGTCGTTAAAAGCAATGCCTTTCCAACTCTAGTCTCCATGGGCAGCACAACGCTCCGTTTCTGACCCCTCAATGTCAACGTTTTTAGATGGTTTGGCTGAATCGGCGCTAGCTAACCTTGTAAGTGAAGTGACGAGAGAGACAGAGTTGTTTCTCCACCACGTTTCTATCAGCGGCTCTGTTTGGATGGTGTTTGTGATGATGGTGGTGGTGGTAGTGTTTCATCCTACTACTGCTGCTGATGTTCGCTGCATGCGGTCACACAGCCTTGCCTCGCTATTAAAACACATGAATGTTTCATATTATCTGTGTGTGTATGTGTCTTGCCCTCCCCGGGTCGGTCAGCCTAGGCTGGCTGCTATTTTACCTTCAAAAATGTCACGCTAACATTAGCATTGAGAAGGCTACCGCTAACCGAAGGGGGGAGGAGGAGAGGGTGGTTTGTGTACTGACATATACATTATTATTTCTTTGGAGTCTGCTGCCCTGGCTGCAGATGATCGGTGTCGGCGACGTCCGATCGACGTCGTCCTTAACGTTATGATTTAAGCTTAACGTAAACAAGTGTAGCTGCCCCCCCCTCCCGCTGTGATCCATCCAGGGGTCCGTCCAAAAAGTCAGAATGTGTTATCAATATTATTATCACTGTTCGATTGTTGGTGGGGTTTTATTTTGGTGGTCGACGTAAGTAACTCTGGTATTCTTGTTCTTTTCAAGAGAACAACATTCAGCTCTGATGGTCGCCTTGCAAAAAGAAAGCTCCTCAAAACTTATGCTTGGCGAATGGCGATGATGACACTCACTTAAATACACATTCGTGATCGTAGCCTTAAAACGCACACGCCACTCAGCCGTTGAAGCAGACGGACAAGGCATAAGCGAGGTCGGAAGGAACGAGACGACTGTATAAGAGGCCAGGCGAGGCGACGTCAGTAGCTATGATCGGACAGCTGAGTGCGGTTTAGCTCCAAGCAAGGCAGGCAAGCGTTCAATTCAAGTACAGGGCAGAGAGAGACAGAGTCGCATAGACGTACACCACGGGGAGAGAGGGGGGAGGGGTCGAGAGAGCCTCAGCCTGGCTGCTTCTGGGTGTTCGTTCTGCTGCTGTTTAGCGCAGCCAGCCAGCAGCAGACATGATGTCCGCGACGTCTTGCTTATTTCGCGGTGGATTGAAGCCCAGACCGGGTTCGGATTTTGTCCCCGGTTCATTGAGGCCCGACCCGGGGTTCGGTTGGATGTTAAAATCCGAACACGGAGAGCGGTTCGTTGAGGCCGGGGATCACGATCGGATTCCGATGTCCCTTCGACTCGTCAGACGCTCGCTCGCTCACGACCTACCGCTTCCCTTTCTGGCACAGCACACACTGAGCAGTGCAACACTCCGGAGTCAGTCACACAGCAGAGCTGAATGCCTCTGTGCTGGCCGCCGGATCCTATGACCGAATTCCTAGGGAGCGTCTGCAAAGTTGTGTATTGGTTGTTCCGGAGAGTCAGGGACCGTCTGTAAAATAGTGTAGTGTATTGATGCACTACTACTGCTATACTAAAGGCAGATGCAGATCTATAAGTTCGAAGGCTATTTGTACTCTACACTGTGCATTGTAAATGACAGATTTGCAAATTTGCACATGACATGATCAAACAATAATAAAGAATATGAAGAAAAATCCTGGTTCATATACAAATCAAGAAATGATCTTGTCACTGGTCTTCACTCTCTTTTCTGACTGACTGAAAAATGACTTAAAGGGATAGATCAGGTTTTTAAGTTACGCTGAATGAAATACTTAATTAATATTGTGGTGTCAACTGTATTAATTGCTATTGAGTCTCGAGGTGGGAGTTCTGCTCTGATTTTTGTGAAATATGAAGGAGTTGCGTGGTGGTTTTGTGAGGGTCACTGGGGCCACACAGTAAAAGAAAATTAATCTAAAAAACAAACTTCATTTGCATTATTATTTCTAAAATATTAGCATATCCTTCATTCATTTTTGACCCCTCTATCACAGGGACCTATTTTTTGTGTCCATATCTCTACACCAACTGTATTAATGGCAAGTATTTCATACAACTTAAGTTCCAACACACTGAACTATCCCTTTAAATGTGCAGAAAGCTCACTTGTAAATGTATTCAATTCCACATCTGTCACAGCAACTCTCTCTGTGATATCTCACCCAAGTGTGACAGTTGGCACCAAGTACAAGCCCAGTCAGTCATTACGTTGTTTCAGGTTAGGAGCTGCTGCTCGCAAATATCAGAGTGGTCAGACTCACCTGTTGATGTTGAAAGCCTTCATGTAAGGGAAGGCACGGTTCATCATGATGTCGATCACATCCTTGTGGATTAAAGTTCTCAGTCAAAACGACTGTTTCAGTCATCTGAATTTCATAGTCAGCATGTCTATGGCAGCATGTCATGCAACGGAAATAGGCTATCTACAAGCGTACAATATATTACGATCTTACATGGGCCAAATTTAGCATTCATCATACCACATCATAATTGGAGGTACTAGATACTAGTTTTAGTAGTTGAGATCTCAGGCTCCATTGGTTCACTATGAGTTTTTGAACATGTTCCAAAATGCTCTCAACATTTTGTACCCACAAATATTTGTGGTTATCTTATGCTATGCACCAACTAATTCTGCTTGTCTTTGTAATGAACCAGGCAGTGGGCCACACAAGTTAACTTCACGCTACTCTTAACATTGAGAAAACTTGAAGACTTCATCCAAAGGCCAAAAAGATTAGATTGTAAAAAAAAAAAAGAAAGAAAAAGTGGAAAGGCTTTAATATGCACTTTTCACCACACTATAACTATAAGCACATCTTATTTTGAAACCATCTGTTGGAAATGAATCTTATAGGATGTTAATTGCTTACCTGTTTAATTAATTGTTGCAATTGCTTAATTCAGTCCAACAGTATGGGACCTGGTTTCAACAGTGTAAACTGCGTCCATGCGGTAAACTTGGTTACACTTGTGCTTTGCATACTCATGTGTTTTTTTTTAATATATTTTCCCATAAGTTTTTCCGTGCTATAGGTTTTTATTTATTTTATGTATTTACGGTATTAGTTTAATTTAGTCATTATGCACACATTTACCTGAACTTAGTGCTGGTTCCAACTTCCTGTAATGTTACTATGGACATTCATTTATTTGTGTCTTGGTTTCCACTACCCCCATCAGCCCCATGCTTGTGCTTGCTTACGCATATAATTTATCCACATAATTTCTTCACCAATTTCTTCACACTCACCACATTGTCCTTTTCGGTGTGAAAGTATAATCCTCCCATTCTTTGTGTCAATCCTTAGGGCCTTTTTTGAGCATGAGTATACAATGAAGAGACGTGCGGAGGACCAGGAACCCATATTTCCAGCTCAGCAACAGGCCCGGCGTCTTCCAGGAGTCCCAGTAGCAGCAGAGACCTTCCAGCCCCGCGTCTTAGCTCCAGCCCCGACCCCCGTGTTGGAGGCGGTCTCTGTCTCCGACACCATGCAGCCCTCTGCCGGGATCCAATACTCCATCCCACAGGGCTACCAGGTACACTCACCGCGTCACCGCTATGTTCCTTTCCTGCTAGGGTAGCAGGGCTGACCTGTCCTTTGATAGCTTTTTGGAAGGCGAAAATTCTGAATTATAGAGCTCATGCTGTTGAAGGGCAGCAGATAAAAATGAGAAACATTTTCTTTAGAGAGTTTGAATTTGATGTCATCGAATGAAACTTTGAATATTGAATTTCTTCGGTTAAACTATCTAAATAGTAGGAGGCAGAAGTCCTGAGCTGAAGATACTCTCTCAATCATTTGATTATGAGAAGGACAGGTGGATGCTGAGTAGACTCTCAAGGAAAAGTCTATAGTTGTTTCTAGTTCCTAAACGTTTTGGAAGACATTTTTATTATTGGTCTCAGGTATTATTGGGTTAAGTAAGATAGCGTCTTACCCCCTAAACCCCAAGGAAGTGAACGCAAGCACACAGCATGTTCTGGATATTTTAGTTTAGTTTGTTCTGATCATGCTCATTTCTAACGTGACTTAAAGCAAGGTTCCTTGCCATTCTGTCCAGGTTCCCACAATGCCTCAGAGCTCAGGGGGCCATGGGCATGGACACGGCAGCCCAGCGGCCCACGTGGTGCCCCACTCCCACGCCCCGGCAGTACAGTCCCAACCGGGGGCCGCGGTGGTTCAGAGTCACCCCCATCCTCCCACCCCCATGACCTCCACCCAAGGACAGCAGTTTCAGCGCTTAAAGGTATTTTTACTTGCACGTTTTTGTACCACGTTCTGATGTGTGAACAAGGTTACCTTAACACTTCACATTGTTTGATAAAACGTTTAAGCTCTACATGTTGTTGCTGTTTCCATATTATAACCTTTCGTTTTTTTTTCGTAAATGACTGCTCTACTTAATCATATTACAGCATCACACAAAAGCTTCAAAAGTTGCAGATCCACAAGCTTGAGGCACAAAGTGATGCATTTTGTGCTTGTAGATCTGCTACCTTTGTAGCATTTTTGAATTCTGAAAAGTAACAGTTTTGTACAAATGAGTATTCCATCTGACCATGTTGTGTATTAGTATTCTCATGTATGTATTCTGTATTCATTTATACAGTGTTTGTCTCTCCAGCTCTTAAGCATTTGTTTTAACAACAGTTTAATCAAATCAGGAGAACCTCACAAAGATATTTTACCCCTTATCCTGTGCAGAATGTTGCCCTCCTTATACCGGTATAATTGCTATTTCCAAAAAACAAAAATGTATCTTCTATTTAACACTTGTAGTATTACACCATGCAATCTTAAAATATAGAATTCCAAGCGGTGAGGTCAGATAATATTTCCTTCCTTCAGATAATATTTCTACATCCTGCCAGCACTAGCCGCCAAACACAAGTTACAGTTCTAACTTGCGCA
The DNA here is from genome assembly GCA_039105355.1 of Benthosema pterotum. Classification (NCBI taxonomy): domain Eukaryota; kingdom Metazoa; phylum Chordata; class Actinopteri; order Myctophiformes; family Myctophidae; genus Benthosema; species Benthosema pterotum. The sequence continues at coordinate 16,015,980 of CM076966.1, forward strand.
AAGGAAGCTGGAAAACAATGTTGAAACCTTGGGACAACTATATTATTGTTCACAATGTGACGTTGCAAAAAAAAAGAATCTAAGTGAGCTGACTTTATTTTGTAGGTTGAAGATGCCTTGTCTTATCTGGACCAAGTGAAGCTACAGTTTGGGAACCAGCCTCAAGTTTATAACGACTTCCTCGACATCATGAAAGAGTTCAAATCCCAGAGGTCAGTATTTTAGTAGTAAACATGATAAGTCATCATTAATTACAACGTGAATGCACTTTAAGCATTACTTGTTGATGATTCAGGCGTTCATTCTTCTGGTTTACTCAGTGAAGCCACATATCACTGTAGTCCAGTGGTTCTCAATGTGAGACTCAGGAAGAAGGGTTCCTTGATCAGGTTCCAAATGGACTCATCCCTTACAGGGCTGTAACTGGCATTCACAAATGGGACCAAATGTTTAGGTTCCATTTATTTATTTTAGAGTCTATACATTTCTTTTTTGTTGACTGGTAATGTGTTGTATGTACCAAGCAACACAAGGTTTTTAAAGCATGTTTATTCTTTTTTTTTTTTTTTTGCATTGTATAGATATGATAATGTAGAGAGACAGGGAGCTGAGTTTACACTTATCTTTGTAAGTAGTAAGTCACTGGCTTACCCAGAGATCTTTGTGATCTTTGTTTTAAACCACAAACATGCATGAATACATGCATACGTACCTACATACATACATGACTGGAGTTTAACTGGATTGTGGGGACAATGACATGCTATTGGAGGTGTTCATTTTCATTTATTTAAAGGTTTAATTTTCCATAAAATAGAAAATGAACCGTGTGTAAGGACTCTAAGAGCACATGGCACATAATTAAGGCTATATGGTCATTTGAACCAAAGTGTGCTGGGGAGCTTACCCCGGTTCAAAACTGACTTGAGTTTACGGCATATCCTTCCCTTTCTCACCTTTCCATGTGTCTGTTTTGTTTGCGTTTCTGCTTTGTTTGTGTACAAATCATGGTGGTGTTGCTGACTGCCTTAACTCTCCCACTACAGCATAGACACCCCAGGGGTGATCAGTCGGGTTTCTCAGCTCTTCAAGGGACACCCAGACCTCATCATGGGCTTCAACACTTTCCTGCCACCGGGATACAAGATCGAGGTGCAGACCAACGATCTGGTCAATGTGACCACGCCGGGTCAGATCCACTACATCACTCCCCACGGCATCTCTGTGCAGAATCTCCCCATCACTGGGCCGCCCGTTCCAGCCGTCAGCCACCACCAGCACCAGAGTCTGCAGCAGGCCAGCCCGCATGGGCCCAGCACCACAGCACCTGCCATGCCCTCTCAGCCCACTGTAGCCAAGACTAGCAAGGTACGTACCTGATGGGTGGAAACGGTGGCGGGATCCTTTGAGAACATAAAGAGTTGTGGTGGTTTTTGACATCATCTCGTAGTCGTGGACTCATATCAGTTTATTTTTTTCTGGTTTCTGAAGCTTCGTTTTTAGTGTCATTGCAATGTTGGAGAAACAAGGTGTGCCAGCATATAAAAATTTAATTGAATTTAGGGCTACAGCTAGAGTCTCCAGAACACACGCGAAGAAATCCTGCCCAAAGCTCTGTTCTTTGATTCCATCTTCTCTTCCGTTTCCAATGCAGCCAATGCAGTCTCCAGCCCTGACCCCCACCAGCCAGCCCAACAACCCTTCCATCCCCACCTATGCCTCTCCTCGCTCTCCGTCGGTCCAGTCCCACACCCCAGTGAGCAGCACCCCCTCAGGTGCTGGTGGGCCGCCGCTGCAGAACAACCAGCCAGTGGAGTTCAACCACGCCATCAACTATGTCAACAAGATCAAGAACCGCTTCCAGGGTCAGCCGGATATCTACAAAGCCTTCTTGGAGATCCTCCACACCTATCAGGTCCCAATTCACTTGTTTTTATACTCGACAGTATACAGTTATTGTGAGTCTTTTTCCGATGCATGATGCTGTACAAAGCCAGAGCCAGATTTACTGAGTCCGCTTACGTCTTTGTCTCCATGTCGCCTTTCTAGAAAGAGCAGCGGAATGCTAAGGAAGCAGGGGGCAACTACACTCCAGCACTGACGGAACAGGAGGTCTATGCTCAGGTTGCCAGGCTCTTCAAGAACCAAGAGGACCTGCTGTCAGAGTTTGGGCAGTTCCTGCCGGATGCCAACAGCTCAGCAGTGAGTGTCGAGGGTGGCCTGGTTGCATGAGAGACAATCGTACAAATGAACTGGAAGACTAGCACACTGCTTTCTGCAATGTGCTTGGTACAGGGGTTCACAGTTGTTTTATGTTGGGGCCCCATGGAAAAGCTTTGGCCATGTCTTGCAAGTGGCAACCCCTGCCCTTCCTCCTTCTGCACTCCCAATATAAATCAATAGCTACAATAACCGTATTTTTAGAGGAAATACATCTATGTAAAGTCTTAATACCGTTATTCTTTTTCCAGCCATTTATCTTTTGTAATAATCCCAATCTTTTCGCGCAACTCCCTGAGTTTAACTGCAGTAGATTTGATGAGACGTGTCCCCCTCCACAGCTGCTCAGCAAGACGACGGCGGACAGGGCGGAGTCTGTGCGTAACGACCATGGGGGCACCGTGAAGAGACCCCTGCTAGCCACCAAGCAAAGGCTCAACCAGAATGGACTGCCCATGAGGAGACCCCCTGGAGTGGGAGGAGCCACGCCACCAATCAAGGTACACACGTTATAAATTAACTGTTTTGGGTTGTGTTTTTGGCATTGGAAATGGAAACCTTATGAATAAGAATGTTTCTATTTGCCTGTTGAGCCTCATATTGAGAAGATGCACAGAATAACTGAAGTATATGACTGAATTACATTTTTGTTAATGTGTGTAATGTGTGTTTCTTAAGGTGTGTGTGTGTGTGTGTGTGTGTGTGTGTGTGTGTGTGTGTGTGTGTGTGTGTGTGTGTGTGTGTGTGTGTGTGTGTGTGTGTGTGTGTGTGTGTGTGTGTGTGTGTGTGTGTGTGTGTGTGTGTGTGTGTGTAAAGAACAAATAGTGAAAATGGTTGCAGCTTGTAGAACTGCTATGTCTGCTTTTTTTATGTATGCATGCATCCTTCAACATAATGCCGGCCCGGCAGGGACTCTTGTGTAGTCTACTAGCTTCATTGTCTAGTTCTTTATGTGTATCACTATGAACATGTCATTATCTAATTCTCCCAGCGATAATGATAGCTATTACTTGTCTGTGTTCTTTTATAATAATAAAAAAAACAATGTTGTCCCTTACAGAAGAAACCTAAACTGATGGGGAAGGACCATGCAATCGCTGAAGCCAGTAAACACAGCACTGGAACAGAATCTCTGTTCTTTGAAAAGGTCAGTATCCTTGTTATTCTCTCGCAGTTGGTACGGTAAACAGGGACAGGCCTTGGAAAATACATAGAAAAACCTACAGCCAGCCCACATGTGTTCATTGTTCAGTCTCTAGAGCCTGGAGTGACGTCTCCGGGTCTTTGCAAACCACACATAATGGCATCTGTTATTATGAAAATACAAAAGTCAAAGATGTTTAGGGATATGATGGACAAGGGATATGACGGACAAGGCCCATCATGTCAAGGTGCTTTATCTTTATCACGCACACAATGAGAATGAACATTTTCTCCATTGACCTGAGAACCAACCTGAATGCGTCGACATTGCACATTTTGAACCTGGAGAGGGCGATGTTTGATAAAAAATACATAATGATACTCAACCAGGAGACAACAGATTTTTTTTTCATTAATACGTCAGGATTGATATTGTATTATCAATTAGTATTTGCAGTATGACAGTGTCACTCAACGAAACATCACACTTCTCCAAGTGCACAGTGGGTTGGCACCTTGATTCCTGTGAGGGAGTAGATATTCTACTGTTGGGTGTGCGAGATGATGTTTTTAACTGCCCTCTTTACTCCCGCTCTTTGTGTGAGCAGGTAAGGAAAGCGCTCCGGAGCTCTGAGGCGTACGACAACTTCCTGCGCTGTCTTCTCATCTTCAACCAGGAGGTCATCTCCCGTTCTGAGCTGGTGCAGCTGGTCATTCCATTCCTGGGGTATGTACTGTATGTTCACATGCATGCACACTGTCCATAATTTAAAAAGTAAAAAAATGCTATTTTTGTTGATAATAATATATTTTATTTGTAATGCACCTGCAAGCCTCAAATTTCAAGTTTTCATGACTTGAAACTTTTTTCGCAAGTTCTTTATTAGTTTTAGTTGAAACATGGGTAGAAAATGAAACGAAACAAAAAACAACAAAAATCAACAAGTGGAGGAGAAAGTAATTGATCCATGTTCATTGGTGGGACAGGAAATTCCCAGAGCTGTTTACCTGGTTCAAGAACTTCCTGGGCTACAGAGAGTCTTCCCATGTGGAGAACTTCCCCAAGGAACGCGCCACCGAGGGAATCGCCATGGAGATCGACTACGCCTCCTGCAAGAGGCTGGGCTCCAGTTACAGAGCGCTGCCCAAAAGCTACCAACAGCCAAAGTGCACGGGACGGACCCCGCTGTGCAAGGAGGTCAGTCCTGGTCCTATGTCCAGAGCACAACACCTGAGTGTGAACACACACACTTCGCCACTAGTCCCTCCATTTTGGTCTAGATAGTTTTTGGCTGTGGGTAGTCCCTTTTGCCTTTTTGTCAATTTTAGTTGACAAAATGAGTACTGAATGGAACACATTCTATATAGCTGGACACATAGATACTGCATTGCCATCCGTATTGGTTCCTGCAAACCATGCCTTTTATCATAACTTCTTGAATTGAACACATTGTCAATTAGCCCTTCTCAAAACCCCAGGGGTTTTGTCACTGTCCAATACAAATCCAAATACTTTAGCAGCTGTTGTATGCTGGTCAGTTTTCCTGGTCAACCTTTCTTCTAATGTGCCTATTGGACAAGGACAGATGGGGGAGGGACTTAGTGATGGGCTAAGAGCTCTTCCGGTTGCTGCATTTCAATGCACAATGAACTTGTTTGTTTCTCTACCAGTTAATCAACTGATCAACAGCAGTCTCCTAACAATAACAACAATGGCACTTTTCAGGTTCTGAACGACACCTGGGTGTCTTTTCCATCATGGTCTGAGGATTCAACGTTTGTCAGCTCAAAGAAGACGCAGTATGAGGAGCACATTTACAGATGCGAGGATGAGCGATTTGAGGTTCGTGTGACTGAGGTTATGGGCACTAATCTGTCTATATGCATTTTATAGTCACATAAATGATCCATATTAAATAAAGATGCGAAGCACTCTGCATAGATGCGCATTACATTTACACATTTCATACACCAATGGGTAGAGGAAACCATCATGGCATCGGGAGCAATTAGGGTTTCATATTCATCCCAAGGGCAATTATAGTAGTGAGAACAGAAGGGATTTGAGTTGAATGAAAATCTTCACGGCAGCCATATTGATAGAAATGGTGTCATACAACGTCCTTCATAGGTGTTCCCTACTATACGGTGTATAGCGCATGATTTTGGACCCAGCCTAGCAGCAGACAGAGAATGATATCGGATGCGACAGATAACCAAGTGCCTATCACATCACCCCTTTAGCTGGACGTGGTCTTGGAAACCAACCTGGCCACGATACGAGCCCTGGAGACGGTGCAGCGGAGGCTGTCGCGCATGTCGGCGGAGGAGCAGCTCCGGTTCAAACTGGACAACACCATGGGCGGCTGCTCGGAGGTCATCCACCGCAAGGCCATCCAGAGGATATACGGCGACAAGGCCCAGGACATCATCGACGGCCTCAAGAAGAACCCAGCTGCATCTGTACCCATAGTGCTCAAGAGGTCAGAAAGCTTAACCCACCAAGACCTGTGGCCGAAAAAAAAACTGTTTATCTAAAAAATGTATGTTGTCAAACTTTGCCATGTCAAAGCCACCCAAAATAGTATGAATTGGGTCGAAGCTGTGTGCACTTTTTGCCCAAAAGGCAACAGAAATATAATTTATATGCATATTATTAAATGTTTCAGTTTACAGTGACAATATCACGTTTAAATTGTTAATCGCAATTGTTTGCGTGACGTTACAAACTGTATTAAACGTATAATCGTGACTGCCATAAGTTCTCCTCTGGGTTTGGTGACGTTAGTTTTCGTGCGGCCGCCTACAGGTTAAAGATGAAGGAGGAGGAGTGGAGAGAAGCCCAGCGAGGTTTCAACAAGATCTGGAGGGAGCAGAATGAGAAGTATTACCTGAAGTCTCTGGACCACCAGGGCATCAACTTCAAACAGAACGACACCAAAGTGTTTCGCTCCAAGACGTTGCTCAACGAAATCGAGACAATATACGACGAGGTAAGGAAGACCCTACTTGAAATGCTGTTTTTTGTACCTGGCTAAAGCTTTGTTGTGGTATTGTGCCACTGAATTTAGGCCTCTTGCAATTATTTGAGATAATTGCTGTTATTTTGCATAATTGTCTCTATGTTGAATTGTTTTACCATGCAAACAAACATGCCAAAGCACATTTGACTCATTGTTATTAAGTATAAAAATATTAATAAGTCTCTGTATGGACCCTTGCATTTGTTTTTTTTACCAAGCCTGAATGGAAATGCTAGAAATGTATTTTTTGTTTTGTTCAATGCACATATGTACAACACAATGAAATCGTTACTCCAAATTGTTTGACAATCTATCGTCATTCGTCAACTTAAAATCAATATACCAGGGATGGTCATCATTGTTCCTTAAAGCTTTTGCACCATTCAAGAATCTAAAAAAGGTTTCCACATGGAGATGATTAGGTCAAAAATAACAAACTAAAATCTAATAAGCTCATTCATTTGAATGATCATGTATTAACTGTAACACCCCCGCCCAGCGCCAGGAGCGTGCGTCGGAGGAGGCGCCGTCCTCTCCGCCGCCCAGCGGGCCTCACATGACACTGACGTACGAGGACAGCCAGATCCTGGAGGACGCCGCCTCGCTAATCATCCACCACGTCAAGCGGCAGGTGGGCATCCAGAAGGACGACAAGTACAAGATCAAGCAAATCATCCACCACTTCGTGCCCGACATGCTGTTCGCACGGCGCGGCGAGCTCTCAGACGCAGAAGAGGAGGATGACGACGAGGACGAGGAAGCGGCCGACGGGTATGTGATGGCCAGCCAGGGCACCTGATTTCCAACTAGGCACTGGTTGGAATGCTATGCTCCTTCATGCACTACCGTCCAAACAGAGCACCTCTCCCTGTCAGAGTCGGTTGAAAAGAAGCACCTTGACGGGGGCGCAGTGGAGTTTGCATGTTCTCCCTGTGTCCCCTAGGGTAGATGCCCTCACAAAAACACATAGTAACTCTGGACTCTAAGATGGATAGTAACGGGTTGGAATAACGTGTTCTATCCACGCACTACGTCCAAACAGGGAAACTTACTTGTGACAGTACAGCGTATTTCCACATTGCAGTATGTAATACCACTTCTTAAGAATGTGTAAATTGACGACGGCCCTCACCAACAGGGAGACGGACCAAGACGGCACCACCACCACCACCACCAAGAAGCACAACGGACTGCCAGGTAGCAGCAGCAGCGGGGGGAACAGCTCGGCGCCTTCCTCGTCCTCCACCACCAACACCACCACAGGGTAGGCCTGGCACAGTAGAGCTCCGCAGTGACGTCACAGTACTTGTTCCGAAAGAGATTTCCTCATAGACTTTTCAAAAAGTATTTATATAAAGATGTTTACCCCACGGACAAAGACAACTTCCAGTAATTATTTGTTCGGTTCAAAATATATTGTGCCGAGTTGGCTTCGTCCATGCCATACTCCTCTTTATATGAATAATTTTTGAAAAGTCTATGAAGAAAATTAATGGAACGGTACAGGCAAGGGGGCGGGTCTGCAATGCTCTTGTGTTGTGTTATAATCGTCGTAATCGTTTCCATGTTGAAAAGCGTGTTCGGACATATCTACGCTTACGTGTCACGCAGCTGTTTTCATGGAATGAATGTCAATAATTTCTTTATTTTTCTGTTATTTGTCCTCTTCGCTCTTAGCATTTTAATTACAAGGCAAACAGATGTGTTTTATATATATATAAATATATTGATACAGTATATTCCAACGTTCCAGTGCCCCCAAAAAACAATTAAATCGTAAATCGCCATTATAAGTATGTCATCTAAAAAATGTGCGATAATGGTCGACAGCCCAACGACGGGGACCACCTCCACCAAGCAGTCCAAGCTGCTCTTCTCCAACACGAGTGCCCAGAAGCTGCGTGCCCTGGAGGACCCCTACAACCTCTTCTACGTCAACAACAACTGGTACATCCTGGTGCGCCTGCACCAGATGCTGTGTGCGCGGCTGCTGAAGATCTACACGCAGGCGGAGCGGCAGATCGAGGAGGACGCCCGCGAGCGAGAGTGGGAGCGCGAGGTGCTCGGCCTCAAGCGGGAGAAGAGTGACAACCCGGCCGTCCAGCTGAGGATGAAAGAGCCCAGTAAGAAGATGTTTAGATACATTTTTATATATCGCTTCATTTCACTGGTATGGTTGGAATCAAGTGGTGATAAACGTTTAAACCTTTTTCATAACAGGGCCCACTATTTATTCTGGATTTTACCCACGGACCACCATTTGATGTTGAGTTTAGTCTCTCTGACCCAGGGGTCCATTTGGTTACCAACTGTACATTTAGCTGGGGACCATTTAGAATGAGATTGGGGTCCGGCGGGGCAAATACATATAATTCTGGGGGGGGGGGGGGGGGGGTGGTTTGATAAACCACTGACATAGAAACGTAGGATTTTTCTGAAAAATAATGAGGACATTTGTATCAACGTGTCTTGTGTCAAACCAGTGTTTTCCCAACTCTTCACATTAAGACCGTTATTTATTCGAACCACCAGTAGATGTGGTGTTGCTTCTCGGACCTCAACAACTCATGAATGTTTTGTATTTTGTCTACCCCCCCTATTTTGTCCACTGCCCTCACAGTGGACGTGGAGGTGGAGGACTACTACTCGGCCTTCCTGGAGATGGTGCGGAACCTTCTGGATGGGAACATGGAGCCGGCGCAGTACGAGGACTCCCTGAGGGAGATGTTCACCATCCATGCCTACATGGCCTTCACCATGGACAAGCTCATCCAGAGCATCGTCAGGCAGGTCTGTACCACTCCATGGATGTGCTAGATCAGGGCTGTGCATCTTGGATGATGGAGAGGATGTAGGATAGAAATCTCTCATCCCCGTGTTATGAGGTTTATTTTTTCTTCTAGAGAAACTGTTTTTTTTTTTTGGAACACAGTTCTTATTTGTTGCAAGTCTATGGTCATCCACGTAGGATTCATAAATTACATCAGGCTACGGCGCCCTAAGTCATTGCTGTTTGGTAGAAACCTTGTCTTATAATCCTAGATTCAACGCTTTATCCTATCGCATTACTACGCGGCACAAAACCAGTCAAAAACAGTTTTACACCTGAAGTTTCCACACTGCAGAGACAGCATTCAAATTCATTAAATGCAATGATGGCACCTATAATCCTTTCATGTTCTCTCAGCTCCAACACATAGTCAGTGATGACATCTGCATGCGTGTGACGGACCTCTACCTGACCGAGAACACCAACAAGGCCACCGGGGGCGCCCTGTCCACCCAGGCGTCCAGGTCTGCAGCAGAGTCGGCTTACCAGCGCAAAGCAGAGCAGCTTATGTCTGATGAGAACTGCTTCAAGGTACAGTTAACACCTTCTTCCTTTGTATGTATGTAAGGTTCCCCTGCTGGAAGGTTTGGATGTTACCTTTTGTATGATCCGTTTTTGCTGGCTAATGCATGATCTGATCCTGTACCTTTCTCTTAATAGATTTTTACTTGGTGTCATCCAATCTACAAGCACAAATAAATCCAAGTATAGCTTGTAGATTGGATATTTCTGGGTACTGACATAGTGTGCAATGCTTATAATAATACAATAACAATAATACAATAATAGCAGTGTATCAGCCATTATACTTAACATGGTAATAATCCAATTCCCCCCTTTTGACGGTGCAGAGTGGTCTTATTTGAATTGTCTTGCTTTGTTCCCAGTTGATGTTTCTGAAGAGCCGAGGGAGTGTCACTCTGGCCATGGAGCTGCTCGACACAGAAGAGGACAACTCTGATGAGCCAGCAGACACAGAGGTGAGAACCAGTGCTGAAAGTCCCCCCAACACAAAAATGCCACAAAGTCACGCATAAAGCAATCTTGATCAGATCATTCCAGAGATATTGGCCAAAATATAATCACAAATCATTGTTGCACGTTTCTCTTGGCAAACCAGATAACCTGTGTATCTGTTTAGTTACACTTTTGCTTAATCCATCCCACTCACTTCCATTTCCCTAGGCATTTACTGGCCTTTATTAGTATTTTTTTTACTATTTATATGTTTTTCAGATGTAGATATAGATTTTTATTTGAAAAAAAAAGGGTGTGCGTGGCCTGTAGTCAATACTAACTCCTGTCCTCCATTTGTTGTTTCTCTCAAACAGAGGTGGTCTGACTATGTGAACAGATACCTGAACTCAGACTCTGCGTCACCCGAGCTGCGTGAACACCTGGCCCAGAAGCCCGTGTTCCTCCCCAGGTGAGGCCTCAGCTGTGTGTCCCTCTTGTGTGAAACAACCCTAAGCATCTACCCTAAAGGCTCTCAGTCAACTGGCCAGCCCCGTGTTTGTGTGTGTGGCAAAAAACGTTGACGTGAGCGCTCAAACCAGCTGCCAAATATTGGCTCATTTCTCAGAGCTGTAGAACCAGTGACACCTATTTTTCCCCTCCCTGTTTTTTCCTTTTGCACAAGCTCCAACGTTAGACTACACTGAGTTTAATCACACATCTTTTTGTCTGAGCGTCCTGCCCTTTTAACGGACAGATACCACCATCGGATGGTCTGGAAAAAGCCAACGATCACAGCACCACAGATTTTAGGCTTGCTGGGTGTGTGGGTGGGGGAGAGAGGTTCTCATAGGCTGTGAACTTGAGGAGTTTTCTTTTGTCCTTTTTCAGTTGAACTCCTTGTCCTTCATGTTTGAGGATTGCACTTAAAATGGTAATATTTTTTTTTAAAGAATAGGGAATTTATTTATGCTTAGATTTAGTTCCTTTTTAACGGGACACTTTATTTATGATCGTGACTGAGTTTTTATTGGTATTTGTTTCACAAGTTGTGTTATTGACAGGAGTTTTGAGCTTAGATGGACACAGAAAATTGAAATTATTGAGTCGGTGAGATAATATTTAGAAAAAAAGAAAGAAATGTGTTGCTTTCAAATATGTTTTTATGGTGTAGCTGGAGACCAGGATGCTTAAGTCAAGCAAAAACAAATGGATTCCACTTCTCTCTGTTATTGTTTTGTTTTTTTTGTTCTTTTTGTCACAACATAATCTTTCTACTTTTGACATTGGTCTGAGACTGAATGGCGATGGCCCTTTTTCTAATTCATTTTTCTATAGTGAATTTGTCCATTATTATGAGTAAAAAATACAAAGTGAAGAACTGGTTTCCTTAGCTACCGTAAATCATGCCCTATGTTTGTGATTGTATTCATATGAAAAAAGAAAACAAAAAAAAACATCTTGTATTGTGACTCTATTTAATCACTGTTTAAAACAAATATAAATGTTTCAAATGTTCCATTTTGTTTGAGTGCTCTATTTGATGTGTGTAATAATAATAATAATAATTTGCAGTGGAATACAGTGCACTCCCGTTGCAACTATTCTCTTTGTGGTGGGGTGAAGTTTTTTTTTTCTTTTTATTATTTTTTCTACAAGTTCACGACAATGGCGAGTATTATTAAAATAAGTCTTATTAACGAGGAAAAGCCAAGCACACGAACGAACAGCAACACTTGTACAGAGAGAAAGGAAGTAGGGCTTGTAAATAAAATGATGGTCTGAATTGTATTGTTGAAATGTTTTCGGTGTATTTCTTTCTCCTCGACAACGTTGCATGGAGGTTGTGTGATGATGATGACTGTCTCGTTAACATCAAAGCCTCGTTTGTCTTTGGTCGTCGATGCTTGTGGACATTTTTTGTTTTTTTTTTGTTTTTAGTTTATTTGAGATGGCTGTCCATTATCATAAACATTTCAGTAGACGTTTGATTTTTGCTAATTGTTTTTAACCACTTAAAACCCTATACAATGTATATTGTCGAACGGGGCTCCCCCAAGGCTGTATACAAGGTCCTCTAGTACTCTCCATCACCGAATCTCTACGGGGAACATAAGCTGATCTACAAGCTATGCTAGCTTGTAACGGGCTTTTCGATGCAAAAAGGTTTCAAGTGGTTAAAAAGACACAATGGAAAAAAATGTATAAAATATTTTTTACACCGTTGCATAAATCTGGTACATGACTGACTATGATTTATCAGTGGTTTCACCTGCATTTTGCTTATGTTTTGTTTCCCCTCATAAATACATTTATGAGAGGTAAGCAGCACAAGAGTAGACGTACGCCTTCTCTGCAAAAAAAAGTCCCCTTTCAGCAGCACTGCAGCAGTGTAAAAAGACACCCAGCTGTTTGTTTTTTTTACACTTGAGTTTGGTCTTCATTGCATGGCTCCATAACACTCTGTACATTGTCAGTGACGGTATGTCCAGCATCAAAGTTATCCTTTTCTCAACTCATAACTTTCTCTTTTTGGATTGATTGGTTTGGTTAATCCATTTGGCAGCAAATATAAAAAAAATGTTGTTTCTCCAATTTTTATTTGAAATTGGCCTCACTGTTATGTCTTTTAAAGTGGAGCCCTGAATGCAAAAAACAAAACAAAAAATGCTTCACGGTCTCACAGTCCTCGCTCACACCTGTACTGTCTGTGGTAAGTACACATTTAAACCTTTCATTCAAAAAGCGGGGTGAATTAATTCCACTTTTTTATAATGCTTGCACAAACAATTGGATCTAAAAAAAAGACCATTAAAAAAAACAATCAAAACAGTTTTCGTTTTTTGTTTTGCCAAAGCAATATTTTTTTTTTTTTACTTTTAAAGACTTTCAACCAGAACGGAAGTGCACTGTACAGAAATATTACTACTGCTGCCTCTGCTGCTCCTATATATCAACATTTTCCACAAATGATTTGGCTACCTACCTCTAAATCTGTTGTCTCGGTGAGTTTGCTATGCATGATGCCCCCCCCCCCCCCCCCCCCCCCCCCCCCAAAAAAAAGAGAAAAAACAAAAGTGGTTTAAAGGGACAGTCCTCTCAAATCTTTTCCATTATTATTACTGTCAAATCATTGTATTATTTGTTTTAACCAAATTTTGAATCTCATATAATGCACAGAATACAGTACCGTAGCTTTGTTTAGTATGCTGAAGAGAGGGGGGGATTTAGACATTTGTGCGAACTTTTCCTCTAAACGTGGTGTTTTATTAATTGGTGTTTGTTTTTGTTTTTTTTAAGTGGATTTATTTTTATCCTCCCGGTATGGGATTGGCGTCTCATGGCAGTTTGTCTTTCTTCCTTGGTCACGTAGGAACTTACGGAGGATAAGGAAGTGCCAGAGAGGGTGGGAACAGATGCAGCAGGAGAAGATGTTGACCAAGGGTTCTTCTTCGGATAAGTCTCAGGAAGGCAGCGGCAGCGAGCTCAAGATGGAGTGCATGTTCAAGCTCAACTCGTACAAGATGGTGTACGTCTGCAAGTCAGAGGACTACATGTACAGACACACGGCACTGACGCGGGCTCATCAGGTAGGCGCCATTTGTTAATACGTTAAAGCATCCGTTTAATTTTAGTTATATCGTCTCATGACTGACTTGACTTAAGCCCTCTTTGCCCTTTGGGGAGAATGGGCTGTATTTTAGTCTTAAGTATCAGGTCTTAAGACTTAAGTCAAAACTTGGAGGTGTGGCAAAGCTGTTCCGCTTTGACAGGCCTTTTCTCTCCATGTTTGGGTCTTCCCTTTCCAGGTTAAAGTCTCAGTGAAATGAAAAATATGTTTTTCACACTTTTGGACTACATCATTGTACGGGCATACCTGGATAAAGATAAATTCCTTTAAAAATCGAATTGACAACAAAAACTTGCTGTCTGATGGCGTGTAGACTAGAGGCCCACATTGATGAAAGCCAACAGAAATTGAGCTGACCTGTATTTATTCCATTTCTGAGTTGCCCTCCAAACACAGGTGTTGGTTTTGATCACAATACTCATCTATTTTTAATCTTATTCCAGTCACATATTTTATACCATCCAGACTCTGCAAGATATGTATCTGGAGACATAGGTTAGAAATAAGCCACAAAGAAGTGAACTGCTAGAGCTCACACACCCATCGCATGTGACGCTCTGATTGGTTCAGAAAATTAACAGCCTTTTTCAGGTCTGATTCATATTAAAGGCCAACCGTTTTCTGTTTCACTACAGCTTTAATACCTGAATTGTGCCCAATCCAGGCCCATTTCCTGAGTTTAATGTGTGTTTTTCAGTTGGTTGTTCTTGTGTGGTTTGCCAAAGATTTTTTTCTTCCTACTGTAGGAAGAATGCACTTTCTCACCTTTAGGACAGTGGTGTTTACTAAACGGGTTTGGCCCATCCAACTCATCAGCCACTTAATCAAAAAGGGGAGCGCATGCGCAGTCAAGAAACGTATTAATATTTTGTCCCATGGTACTGTAGTTATCCATGTGTTCTCCATTTAAAGTCAATGTTAGTTAGACTTTGTTCATCTTGACATGACAACTCCTTTTCTGTTGAGCGCGAGATTGAGCACAGATCACCTAGGTCAAGCTCAAACAAGTCCTTAGTTGTTAATGTCTTGGTGTCATCGTCACCCGACAACACTTTGCTTCCGTGTTGGTGAGGTGATGATACAAAACATCCATGCTTTAGGAGTGTCCTAGCAGCTATGTGGCCACCAGGCTTTCACCAAATTTTGGTCAACATATTGGCAGGGTGTGGTGCATTGGTTCACCTGTCTTACTGCACTCACACTGCACTGAGCACTCTAATTTACCATTACTCTATTGGAGACCACAGAAGTGAACATTTCAAGCCTGTTTTCTCTACTCCCTGTTTTCTTCTGTTGGACCCGCACTTTCACTTTTGTGATCTTGAAATATCTTGAAGGCACTGGGAAAATTCATGGTAGCACACGTAACGTTGTGTCTGCTAAATGCTAATTCCCCTGTCCGGGCAGGCTGGCACTCACAAAAACCCTCATGAGTACCTAGAACTACTGGAAACCATTCAGTCAGTGGGTCTGCATTTTGTTCCTTAGGGAACTATTTTTAGGTGCACCAGGTGTCATTTTAAAAGTCGCTAGCACTGAACAAACCATGGACAACAACGAGGGGTAAGGTTTCTCCTAACGTGACTAATGACGAAGGGGCCACAATGCACCTTTGCCCTAGGCTAAAATGGAGGAGGACCACATTGGATGACAGATCTGGAGAAAATTGCATTATCTGTCACACAGCAGACATCCTCATACAATAGTCCCCCCGTTTATGAACGGTTTAAAGTTCTAGTTTTGATTAAAGGTAGGGTAAGTGATTTGAAATTCATCGTGTAGTACCAGCCTGGTGCACTAGGGGCGTCCAACAGTAGCTACACTATGTGAACCTGCTGCTCGATCCTGATTGGAGGAGAATTCACCCACCACCTGGAGAACTTTTACTAGCTCCTCTGCTAACGCGGGGGAGGGGGAAACTCCATATATGGTTTCCACACCTTATAATAGAGCATTTTAACAGAAAAAATAAATAAATTGGGTGATATCTGACAAAAGTGAAATCACTTCCCCTACATTTAATCTTCGTCCTTGGCCAACGACGGGACGGGACTCTTCATCAGGACAGAGATCTCTGTTGTTTGGCTCTAGGTGTTCATTAAAACGTCTCCATTTGACTGGTGATTCCTTACTGTTTGTTTCTCCCCAGTCCCAGCAGCGGGTCAACACTCGCTACCACCGGCGCTTCCAGCGCTTCCTTGACCGGTGGGCGGACGAACACGTGACCAGCGACATGGCGGCCGTCAACCGCAAGTGGCTGATGGGAGAGGGCCGCGAGGGCCTGGTGAACTGCACCACCACCTCCACGCCCGAGGTCCTGCATTACCTCAACATTAACAAGTACCGCGTCAAGTATGGAGCACTATAATTGCTGATCGCCACCATGACTTTTCCTTTTTTTACTTCCATCGCCTGGAATCACACACCAAACTTCAACCACAGGGTGGCAGCAAAAACGCAGCAAAGAGACTGCAGAAGCATTTTTATCCTTGTGTATTTGCAGGCAGGGGGTGGTCCTTTTTGGCGGATTTGCCGTCGTCGTTGTCTGGACTCCGTTGCCAAAAGCTTGGGAGAGAGGGAGAGTGGGTTGGGGTTGGATTTCCATGAAAGCCGTGTGTTTATTTGCCACTTACTGAATATATAAATATTGTTGAGATTCAGACAGTAAGTCCATAACGCAGTCAGTCTATGAGGCATGCAATGTTCTAGTAATTTATATAGCTGTTATCCAGGCAGCATGGCGGACACATGTACATCTTAAGGAGAATGTTCGATACAGAGAAAAAAAAATCAAGGGGCGTTTTTGGTGCCGATAACCAGGGTTGGGATACTTATAGGATTTTGACCGTTACAGGTTAATTTGGTGCCATTTGTACACCCTCAGAGTTTTGGTTGGTCCTTGAAATGACAATGTTTGAGAACCACCGATATTCCAATTGTGTGCTAGACAGCGAAGTCCACATACCAGCTCTGACTAGTGTGATACAGCAGGACTCCAGAAACGATGCCGGCTCCTCCAGGATCCGGATCAGAAACCTGCATACAGAAAAGCACCCAGCCCACACAAATCCCTGCAAATTTACCTCTCTTTGCGAGGAGCGCCTAGTGAACTGTGGGGTGAGTTTTGTACAGAGACATGAAGCCCACTGTTATCACCGAACACCAATTTCATACTTCGCCTTAGTTACACCGGGGCATGATTTAGGCTAGTGCGGTGCAGGCCAGGGACCCTTGGGGTTCCCTTTACAGTATATGGACCTTTACTGGATTCTATAACTCGGTTATTTCCTTTAAATGTAAACATTCTGAGAACCACTGAATCAGATCCGGTAACAATTCCATGTCGTAACACCAGTGAAAAGTTGTTTGTTCTACTAGAACAGTGGTTCTCAACCTGTGGGTCCAGTAAGACAGTCAAATGACTATTTCAGGACCTTTTCAATACCAAAAACTAAAATTAGTGTAACTAAAGTAATCCATAAACCATACAATAAAAATTGTACGTCTGGCCAAATTGTCTAGGTAAAATATTGTGAAGCTAGCTCAGATAGTTTCACATCATTTATCTGTGGAACAGGGTCAAAACTAAATGTAATGCGACTCAACTCTCACTACACGTGCTTAACAGGGTGGGGGTGGGTGTCAAATGTGATTATTAATGGGGGGGAAAAGGTTGAGAACCACTCCTATAAGAAGACAGGTATTCTATTTTGGGCATCAAACTGTAAATTGTACAGTCTGTGAATGTTATCCTTTCAGTGACGATGAGGGCGATAGTGCACTATTAATAGCCACATCTCTGCTTACCTACTGCTGCGTACATGTTTATGGCAAACAACACTGGTTGCCAGTACAACACGTTCTGACTTCCCAAACATTTTCTTGTAAATAGGTTGTTTAGATAGTCTTTTCTTTTTTTAATGAGATGTTTATTGATGTGTGTAGCAGCGTACTTTAACTAAGCTAGTTATACCGATCTTTAGCTAGAGGTTGCAGAAAAAATATATATATTAAGAAAATGCAAACATTTTAAATACTGTTTTTACCAAAGGATGTTCATTTATTAGAGGCTGTCTTTTGTTTTGTTCGTTCGTGGTCTGTTGTCGTCGTCCCAATGTCTTTGTTTAGTTTGAACCTTCTTTTTTTATTCTCTTTGATGAATTGATGTTTTTGTACATGTTGCGAGGCAGCGGCGTCCTCTCTCTCTTCCTCGCTCCTCTGTCTTCTGTCGTTTTTGTAGTTTTATGATCATTGAATGTAGCCAAGCAACAACGTTACGCTTTTGAAATGTTTTCTCAGCACTCTCTCTTTTCTCTTACTGATATGTACATTTTGCCTCTACATTTTGTAAAGTTAACTTGACAACGGGACGGGGTTGTGGAATCCCGTAAGGTCAAATCTAGAGCCATTATGGTCTCATGTAATGCCTGTCAAATAGTGTTTGTTTTTGTAAAAAGAAAAATAATAATTATAATCCCCCACAAAATAAATAAAATTTAACAATCCCCCGATATGCATTTCCAGCCAACTACATATGAATGTCAACCATGAACTCTATGTACACTTGCGGCATAAGAAGCAATAATTACAAGAACTGCCGTAATGTTTGTAATTCTTTTTTTTCCCGCCAACATAGCACTCTCACTCCCTAGTGACTGTATTCTGAACATTGGGGGTGAAAATTGTCAATCTCAGTGCTCTTGCAATGTGACGTGCTGTCTGGTAAGACAGAAAAGCATCCCAACACGTTTATTTCCCTTACTACTAAGCTATGATGCGAACAATCTGTTTACACAAGTGTCTCAGTTTGTCTTTAAAAACTGTGCATGACACAAACAACCTGCGATAGAGCAGACTCATACGAGGTCAGGAGAGTGGTGTTGACGAATGCGCACGCAATACATTAAGCCCAGCTGTGACAATACAGTGGCAGCAGTACAGTAAACTGTTGATTTATATATGTGATTTGCGTTGTCGTGTATCAAAAATAGCAGATCTCCAAACTCGCGTCCCTTAAAACCCAGCATCCACATTTTAGGAAAAGCTTTAGTCAGAAAATAACTGATCAAGCTCATAACGCTCCCGATTGCACTGTGTTGTCAGCTTGTCTCAGGTATTCTCTGCAGAGCTATTTCATATAAGAGCAAACACGGAAAAAGTCACCAATAGCCTCATACGTGGTCAAATACAAAACATTTGATTAAACAATTTGAAGGAACTCCTTTAAGGCAACTGTCAACATAACCAGCTGTAGACAATCTTTGAACAGTTTATAACTTGGTTTTTATTTTTTTATATTTACCGTTTAATATCGGAAATAACCACAGGAAGCAGTGGGGGAGCTGGATTGTACATAAACGTGTTTGTACCCATTCTGTGTCTACTGTTGTCTGCTCTTAACTTTTATGATGTTGTACATTAGTGTAGTAGTATAGGGTGTTTGGCATTAAAGTATCCTTTGAATAGACTGACATGTTTTTGTCTTGTTTTTCCCACATTCCCGACACTGTTTATAATAAAATAACCATTGGTGGAAAAGAAGTATTTAGACCTAATTTAGACTAGCAGCCACATCTATGGTGAATCAGATCTGAGCCACATCCAGCTTGGAATCTGAGTCTTTGTTTAAATGATTCATGTGATCAATCTGTTTTAAACCTTGATGTGAGATAGATCTGACTAAGGCTGGAACTGGCTGCCAGTGTAAATCAGGCCTAAGTGCAATTGCAAGTTCACGTACAGTAAAATATTTTACAATATTTCTTCCGACCATTTTTGTGAGGTACATGGCACTCTGTTTTTTTTTTAACATTCATAGATCATAAATCCACGGGGAAACGGACCTTTGCTCTCGCCGTCATGGATGTCTCTGATCGAACCCACGACTATTTCTCTCTCAGGTCCAAGGTAAACCGTATTCCATTTGTTTGATCCGCAGCCAGCCCAGGACAGAGAGGCCTTATGGTGGAGGCCAGGAGGTATCCCTTGTTGGAACAGGACACGCAGCACATGTGGAAGAATCGCTGCATGAGGTAGAACAGGTGTACACCTCCTTCTGACATCCGTGATGGTGGAAATCTTTGCAATTATCTAAAATAAAACAAAACAAAATAAATTACATAAAAGTAGAGAAAGGATGATATTTTTGATTTTAGCTACTTTTTGGGGGGAGTTTTAAAGGGATATTTCACAAAAAAAATAATCAACTACTCTAGCTTAAGTGAACACCCGTGTGTGTGTGTGTGTGTGTGTGTGTGTGTGTGTGTCGATTCAGTATGTAGATATTTGATCATTTTAGCTGCCTGCACCTTTCCTATACTCTACCTTTTTTTTCTGGTGACAGATTTTGTCGGGGGGGCTGTACGGAGGCTGCTACATTTTCCAAAACAATATACAGTATTAAAACTAAATTAAATCCCACAGCCACCTCACATAATAGGACAATATCGGTCACCAGATTTATTTAGGGTTTGTAAGGGAAGAGGGGGCGCAGCAGCTAAAATTACCGGTAATAGCAAATCTCAAAATACTGAATAAAGCAACTTCAACTGCCTGGGGTGCTCATATCAGACTTTTGTGGAATATCCCTTTACGAAGGCTGGATAGGCTGCATCATGTTGTTCTCTGTATGACCATCTATGAGATGAATTCACCTGAGCTCTTCTTCTCCAGCTCAGACACTGTCTCCTTAATCCAGCAGTTGCTTCACAAATGGGGTTGAACTTGTAATAATTTGAAAAATGGTGAAGTGGTGCTTTAAAGTATAAAATCAACCGATCAACATTGAGGCCACTCATCAAACAAAAGAATTAAATGATTGGATAGCAATTAATTAGCTTCTCATTATAGAAATAAAGATCTACGGTATTAACGTTTTCTTACCTCTAATCAGGTCATGCCGGTATAAGTCCTCATGCTGCAGAGTAACAACAGCCTTCATCCTAAAGTCTCACACTTGGTCTCTCAGCTCATCACAAGGTCAATGAATATTATGTTTTAAACTTCTATCAGTGTTTGTGGGATAGCTGCTGCTGTGTTTTCTATAACGCGCTACAGCAAACGTGTCCCGGAAGCTATACCATGCAATCCATGTCGTAACCATGCCGGCTTGGGTTGACATTTTTACGCGAAGTCCATTTTTGCCACAGACAAAGAGTAACAAAGAGCTAGCTTATAATGGCCATAGCAGCACTGTGTACAACTATTACCAGTCCACTTAGTTTCATTTGTATACACTCAAAGTTAAGACAATGGGGTCCTTGCGAATATATAAAGCAGATAGAACACTGCCTTCATTATTTGTGTCATTTCTTTGCTAAATGGACCCCTGCTTCAACATTTTTAAGACAACTAGAAAAAAGACAAAAGACGAGGCAAAATGTGTACCCGTGATGTGGCCTTGTGTGACCCTGGCTGATGTTTAGGCTCCACACGATATAAGTATTTAGGCCACTGCACGGTGTGTGTGCTTGTGCATGCGTGTGCGCAAAACTACCGTTTTCACCCCCTTTTTATTTTATGAGGAACTCAAAATAGCAGATCTACAAGCTCACAACAGGTTGCACTACAGCGTGTTCTGGGCTTGTAAATCTATTTGCGGGAGTGTTGTGAGTTTACTTACTTACTTATGCTCTTCGCCCCCGATGGGGCATAAGGCATCGATAATGTTGCTCCACCTATCCCGGTCTTTGGCAGCCAGTTGTGCCGTGCCCCATGAGAGACCCATCTCCAGCAGCTCAGCTTCCACCGTTCTACAGCCAGGTGATCTTAGGTTGGCCTCGTTTCCTTCTCCCTGGGGGTGTCCACCTGAGGGTCACTTTGGGGATCCGCTCTGGGGGCATTCGTAGTACGTGTCCAAGCCATTTTAGATGACGGTGTTTAACTTCTGTGGTCACATCTCGGGAGCCAGTCTTTGAGTAGAGATCCTTGTTGGAGATTTTGTTGGGCCAGAATACACGGCAGATCTTTCTCAGGCAGCCATTATGGAAAGCACTGACCCTGCTCATGTCACACTTGGTTATGCGCCAACACTCTGACCCGTTTTGAGACTGTATGTATTGGATTTCCAGATGTTATGGAGTCTTGTGAATGTGCTGCGAGCATGACCAAGCCTACGCTGGATGTCCTTCTGTGCGCCATTGTCCTTACTGATCAGACTCCCCAAATATATGAAGTCGTCGACAACTTCCAGCAGTTCATCATTTATGGTGATGTGTGTCTGAGTGGTGGTGTTAATGGTCATCACTTTGGTTTTGGCGGTACTGATGATGAGGCCTGTCTGTAGGGCATATTTGGTGAGTCGGTCAGTTGTTTCCTGCAGATGTTGTGCGTTTGTGGACAGGACAGCAAGGTCATCCGCAAAGTCAATATCCTCCAGGTGGCTTGAAAGGGTCCACTGGATGCCTTGACGAGTTGCGAGTTTAAATGTCTGAAAATACACATCAACATGAATCCAACATTTTAATAGTAAAACTAACATTAATTTGATGGTATTTTTGTCAAACAGGTCTACTGTATGCTATCTATGAAGATGAATCTCCAATAATATTTATACAGTATTTTGTGGCCTTCCCTGCTTAATCTCTCTGCTTTAGGGGGACCTTGGTCTGAAAAAAGATTGAAGACCCCACTGAAGTGTAACATCAAAGAGGCCCATTGGACCGCCAGCTATACTGTAGGTAAAACAAGACCCTGCTAGAAATGAATTGAATGAACCATTGTCGTCATCATGCATCATTTGTCTCAACTCTGAATTGTATTAGGTATTGATTAATTATTTCTTCACAATCAATGCCCTTTCATACACAGGATGATGCAACATGTTATTATGATTTATACAAGCCATTCATTATTATCCACTTTCAACATGGCATCCCTATTTTGGAAATGTTATTTTAGGTGTTACGTTTTTCAAACCTGTTCTCTTTTCACTCCCATACAAGTAGTGAGTCTACAGGCTCTTGTGTGCTATGTTAAAAACTGTGATATAGTATTAAGCTTAGCCTGTCGCAGCCAATGGTAACTCTTTCTCTACAAGCCCTATGTCCAGCACAGCTTACATTGAGCACTTCAATTGAAAACTCATCTGTCCGTGTCCACCAGTCATCAAAACATCTGTATTTGTCGCTGTGACACTGATTAGCATTTTTGAATGTTGCTTACGATCTGTCCTCAATCTAAACCAGAAAGGATTCAGGCATGTGCACTCAGACATTCCACCATTCATGAATGGGTAAATCGTGTTGCTATAGGAATGCCATGGCATTTTGTTGTTTGAGTCATTTACAACACCAACAGAGGCATTTCATATCATATGATCCATACCTTCTCAATGGAATTGTATGTGCTCATTTTTTTTATATCAACCACTGTTTGAAAACAATCTTATAGATCGAGGAAGATAGTGTGTAAAATCATATGAACAAAAGGTAATTGTCAACAGGGATGAAAATACCTGCTGTGGTTGTTGCCAGCAACAACCACACTTCTATATTCACAAGTTACAAGTTAAAAGCCGTAATTCAAAATGTACTTGAGAGTAAAAGTATAAAGGTATTGACATCATTATACTTAAAGTAAAAAGTAAATATACTCATTCCATAGTATGTCCCCTTTTAAGTTTTCAAATGTATAAAATATCATTTGAAATTAGCAAGCGGCACATTGAGATACATTGTGAGCTTGTCGATGGGCTATTTTTTTTTTTTTTTATTTATGTGACCAATTAGTAGTTAATGTACAGTATGTTTGGTGGTAATAATAATCAAAATCTACAAGGTACCTATTATTTTTTAGTAAAAGAAATGGAAATTGAAAAAAAGTCTAGTAAAAGTACCTCAACATTTTATGGTACCTGAGTAAAAGTATACTCACTTGATACCAAGCTTTATACCAATTGAGCATGACATCAGAAAGTCATTTGATATGGACTGGAGTGCATATAACAGTTTGCTGAGACAAAAGCATGCAAGGTCACATTTTTGTCTCCTTCCTTTCACACTTTGTATGGGTGGTATTTTATTTAAGACAAGTTTTATTTGATAGATGAGTAACCACTGCACTGCCTAAACACAAGCATAATACATGGTCCTTTCCAAAAAATTAGAATATCAACGAAAAGTTGGTTTATTTCCACAATTCCATTCAAAATCCCGAACTTTCATTAATTATAGATCCAGTGCTCATATTGTAAATGATTTCAAGTATTTATTTGTTTATTTTTACACAATTTTGGCTTCCAGCTCATAAAACCCACCAAATCAGGATTTCAAAAAATTAGAATATTTTATGAACCAACTAAAAAAAATGTGTTTTAAACATGAAATGTTGACTCTCTGAAAAGTATATGAATGTATGCAGTTAATACTTGGTCTGGGCTACTTTAGAACAAATTATTTCATTAATGGGGCGGGGCATGGAGGTGATCAACCTGTGGCACTGTTGAGGTGTTATGGAAGCCCAGTTTTGCTTCAATAACAGCCATAAATGAATTTGTATTTTTCAGTCTTATGTCTCACACCTTCCTCTTGACAATACAACCCAGATTCTCTGTTGGGTTAAGGTCAGGACAGTTGGCAGGTCAGTTAAGCGCAGTAATGCCATGGTCAGTACAGCAGCTACTAGTAGTTTTAGCTCTGTAGGCAGGTGCCAAATCGAGCTGGAAAGGAAAATTAGCATCCCCATCAAGCTTGTCAACATACCGAAGCACAAAGTACTCTGAAAAGATGGCTGTGTTGAAGTTTTCAGCCGATAACATGGCCTAAATCATGTGTTTTGCCATGTCCAGTCTCCAAGCCATGTTATTGGCTGGTGTTAATCCACTGACAGTGAAAACTCACCAGTGGTTGCAACACAGCCATCTTTTAGAGTACCCTATGCTTCGGTATGCTGACAAGCTTCATGGAGATGCTAATTTTCCTTTCCAGCTCGATTTGGCACCTGCCTACAGAGCTAAAACTACTAGTAGCTGCTGTACCGACCATGGTATTACTGCGCTTAACTGACCTGCAAACTGTCCTGACTTTAACCCAACAGAGAATCTGGGTTGTATTGTCAAGAGGAAGGTGTGAGACATAAGACTGAAAAATACAAATTCATTTATGGCTGTTATTGAAGCAAAACTGGGCTTCCATAACACCTCAACAGTGCCACAGGTTGATCACCTCCATGCCCCGCCCCATTAATGAAATAATTTGTTCTAAAGTAGCCTAGACCAAGTATTAACTGCATAAATTAATATACTTTTCAGATAGTCAACATTTCATGTTTAAAACACATTTTTTTTAGTTGTCTCATAAAATATTCTAATTTTTTGAAATCCTGATTTGGTGGGTTTTATGAGCTGGAAGCCAAAATTGTGTAAAAATAAACAAATAAATACTTGAAATCATTTACAATATGAGCACTGGATCTATAATTAATGAAAGTTCGGGATTTTGAATGGAATTGTGGAAATAAACCAACTTTTCGTTGATATTCTAATTTTTTGGAAAGGACCTGTATATACTGCAGTACAACACAGTGGGTTTATTTTATTTTTGTCTTTGCTTACATTATTGATATTTCAGTTGCAATATGCTACTGTTGTCAGACCACTTTGTCAGTGATCATGCTCTGTCCGTGCATATCATCGCCACACATGCATTTCTTGCAGCACAGTAGATGGTATAGTGGTCTGTCTCATAGATGCCAGCCATGTAGTGATTGTCACAGAGGTGAGATTTGATGTGGTTTTGGCACTTCACATCTAAAATAAATAAAATAAAATAAACCAGAATAATTACAAGTTTATGTGAACAAATGAAATGAATAAAATTTGAGCTTAATTGTTTTTGAACATGTTAAAAATTAAACAGAAAAGTGAAAGAATGAAATATAAATATAAATGTTTAATAAAGAACAAGCTTCACTGCACAGCGGCAACAAAATAGCAGGCTATGCCTAATATCTCAGTTGTTCCTAATGTAGTATTACGTGGAAGCGGGAATCGAACCCGGGACTCCCACTACTTTTATTTAAATAAAAGTAAATAAAGTACCAAAAGAAAAAAACAACTTGTTTTATTTCTATTCAATTCAAAGGTTTCATACTTCATATGCATGAGAAAACATGTTATCATAAAGCACAATACAACAGCAGGCCTATACTGGTTTGTGTTGTTTTTTTCAGCCCCCATGAGGACAGACGCAGGAATCCGCCTCTGAGTGAGATGATGGAGTAACTACCTACATGCTGTATAACAAACAAGATAAAATAGAAGAAAACAATTACTTAATAGCTTCAGCAACAATAAATGTGCCCTTTACTTGTTCAAACTATTAAGACCAGCGAGGCCGATCAAATGCCCCCACAATGTCTGTTAAAATAACAAGCGTCAACAAGTAAATCAGTCAAATGTAGGAATAACTACAGGGCAAAAGGCAACATGCTTTTAAAAGTGATCAGTGAAATGAGATATCGGCAAATAAGTGAGTGTATTCTCACTTATTTGCTGAGGTAACTGTTTAAAATCACAAATGCTAACTTGACCTTTAGTATATACATAAATAAGTTAATGTGTCCAAAAACAGTATACACTATACAGCCTGCACTTTGGCTTTGTAGGGCAGTATAGGCTGCTTGTGTGGACTTCAGCCATATGAAAAATACACTTCTGTATGTCCTCACTGGCCTCCCAGGATGTGTATTCAAGTCCTGTTTAAATGATGTCAGTATCATTTAAATTGAGATCAAAATAAAGCAGGCTATGAAATACCTCAAAATTATACGCACCACTTACGTATAAGTGTGTAAGTACAAATTGTGGTCTGTAGCAGTCTGTCCAAGTGGCCTCTATTCGCTCGAATGTTTTGTTAAACTGTCAGATTATTTGTATAACATTCAACATTTGCCCTTGACGTGATAAGAGTTAAGTTCATACACTGTGGTGCACTTTGTGAAACATTTTAATATTGAACAACTTTCCTGTATCACAGAACAGTTATTTAGCATTATCATTATGCAAACATCACTTGGCCTTCCCTGCATTCCCTTCTCTTCTGTGGCGTGCACTGAGGATATCTGATCTACATGCTCACAACTGCCTTGCGCTGTGGTGAGCTTGTAGATTTGCTATTATTGTGCACAGCTATATTTGGTAATCTGTCACTAGCTGAGGGACGATATGAAAATGACTGGCATATTATTTGATCAGAGCTGACCAGTCACCAGTGACTACAGTTTCACAGGCTGAGTCTGCTGACCAGTGATGATGGGGAAAGTATTTTATTGTAAAGTGTATGTAATTTTAAGGTCAATTATTGACTTGGTTATTTACATTTTTGGCATTTTAATAACCCTGTACTTCTACTCCACTACATGGCAAATGTTAGGTTTTACCCCACTGGAATTATTTCACAGATTCAGCTATTTTTATAGACTAATAGATAGATAGATAAAACATTCATCTATCAATGTAATCAATTTTATAATCCTCTAGCAAAGAAAATTAGTAAAAAAAAAAAAAAAAAAGAGAGAGAGAGAGAGAGAGAGAGAGAGAGAGAGAGAGAGAGAGGGAGAGAAAAAAGAAAAAGAAAATCTGAATTCCTCATATAATGGACAGTGAAAACATTAACAATTATTTTCATTTTCATCTTACAAGTAACCTGCCTGAATATAAGTGCAGTTCCTACTGTATCCTCCAAGTGCCGCTGTTGTCACATCTTATCTAGTCTAGGTGGCGAGATCAGCGGCTGACAACTTCGTTTACTTCCATGGTTCCACTGGACTCAAGGAACAGCCCAGCTGTACTCACCTTAAATCCCTTTATGTTCGATCGTGTTCTAGTACAACATAAACATTAAAGCGGCTTTAGTCGTCACGTCACTGCAGAGTAGACTACTTTATAAGGATTGGCGTGTTGCGTACATGTCCTAAAATAGCTGTTATTTGCGCCGCCCTAGTTGAAAATAACGTTTTTCCAACTCCATTTTGTCCCTATTCAGGCTGCTTGAACAGCTGCTCGAGCGTTCAGTTTCTGACCCCTCACTGTCGCTGTTCTGCTACCAGATGGCGCTGTGGGTGAGATCATCCTCACACAGGTATTATACCTGCATACGTGACGTCACACGAACGCTCCAAACGATGTCAACAGACACGCGGAAGTTAGTTCTATAAAAAGACTCAAACATTCCGGAGTATTTCACACTGTGATGGAATTATGGCCAATCAGTTAATATGACCTTGTTAGGTTTATTGTTTTTCATTATGATGAGTGTTGTTTTGACATATCTTTGCCTGTGATCCCGTTCCTCCACTCTCGACATGTTTTTCAAAACTCCAGAGGTAAGAAGACTTGTTTTCATTCAACTTTCGTTCAGTCTTGCAAAGTCCTGCAAGCATTTCCAAAGTTCTGTATTTAAAGCCTAGTTTAGAGATTATAAGAACTACTGTGAGATTAGTGTTCAGATGTAAACAGATGTGCTCAACAAGTTCGAAATCATTTTTAAAACCTGTTTTTTGTTTTAATCCACCTAAAACAGTGAGCAATCGTGTTGTCTCAGATAATATGCATGTGACACTTGCTCAACAACTTGTTTCTGACACACATTCATTATTTTTATTGTCTTCAATAGACTTTATTACCCCATATCCTATGTATGTTGTGTTGTAGTTGTTTACATTTGCAGAGTTTGATTCCTGGCACATATGCTAATTTATTTATATGGTAAACATGATATTATGAGAGGAAAATGCTTATTGCATTAAAGGTATTTCCAGCTCTGAATGTTTTTGGCCAGTTTAATCCTACATTAATATACCGTATTTAAATCCTATAATGTGGGAATGAATAAGAGATGTAAAGAGATGAAAACAAAAATAATATATTTAAAATGCATCCCCATAATGCAGTGGTCACATGCTGTAGGTGTAGGGATTAGGTTGTAGGGATATTTAATAACTTTGTTATTTGAAAATGCCCACTGCATTTGACTTTAATTTTACAGTATTGCATCCTGCCTGATGGTAACTGGTCAAATATAGTGCAAAGAGGATGGAGTAATTGTACACTTAATTAATTGCCTTTTTGGTTATGGTTGGAATAAAGTTGGAATAGTTTGTCTCCAAAGATCTCACTAGCCCAGGGGCGGGCAATTATTTTTCCCAAGGGGCCAAATGAGATACATAAAATATTGTGGAGGGCCAAGAAGACTAAAGGCTGAACTGCGTAATATTAATTTAATTTAATTTAATTTAAAAATAAGAGTCTGAGTTAGACCAACCATTTTGGGCTCTCTATTTATTCAGTATTTGAACCACAGGGGACATTTTAGCCCCACAGACCCCAAAACTAAAGATTTCTTTTGCTTTTGTCCACAATACCAGGCTGGATTTCACAAACAAAACAGTCACACATACAGATCAAAATGACCATTAATGTTCTATATTTTCTAGTTGTGTAGACTTGGGCTAGTTCAGCTGATAAATATTTTAACTATTGAGAGTGTAAAAATGAAACCAAATGGACCCTTGCGGGTCCATTTGGTTTCATTTTTACGCTCTCAAAGAGTTACATCTGGTTAACCAACTTTCTATATTTAACTGGAACTCTCAATGACGACTGGTGGTCCCTGGACCACTGGTTAAAAACCACGGTACCCTTCCACGGGCCGGTCAGAGTCAGCCAGAGGGCCGCATTTGGCCCCCGGGCCGCATAATGCCCAGGTATGCACTAGCCTATAGTTGACCACCTGGGTGAACCTATTTTATCTCTAATTGAAAGTTTTTCCATTCCATGAGACAAATGTGAGAACACTCAGTGAGTGAATGTCATGGTCTGGGTGTGTTTATTATATCTCACAACATGTGATACATTAGGGAAATGTCTTCTTGATTGTGATCTAGAGCGAGAGAGAGAGCGATCTTTGTATAAGGTCATGTGTGACTGACTCACTGACCTATTGACAGATTTATTGTTCTTGATACCCATGTAGGCTTTCATTTTCGTGTCTTGGTTGGCTCCATGCAGACTACTGCCTACAACCTAGTTTATTTTTAGTCTCAGGGAGCTTGAAATTGAATAGAAATTGTATGTGTGTGTGTGTGTGTGTGTGTGTGTGTGTGTGTGTGTGTGTGTGTGTGTGTGTGTGTGTGTGCGCGCGCACTATGTGTGTGTATTGGTAAACAGCTAATAGGTCAGTCACAGATACTGCAGAAGCTGCAGGTAAACAGGTTCTGTCTGTCAGACACACCCAGGTTAAAGGTCCAGTGTCAAGGGTTCAGTCTGACTGAGTCCTGACTTGGATACAACACTGATAACACCATGTTTTATTACGCTACCTACATGGTTATAAACTTGTTACAGTTATATTGTAGATTAAGTAGTGAAGAAGCTATTTATATATAGCCTAGCGTGTGAGGGACTAGCGTGTGCGGGGCTGTGCTTGATAACAGGCTTGGTAAGCCCACGCTTATTGATACCAGATACTCAATAAGCTTACCGATACCACGTACTCGAGAAAACTTGTTATCAAGTTTGTAATCGTCTCGTTTTGAATTCCATCCCTACTGGAGACCCAACATGGCTAGTGGCATGAGGTCTTGTGCTAGATCACTTCATGAATGGCCCCAGGCGTCTTTATGGGTTGAAAGAATGACATTCCATGTCTGCTTCCATTGGTTTTGAGCCATGGAAGGTTCATTGTTTACCTGATATCCTATACTTCCTATACCTACAATATATTATTTTGATAGTATAGTTTAGAGTTTAGACTGATGCCAGGTTCTTGGTTTACCTGTGATCCTAGTTTACTGCATTCTGTGTATGTGTTTGCCTTGCTTATTCTAAGTCACTCTGAGTGTCTGCTAAATGACTACAATGTCAGTAGTGACTAGTGACTGTTGGAAGGCTCAATCTGCAGAACGAAAGAGATGGAAAGTGAGTTTTGTTTATCAGTTGGGGGCGAGTTGGGACCTGTTGGACTAAAGCCTGAGAGAGGTGCTAACCACAGTGATCATTGTAAACCTGTTTAACCCAACCTTTTGCATGTGTCATTTGAGATTTTATCTACCGGTATAAACAAACATTATAAAGGAATTGAGTTGTTGTCGGGCAAAATCCTCTTATCTCTTATGAATGCAGAAACCCCCTCAGGACCCCAGGGGTTCTTTGACCCCACTTTGAAAGCCACACTGATTTAAAATAAACTCAAGCAGGCGTGCTCAATGCTTTTCAGGCCTAAGCTCCTAGGGCTATTTCTACATAATGCTGTCCTCATAGTACACAGTGATATAGGCAACACTGCTGTGTAATGTTGTCTTTTATAGTAGGCTATACAGCAGGGTAGTTGCCCGGTTCCGGCAAGCTGCTCCAGATCCAAGTCGATAAATGACGGAGGTACTATGTTCCGGGGCATCGCCTGGAACATCCAGAACCCCAGAAAGGCGCCCAGGTGACCAGGCCGGTTTCTCGCCAAAATGGACGAGAAATGACCGTTACTGTGTTGCAGCTTTCCGTGCTTGGACATTCAGATCCACAGACAGACACAGGGGCAGACACATAGTACACACATTGGCACTTAATGGAGCAGTTTGGCACTGCTCAAAAACTAGGGCAAAGGGTGGTTGCAGAGAGTGTCAGCCTGAATCCCAAAAGGCAAATGTCTCCCTCCAGGCCAAGTGGGCCCTAGATGTTTGCAGGTAACTTCTCTCAGAGGAGACTCGGTTCAAATCTTGGGTGTCACATAACATACGCAACACTGCTGCCAGCCTACATCTGTACTAATCACATAATAATGTGCAAGTACCATGTTGATGAGTAGTACACCTTTGGCTCTGGGCAAACCTGAATAGCACACCCAGAATTAATTTGTTAGCTGCAGCTGAATTGCGCTCTAGCCTGTCTTGTTTTGTCCCTTTTGGAACATCAACTGAAAAAAACAACACACATGCTTTATCATGCTCTATAAAGCATACAATCCCTGGGACAAAACATTTTCAAATTGCTTGCATGACATGGTCAAGACTATATCAGGAGCCGATTCTACATGGTTTGTGGTTACGGGTCACAGTCACCTACAACATCAAGCATCTATTAAATATACCCATTTGGCGAGAGTGGCTTTTGCCTGTCCACCAGATCCTAATCTGTTTAGCCATTTTGGGAGGTAGTCAATGCTTTCCTCCCACGAGTGACTCTTTCACTACTTGTGCTCTGTGTTCTGATGGGTGGGATGATCTTCAAGATTTGTTTTGATGGATTTAGAGGGCAATGACAGAAGAAACCTTAATAATTAATATTATTAAGGTTTAATAAAATATATTAGGCGATAAATAGGGAATAAGAGTTTGGTTTTGCTAAAGATGGAGTGCCATGTTTTTTTTTCACGCTAAAACATGATCATCAGGTATTATTGTAATATGAGGAAGAAGATTTTTTCAAAAAAAGTGTACACTGTACAGTATATGTTAAAATGACGTTTTTATGTGGGCAGCCTCACCAGTTCATTAAGTATGCTTGGTTTGCCTGGTGGGTGGTGATGGGTGGAGATCCATCTGAACTGAAGCCACACCCACAGCTGTAGTTGTATGATAAAGGGGGAGGAGTTAGGGGAGGGGCTGATGATGTGATGTCACTGTATTACAGTTTTTTTCATTGGCACGTTTAACTGGAAAGGTTCAGCCCTCAGGAAGAAACCCTAAATCCAAAGGGAAGACATCATTGCACGTATACAAACTACACCAATGGGTCTAATTAAGTACTGTCACCTATTAAACATGTACAAATTCGGAAAAAATACAAATATCATGCCACTTCATCTTTAATTTCTGATTCGCCTGCTCCGATAACACACAAGTAGCCCATGGCCTACTTGTGCTCAACGCACAAGCGTGAACTCTGCCGAGGGCTAATCTAGTTCAGTTCTGTCCTGCTTGCTGCATTTTGCAGGGCGTACAGACAGTCTGTATGGGTGTAGATTTCAGGCAGTAGTGATAAAGGGCAGCTAGCATTGAGGGTGGGATCCAATTTATTTTCATGAGCATCTCTCTCCCGTACTAGGCAGACATACTTGTCAGCAGACTTCAGAGTCTGTGGGTTAAGACCCCAAGGTTGCGCCAGTGAGCTTGATGAAGATGTTGTTCCTCGCACTCACTTTGCACTTGAACTTCTCAATGTTTTTTTTTTTTTGTAAAAGGGAGGCATCTGTCCAGGGTCACCCGTAGGTACACTGCACAGGTGGTCTCATTGTTAAAGTGATCGGTTCTTGACCAGCTGACCTTCAGTACTGTAAGGATGGCAGTAAGGGACACACCTGACTCAGATGGATTTGTACAGTATGTGGTTCTTTTGATAGTAGGGTGAGCTTTTGAGAGTCTGTCTTCCTCAACTTGTGAACCTATGTGAATATCAAAGACGTGGTTTCTACAGTTACTGTTAAAGACACGTCTTTGCCTTGAGATAGACGTACAGTATGTAGATTGTTTGGTTGCAATGCTGTCCAGTCCCCTTCCATATTAAGCTGTATTATACATTTGTTATCGTCCACCAATGACTAGAAGCTCTCATCAGCTCAGTGAAAGAATTACCTCACCACCATTTTCATATTACCTCAGTTAGTGGCAGATTAGCAGGTGTTATAAAATACTTTTGAATTCAGGAGGTGTTTGCATAATGATAATGCAAAATGACTGTTCCTATGATAAACACACATTTGTCCATTATAACCAACACAGTCGGACAGGGCCCACAGATTCCACACATCCATATTTGGACAGTTTTCCTCTCCATAATACATTGCTAAATTGAAAATTAAGATTTAAAAACATCTCTAAATCAAACCATGTTTAATTGTGTGTCTGCAGGAGGACATTGAGCTGTGGAACAGACGAGATGGACAACCTCTACTTCCAGTTCTGGTGAGACTCTGTAATCCACGTTTCTTGCCACATGTGGTGATGACATGGCAGAGTGCCGTGCCTGCTTTCAAGTCAGTGAGATAACAAAAAAAGTATTCATAGCACCCGCTACAGATCTTGTCGATGGGCAACGTACTGTATACTGAGGTTATAACATTTCTATCATTTTTGTCAATTCTGTCAGTCTGTCTGTCTGTCTGTCTGTCTGTCTGTCTGTCTGTCTGTCTGTCTGTCTGTCTGTCTGTCTGTCAGGCCACACAGATGTCATATGACTATGTGCTGGTTTCTGATAAACTGGATGACCTGGAGGAATCCCAGAAGTCTCAGCGGCAGAAAGACTTCATTGGACAGCTGGAAATGAAGAAAATGAAAGTCACTGTGAGTTTGTATAACGGTTCAAGGGCCCCCAAACGATTAGTTTAATAACATTGTTTTCTCACAACAATAAACAAACAGTAAACAAACCTTGCTGTAAGTGTACTGTATATTCATTGGCAAATAAACTGTCCACTGAGCAATCTTCGTTTCTGCACTCACCTATGCTCACGAAGTGTGGAAAGAATAAGTTTGCGGATACAATCGGCCAAAAGAGTACTCTCCTACTGGTGGCTGGCAGCTCTAAGCAGTTGAAGATCATCTACAACGGATGGATTGGCAGACATTGGCCAAGTTGGCAATATTTTCTAAGAGGCAAGAAATAAACATGGGACATTCAATCTAACAAATGGACTGCTTTGAAGCCCTTTTTGCCTTGACAGATTTTTCCATCTTTGAACTTCCCGAAAATAAACCGTAAATGACTCAACAGTCGTACGAAAAGGCCCAACTTGCAGTAGACTACAGTATGCTTTATTTATTCCACTGTTAGGTTCCTAGCTAACATATGATTCATGATGACGATTTTTGTCCATATCATCTTTTATCATGTTCTTTGCATACTGTAAATGGCTCTGGTTTAAGAGTGTCTGCTAAATGCCTAAATTGTCATTGTGTGTAGAGGATTCTTCATGACGACAAAGTGTTCTATGGAGTGCTTGCTCCCAACGATGTCTTTGAACAATACAAGTATTTGCTGAAGGTCTCTGACACCTGCAACTGGAGGAGCGACCCAAAGGGGGCAATACCACACGCTACACGGTAGGTTATAATAAATGCACCCACCATTCAGTATTCTTCATTTTGTCATTTAAACCCCATCAAAAAAATGTCTTATAGTAATACATTTTTGCCAACACAATCTACTGTATGCATAAAAGTTTCATGCCTTTTAATAAGGTCATGTTTTATGCTTTTGCCACTGACAATTTCCTATAGTTTGTTTTATAATATGACACATGATTGGTCTTATGTGTTATTTAAACCCCATGTAAAAAATGTCTTATAGTGATTATTGTGTCTCCTTGTCTCCTCCAGAATAAGAGTTACACATTTCATCCTGCACAACACCTTCATCAACACTGGAGGTAAGTAAGAAAAGGATAGACGGACAGACAGACAACGGACAATGTTCAGAAAGAGATCTACTGCCGGGGTATTAAACAAGAGATGTAGATACTGTAGATGAATAAGGGACCCTAGTCACCCTACATCTACATTACATCTATAGATTTATAAATCTATAAATCCAAGTCTTTGTATGTACAGTATGTATGGGCATCGCTCTACTATAGAATAATATTGTGTTGCAAATTAATCATAGCAAACTTCCTGAAATTGTTTGACATTGTCATCACTGGTCGTGACCACTGGTCGTGGTCGCAAAATGATTTCGTGGCAGTTGGAAAATAACATAAATCAGTTGCGACCTTTGGGCCACTGGTCGCGACTGTTGGGCTATTGGTGAGATCATCCTATTTGGGCTATGGCAGACACTCATGATCATTGGATTGGGAGCTGAACTACGTTGTACGTGATTGAGCTTGTAAATTGGCTATTTTCACAGATTGATCTCTCCAGAATAAGCAAGTGGTTAATACCTCCACCTGGCTGAACATCTGTGTTTTTCTCACAGAGAACCTGAAAGAACTGCTGAACAAGGGTGTGTTCGAGACTGTGTTCTGTCTGCATGAGGTGAGTGAGCATACTGGAGCCATATGTCTCCTGACGTCACTCGCTCCTACCCTGGGTCAGAGAAATAATGTCTATAGAAAATAACGTTGGGTCATCTAAGAATCGTCTCGTATAAGAATTATGACCCAAAAAGTAGGTCATATTGTTGCCTCTGTATGGTTTCCGAGTCAGTCAGTCTGTTTCTTTTGAATATTTTATTACCGGTAATTTGTCAGTATTTTCTTAAATGTTTATTTGTGGCTTCACTGTATATGGACAGACAGTAGGCTGACAGACCGCAGGCTGACCCATTCCTATAGATTCAAGGTTAGTTAAGAGCGTTATTTTGATGTGTACATATTGAATCTGTTTTTTGGTCCCTATAGAGGAGAAAGCAAAAGGAACTAAAGAAGAAGTGGGCGCGGTGGTCTGGACTGTGTGTGGGACAACCCATCAGTGATGTCAAGTTAGTTACTGTCACCTTTTCAAACAGTGTCTTTGATCACAGTCAGTCACCACCTTGATGCCACCCTTTATAACTCTGTGTGTGTGTGTGTGTGTGTGTTTGTGTGTGTGCGTGCGTGTGCGTGTGCGTGCGCGTGCGTGTGCGTGCGCGTGCGCAGGAGTTATTTTGGGGAGAAGGTGGCTCTGTACTACCTGTGGTTGGGGTGGTACACCAAGCTACTGGTTCCTGCTGCTGTTCTGGGTGTGATTGTGTTTCTGTATGGACTGGCCTTCTTCAATACCAACCCTTTGATGTAAACACACACACACACACACACACACACACACACACACACACACACACACACACACACAACCTGTGGATATTGCGAGTGACATTTCCCTTTTGTCAACTACGGTATTTATGGACTAGTATGTTTTGCATTCTGTACATACGGCTGTTACCAGCTGGTAATCACT
Organism: Benthosema pterotum; assembly: GCA_039105355.1. NCBI lineage: Eukaryota > Metazoa > Chordata > Actinopteri > Myctophiformes > Myctophidae > Benthosema > Benthosema pterotum. The sequence goes on from CM076966.1 coordinate 16,052,647, forward strand.
GGCTATGAAATTGCACACACACTCCCCGGATGCGAATTCACAGCCTCAGGTGGTGCTATGACTGGCAGATTCACATTTTTACCTGCACTTTTCTGTATCTTAGTGTCTAGAGGCCAAGGAAAAACCTTTTGAACTACATTTTTCACATCTGCCTTTCATAACATCTCCAGGAGACTGACTTTTGTATTTTTTTTGTATTACTCCGTCAGATGCTGTACAATCACAGTACATACACGGTATCTCTATCTCAACTGTCATGTGACAAGACAAATCTGTTTTCATATTCCATTCGGATTGGGTAACAATCAGAATGGAAATATTTTTTGTCTTTCTGGAAACAACACTTTTTCCGCCCACTGTTTTTATACCTTCAAACCTGTGACAAATTATTGATTGTCTTTGTACTGTACATGTTATCATTAGTATGGTATTCCTTAGATTAATATATGTGTTTGCATGTGTGTGTCCGTGTGTGTCCGCACAGAGATGAGGTGTGCGACTCGAACATCATCATGTGTCCCAGGTGCGATAGGAGGTGTAACGTCTGGAAGCTGTCAGACACCTGTACATATGCCAAGGTACAGGAGTCCTCCAGGGCCCTGAAGTAGGCCTGTTCCTTTTCCCAACTCTACGCACATGGTTTAAGTGTTTAACCCATTGCATACAACAATACATGGAATGTATGACCTCGTGTGTGTTTATGGTAGTCACTGACACTCTGTGTTCTATGCAGGTCAGCCTTCTGTTTGACAATGAAGGCACAGTGGCATTTGCCATGTTTATGGCCATCTGGGGTGAGTTTCCTTGCCATGTCTGTATTTTTATGGAGAGACAGCACCATCTGCTGGCTCAAAGTTTCAGTACAGCGATAATGTTCCTGAGCTAGGTGTTACTCTGTATATTATCTTATCTGATGTGATATCATATCTGACCAGTTACATCTGGTTTTACATAGTTCAGTATGAGGTTCACTGCAGAGTCGGTGTCATGGTTCTGTGCGCACACACACACACACACACACACACACACACACACACACACACACACACACACACACACACACACACACACACACACACACACACACACACACACACACACACACAGTCATCGACAAAAATGAAATAAAAACTAAGCCACAATGACTCATACTTAGTCTCTGAACTTTAGTTTAGTTTTAGTAGTCTAGTTTTAGTTGACTAAATAAAAAATAAAATAAAAATCTGTTCTACCCACAGCCACGTTGTTCCTGGAGTTATGGAAGAGACACAGAGCCTTATATGTGGCAAAATGGAAGGTTTATGACTGGTGTGAAGAGGAGGTACTGTCTGTCTGGGAATAATTCAAGTCAAATATTTGCTTCTGGGGATCCCTGGAGCTAATTATTTTAAAATTGGGATCATCGGCGAAATAGATACTGTGTATAGTTTTGGGTGACATGAAAACGCTAAATTGGACTTGCGTTTTAATTAATTGTGTGTGTGTGTGTGTGTGTGTGTGTGTGTGTGTGTGTGTGTGTGTGTGTGTGTGTGTGTGTGTGTGTGTGTGTGTGTGTGTGTGTGTGTGTGTGTGTGTGTGTGTGTTCCAGGAGGAACTCATCCTGCATTTGGTCAATGATCCAGCATGTCAACCTAAAGAGTATAAACACTCCTACCTACGCAGTACCTTGGTCCTAGTGCTGGTCACGTTAATGGTACACACACACACACACACACACACACACACACACACACACACACACACACACACACACACACACACACACACACACACACACTTCCCCATGTGTCACAAGCTTCACAAAAATGAAATCGAGAGCACATTGTAGTTTAGCAGCTGGCGATTTTGTTTGTCTTTCGCCACAAACGGTAATATTTCAGGCGCAATGTGATCAAAAATCACAATTCATGTAGTGTGTTTTCACAAAAAAGATGGACTTTGGAGTATTTTTTCAGAGAAAATAGTGAGGGAAGAAATCATAATGAGTGGATTCTGATGGGCTGCGTGCACATTCCGCCTTGTGCCTGGAGAGACACTGAAGGATGCATAGCAACCTGGGCATACTAGAGGCATGTGCTTGGCTTCTGCCAGTTGATGTAGAAATAAAGCTATAAACCTGCAGCGCCACAGGTTTGACTATCAAAGGGTAATAAAGTAGTGTTAAGAGGCTGTTCCGATAATAGACTACTGAAGTCCTGACATCACTGTGGCTAGAGGGTGCCATTCCCTTGGTTGGTGTGGTTATATTATGTATTGTAACCTCCACAGTGGTGTCATAGATCGCCTCATCTAAGAAATGTGTTGGAAAAATAAACAAATCACCCTGGTGATTGTACTGTCCATGACTGAATGTGTAAACAACCTGAAGACTAGACTTCTGGGCCTGCTGCCTGTGAAGTGACAGTGTTATCCATTGATTGTTGTCTTGATGGAGTGTCTCATAATTGGTGTCTCATAATACTGTACTGGTATGTGTGTGTGTGTGTGTGTGTGTGTCTATGTGCATGCATGTGTGTTTCTGCGCATGCGTAGCTGGTGTTGATCATAGGTCTGGCCCATGTTCTGGTGGTCTTCCGGGTGGTCTGCGCCCCCCTGCTGTCAGAGGGCTCATCAGAGTTCATGAGGGACCACGCCAACACCGTAGCCGTGATGTTGGGCGCCGTGCTGCACTACATCACCATCCAGGTCATGACCCGGGTATGACGTCACTATTTCTTTCATCACCATGATGTCACATGAGCAGGTTATCGCAGGTTTTTCTCTGACGTCCGGGATACACTAAGACAGAATGGCTGCTAGGCGGATGTACCGTTTATTTGCCTGTCCCGCAAGCAGTTCTGTATTTTCTGTTTTGGAGTGGTACAGCCGATCCATTGCATAGCTTTGCATGTATGCCTGTCTATCTTTTTGTTTGAGCACTAAATGTCGTTGATACCATGTTGGGTACATGATCACAAAAGGATTTATGCTCAGATAATCAATGGAACCTGTGTAGCCAGGTTCCATTGATTATAGTGTACCGTTGCAGAGCAGAGCCATTCCGTGCCAATTCCATCCCCAGTGTAGCCCAGCCCTGAGAGTGTACAAAATGCAACCCACAGCACCTACTGGGAGAACTGATTTTCTATTTGTAAACATGTCTCACTGGATGTTGTCTGTCTAGGTGAACAGATGGGTAGCCTTCAAGCTGTGCGAACTCGGTGAGTCTGAGAAATGCAAAACATGATCATTCTCCCTCCTTTTTTTCCTCGCTGTGTAACATTTTCTCCATTTCACCCTTTACCCGAACTGAGGCCAATTTCTATTATGCCTTCTAAGTCAGTGGTTCTGACACTTTAGTGTCTGATTGCTGCGTTGTGTCTTTTAAGAGGAGACTCGGTCATTCGCTGCCACAGAGAGGAGCTTCACCGTGAAGATGTTCACATTCCAGTTCTTCACTCTCTTCTCCTCACTCTTCTACGTGGCCTTCTTCCTGGGCAGGTACGGTATGGTGCTGGAAACTGTAAATAAGTACTCAAGTTGTAGTAGGCTTAACTATACTTAAACGTTTGAGTTTGAATACTTACACCACTCCACTACATCTGCAGTAAGTATTTTACTTACTGCAGTTTTAGTAACAAACCACTAAAACTGGTTTGTTACTAATGAGTTTTTTCCACAGAAACAAACATTACCTCATTTACTGCCAGAGCCCACCAATTGCCAGCAATTTGTAGTATTTTTTCCTTACCTTTAGTAAGGAGAAAATAATTTGTTCACTAATAGTAGGTATATCATACATGTACAGGATAAATGGACATCCAGGCAACTACGTACGCATTGCTAAATGGAGACTAGAGGAGGTGAGTGAAAACAATATCGGATATGAAACATTTAAATTTGTTTGATAGGAATAATTTATGTGTGAATTAAACGCCTATGTCTCCTCTTGCCCTCTCCTCTCATGATCTTCTCTCATCCCCTCTTCTATCCTCTCCTCCCTCATCCTTTCCTCTCCTCTTCAGTGTCATCCCAGTGGTTGCCTCACAGATCTCTTCATCCAGATGGCTGTCATCATGCTGTTAAAACAGACTCTCAACAACATATTCGAGTACATCGGGCCGTGAGTAGTCCTCTGAAATATGTGGTTCCAAAAACAAAAGTCTTATTCACACCTCAAAGGTTAATGGAGTTGTGAAGGACAAAGGGAATGTCCACTCCAAACGCACTCCAGAAAACAACATTTTGGTCCTTACAAAAGCTACTACAGGCTACCATTCATCTACAATGGAAGCCAGTAACATGAGTTTCAAAGATACAAGCTACCATTATTTTCCAAAAAAGCTAGTCACTAAGATGCAGAGTTGGAGGGGTGGTAATTAGTAATTAGTGCTTATATGGTAAATGTATCCTCATTCAAATGGTAATTATGAATTACCATTTGAATGAGGAATGCATTATTTTACACGTCAAAAGTTATATTCTGAATAATATAATAACATAAAGGCCGGTTGTAGGCTACTCATGAAGAGGTGAGCACCGAAAGGTTAGTAAAAACGAGAGATGTGACGTTTCGCTGTCCATTTCTTCGCAGGAAAACTGACGTTTCGCTGTCCATCTCATCACCGAAAACTGGACTATGAATAGGCCTTAAGTGGATCTATGTGTATATTTATTTTCTCAGCTGGCTGAAGCGTTGTTTCCGGAGGAACACGGCCAGGAAGATGGAAAGGAAGTGTGGCCACTGTTACAGGAAGTCATGTCGCGACGATAGCGGTACCGTGGAGCCCTGTGACGTCTGCAAGCTCCGTGATTGGATGAGGAACTACCACCTGGCTGACATCAACTCCTTCAGCCTCTTCAACGAGTTCCTGGAGATGGGTAAGTGACTGCTAGTCATGTGACGAGTGGTGATGGGTATTGTTACTTTCTAAACTAACGCCGTTAGATTATTGGACTACTGTCCCTAAAACTAATCTCGTTAAGTTACAAATTACTTTCTATATGTGGCCAGGGCACTAAGGCCCGGAAACATAAGTAGCCTGACTACGCCACCCAGGAATTTCACCTGAGAAGTTAAGCTAAAACTAGAGATATACAGAAAGCTATGAGATCTACCAGCCCACCGGGTTGGCAAACCTAGGAAGATGGCAGAGATGTGTTTCCAGTTGAATGGATGAGTTAATTTATTCACAATCAGTTCATATAACAGGATGTTCAGGTTATTACAAAAGGCTAATTAAAATTGACTTTAATACAGCAGGTCAAGATATCAGATATATCAAAATGGTTAAAATGGACATCAGGTAGCGGTCTGGGGTCCTGCCGGTGGTCCTGGAAGGGAAGGAAGGTGGGAAGTGAGGGAGGTGCAGGGACAAAGAACAACGCCACCAAAAACACAGCAAACCCCCAAGCTGGGTCACACGCACACTGCAAACGAAACAAAAAGTAAGGTTAAACACACCAGTAAAATTGCACACCAGAAGGAAACACGCTTGGCAGCCCGCAAAGTACCCTGAAAGAAAACCCGACACCAGTGAACCCCCCTCCACATATCCAGAACGCAACCAGCACTTCCCGGTACTACTGTTGTCTTATAAATGTAGCTAGTCAGTCTGATTTATAAATGTTCAAAGTTGGTTTACAAATGAAACAAAGGCATACAAACGAAATCAAATAAACAAAATAATAAAAGGACAAAAACAGCAGTGGCAAGGCAGCCCACAGGTCACCTCCGTTATTGTGCACACACACGCACACACACTACATGCTGGGCAGCAGAACAACCTGAAGACCGGGTCTTAGTAATATCGAACATCTATACACACACTGGGCAGGTGACCCACCATAGCCTGGTTACAAGGCTGAGAACTAAATGAAACGGTGTTCTACAAACATAGGGCAAACGTGCCCTTTAAGTTTCACTCAGCTGATTGGGGCGTTGCGCTGCGTTGCTAATGGCAACCCATGGAGTTCAACCCACTACATATAAAAAGTAACTTAATAGATTATTTTCCGTTCCTGAACACAATTAAAATACTCCTTTTCTCTTTGTTTTTGACGTATGCACAATTTAGTCGCATTGTATTACCAGTGCATGAGTCCACTCATGGAGTAATGAAATAACCAACTCTATGGTCGCACTCCACGTTGCGCACATGAAAACCACCACCACCACCAACGACAACAACAACAACTGCACTCTACAGTGATACGATGTCACCCACTATACCCTGCAGGCTTCTCAATCTCAACTGACCATAACCCAGCCTATGAACTAGACAGTAGTCTATATAAGACAAGGCACGGCGGCCAAACAATGAATTAAACATTACTCACCTAATAACGCAGCCAGAGGATGTACTATGTTTTGTGTTAATCCAAAATGTCATTGTTTACAAGACTTTTCGCAAGTCGTGCATACAGTAGCTGTGTCACTACCCAAGCAGCCAGCGGACTTCCTCTTTCGCGCGCAGTCGGCTTATTCTACACTAACAGAAGGAGGAATATACAGTACAACACCGGGCAGTCTCAAGAAAATGAATTGGGACGAACTATAGTAACAAGTTACTTTTTTGGAAATGTAACTAAGTAACTTACTACTAAATTGCAAAAATAACTCGTTAGGTTACTCCGTTACTAATAAAGGTAATCTGATTACATAACGCCGCTACTGATAACGCCGTTATCCTCTTCACTGGTGAGTGGTGACCAGACACAAATGATGGGTTGCAGGCAGGGAGACAGTGTAATGTGTCAGTAAACTAGGAGCACAGTTATCGGTTTAAACCACTGTTTCCCAAACAGTGGGTCAGCACAATTGTCGGTTATGATTTTTGTGGCTCGCAAGTCCACCCAGGTAACATATGCACATGCACAAGCTCTACAGGGGATACGCAATGAATTAGCCCCCCTCTGATCCTGATTGGATGAAGGCTTTGTCACCCAAAGCCCAAAGTGAAACTAGATTTTTTTACCCCTGCGGTTCACTGGAACTAATTATGGTCAGCACAGTATAATAATGAAAAAACACCAGTATATTTGAATAAGTGAAATCACTGAATATATTTTACCTTTAAGTTAAAATAGCCAATCTACATGCTTTGTAGATCTACTATTTTCACTAGTAGATTGGGTCCTGGGTGGGGGGAAAAGTTTGTTTTTGGGGCACAGGGTGAGTCAATCTAAAAACAATACTATGCAAGCTAACAATACCGTACATTGAAACTAAAGAACAGAATATGATTGATAAGTCTAAACAAAATAATATTCATTATTGGGTATGTAATTACTAATTACAACACCTCGATAGCATTGGGCAGTAACAGAGCAATCTCGTTTATCTAAATTTTGCGTTACCACTTTCTTGAATGAGGCAGGGAAAAACAGTATGTTTACGTAGACAATCTATTTACATGCATACCTCTCATATCTCTGTCTCTCTATCAGTGGTCCAGTTTAGTTTCACCACCATCTTCGTGGCTGCATTCCCATTGGCTCCTCTGTTGGCGCTCCTCAACAACATCTTTGAAATCCGCCTGGATGCCATCAAGATGGTCAGCCTGGAACGCCGCCTCGTGCCCAAGAAGACTAACGACATTGGTGAGGCGCTATGTTTGTGTGTGTGTGTTTGGGGGGGATCCCATCCCAGTATACTTGATGATGGTGCAGGAACCAGAAGTAGGCTGTGTTTTGATGTACAGTATATGGCTTTAATATTTGTTTTTCAACAATGCAAATTTACAAAACAAACATGCGTCAATACCGCCTTGACGCTTTACTGTTTGGAAAATCCTACTGGAGACTGCGTCACTGAATTAAATTATAGATTTAGGAATGTGACCAAAATGGGCTTCGTGACGTGTGTAAAAGAAAATGGGCTACTTTTTGGGTGTACCACTCCATTAATGTTCATTGTGTGTTGATCCTGGCCTGCAGGTATCTGGACCAAGGTACTGGAGGCCATCGGGGTCTTGGCGGTCATCGCCAACGGACTGGTCATCGGGTGGTCGTCTGACTTCATACCACGTCTGGTCTATCGATACCGCTACGGACCCTGTGCTAACGGAACCTCCACATCATAGTAATACACACACACACACACACACACACACACACACACACACACACACACACACACACATCCAGTTCACTCCAGTTTAACAACTTAACCAACAGTCTCTGTGTGTTTGTGTAGCTGCATGCAGGGCTACATCAACGACACCCTGGCCACAGCCTTCATGTCTCACGCGGCCGTACGGGAGGACTTCCTCCCCGATCAGATGGTCACAGAGGAGGGAGTCAATGTCACCCAGTGCAGGTGAGCTCATCCACCACTGTATCTATCAGGTAAAAAAAAATATCAAAAAGAATCTGGCTGCATAGCAAGAGAACCTAATTACAAGGTGTTTGTAACAGGTTCCATTTACATACAGATGTTATATCACTGTATTACTTGCGTGGTGCATTGATATTGTATGAAAGTACATATTTAGGTCACTTGTGTTGTTGTTTATATGTGTGTGCACATTCTTGCAAACAGTTATAGAGACTACAGGAATAACGAGGACTACACTCTGACGTCTCAGTATTGGACCATCCTGGCTGTGCGCTTTGCTTTTGTCATTCTTTTTGAGGTGCGTACTGGATGGATGCTATATACAGGGACCTATATACTGTATCTGTCTTATGAATGCTACACATTGCGGGAGGCCTTAATATACTTGTGATATGGACGATATGCGTCGCAGTGGCTGCTCCACAATATGCGTGGCTATTGTGCCATCTGGCTGGAGTCCAAAGACATGCTGGCTAAAATTTTGACCTTCTTAAAGTGACAGTGAATAGATCATCAGTATGGAACGTCATGAAACAGAGATAAGGTTAAAGTGTTCTAAACAAACTATAAACATCCCATAGACTGCCACACAGTCTGCCATATCACGTAATCATCAAAAGCTATGCATTGGAGATGCTAATGCACCTCAGAAGATTTATACATCATCTTGGCCTTCAGCTTATTTTTTGGGTAAACATAAATTCAGTCATGCATACACATTATTGGGTACATAATTATTTGTAGTGGTTAACATGGTTCTCTTCAGATTGTTCTCTCTCTCTATCGCCAACATAATATACAGTACAGTACCAGAAAGTTAACCTGCCACTCCGTCTCTCTATCATCAGCATGTGGTTGTAGTGTGTAAGTTCATCGCTGCCTGGTTCGTACCCAACAGTCCAATCCGAGTTAAGAACAGAAAACTTCACGACAAACTGGCTCGCCTGAAGGAGGAGCTGAGGTTGGTGTTTAAATACATATACTGTACTGTGTGGTTCAGTGGTAAAGTACCTGCGGACCAACACAAAGGTTGCGGCCACCCGGCTTTGCCAAGCATCAATGTGAACACAATATGTTCTGTATTTAAATATATGAAATCCAAAGTGTGTGTGTGTGTGTGTGTGTGTGTGTGTGTGTGTGTGTGTGTGTGTGTGTGTGTGTGTGTGTGTGTGTGTGTGTGTGTGTGTGTGTGTGTGTGTGTTTTTCAGTGAAATGAAGCGCTTCAACAAGTCCACAGACGTCTAGGCGACCTGTGTTCCGATTTTACCAGGCTCTCCACTCTGGGATTGGTCCGTTTCACACCCTTCTCTCTCTGTTCTGGGATTGACTGTTGACAGACTGTTGTGTTTAGGAACATGGACACAAACTGTTGATTCCGGAACGTCACAGAACAGGCAGCCATTTTGAGACACAGACAGACAGACAGACAGACAGATGGTTGTTGCCTCTGTTGTTGAAAGACTGAAACTAGAAAATGCTACTGTGTTGCTGTCACCACATCTCTGCTTCTCCAGGCCTAGTTCTGCTGTGAAAGTAGCTGACCACCACAACACGCATCACAAGTAACATCTGGCTCCGTTTTTGGATCCTTCAAAATTAGCGTTGCAGAGGAAACATGCTGGTGGTGAATGGATGAATGAATGAGTTAAAGCTGGCAGAAAAAGAAAAATACAAACCGGTACCAAACCACTGTTTTGGAACCAGTGCTCTAAGCTACATTCATCTGCTCAAACTAAACTGCAAATAAAATATCACTCCGATCATTTCGCCCACCCAATAGCAATTGTATTTTTATTGTATTTTATTTCATTGTGTACAATGTTAAAATATATAGTACATATATTGGCACGAATGTACTCCATGCATTGACTACTGCTTGTGTATTTTTTGCAGTGAAAATTGTTGTGCAAAACATAGCAGATCTACAGATACAGATCTAAGCTTTGGTCTGCTGTTTTTCTAAAACTTTGAAAATGAAAATTGTGAGTTAATGAGTGCTTTTTAGTTTTTACTGTTGGTGTTTAAGTATGTTTTGATGCCAATACTTTTGTACGTTTACTTGAGCAAAGTCCTTAAAACAGCCATTTTACTTGTGCCAGGGTATTTATTGTGGTATTGATACTTTTAATTAAAGGAGCACTTCAGTCCTTTTCAAACTCTGTCTTCAGTTTAATTGATTTGAAACATTTTTTTTATTGGTACAGAAATGTCTACTCACTCTGTGACTCAAAGAGGGACTGTGGACAGTTCAGAAACCCATCTACCAGTGACCGCATCAATGGAGATTCCAAGCTAATGGAAACTGCAGGCTTCGTCTTACTGGGAAGTTGGCATGTTATAGCCATTGTTTTCACGTTAATCTCATCTCAGAAAGAGACATAGCAGACAAAAATGAAAATACCAATTACAGTAGAAGATGAGGTTTGTTTAGTCTTTTGAATAAAATACTAATTTAAAAATTTGTTTTAGCTTAATGCTAGTTGTCTAAATATAAATCTACAGTTTTTATCAACAAAATATTTTGGCTGTGGATATTGGCAGTGGTAATGGATTATGGATTACTTGCTTGCTTAGAAACTACAAGCGTCACAGCCCCAAAGCATTCTGAACTTGCAGATCTATTTTCACAACCCGGCATGCAGTCTGGCACAGCCAAACATTAAATTACTTTGTCATGTTTATCTGCTGTGTTGTGCATTCGGCTGATGGATACATCATACAAGGCCACCATCAGCCCGTCCATGGAAGTGATAATGTGAGGTCTGTGGTGGTTTTGGCAGCATCCACATCATCATGGCTATTAATTCACAGTCCAGATTTACAGTAGATGAACAGGTGGCCACAGCTGAAACCCGGACTACAGTATAGGCCTTTACAAATCCCTAACCTGATTCCACCTGATGAAAGAGACACTAGCTTCACCATCACAAGTGCTCCAATTTTGTTTCATCGCTCTTTATACGCAATTAGAGCATCTAGCATTTGGGAAGACACGTTCCCACGCTAAAGTTGCTACACCTCCAGTCACAAATAAAATAACGGTGTCGGCATAAGGAATAGTGCCTAAGGGAAGAGGAAAGGTGACAAAAGTAGCAACAAGGGAATTAGTACCAGCTGTGGGCCGTGTCACGGATAACACATGTTAAGAAAATCGGTCCCTATGTTCGCTAAACTCGCATCCATCTGCTTCTCACTATAGTGGAAACTTAAGTATATACTAATTTAGGCATATTTCTAGTACTTTGAAAAAAAAAACATGATAAAAAAGAAAAACAACAGGCTATAGTGCATGGTCTCGGACCACATGTTGTTTATGTTGTTTTTCATTGTTTTTGAAGATTTTTGAAAAATGTCTGTGAGCTGGTGGAAATTTGAGTAGATGTGTTATTTTCAGTGTTTTGTATAATTTGCATGTGTAGTATTACGCAGAAGCGGGGATCGAACCCGGGACTCCCACTCGCCAGTCCAACGCACAACAGGTCGCCCCAATAGGGCTGAGCCCGATTGGCGGGGCTGTTGTGGCTGGCTCATGGCTGGGTGCTACATTCACCCCCTTGATCTTTTGGAGCGCGTCCTCGCGCTTCACACTTCACACCGCGGACCGCCGTACATGATGTCCCTCATGTGGACCCCCAAGGACGTAGACGGGTATATTGGGGATAACACCCGCACTCCAAATCCTGCCGACTACGCCAGATTGTAGTATTACGCAGAAGCGGGGATCGAACCCGGGACTCCCACTCGCTAGTCCAACGCACAACAGGTCGCGCCAATAGGGCTGAGCCCGATTGGCGGGCTGTTGTGGCTGCCTCATGGCTGGGTGCTACACATGCTTTGAGTAAGATTATTAATCAGTGATTTTGCTTTACTGTTTGCTTATTTTTGTTTGCTGTGCTTTTGTATTTTTTTGATTGACCTAATTTACTTTCTACCAACTGGCAACCACATGGAAATGGCAAACGCAACTAATAAGAAAGGTCCTGCACCTGGGAATGGGAGGAGAAGAGACAGGATAGAGCAGGAGTGAGCAGAGGGTGCGAGCAGGGGCAGGGGAGCAACCCGGTAGCTTGGCTCCCACGGGCTGGGCCACCATGGAGGGTCGGGGACCCTAGCGACGGGAGGTGGTATCCAGGGTGGTCGACAACTGATGGGCCGTAAACGCTGGGAGAACAGGCCTTCGACACCCTGGCAGAGCTGCGACCACCTTGGCCAGAGAAGGTGCACCCGACCCAGCCTGGCCCGTTGGAAGAGAAGGAGAAACGGAGAGGGAGACCATACCGGTGGCGATACTACAGTGCTGACGACAGAAGGGCCCAGGTAGACCGGCGTGTACCCCCAGGAACCCACAGCATAAATTATTGTGAAACGGATGAACTGTGCCGTGTGCCTAGGCTTTTGTGTGTTACAGTTACCAGAAGACTATGGATGAAACCAACGGCATTGATTGACCCAACCCAGCACCGCCTTGCTCCTTTTGCACTGTGTTGAGGATTTGCACTGTTATTGCAGATTTGCACAGGACAGGCTTTTAACATTGTTTTATTTTTGTTTGTTGAGTTGAGGGTGTTTTAGTTATTTAGTTTTACATAGGGTTTTAGGGACATTTTAGATTAGGATTTTTATTTTTAGTATTAATAAAGATTGTTTTTAATCGGCCTTTAGAGTGCCTCCCTGTACCCCTAGCCAATAAATTTCTGGTTGTTCTTCCTTTCTTGTTTTTCACATTGCCATTGCTCTCACCTGGTAAAAACGAACCTGAAGTGTCCTGAAGTATTTCAAGAGTTGGTTAAACCACCTAAAACTTTAACCAGTGCACTTTATCTGTTTTTACTGTGTTACTAGTGTTTACTAGTGGTTCTTAAATTTAAATATAACTTTTTGTGACGTAAAAACTAAGCCCCCCAAAGCTCGGGCACACGTCACATGTCAAAATGGAGAATTTTCGACATACATGCAGAAAATCAGCGTTTTTTAAGTTATTCCAAAAATGCCGAAATTGAAGAAAAACGACAGGCTATAATATATAGTTTTGGAGAACATGCTACAGTATGCTGTTTTTCATCATTTTTGAGGATTTTCGAAAAAAATGAAATCGAGAAAAAACGACATACTATAGTTTGTCAAAAAATGTTTTTTCGAGGATTTTTGAAAAATCACAAGATCGAAGAAAAGCGACAGCCTATAATACGTTGTCTCTGACAACATGCTACAGTATGTCGTTTTTGAGGATTTCAGAAAAATGTCAAAATCAAGAAAAAACGACAGGCTATAGTACTGGTCTCAGACAACAAGCTATAGTATGCTGTTTTTCATCGTTTTTGAGGATTTTCATAAAAAAATTTAAATCGAGAATTGACAATTTGACAATTTTCAACATACTATAGAAAGTCGAAAATTGCCGTTTTTGAGTTTTTTCCAAAAATGCTGAAATCGAAGAAAAACGACAAGCTTTAGTAAGTGGTTTCGGAGAACATGCCACAGTATGTTGTTTTTCATTGTTTTTGAGGATTTTCGGGAAAAAAAAAGTCGAAATCGAGAAAAAACGACATGCTGCAGTAGGTCGAAAAAACTCGTTTTTTAGGATTTCGAAATATGATGAAATCAAAGAAAACCGACCTGCTATAGTAGCCTACATGGTCTCAGACAACTTGCTATAGTATGCTGTTTTTCATCGTTTTTGAGGATTTTTGAAAAATGTCGAAATCGAGAATTTTCGACATACAGTACTATAGTATGCCGAAAAGCGTCGTTTGAGGATTTTACAAAAATGCTGAAATCAAAGAAAAACGACAGGCTATAGTACATGGTCTCGGACAACATGCTATAGCATGCCGTTTTATATCATTTTGAGGATTTTCGTAAAATGTCGAAATCAGAAAAAAACGACATGCTATAGTATGTCATAAATCAACGTTTTCAAGGATTTTTGAAAAACGACCGGCTATTGTACATTGCTATAGGATGCCGTTTTTCATTGTTTTTGAGTGTTGATATCGAGCAGAAAAAACAACATACTATAGTATGTCAAAAATCTTCGTTTTCAAGGATTTTTGAAAAAAAATATGTAAATCGCAGGAAAATGACCGGCTATAGTACATGGTCTCGGACAACATGCTGTAGTATGCTGTCTTTCGTCGTTTTTAAAGATTTACGAAAAATGTAAAAATCGAGAATTTTCGACACAATAGTATCTTGAGTATCTTACTATAGTATTGTTGAGGTTATTCCAAAAATGCAGAAATCGAAGAAAAATGACAGGCTATAGTACCCTACAATCCTACATAGTTTCAGAGAACATGCTATGGTATGCCGTTTTTCATTGTTTTTGAGGATTTAAAAAAAAAAGTTGAAATCAAGAAAAAACGACATGCTATAGTTTGTCAAAAATCATTTTTTCGAGGATTTTCGAAAAATCACAAAATCGAAGAAAAACCTCCGGCTATAGTACATGGTCTTAGACAACATGCTAGCTACAGTATGTAGTTTTTCATGGTTGATGAGGATTTTCGAAACAAAGAAAAACGACATTTTTTTTGTATTGCTGTTACTCAAAGGCAAATGAACTCTGACCCACCAGATGTACTAAGTAGCTTAGTGGGCTTGCAGGCAAATGGCCTTTGTAGCATAATAGTTTCTGCCATTGAGAATGCATTCGATGTTTAAGTTAAATAACTCAGAAACTACAAAAGAGAGAGATGTCGATGTTGTAGTGTAGGCCTATACACTAAAGGCTTCGTGCAGATTTATAGACTGTAATATTGTTATGATCATCATCATATCATTACCTAGTTTTTACTGCGTATTGTGTAAGACATGGTGAATATGGCCCATCACATTGGCAGTCGGTGCTTTCTTTTTACAGAAACGGGGTTCGAGTCCCCGCGGTGTGTGCTTAATGTTTCACATTTTGTCCTGCATGTTTACATATGTCAGTTAGCAATCAGTTTATTCATTTGTACCCTATAGTGCAGACTTTTGGCCACAGAAAGAGTAAACAGAAAGAGGTCATCTTGAGCTCGAATGGGAGCTTATGAGGTTGGGCAGTTTTATAGCTACGTTTGAGGCAGTAATATGCACTCTAAAGTGCTGAGAAATATTCATATTTAATGGCTATTTGTGAAGCGGACAGCTTATTTTGGGTGTTTTTGATGATGTTGAAGGTTATTATTGTTAATATTTAACAGTTTTTCGGAAATGCTCAAAAATCCGGAAAACAATGAAAAACGGCATGCTGTGTAAAGCTGTAAGGCTATAGCCTTGCATTTTTGCCAGGTTTAGTCATTTTTCAAAAATCCTCAAAACGATGAAAAACGGTAAGGCTATACCCTTGCGTTTTTTCGAAATTTCGACATTTTTTGAGAATCCTCAAAAATTCTCAAAACGATGAAAAACGTCACGCTGTGCAAGACCGTAAGGCTATAGCCTTGCATTTTTGCCAGATTTCGTCATTTTTTGAAAATCTTCAAAAATCCTCAAAACAATGAAAAATGGTAAGGCTACAGCCTTGCGTTTTTTCGAAATTTCAACATTTTTCGAAAATCCTCAAAAATGCTCAAAGCGATGAAAAACGTCACGCTGTGCAAGACCGTAAGGCTATAGCCTTCGGTTTTTGCCAGGTTTCGACATTTTTTGAAAATCTTCAGATATGGTCAAAACGATGAAAAAGGGTAAGGCTATAGCCTTGCATTTTTTCGAAATTTCGACATTTTTTGAAAATCCTCAAAAATGCTCAAAACGATGAAAAACGGCATGCTGTGCAAGACTGTAAGGCTATAACCTTGTGTTTTTGCCAGGTTTCGTCATTTTTTGAAAATCTTCAAAAATCCTCAAAACGATGAAAAACGGTAAGGCTATAGCCTTGCGTTTTTTTCTTCTCGAAATTTCGACATTTTTTGAAAATCCTCAAAAACACTCGAAACGATGAAAAACGGTAAGGCTATAGCCTTGCGTTTTTTTGAAATTTCGACATTTTTGAAAATCCTCAAAAATGCTCAAAACGATAAAAAATGGCATGCTGTGCAAGACCATAAGGCTATAGCATTCTGTTTTTGCCAGGTTTCTTCTGCTCAATGCTGGTACGTATTACTGGTACTACTAGCTGAGAACCATGCTCAATGCTGGTACGTATTACTGGTACTACTAGAGGAGAACCATGCTCAATGCTGGTACGTATTACTGGTACTACTAGATGAGAACCATGCTCAATGCTGGTACGTATTACTGGTACTACTAGATGAGAACCATGCTCAATGCTGGTACGTATTACTGGTACTACTAGATGAGAACCATGCTCAATGCTGGTACGTATTACTGGTACTGCTAAAACCGTGCTCAGTGCTGGTACGTATTTGTTGTTTTGTGAAGATGCAGAGCAACCACAGTAGCTCACTGGATAAAGATCCTGCCTTGAAATTTGAAGGCCCAGGTTCAAGTCACACACCTTGCACTGTGTTCATCGTGATCCAACGCTTTCAAAAGAGTGTTAAAGCTACGAGTTCTAGTATCTTTTTTTGTTTAATTTTCATTAAAAAAAATCAAACCTCCAAAATCATGAGATACGACTTAATATAGTAAAACATAAACTATAGTATGTCTTTCATTAATTTCATTCACTTTTTACTTTAAAATGTTTTGTAGTTTCTGAATTATTTAACTTAAATGCCCAATGCATTCTCAATGAAAATAGCACAAACTTTATTATGCTATTAGTCCTACACCTAGAAAACCCATTTATGGCTATTAACGTTGATCTTATGGAGCAGATGTTTGCCTGAAAAGCAATCTTTGAAATGTTTCATCGTTTTAGAAATATAGTGGGTCTAAATATGCCTGGAGCTGCCATTGACCCCCATTATAAGTCAAAAAGTCACGTTCACTAGAAACTACATTCACATGTTTTTTAAATTCAGCTTACTGTAGATATACATGCTGGAACTTTTTACTTTGAAATGTTTTGTAGTTTCTGAGTTATTTAACTTAAATGCCCAATGCATTTTCAATGGAAAACTTTATTATGCTGTTAGTTCTACATACTTTCACCTAGAAACCCCATTTAAGGTTATTTAGGTTCATCATACGGTAAATATGCTTGCTTGAAAAGAAATCTTTGAAATGTTTTATCGTTTTAGAAATATCGTACTTCCAATTTTGAGGGTCAATTCAGTTTATATCGTTCCTAAAAGTAAATACTTGAGTGGGGTTTGAACTCACAACCTCAAGACCACTTCACCTGCAACCAACACACTGAGCTACTTGGTACAGCCTATGAATTGGTCTTTGTTTGCATTTGAGTAACAAAATTCATAGAACAGAAGCCAGGACATTTGTCTATTGTCTTGTTTTTTTTTTATCTACTATGGTATGCCTTTTTCATCATTTTTGAGGATTTTTGAAAAAATGTCAAAATCGAAAACCAAAGGCTATAGTACATGGTCTCGGACGACATACTATAGTATGGCGTTTTTCATCGTTTTTGATGATTTTTGAAAAAATGTCGAAATCCAAGAAAAACCAAAGGCTATAATACATGGTCTCGGGCGACATACTAACTATAGTATGGCGTTTTTCATAGTTTTTGATGATTTTTGAAAAAATGTCGAAATCGAAGAAAAAACAAAGGCTATAGTACATGGTCTCGGGCGACATACCAAAGTATGCTTTTTTCATCATTTTTGAGCATTTTTGAAAAAATGTCGAAATCGAACAAAAAACCAAAGGCTATAGTACATGTTTTTGGTCGACATACCATAGTATGCCGTTTTTCATCGTTTTTTAGGATTTTTGAAAAAATGTCGAAATCGAAGAAAAATCAAAGGCTATAGTACATGGTCTCGGACGACATACTATAGTATGGCGTTTTTCATAGTTTTTGATGATTTTTGAAAAAATGTCGAAATCGAAGAAAAACCAAAGGCTATAGTACATGGTTTCGGTCGACATACCATAGTATGCCTTTTTCATCATTTTTGAGCATTTTTGAAAAAATGTCACAATCGATGAAAAACCAAAGGCTATAGTACATGGTCTCGGACGACATACTATAGTATGGCGTTTTTCATCGTTTTTGATGATTTTTGAAAAAATGTCGAAATCGAAGAAAAACCAAAGGCTATAGTACATGGTCTCGGGCGACATACTATAGTATGGCGTTTTTCATAGTTTTTGATGATTTTTGAAAAAATGTCGAAATCAAAGAAAAAACAAAGGCTATAGTACATGGTCTCGGGCGACATACCAAAGTATGCCTTTTTCATCATTTTTTAGTATTTTTGAAAAAATGTCGAAATCGAACAAAAAACGAAAGGCTATAGTACATGTTTTTGGTCGACATACCATAGTATGCCGTTTGTCATCGTTTTTTAGGATTTTTGAAAAAATGTCGAAATCGAAGAAAAATCAAAGGCTATAGTACATGGTCTCGGACGACATACTATAGTATGGCGTTTTTCATCGTTTTTGATGATTTTTGAAAAAATGTCGAAATCGAAGAAAAACCAAAGGCTATAGTACATGGTCTCGGGCGACATACCAAAGTATGCCTTTTTCATCATTTTTGAGCATTTTTGAAAAAATGTCGAAATCGAAGAAAAACCAAAGGCTATAGTATATGGTTTTGGTCGACATACCATAGTATGCCGTTTTTCATCATTTTTGAGCATTTTTGAAAAAATGTCGAAATCGAAGAAAAACCAAAGGCTATAGTACATGGTCTCGGACGACATACTATTTTATGGCGTTTTTCATCGTTTTTGATGATTTTTGAAAAAATGTCGAAATCGAAGAAAAACCAAAGGCTATAGTACATGGTCTCGGGCGACATACTATAGTATGGCGTTTTTCATAGTTTTTGATGATTTTTGAAAAAATGTCGAAATCGAAGAAAAACCAAAGGCTATAGTACATGGTCTCGGGCGACATACCAAAGTATGCCTTTTTCATCATTTTTTAGTATTTTTGAAAAAATGTCGAAATCGAACAAAAACCAAAGGCTATAGTACATGTTTTTGGTCGACATACCATAGTATGCCGTTTGTCATCGTTTTTTAGGATTTGTGAAAAAATGTCGAAATCGAAGAAAAATCAAAGGCTATAGTACATGGTCTCGGACGACATACTATAGTATGGCGTTTTTCATCGTTTTTGTTGATTTTTGAAAAAATGTCGAAATCGAAGAAAAACCAAAGGCTATAGTACATGGTCTCGGGCGACATACCAAAGTATGCCTTTTTCATCATTTTTGAGCATTTTTGAAAAAAATGTCGAAATCGAAGAAAAACCAAAGGCTATAGTACATGGTCTCGGACGACATACTATTTTATGGTGTTTTTCATCGTTTTTGATGATTTTTGAAAAAATGTCGAAATCGAAGAAAAACCAAAGGCTATAGTACATGGTCTCGGGCGACATACTATAGTATGGCGTTTTTCATCGTTTTTGATGATTTTTGAAAAAATGTCGAAATCCAAGAAAAAACAAAGGCTATAGTACATGGTCTCGGGCGACATACTAACTATAGTATGGCGTTTTTCATATTTTTGTCAGGAACACAGTCTGAGACATGGATGTGTGTGTGACAGTTCTCAACTGATGACATGTATGGTTCTGCCCTGACTAACTGTCAATCTCTTGTCATTCCAGTGCCGCCACTCCCACTCACCTGCCCACTCCCTATCAGCCAATCTGAGTGGAGCTTCACACCTGCACTGTGTTCTGTCATCACACTCAGCCATATTTAAACCCTGCTTGTCTCTTTGTTCTTTGCCAGATTATAGTTTTGTGTCTCTGTGCTCCTCCGTACCCTCTGCCTGCATGTTACCCTGAACTTAGCCTGGATTCTGACCTCCCTTTGCCTGCCGGATTTTTGGACTTTGTTTGCCAGAGTTTTGCTTTCTATTTTTTGGACTTCTGCTTTTGGATCATCTGTGAGCTGCCAAAATATTTAATTAAAACTCTGTTAACCCTCAAACTGTTTCCGTCCGCTTCTGGGTCCTAAAATCATATTCTGACATTATAATCTGGCCATAATGGACCCAGCGGATGTGGAGCGTTTTCGAGCCATTGTTGAACAACAATCACTCGCTCTGGGACAGCATCAGGATAAGTTGTCTGCTATTGGAACAACAATGGATTCGTTTGGAAGCACCATGGCAGACATGACAGTCCAGCTCCAGCAGCTACGGGTCTAGCCCCTTTCGGCGGACCACCGTCTTTTAACGTTAAGGGGTCGTAAATACGACCCGAAGTCTTTGACTTACGGGGTCCCTTGCCTTTTGCTTACCGTGCTAGGTTTAAGCAAACAAACTTACCACTTTGACTCAAACACGCGCGTCCCCCTTACACCCGCGCTCCGAAGTAATCCACTCCACAAGATATTGAGATAGTTCCACGCAAGTGTACAAAGTCCCAAAGAGCTGTGATGCCGCTAACTATTTTTAATCATTTTCCCCGATTTTCTTTTCCCCCTGCTCCTCATGCCGTCAGCAAGCAACAAGATACTCCACTACAAACCGGATGCCCCCCCGTCTGTCGGTGATTGGATACCAGACGGAGCGACGTAACTAGTGCACGTAGTGGAGTATCTTGTTGCTTGCTGACGGCATGAGGAGCAGGGGGAAAAGAAAATCGGGGAAAATGATTAAAAATAGTTAGCGGCATCACAGCTCTTTGGGACTTTGTACACTTGCGTGGAACTATCTCAATATCTTGTGGAGTGGATTACTTCGGAGCGCGGGTGTAAGGGGGACGCGCGTGTTTGAGTCAAAGTGGTAAGTTTGTTTGCTTAAACCTAGCACGGTAAGCAAAAGGCAAGGGACCCCGTAAGTCAAAGACTTCGGGTCGTATTTACGACCCCTTAACGTTAAAAGACGGTGGTCCGCCGAAAGGGGCTACTAAGGGTCCAGGTTCAATCTACTACACCTGCTGCGCCAGCTCCACCCTCCACACAAGGTCCTGTTCTGCCTACCCGAGAGCCTCGACTGCCCACCCCACAACCTTATGCAGGTGAACCAGGTACCTGTAGATCATTTTTGACCCAGTGCTCACTCAGCATCGAATTACAGCCTTTGACTTTTACTACTGAACGAGCTAAAGTTGCCTATGTTATCACACTGCTTACTGATCGGGCTAGAGAGTGGGGAACTGCTGCTTGGGAGGCTGGCTCTCTGTTCTGTAATGATTTTCAAGCCTTTACTAATGAGATGCGCAGAGTTTTTGATCGTTCCATGCATGGCAGAGAGGCAGCTCGTGAGCTGCTGCAGAGCCGCCAGGGGCGCAGATCCGTTTCTGATTATGCCATAGATTTTAGCACCCTTGCTACTACCTGTGGCTGGGGAGTTCAGGCCCAGTTTGATGCCTTTTATAATGGTCTCGCTGAGAACATCAAGGATGAGATTGCCACACGGGAATTGCCTCAGACTTTTAATGAACTGGTTGAATTGGCTATTCGTGTGGACAAGCGGGTGGCTCAACGCCGCCGTGAGAGAGGTGGCTACACCACGCCTGGGCCTTCAATTGAGCCACCTTCTGTTCAGTCTGTGGAGCCTATGCAAGTTGATCGCACACACCTGACTACTGCAGAGAGACAGAGAAGGATTTCTGCCAAGGCATGTCTATACTGTGGCACTGTAGGACATTTCATTGCCACCTGTCCGGTAAAAGAGAATGCTCGCCAGTAGATCGGGGAGTACTGGTGAGCGTGACCCCTGTTCAAAGTTCCCCATCACTGCGTACTCTGCTGCCTGCTACATTGACCTGGGGAGATCAACAACTCCCCCTTTCCATACTGGTGGACTCTGGTGCTGACGAGAGTTTCATCGACGCTGGGTTGGCCGCACAGTTGGGCGTTTCCACCACCGCTCTACAGTCACCCCGGCAGGCCAATGCACTCAATGGGAAGAAGCTCGCCAGTATCACCCACATCACAGCCCCGGTGAGTCTTCTTTTATCTGGCAATCATCATGAGGAGATTGTTTTGCATGTTATTGACTCACCTATGGCTCCCATAGTTTTAGGTCACCCCTGGTTGGTCAAACATAATCCTCATATTAACTGGGTTACCAATACTATTGTGGGTTGGAGTGATTTTTGCCACTCACACTGTCTCCGTTCTGCCCAGTGTTCTGTGTCCTCCCCTGTAGCCTCTGGGGAGGATTTTGCTGACCTGTCTGCAGTTCCGCCTGAGTATCTGGACCTTCGCTCGGTTTTTAGTAAAACCCGGGCCCTGTCTCTACCGCCTCATCGCCCCTATGATTGCCCTATTGATCTATTGGAGGGAACTATTCCCCCCCGTGGCCGCCTTTACTCTCTAGCACCCCCTGAGACAGAGGCTATGAACAAGTATGTTAGTGAGTCACTTGCAGCAGGGATCATCCGACCCTCCTCTTCACCTGCAGGGGCAGGTTTCTTTTTTGTGAAGAAGAAAGACGGCTCCCTTCGTCCCTGCATTGACTATAGAGGGTTAAACAATGTCACTGTAAAGAACTGTTATCCTTTACCCCTCATGTCCTCTGCTTTTGAACAGATACAGGGGGCTACAGTGTTCACCAAGTTGGATCTCCGCAACGCGTACCATTTGGTTCGCATTCGTGAGGGAGATGAGTGGAAAACCGCTTTCAACACTGCATCTGGACATTATGAGTATCTTGTTATGCCGTTCGGGTTGACAAATGCCCCTGCAGTTTTCCAGAGTATGGTGAACGATGTGCTACGGGACATGGTGGGCCAGTTTGTTTTTGTGTACCTTGATGATTTTCTTATTTACTCCCGTTCCATCCAGGAACATGTCCAGCATGTCCGTCGGGTGCTTCAGAGACTGTTGGAGAATCAACTTTATGTCAAGGCGGAGAAGTGCTCATTCCATCAAACTACTGTGTCCTTCCTGGGCTTTGTCGTTGGTGCAGGAGGAGTCCAGATGGATGGAGCGAAGGTGAAAGCTGTGGTTGACTGGCCCACCCCCCAGAACCGTAAGGACGTTCAGAGTTTTTTGGGATTCGCCAATTTTTATAGGCGATTCATAAGGGATTACAGTAAGATTGCTGCACCTCTCACAGACCTCACTTCTACCAACATTAAGTTTTGCTGGTCAGATAGAGCCAATGGAGCTTTTAATCAGCTAAAAGAACGCTTCACAACTGCACCCATTTTGACTTTTCCTGATCCTTCACTCCAGTTTATTGTGGAGGTGGATGCCTCAGACGTTGGTGTTGGTGCAGTGTTGTCCCAGCGTTCTGAGAAGGATCACAGGATTCACCCCTGTGCATTTTTCTCCCATCGACTAGACTCCACCGAAGTAAACTATGCTGTTGGGGACCGTGAGTTGCTGGCGGTGAGGTTGGCTTTGGAGGAGTGGCGTCACTGGCTCGAGGGCGCCTCAGTCCCCTTCATTGTCTGGACGGATCACAAGAATCTGGAGTACCTCAAGTCAGCGAAGCGCCTTACTTCTCGCCAGGCAAGATGGTCGCTGTTTTTTGCCCGCTTTAATTTTGTTCTGTCTTACAGACCTGGTTCCAAAAATGGAAAGCCTGACGCTTTGTCTCGACAGTTCTGCAAGTCTGAGGAAAATAAGAAACCAGAGACTATTCTTCCCGCTCGTTGTTTTGTGGCTGCACTGACCTGGGATGTGGAGAGTGCAGTACGCGATGCGCAGCAACTGGAACCAGCCCCTGCAGACTGTCCTGCTGACCTGCTGTTTGTTCCTGGCAACACTCGCTCCCAGGTTCTGCAGTGGGGACATTCGTCACAGCTCGCGTGCCATCCTGGTTTCAGAAGAACATTGGCGTTTCTTCGTCAGCGCTTTTGGTGGCCATCTATGACGAGGGATGTCAGGACCTTTGTTGCTGCCTGTTCTGTCTGTGCTCGAAATAAGACCTCCAACCAACCTCCTGCGGGTCTGCTGCAGCCGCTGCCAGTGCCACGACGCCCTTGGTCCCACATCTCCCTGGATTTTGTGACCGGACTTCCCCCTTCTGACGGTAACACTGCTGTTCTTACCGTAGTAGACAGGTTTTCTAAGTCTGTTCATTTCATTGCCCTTGAGGGTTTACCCACTGCTAAGCAAACAGCTGAACTCATGATTGACAATGTTTTTAAGATTCACGGCCTACCGACTGATGTGGTTTCTGACAGGGGTCCCCAGTTTGTTTCACAGTTCTGGAGGGAGTTCTGTAGACTTCTGGGAGCTACGGCAAGCCTGTCATCTGGGTTCCATCCTGAGACTAATGGACAGTCGGAGAGGGCCAATCAGGATTTGGAACGGGTGCTCCGTTGTGTGGCCTCTCAAAATCCATCCTCCTGGAGTCAGCGTTTGGCGTGGGTTGAATATGCACACAATTCACTGCCTGTATCCTCCACTGGACTGTCCCCTTTTCAATGTTGTCTTGGCTATCAACCCCCTCTATTTCCATCTCAGGAGAAGGAGGCCAGAGTCCCCTCTGTCCAGGCTTTCGTCCGCCGGTGTAAGAGGACCTGGAGGCAGGTTCGCTCAACTCTCCTTCGTCATGGGGAGCGGGTGAAGAGGGCAGCGGATAGACGTCGCACCCGGGCACCACGATACCGCTGGGGCCAGAAGGTGTGGTTGTCCACTCGTGACCTTCCGTTGAGGTCATGTTCACGGAAGTTGGCTCCACGGTTTATTGGCCCCTACTCCATCACTAAGATCATCAGTCCCTCAGTGGTGAGACTCAAACTGCCTAATTCTCTTCGACGTGTTCATCCTGCATTTCATGTGTCTCGGATAAAGCCTGTTCTCCATAGCCCGCTTTCCCCGCCGTCCCCAGCCCCACCGCCTCCACGGCTTATCGATGGGGCTCCTGCCTACACCGTGCGTCAGCTGTTGGATTCTCGCCGCCGTGGCAGGGGTGTCCAGTATCTTGTTGACTGGGAAGGCTACGGTCCGGAGGAGAGGAGTTGGGTTCCTGCCAGGGACGTTCTGGACCGGTCTCTCATCCGTGATTTCCATCAACGACACCCTTCCCATCCATCAGTGCCGCCAGGAGGCGTCCGTCGGGGGAGGGGTAATGTCAGGAACACAGTCTGAGACATGGATGTGTGTGTGACAGTTCTCAACTGATGACATGTATGGTTCTGCCCTGACTAACTGTCAATCTCTTGTCATTCCAGTGCCGCCACTCCCACTCACCTGCCCACTCCCTATCAGCCAATCTGAGTGGAGCTTCACACCTGCACTGTGTTCTGTCATCACACTCAGCCATATTTAAACCCTGCTTGTCTCTTTGTTCTTTGCCAGATTATAGTTTTGTGTCTCTGTGCTCCTCCGTACCCTCTGCCTGCATGTTACCGTGAACTTAGCCTGGATTCTGACCTCCCTTTGCCTGCCGGATTTTTGGACTTTGTTTGACAGAGTTTTGCTTTCTATTTTTTGGACTTCTGCTTTTGGATCATCTGTGAGCTGCCAAAATATATAATTAAAACTCTGTTAACCCTCAAACTGTTTCCGTCCGCTTCTGGGTCCTAAAATCATATTCTGACAAGTTTTTGATGATTTTTGAAAAAATGTCGAAATCGAAGAAAAAACAAAGGCTATAGTACATGGTCTCGGGCGACATACCAAAGTATGCTTTTTTTATCATTTTTGAGCATTTTTGAAAAAATGTCGAAATCGAACAAAAAACCAAAGGCTATAGTACATGTTTTTGGTCGACATACCATAGTATGCCGTTTGTCATCGTTTTTTAGGATTTTTGAAAAAATGTCGAAATCGAAGAAAAATCAAAGGCTATAGTACATGGTCTCGGACGACATACTATAGTATGGCGTTTTTCATTGTTTTTGATGATTTTTGAAAAAATGTCGAAATCGAAGAAAAACCAAAGGCTATAGTACATGGTTTCGGTCGACATACCATAGTATGCCTTTTTCATCATTTTTGAGCATTTTTGAAAAAATGTCACAATCGATGAAAAACCAAAGGCTATAGTACATGGTCTCGGACGACATACTATAGTATGGCGTTTTTCATCGTTTTTGATGATTTTTGAAAAAATGTCGAAATCGAAGAAAAACCAAAGGCTATAGTACATGGTCTCGGGCGACATACCAAAGTATGCCTTTTTCATCATTTTTTAGTATTTTTGAAAAAATGTCGAAATCGAACAAAAAACCAAAGGCTATAGTACATGTTTTTGGTCGACATACCATAGTATGCCGTTTGTCATCGTTTTTTAGGATTTTTGAAAAAATGTCGAAATCGAAGAAAAATCAAAGGCTATAGTACATGGTCTCGGACGACATACTATAGTATGGCGTTTTTCATCGTTTTTGATGATTTTTGAAAAAATGTCGAAATCGAAGAAAAACCAAAGGCTATAGTACATGGTCTCGGGCGACATACCAAAGTATGCCTTTTTCATCATTTTTGAGCATTTTTGAAAAAATGTCGAAATCGAAGAAAAACCAAAGGCTATAGTTATCGTTTCGGTCGACATACCATAGTATGCCGTTTTTCATCATTTTTGAGCATTTGTGAAAAAATGTCAAAATCGAAGAAAAACCAAAGGCTATAGTACATGGTCTCGGGCGACATACTATAGTATGGCGTTTTTTCATAGTTTTTGATGATTTTTGAAAAAATGTCGAAATCGAAGAAAAACCAAAGGCTATAGTACATGGTCTCGGGCGACATACCAAAGTATGCCTTTTTCATCATTGTTTAGTATTTTTTTAAAAATGTCGAAATCGAACAAAAAACCAAAGGCTATAGTACATGTTTTTGGTCGACATAGTATGCCGTTTGTCATCGTTTTGATGATTTTTGAAAAAATGTCTAAATCGAAGAAAAATCAAAGGCTATAGTACATGGTCTCGGACGACATACTATAGTATGGCGTTTTTCATCGTTTTTGATGATTTTTGAAAAAATGTCGAAATCGAAGAAAAACCAAAGGCTATAGTACATGGTCTCGGGCGACATACCAAAGTATGCCTTTTTCATCATTTTTGAGCATTTTTGAAAAATTGTCGAAATCGAAGAAAAACCAAAGGCTATAGTACATGGTTTTGGTCGACATACCATAGTATGCCGTTTTTCATCGTTTTTTAGGATTTTTGAAAAAATGTCGAAATCGAAGAAAAACCAAAGGCTATAGTACATGGTCTCGGACAACATGCTGTAGTATGCCGTTTTTCTTCGTTTTTGAGGATTTGTGAAGAATGTTGAAATCGAGAGAAAACAACATACTATTCTGGACGTGTGAATGTTAAGAAGCAATGGAGACAAGACTCTGGTGTACTGTCACTTTCTATTTGCTGTTTTGTGAAGATGCAGAGCAACCACAGTAGCTCACTGGATAAAGATCCTGCCTTGAAATTTGAAGGCCCAGGTTCAAGTCACACACCTTGCACTGTGTTCATTGTGATCCAACGCTTCCAAAAGAGTGTTAAAGCTATGAGTTCTAGAATCTTTTTTTGTTTAATTTTCATTAAAAAATCAAACCTCCAAAATCATGAGATACGACTTAATATAGTAAAACATAAACTATAGTATGTCTTTCATTAATTTCATTCACTTTTTACTTTAAAATGTTTTGTAGTTTCTGAGTTATTTAACTTAAATGCCCAATGCATTCTCAATGAAAATAGCACAAACTTTATTATGCTATTAGTCCAACACCTAGAAAACCCATTTATGGTTATTAACGTTGATCTTATGGAGCAGATGTTTGCCTGAAAAGCAATCTTTGAAATGTTTCATCGTTTTAGAAATATAGTGGGTCTAAATATGCCTGGAGCTGCCATTGACTCCCATTATAAGTCAAAAAGTCACGTTCACTAGAAACTACATTCACATGTTTTTTAAATTCAGCTTACTGTAGATATACATGCTGGAACTTTTTACTTTGAAATGTTTTGTAGTTTCTGAGTTATTTAACTTAAATGCCCAATGCATTTTCAATGGAAAACTTTATTATGCTGTTAGTTCTACATACTTTCACCTAGAAACCCCATTTAAGGTTATTTAGGTTCATCATACGGTAAATATGCTTGCTTGAAAAGAAATCTTTGAAATGTTTTATCGTTTTAGAAATATCGTACTTCCAATTTTGAGGGTCAATTCAGTTTATATCGTTCCTAAAAGTAAATACTTGAGTGGGGTTTGAACTCACAACCTCAAGACCACTTCACCTGCAACCAACACACTGAGCTACTTGGTACAGCCTGTGAATTGGTCTTTGTTTGCATTTGAGTAACAAAATTCATAGAACAGAAGCCAGGACATTGTCTATTGTCTTGTTTTTTTTTATCTACTATGGTATGCCTTTTTCATCATTTTTGAGGATTTTTGAAAAAATGTCGAAATCGAAAACCAAAGGCTATAGTACATGGTCTCGGACGACATACTATAGTATGGCGTTTTTCATCGTTTTTGATGATTTTTGAAAAAATGTCGAAATCGAAGAAAAACCAAAGGCTATAGTACATGGTCTCGGGCGACATACCAAAGTATGCCTTTTTCATCATTTTTGAGCATTTTTGAAAAAATGTCGAAATCGAACAAAAAACCAAAGGCTATAGTACATGTTTTTGGTCGACATACCATAGTATGCCGTTTTTCATCGTTTTTTAGGATTTTTGAAAAAATGTCGAAATCGAAGAAAAACCAAAGGCTATAGTACATGGTCTCGGACGACATACTATAGTATGGCGTTTTTCATAGTTTTTGATGATTTTTGAAAAAATGTCGAAATCGAAGAAAAACCAAAGGCTATAGTACATGGTTTCGGTCGACATACCATAGTATGCCTTTTTCATCATTTTTGAGCATTTTTGAAAAAATGTCACAATCGATGAAAAACCAAAGGCTATAGTACATGGTCTCGGACGACATACTATAGTATGGCGTTTTTCATCGTTTTTGATGATTTTTGAAAAAATGTCGAAATCGAAGAAAAACCAAAGGCTATAGTACATGGTCTCGGGCGACATACTATAGTATGGCGTTTTTCATAGTTTTTGATGATTTTTGAAAAAATGTCGAAATCGAAGAAAAAACAAAGGCTATAGTACATGGTCTCGGGCGACATACCAAAGTATGCCTTTTTCATCATTGTTTAGTATTTTTGAAAAAATGTCGAAATCGAACAAAAAACCAAAGGCTATAGTACATGTTTTTGGTCGACATACCATAGTATGCCGTTTGTCATCGTTTTTTAGGATTTTTGAAAAAATGTCGAAATCGAAGAAAAATCAAAGGCTATAGTACATGGTCTCGGACGACATACTATAGTATGGCGTTTTTCATCGTTTTTGATGATTTTTGAAAAAATGTCGAAATCGAAGAAAAACCAAAGGCTATAGTACAGGGGTGGCCAACCTGAGGCTCGCGAGCCACATGCGGCTCTTCAGCTGGTTACATGCGGCTCTTAAGGGGCTTCCACATGGAACCGTCAAAAACACACAGCCTGGCGCACTCATGCATTCCCTATACCAGTGGTTTTCAACCCCTTTATACCAGGCCCCACCATTTATTCAGAATTTGAGCCATGGAAGAGCACCATTTGATGACATTTTAGCTCCACAGACACCAAAGCTTAAGATTTGTTTACTTTTGTCAACAATTCCAGGCTGGATTTCAAAGAAAACAAAACAGTCAAACATATACAGTAGATCAAAAATACCCTTAATCTTCTACATTCTCTAGTTGTGTAGACTTCTGTCTAACCAACTTTACATCATTTAGCCTGGGGACCACCTGGAATCATCTCAGGGACCACTGGTGGTCCCCGAACCACCTGTTGAAAACCCCTGCCCTATACAGTGGTGCCCAGCCACTCGACCAAGGACTGATTCCTAGTCCACCGTGGAGGTGTATGTTTTTTACCTGTCAAATACTTTTTTGGATTGTAAACAGTGTTTCTAAATATATGTCTATATGTTTTAATAGTGTGTCTTTGCATTGTGCACCTGCACACAAACGCACATGTCTTATGGCAGGAGAGGGGAAACCTATTTGTGACCGTGACGGCCGTCGCGGCGGTTTTATAACCGTTGTGACCGTTTGATGTGGCTCTTTGCAGTAACACAGTGAAAAACGTGGCTCTTAGTCTGTGACCGGTTGGCCACCCCTGCTATAGTACATGGTCTCGGGCGACATACCAAAGTATGCCTTTTTCATCATTTTTGAGCATTTTTGAAAAAAATGTCGAAATCGAAGAAAAACCAAAGGCTATAGTACATGGTCTCGGTCGACATACTATTTTATGGCGTTTTTCATCGTTTTTGATGATTTTTGAAAAAATGTCGAAATCGAAGAAAAACCAAAGGCTATAGTACATGGTCTCGGGCGACATACTATAGTATGGCGTTTTTCATAGTTTTTGATGATTTTTGAAAAAATGTCGAAATCGAAGAAAAACCAAAGGCTATAGTACATGGTCTCGGGCGACATACCAAAGTATGCCTTTTTCATCATTTTTTAGTATTTTTGAAAAAATGTCGAAATCGAACAAAAAACCAAAGGCTATAGTACATGTTTTTGGTCGACATACCATAGTATGCCGTTTGTCATCGTTTTTTAGGATTTTTGAAAAAATGTCGAAATCGAAGAAAAATCAAAGGCTATAGTACATGGTCTCGGACGACATACTATAGTATGGCGTTTTTCATCGTTTTTGATGATTTTTGAAAAAATGTCGAAATCGAAGAAAAACCAAAGGCTATAGTACATGGTCTCGGGCGACATACCAAAGTATGCCTTTTTCATCATTTTTTAGTATTTTTGAAAAAATGTCGAAATCGAACAAAAAACCAAAGGCTATAGTACATGTTTTTGGTCGACATACCATAGTATGCCGTTTGTCATCGTTTTTTAGGATTTTTGAAAAAATGTCGAAATCGAAGAAAAATCAAAGGCTATAGTACATGGTCTCGGACGACATACTATAGTATGGCGTTTTTCATCGTTTTTGATGATTTTTGAAAAAATGTCGAAATCGAAGAAAAACCAAAGGCTATAGTACATGGTCTCGGGCGACATACCAAAGTATGCCTTTTTCATCATTTTTGAGCATTTTTGAAAAAAATGTCGAAATCGAAGAAAAACCAAAGGCTATAGTTATCGTTTCGGTCGACATACCATAGTATGCCGTTTTTCATCATTTTTGAGCATTTTTGAAAAAATGTCGAAATCGAAGAAAAACCAAAGGCTATAGTACATGGTCTCGGGCGACATACTATAGTATGGCGTTTTTCATAGTTTTTGATGATTTTTGAAAAAATGTCGAAATCGAAGAAAAACCAAAGGCTATAGTACATGGTCTCGGGCGACATACCAAAGTATGCCTTTTTCATCATTTTTTAGTATTTTTGAAAAAATGTCGAAATCGAACAAAAAACCAAAGGCTATAGTACATGTTTTTGGTCGACATACTATAGTATGCCGTTTTTCATCGTTTTTGATGATTTTTGAAAAAATGTCGAAATCGAAGAAAAACCAAAGGCTATAGTACATGGTCTCGGACGACATACTATAGTATGGCGTTTTTCATCGTTTTTGATGATTTTTGAAAAAATGTCGAAATCGAAGAAAAACCAAAGGCTATAGTACATGGTCTCGGGCGACATACCAAAGTATGCCTTTTTCATCATTTTTGAGCATTTTTGAAAAATTGTCGAAATCGAAGAAAAACCAAAGGCTATAGTACATGGTTTTGGTCGACATACCATAGTATGCCGTTTTTCATCGTTTTTTAGGATTTTTGAAAAAATGTCGAAATCGAAGAAAAACCAAAGGCTATAGTACATGGTCTCGGACAACATGCTGTAGTATGCCGTTTTTCTTCGTTTTTGAGGATTTGTGAAGAATGTTGAAATCGAGAGAAAACAACATACTATTCTGGACGTGTGAATGTTAAGAAGCAATGGAGACAAGACTCTGGTGTACTGTCACTTTCTATTTGCTGTTTTGTGAAGATGCAGAGCAACCACAGTAGCTCACTGGATAAAGATCCTGCCTTGAAATTTGAAGACCCGGGTTCAAGTCACACACCTTGCACTGTGTTCATTGTGATCCAACGCTTCCAAAAGAGTGTTAAAGCTATGAGTTCTAGTATCTTTTTTTGTTTAATTTTCATTAAAAAAATCAAACCTCCAAAATCATGAGATACGACTTAATATAGTAAAACATAAACTATAGTATGTCTTTCATTAATTTCATTCACTTTTTACTTTAAAATGTTTTGTAGTTTCTGAGTTATTTAACTTAAATGCCCAATGCATTCTCAATGAAAATAGCACAACTTTATTATGCTATTAGTCCAACACCTAGAAAACCCATTTATGGTTATTAACGTTGATCTTACAGAGCAGATGTTTGCCTGAAAAGCAATCTTTGAAATGTTTTATCGTTTTAGAAATATAGTGGGTCTAAATATGCCTGGAGCTGCCATTGACTCCCATTATAAGTCAAAAAGTCACGTTCACTAGAAACTACATTCACATGTTTTTTAAATTCAGCTTACTGTAGATATACATGCTGGAACTTTTTACTTTGAAATGTTTTGTAGTTTCTGAGTTATTTAACTTAAATGCCCAATGCATTTTCAATGGAAAACTTTATTATGCTGTTAGTTCTACATACTTTCACCTAGAAACCCCATTTAAGGTTATTTAGGTTCATCATACGGTAAATATGCTTGCTTGAAAAGAAATCTTTGAAATGTTTTATCGTTTTAGAAATATCGTACTTCCAATTGTGAGGGTCAATTCAGTTTATATCGTTCCTAAAAGTAAATACTTGAGTGGGGTTTGAACTCACAACCTCAAGACCACTTCACCTGCAACCAACAGACTGAGCTACTTGGTACAGCCTGTGAATTGGTCTTTGTTTGCATTTGAGTAACAAAATTCATAGAACAGAAGCCAGGACATTGTCTATTGTCTTGTTTTTTTATCTACTATGGTATGCCTTTTTCATCATTTTTGAGGATTTTTGAAAAAATGTCGAAATCGAAAACCAAAGGCTATAGTACATGGTCTCGGACGACATACTATAGTATGGCGTTTTTCATCGTTTTTGATGATTTTTGAAAAAATGTCGAAATCGAAGAAAAAACAAAGGCTATAGTACATGGTCTCGGGCGACATGCTATAGTAAGGCGTTTTCATCGTTTTTGAGCATTTTTGAAAAAATGTCGAAATCGAAGAAAAACCAAAGGCTATAGTACATGGTCTCGGACGACATGCTATAGTATGGCGTTTTTCATCGTTTTTGAGCATTTTTGAAAAAATGTCGAAATCGAAGAAAAACCAAAGGCAATAGTACCTTGTCTCGGTCGACATACTATAGTATGGCGTTTTTCATCATTTTTGAGCATTTTTGAAAAAATGACGATATCGAAGAAAAACCAAAGGCTATAGTACATGGCCTCGGACGACATACCAAAGTATGCCTGTTTCATCATTTTTGAGCATTTTTGAAAAAATGTCGAAATCGAAGAAAAACCAAAGGCTATAGTACATGGTCTAGGACGACATGCTATAGTATGGCGTTTTTCATCGTTTTTGAGCATTTTTGAAAAAATGTCGAAATCAAAGAAAAACCAAAGGCTATAGTACATGGTTTCGGTCGACATACCATAGTATGCCGTTTTTCATCGTTTTTTAGAATTTTTGAAAAAATGTCGAAATCGAAGAAAAAACAAAGGCTATAGTACATGGTCTCGGACAACATGCTGTAGTATGCCTTTTTTCTTCGTTTTTGAGGATTTGTGAAGAATGTTGAAATCGAGAGAAAACAACATACTATTCTAGACGTGTGAATGTTAAGAAACAATGGAGACAAGACTCTGGTGTACTGTCACTTTCTACTTGCTGTTTTGTGAAGATGCAGAGCAACCACAGTAGCTCACTGGATAAAGATCCTGCCTTGAAATTTCAAGGCCTGGGTTCAAGTCACACATCTTGCACTGTGTTTGCTTTCAAAAGAGTGTTAAAGCTAGGAGTTCTAGTATCTTTTTTTGTTTAATTTTCATAAAAAAAATCAAACCTCCAAAATCATGCGACACAACTTAATATAGTAAAACATAAACTATAGTATGTCTTTCATTAATTTCATTCACTTTTTACTTTAAAATGTTTTGTAGTTTCTGTGTTATTTAACTTAAATGCCCAATGCATTCTCAATGAAAATAGCACAACTTTATTATGCTATTAGTCCTACACCTAGAAAACCCATTTATGGCTATTAACGTTGATCTTACG
The DNA here is from genome assembly GCA_039105355.1 of Benthosema pterotum. Lineage (NCBI taxonomy): Eukaryota > Metazoa > Chordata > Actinopteri > Myctophiformes > Myctophidae > Benthosema > Benthosema pterotum. Next base: position 16,087,175 of record CM076966.1, read on the forward strand.
GAGCAGATGTTTGCCTGAAAAGCAATCTTTGAAATGTTTTATCGTTTTAGAAATATAGTGGGTCTAAAAATGCCTGGAGCTGCCATTGACCCCCATTATAAGTCAAAAAGTCACGTTCACTAGAAACTACATTCACATGTTTTTTAAATTCAGCTTACTGTAGATATACATGCTGGAACTTTTTACTTTGAAATGTTTTGTAGTTTCTGAGTTATTTAACTTAAATGCCCAATGCATTTTCAATGGAAAACTTTATTATGCTGTTAGTTCTACATACTTTCACCTAGAAACCCCATTTAAGGTTATTTAGGTTCATCGTACTATAGCCTTGCGTTTTTTTGAAACTGCGTCATTTTTCAAAAATCCTCAAAAATGCTCAAAACGATGAATTCTCAAAAATTCTCAAAAATTCTCAAAAATCCGCGAAACGATGAAAAACGTTAAGGCTATAGCCTTGCCTTTTCGAAATTTCGACATTTTTCGAAAATCCTGAAAAATTCTTAAAACGATGAAAAACGGTAAGGCTATGCAAGACAGTAAGGCTATAGCCTTGCATTTTTGCCAGGTTTCAACATTTTTCAAAAATCCTCAAAACGATGAAAAACGGTAAGGCTATAGCCTTGCCTTTTCGAAATTTCGACATTTTTCAAAAATCCTCAAAAATCGTCAAAATGATGAAAAATGGCATGCTGTGCAAGACCGTAAGGCTATAGCATTGTGTTTTAGCCAGGTTCCGTCATTTTTTTAAATTCTTCAAAAATCCTCATGATGAACAATGAAAAACAGCATACTACAGAATGTTGTCCGAGACCATGTACTATAGCCTTTGTTTTTTCTTCGATTTCGACATTTTTTCAAAAATTCTCAAAAACAATGAAAAACAGCATACTATAGAATGTCGTCCGAGACCATGTACTATAGCGTTTGTTTTTTCTTCGATTTGGACATTTTTTCAAAAATCCCCTAAAACGATGAAAAACAGCATACTATAGAATGTCGTCCGAGACCATGTACTATAGCCTTTGGTTTTTCTTCGATTAGAACATTTTTTTTCAAAAATCCTCAAACATACATACTGTAGCATGTACATACTGTAACATACTGTAGCATGTTGTCCGAGACCATGTATAGCCTGTCATTTTTCTTCGATTTTGACGTTTTTTCTTTTTTTCGAAAATCCTGAAAAGAACAAAAAATTACATATTATAGTAGTTAAATAAAACAACACAAACATTAGACAAATGTCCTGGCTTCTGTTCTATGAATTGTATTACTCAAAGCCAAAAGAAGACTGACACACAACCCATACCAAGTAGCTCAGTGAGTTGGTTGCAGTTGAAGTGGGCTAGAGGTTGTTATTTCAAAGTTCAAACCCCACTCAAGTACTTTCTTTTAGGGATGATATGAACTGAATTGATCCTCAAAATTGGACGTGCTATATTTCTAAAACGATAAAACATTTCAAAGATTTCTTTTCAGGCAAGCATATCCACCGTAAAAAAATGGACCTAAATACCCTTAAATGGGGTTTCTAGGTGTAAGTATGGACTAACAGCATAATGAAGTTTCCCATTGAGAATGCATTGGGCATTTAAGTTAAATAACTCAGAAACTACAAAACATTTCAAAGTAAAAATGTTCCAGTATGTATATCTACAGTAAGCTGAATTTTAATAAGTGTGAATAGAGTTTCTAGTGAACGTGACTTTTTGACTCATAATGGGGGTCAATGGCAAGCACTATTTTTCTGAAACGATAAAACATTTCAAAGATTGCTTTTCAGGCAAACACGTGCTCCGTAATATCAACGTTAATAGCCATAAATGGGGTTTCTAGGTGTGAGTATGTAGGATTAATAGCATAATAAAGTTTGTGCTATAGCCTTTGTTTTTTCTTAGATTTCGACATTTTTCCAAAATACTCAAAAGCGACGAAAAATGACTATAGTATACTATATAGTATGTCAAAAATTCTTGATTTCCACATTTTTCGAAAATCCCCAAAAAGATGATAACCGGCATACTAAAGCATGTTGTCCAAGACCATGTACTATAGCCTGCCGTTTTTCATCGATTTCGCCATTTTTCGAAAATACCCAAAACATTTTAATACAGGAAAACGTTTTAGAAAATCCTCGAAAACGATGAAAAATGGCATACATCGTTTTTCCTTGATGTTTTTTTCACCAGAGGAAAAAATATTCCCTGTGAAGGTTTTCTCTTGGCAATATCGATAGAGGGCGCAAATCCTGGCTGTTTTTCTGGTTTAAAAAAAAAAAAACGACAGCGTTCTGCCCAAAAAGTCAACATTTTATCATTGTGGTGGGAGGTTTCCAACAAGGAAAGTAGGCTTTCTAATCACACAATCCGTGTTTGTTTTGGTGAGTAGGTAAAACGTTCTTTAGGCCTATATATCCACTCCAGAAGAGAGGCTGATCGTGTCGAGTAATGGCAGATTGCATTCATAGACGGATTAAGAAATTATGGGCCCCTGGGGCCCCCGCCAGCCAAATGTAGTATTATGCAGAAGCGGGGATCGAACCCGGGACTCCCACTCGCCAGTCCAACGCACCAATAGGGCTGAGCCCGATTAGCGGGGCTGTTGTGGCTGGCTCATGGCTGGGTGCTACATTCACCCCCTTGATCTTTTGGAGTGTGTCCTCGCACTTCACACCGCGGACCGCCGTACACAATGTCCCTCATGTGGACCCGCAAGGACGTAGACGGGTATATTGGGAATAACACCCGCACTCCAAATCCTGCCGACTACGCCAGATTGTAGTAATACGCAGAAGCGGGGATTGAACCCGGGACTCCCACTCGCCAGTCCAACGCACAACAAGTCGTGCCAATAGGGCTGAGCCCGATTGGCGGGGCTGTTGTGGCTGGCTCATGGCTGGGTGCTAAATTACGCAGAAGCGGGGAACGAACCCGGGACTCCCACTCGCCAGTCCAACGCACCACAAGTCGCGCCAATAGGGCTGAGCCCGATTAGCGGGGCTGTTGTGGCTGGCTCATGGCTGGGTGCTACACAAAGGTCCACACCTACACCGGAGCATTTTTCTTCCCGGCGTAGCGCACAGGCATTTAATCAGAATTTACAGCATGGGATTGCTTGAAAAATAATAACCACCGAAAATAACTAAGCCAAATAAATGCTAAATGTTTAACACTCTCAGTAATTTACCGTATTAAGACTTTTGGGGTTATTTTATTGACACACAATGAATAAACCCATTCATTGTGTGTCAATAAATGAATGGGTTATTTGGGGGTTATTTTATTGACACACAATGAATAAACCCATTGTAAAGTAACAGTGAAAAGGACAGTGTGCGCCACTTTTATACCCTGTTACCCCTTTTGGGGGGGGGGGGGGGGGGGGGGGGGGGGCTGAGCTTGACCCTCTTAGCTCATGACCATAGCTAAAAATGATGTAAATTCCTTGTAACAGTGGTGACCACGCCCCTTTTGGTTTTTGCGACATATGCCCCCATATAGACAGAGTTACGCAAACTCCGTTCACTTCATTGGGGTAGTCTAATGGCGGCTTTTCTATTGAGATTTGGAGAGAACGGAGAATGGAGATAACAAATAGTTGTTTTATTAGTAATAGGTCTAATAGTAAAACATAAACATTAAAGAGTTTGTAGTCGTTAATGTACAACACTTTAAAACGGTTGGCACGCTGCGCACATGCGTACCTAAAATATCTCTTAATTGCGCCGCCCTCGTTGAAAACAATGTATTTCCAACTCTAGTTTGTACCTATTCGGGCTGCACGAACAGTGCTCGAGCGCCCAGTTACTGACGCCTCAATGTCGCAACTCTTCTACCAGATGGTGCAATCTATGCAGTGGTGCCAACTTGGCGCATTTGTCGCTATATTTAGCTTTTTACCAGACCCCCCTAGCGCCAAAATTAGTGAAAAACTGCTTTTTTTTACTGGTGATTTGGAGACAAATCAGTTGATAGGCGCCAGAGATAAAACCCTCGTTTTTCACCATTTTCCTCCTGTGATAGTCCTCCTTCGTTCCTAGAAAGGACCATTGGTAACCAAATGGACCCTTTTACATCGGTAACTCTTGAGATCGTAAAATGAAACCAAACTGACCCGAAAGGGTCTCTCAAGAGCTAAATCATATTTAACCATCTGAATTAAGAATATACACATACATTTAGAAAATGTTGAAGAATTGCTATCTTGACCAACATTTTGTCATTTATTTCTCATAAATTAGGCTGAGAGGGTAATCTAGAAGGCTCTGATCTCAACATCAAACGGTGGTCCTCCGTGGCTAAAAGGCAGAATAAATAGTGGGCCCTGCTCTAGCGCATTCTTCTAGAGCATTTTGGAAGTGCCACTAGTGCATTTTGGATTTTGGCCGTTGGCAACACCGAATCTGTGCTCGTGCCCATAACTTTACGGCAAGCAAAAGCCACAAGCCACTGCTCTGCTCCGTTCCTCTGAATCTGACACACCAGGCAGGCAGTCACAGCGAGGCGGAGGAAAGAGACTCCAGAGGCAGCAACATGGACCCGAACACTACCATCCTTCGAGTCAAAAGAAAGCGGGGTACCGACCCCGCCGACGCCTTGCTGCTGGCATGTAAGCGTATCCGTCCGGAGAGCACCACGACGACGGCGTCTCAGAGCCCGACGACGGCGGAAACGACGATACCGGAGCCCAACGAGGCCGAGGTGGAGAACTCCGTGTTCACACTGGTGGCGACGGTGGCGACACAGGTCGGTGGGAGACAGAGAGAGAGATGGCCGTTAGCCGTTAGCTCCCTTACAAAGAACACACACCGCCCAGGGATGCACTAATGCCGTCACACAACCTCGTTGTGACCCCCAGTTTCAGTTAATTTAAGGCAGTGGTTTTCAACCAGTGGTCCTTGAGAGGGTTCCAGGTGGTCCCCAGGTAAAATGATGGAAAGAATGAAACCATGCTCAAGAATAAAAACATTTATCATCTGAATTATCCGAAGTCTACACAACTAGAGAATGTAGATCAATGGCTTCCATCTGTATGTTTGTCTGTTTTGCTTCCCAAATCCACTGTGGAATTGTGGAGAAATTGACAAAAGCAAAATACATCTTTAGTTTTGGGGTCTGTGGGGCTAAAATGTCAAATGGTGGTCCGTGGCTCAAATGCTGAATAGTATGAAAAAGATTGAAAACCACTCCTTTAAGGGATTTCTGTCTGAGACCCTAGTTCATATATTAATTCAATATCAATGTTAACTCTGAATTACAAATCCATAAGGGTCCGTCTGGTTCCAAATGATCTTCATTTTCAGCATGATGTTCATTTTAGCATGTGGACTCCGCGGAACTCCCTCAAGGACCCCTGGTTCACGGCTGCGAGGAGGGTCTGAAGCACCCCTCCATCATAGACCGATGCTTTGTTGTGACGGCACTGACCATTTCTTTGAGAAATGGTCGGTGCTAGCTAAAGCTAAAGCAATCTAGTGTCAGAGTGTCATTGAGGGGTCAGTAACTGCGCTCTTGAGCGCTGTTCATGCAGCCGGAATAGGGACAAACTGGAATTGGAAACGCAATGTTTTCAACTGGAGCTGCGCAAATGAGAGCTATTTTAGACATATCAGCGACATGTCGACTGTTTCAAAGCATTGTGCAATCAGTCAGTGACAACTAAAGTCTTAAGTGCACGTGTTTTACTATTACTAGTCTACAACACGATCAAAAATAAGGGTATTTAACCATTAAAGCTGGGCTGTTGCCTGAGTTGTGCAGTCCATTACTGCCTACTCCAGGTTGAGGTCTTGTCCCTACTGGTTGTCCCCATTCTCAGTGGACTTCTATGTAGAAGGCCTCCCCATTGGACTGGCTCCGTGAAGCGAACGGAGTTTGCGTAACTGTCTATACTTTATGGCTCTAGCTAAAGCTAGCATAACAGATGAAGTTTTAATTTAACCAATTGTGCGTCTATAACTGTTTCGCACGTACGCTAAACTCGCGGTCTACGCTGTCTGTTTTGGGGCAAAGCTAGCTCGGTTTGGCTAGTAGCGTTGTAAATGTAATTAAAAAATAATAATAATAAATAAAGCATTTTGCCACAGTCAGTTATCCGTTGAGCTAATGGACTACGTCATTGTCGTGCCATCTATTCAGAATGTCACTTCAACTCTCGTCATTGAACACTGAACAGTCAACGTATCTGTGTAGCTCTACTCTGATCCATACAGAGCTCCTTCTAACCCAGAGCTTTTCAACCCACTTTTTTCAGGTCAAGGCACGGCCTGTTGATAATTTATATAGAAGTGCATTTGTGATTTTAGCTTTGTGTCGTCACAGTGTCGACAGTCTTGTCTTGCAAAACAGTCATGTGAAAGTACCTGAGTTGTGCTTTCATGTGAAATTTACTCATTCTGTTCATAAATACTCAAATCAATCAATGAACAGGTCCATTTGGTTTCATGAGGGTTCATTTGGTTACCAGCTTTCCATCATTTTGCTGGTCCATGTTCTAACCCCATGAAATTATTTGACCTATTACATTTGCAACACACTGTGTAGTCTTGGATCAAGACTTATCACATTGATAAGTCTTATATATATAGGGTGTATTATACTTATAGTAGTTATTGTAAAAAGAAAAACACTGTAGCTTTATTGTCTTGTTCATACCAATTTACTTATGTGTCATTTCCTGTTTATTGATCTTGTAATAGCACCCAATAGTTACTCATACACAGTGGTGGAGAGCGAGATATAAATTGAGGGCTACTGTAATTAATTATTATACATAAGGTCGGGGTTCTATCTTCAAGATCAGGCTCTATTTTACTGTATGTTGTGACATCTCATATCTTGTCTCCAGGATGCTCCGGTTCAGACACAGGTCCGTGAGGCTCTAGCTCGGCCCCGTGTGGCCCACGCCCTGCGTCCCTCCGCTGCCAGCTCTCACCGGGTGCTTGGGGACCTACGGAGTGCCAAATGGAGCACTCGGCGAGAAGAACGCTACCGAATCCTCTCCAGCCACCGTGCAGGGTTGTCGAGCTCCGCAGCACGGCAGAACGCCCCGGGAAACTCCTCCGAAAGGGCAGATGAGATGGCGCGGGATGGGAAAGAGCAGGAGAAATGCTGGGGCCTTGGGGACGTGCAAGTGGTTGACCTTGTACACGAGGATGAAGAGGACCACGACAAAGCTACTGGCAAGGTGGGTTAATCCGGATGTGTCACCTATTTTCCCCAGTCACTTTCAAGACATATAAGGTGTGGTCGCTTGGTTAGTGACACACACGTTATGCTATTCCTTCAGCTTCTTGTCTATATACCATCAAATATAAAGCAAACTCTTCCCCTGTCATTTGGGCGTGTCCACAGACCTTGTCGTCAGACCCGGACGAGATCCTGTGCAACAACGTGAAGATGCTCAGAGAGCGTCTGAGTGTGTCCACAGAGCAACAAGGGACGGAGCACCGGGAGCAGGAAGACGATTACGTCTACGACCTTTACTATCAGGAAACAGCCACACCGGGCTGGATCCAGGACATCCTGTCCGTCAGGGCCTACGCAGATGAGGGAGAACTGGTGTGTGGATGGGCTGGATGATGGATGGACAGACAGATGAATGAGTGACGGCGTTGAGAATTGGAGTGAGTGAGTGTGTGTATATGGGGGAGTGAGCAAATCAATTAACAAATTGATGGGTGAAGCAGTGAGCAGATATGGAATAGGTCAAAAGGTGGTTATGGTTAATGATCCCCCCAGCATCAGTGAAAGTGGGCCTAGTCATAGACAAGACTGGCCAATATGACTTCAAATTAGGTGATTTGAAACTTTAGCACTGACTTACAAGTATTGAACATGAACAATACAAAAATAGATACAATCGCTAATCTACAAGTTCACTACATTATTCTTTTTCTCTCTTTAAGTAATCTGCTTGGTATATGTCTGGTAGTGATGGCAACAATAGGTTTTAGTTTCTATTTTTTCTGTCCGTCTCAGGTTCCTGATCAGGTGGTGCATGAAGAGGAGGTGTATGAGGACGAGGATGATGAGAATGAGGAAGGCAACTGGAGGAACGAATACCCAGACGAGGAGAGTGATGGTGACAGCGACCGGGAGGAGCGGTACGGCGGTATGTCCATTTTAGTGACACAGTTGCATATTATTCTCAGTTTATAGCTTTTTTATATATTTTTTGGTAATTGAACATTTTCTAGTCAGTTTTAGTCAACGTATTGAACAGCACTCTGGCCTCCTGTGTGGCAGGTTACTGGGAGGAGGAGCACTCCTACAGCAGGAGGAGCTGGGAGCGCTATCAGAGGGAGGTGCTGCATGAGCTGAATCGCAACGGAGAAGAGGAAGATGACGACGATCGTGCTTCTGACTGAGCCATATGCTGTAATAATTGGTTCAACTTACTTGTAGCTGTAGGGAGGATATCGTTGCTGTCATGTGTAAACCCTGTATGATACTTTTCATAAAATGTGCAGGAAAAGAATAGTTTCCAGTGTAGTTATCTAGTCACAAGCTCTGGTTAATGAAACCCCAAAACACACTTGGAACACTTGCACTTCAATTATATTAAATTTTATTCAAAAATATCAGATGTACAAGATAATAGCATGCTTTGCTACATTGCATTTTGAGCTTATGCAGCCCAAATCTCTAGTGTTTATAAAATCCAAAGACACATAATTTAAACGGCAGGTGTACAAGATCACAACATGTCACATTGTAATCTATTGTGAACTTGTATAGCTGCAGTTGTCAAATTAAAGGAATTCATTTACAAAGAAAAAAAAATCAGATATACATGGTTTCTGACTGACAGCAACAATATTATTCCTGGAAGGGTCTGGCTTTTTTTTTTTTTTTTTTTTTTACTGTGGTGGAGTGAATATGTGTGGGTGTTTGTTCCAAAGTGGATGTGTGTCAGAAATTTTGCACATTAGTGTGGTATGCCTTGTATGCCTTGTGCAGTTAATACTTATGTTTGTGAGATGTAAATGCATTTGCATTTTAGGGTGTTTGCATTTTGTGCATGATTTTGTTTGTGTGGGCGTGTGTGCGCGCGTGTTTTTTGTTTCAACATTCCTGATCTCACGAATGCTTGTGAATTACTTTTTTTTTTTTTGTAAATATGTAGATGTGTATAAAAAAGCTTTCAAAATAAATGTAATACATCTCAAACGGTGGCGTTATTTAATGTGGGAAATGCAATGCTATAGTCAAAGGTTTATAAACTCTGTAATAAATTAAAGCAAAGAGTAGATGGGTCATCTTTAATCCTAGAGATGGAAGATGCACAAGAAACTAAAACATTTCCATTGCAGTCAACTGAGCAGCCACATCCAGAACCGCTTCTGTTGCAGAAGAAACTTCTAAAGTTCAAAGGTTTCAGTGTTCTACATAAAAAGGTGATATTGATAGTCATACATAACTTTGCTTTGGGAGTATAGCAGCTTACGGTGACAAAGACACTGCAGGTATAATATTGCACAGAGTTGGAACAGTGAGGTCCGGTATAGTAACAGTGGATCTGAGATCCACACGATGCATTAACAAAAAATCTTTGTAGTCATTTAACAACAAGTTTCAGTACAGCTGGAACCACTTTTAGAAAAGTAATAATTACTGAGGAATTTAAGTACTGTTTTACACCGTGCATCAGCAAAAGTTCAACACCTGAATAAAGTTCAACAGATTGAACTGATGATTGCATAATTAGGGTTTGCTACATTTCATCCACTTAGGTTACAACACAGACATTCTGGAGCTCAAGGCAGAGTGAAATGTCAAAATGAAATACCAAGGCATACTTGGATTGTGGACCAAAACCAAACATCAGCAAACTTTTGTTCTCCTGTTCAGTGAGACGAGGAACTAGTCTACATAGAATCTTCACCAGCCCTTCAATTGGCCAGATGTAATTTCCTGGTATTATTACAGTAAATAATAAAGAAATATCTGTAAAGCTAAAATCTTTAAAATGAAAGAAAGCAGCATATTCAACATTGACCTTTTACTTTCTCAAATAATGTAAAACATGAAACTTGTTTGGGGGAAAAAAAAACTGTTATGCATCAAGTCACTAGTCCTCAATACAGTACTACTCAACAAGGAGTTGTAGCAACACACCAGTGGGCCCTGCCAACTCTGCTGGAAAGCATTAGAAGAAATATTTCATTCAGTCGCTTTCACCTCAGTGCAACACTGGGACACATTATAGACAAGTTGTCAGGACATGTTGACGGAATAGCTTATCACTCATTTTATAACATAATTTGTGCAGGAGGACATCGAGTGAAACGGTAAATGACTTGCGTCATATTAGACTGAAGCCTCTGCTAAAATAAAACAAATGAGCCATATTCTGAGTCAAAACTAGAGTTATAAAGTTAGGTGGAGTCATCCTCTGGATAGCCTGGCCTGACCTGAAATGGTTTTGGCCTAGTGGGGGGCAGGGTGCTGTGAGATTTCCACAGCACATCAGCTGATATGATTTGATCTGACCATCACATCAATTGGAGCCGTGCCCACCCCAAAAGGTTGACTCCCCCCTCTAGGCCACTGTGGGTAATAAATTAGTCCAGGCTTTCCGTTTTCGCGCAACAAAATGAAAGCCTGGGAGTCAAGGCTATCCTCTGGATTACTCTAGAAGAAATATTGATTTGATCTGGACAGTGACATCAACTAGCAGCTGACTAATCTGAGTGAGTTTACAACAATTACATTGAAGGCCCGAAACATCTAAAGACATTTCAGCAGAGGCAGTGTAAGAGTTAAATGTAATTTAAAAATGCATTTCAAGTTAAGTCCCATACCTTGTTGTCACCTCAACAAATAGGGTAATAGATGGCCGACCATCTATAAACTTCTAGTTTACAATGGCTTGCTCGGTAGTTCTGAATATGTAGAAAAACATATGTATTCATTAAAAACAATAATTTGAAATAAGACATTTTCTGTCTCTCTCTCTCTCTCTCTATATATATATATCTCTCTCTCTCTCTCTATATATATATATATATATATATATATATATATATATATATATATATATATATATATATATATATATAGAGAGAGAGAGAGAGAGAGAGAGAGAGAGAGAGAGAGAGAGAGAGAGAGAGAGATAGATAGATAGATAGATAGATAGATAGATAGAGAGATAGAGAGATAGATAGATAGATAGAGAGAGAGAGAGACTCTTTGTACCTTCCTCAATATTGAGCATTTGTAGCTATTTTTGCTTCTTGATGTCATGAGTGCATTTCCCCTTGATCATGATAACTAATTTAATACAAAATAAACTAGCAGGAGAAGTGTAGTAAATTGGCACTTTTTGTTGTCATTTAAAAGTTAACTTGAACAAAATTCCCCTTGAAGTATAATTCTGGGTGTATTTCTGGAGTGTAAGCATGCATTTGTACTGCTGGATCACCATCCAACCACCATCACTGCCTCCCACCACTTCTCCCACAGACATACTGTACATGTGAACGTGTCACATCAATTCAGCATAATGTACAGCGCATGATATTGATAAAATCTTTCCTCCTCATCACATTAACAAAGGTTAACATCCCTTATATGGTCCCCATGGCATTGTCTGCTGTCAGGTTGAAGAAGGTTCTGGTTAATGTCCTTCTGAGCCTGTTGAGCCTGGCTATTCGCTTTTGTCCAACTCTGTGAGCACGCAGAAGCAGGTATACTGAGTGTAATGAGTGATAGAGCCTGGAACAAGAGGCAAATGAGAAGGAGTTATGTTACAGAATCATGTCACAGAATTTAGTTTGTTGGTAATTGTGTTGTATATTACTGGCTGTCAAAAAAATGCCATTGCGAGTGTTCAGTGTGTCACTAATATAAACTCACGCAGTAGCTTTGTGATGATGGGCGGACGTTTGGACTCCGGCAGATGGACGCCCATGAAGTAGACGGGCACCCCTGATAGGGCGATGGCGATACCAATCAGAGAGTTGATGGTGTCAGAGTAGAGAGGCACAGCCACCAGGAAAATGGCACACATACAGAACACTACAGGATACAACAAGGTCAACTGTTAAGAGAAAGAAAAGAAGAAAAGAGGTATTACAGTGTTCTGTAACTTCAGTTCTGTACCGTAAGTGTAAATACATGTTAGGCTCATAATGTAATAATTCATATTCTAAGTGAATCTAAGTTTTGGATGCACTTTAGGTACATGTGGAAAAAAAAACCCACAATACAATACAATAAAACATGATCATAAAAAAATAAAAAAAAAAAGAGACCAACAATAAACACAAGCCTATCGCCAGTCATAATGTAATAAAATGGTCTGCATAACGTAATAACAGAGTTCTGCATAATGTAATAAACTTATATAGCAGTAATGTGTACATATCATAGTTTCATGACAGTATCATGAACTCCCTCATGAATTATGGTCAATATCATGGTCAGTATCACGTCAGACACAGTCAGTATTTATGGCAGTTCTGGTATTAATTATTTAATCAGTTGGCTATTTGGTACAACACTGGTGGTGGTCTACAAATCATCCCCCATATCTTCTGATCCAACCCTACTGGTTTAAGAACTAAATGTCTAAATTGTAATTTTTCAGTTTGTTCGATCCTATGGTACCTTAAGTGGTCTGGGTCTGTCTGGCTCCTTTACGCGGAGGTAGATCTGACCGGCAATGGACAAGCCCATGAAGAACCAGTAGCTGAAGCTGTAGTAGTTAATGAGCTGGAATACATCTTCCACAGTCAGGTAGATCAACGACATGACACACTGGAAGACAAAAAGGTAATATTAAGCCTCGCATTGTATGGATGGAGACATACATACAGGATACAACCTGTGTATCCCACTAAGAAGACTGTATGATGGCCACCACTAGAGGGAGACAACTGTCCTTCGGCAGCACAAACATTGTTGTCATCTTGTAGTTGCAGAAACCCATCTACATATTCTATAGTATAACCTATAATCATATTCAACCTTTTTCATATCAAGGCCCATTATTTATTGGAAAATTTGTCTGCAGACTAACATTTGATGGCATTGAACTGAAGAATATTTTATTATCGTGAGGTAAGATTTTATCCACATTTCAGTGCTGTTGGCAATTCTCTATTAGTGTAGACTAAATTAAGTAATGCAAATGTGTAATAATAATGCCACTCTTAAATGTGATATTAAATGAAACCAAATGGACCTGTACCGGTTTCATTTTACACTTCAAGATTAAAGATTTTTAAGGGCCCACTTGATTAGCAACTCTTCATCATTTTGTTTGAGACCACCTGGAACTCCCTCAAGGACCTCAGGTGGTCCCCAGACCACTTTTTGGAAACCTCCATAATTATGAATGCCCTACTACTTGATCATACTACAGTCACACAAAACATCATAACAAGTAGTACGTTTAAAAGCAGATTTGTGAATTGGAATCCGGAAAAGTAATAGTTTTGGACATACAGGTATAGGATGACTACTGTATGTAGAATACACCCCCCCAGAAAACACAAGAAAATCCTTGGTTTTGCTATTAAATGTGCAGTTCTTATGTGATTTAATTCCCAAATACAATAAAAAGCTACTGAGCTGTGTGCTCACATTGAAGAGCAGGGCTGGGACTGGAGTGAACCGCGTTACGTGGATCATGGACAAAGCATCTGGCAGGTGGCCCTCGCGGGAGCCAACGAAGAACAACCTACAGGGCAACAATTACAATTTAGGCATTTAGTGGACTCGAATGAACAAAAGAAAAAAGTGTGGGAATAGATCATTTACAGGTACAGTACATACAGATTAGTTAATGTGAATCATCTAAAAAAGATGTAAAAAAAAAAAAAACACTCTGGTATGAGGGGCAACAGTTTAAACAACACCCTGCGTCCTGTGCCAGTCAGTCTTCAGAGCCTGACTAAAACGCTCTATTCATTACACAAAACACCTGCGGCAGACCGTCACCAAATACTTTTTCTATGCCCTGGCTCAATTATCCACAGCCTCAACACTTGAAAAACAGCCTTGACCTTAGAAAAAACTGCTTTATTCTAGGATAAAATATGTCTTTCACTGCTTGTGAAAAACAAAAAAAAAATTGTGAAAGTCGGTTAGGAAATAAAGTGTTAATGACGAACAGGCATTCTTATCTTCATATGCCATTATACATCATTCCGTGCTCAGCAATCAGACCATCAGAAATATCATGGCAGCCACTCAATTCTGGCATCTCTACTTTACTGCCCTCACTTTTATCCTCACCTCATGTACTTTGCTTAGCCATTAAAATCATCGCTATGGGGTGATCAGCCCAGGTTTGTATTCACAAAAAAAACCTAAAGAGAGATGACCTAGGTATACAGCATGAACCACTAGTCTAATTATCAACTGTGTGTGCATCATAAAAGTCAAAAGTGCCTATACAGTATGTATATTCATTATCTACGTGTATTATCACTCAACCACTCCAAGAGGGTTTCCAAGGACAAGAATGCACTTTCAGGACAAATGAGGGCAAACCTCAAAACCACAGATGGGCAAACTCCACTACTGTTTGAATGCTCGTAGCTAGTCACTGCATGGGAGTGTCTTTGCATGTCTTACCTAGACGCAGCTATAATGGACGCATTAAGGCCTCCATAGCAGGACAAAGCCACAGCAATGGGAATGATCCAACTCATCACTCCCAGAGTATGGTCTGCAAATGTCTGAAACACAGGAGGATACAGATTCAGCAAACTGGGCTCCTACAGGCACACTGTCTGCTGTGTTTATTCTGTAAACAAAAAACAAAAAAACAAGCACCCCCACAACCACCCCTGCGCACGCACACACTCACACTGGCAGTGTACTCACCACAGCCACAGCATCACTGGCCAGTAAGGAACTCATGTCCAGAACAGCATAGTAGGCCACATTGGTCATAATGTAAATGATGGTGACTATGGGCATGGAGATGGCTATAGCCACAGGCAGGTTCCTGCATAAATACAGTACACAGAATAGTATCAATCCCAATTAGTAACCAGGTTAAAGTAGTGTTGTAATTTGGTAGAGCATCTTTTTCTATACTACTTTTGTGCTCATGTCTCAAAAACACACTCTCAGCACATAAACAAGATTATGTCTGTATATGTTTTTTTTTTTTTTTTTAAGCATATTTTGTTTATTTATATGTTACAATTAGAGACCGGCTGTGCAATACAATGATGGATGGAAGTCTAAAACCCCCCGGAGAAGCAGCTATTGTTAATAGGTAGAATACCTACTTATTAACAGGTAAACAGGTAACTAAGATGACAAAGAGGTGATGTATTGTCATTGCTGTTCTTTGAGAAATAGAAAGGGAAAAATGTGATTACCTTTCAGGGTTTTTGATCTCCTCTGTGACAAAGTTGAGGGTGTCCCAGCCAGAGTATGAGAAGAGGGCTGAGTAGAGTGCCAGTGCAATGTCCCCTGGGTCTTTAGACGACCCCCGGAAGCATGACTCAAAGTTGGCTGTGTAACCTGGATGCAAAGCAGGCATGTGCAAATTCTATTGGTTGCGAGTTTCCTGAAGAGCTACAGCAGCAACAGCAGTGAAATAAAAACAACAAACCAAACAACGCCCCCTCGGCGGGCACGCTGAAAATACACATTTTGCAATATTTTGTGACAAAGTAAATATTATTTTATTATATTATTAATTATATTCCAGTTTACATCCCATCTTGTTCTCACATTTCTAAACTAACTGTCTCAGTAATAAATAAAAACATTTAGATTAGACTCGCATATATATAGTGTATATATATGTACAATAGCATGACAAAAGGAATATGGTAGCAAGCAATTCTGTCTGACAGTGCTGTGATGGCGCCACTTTGTCCACTCACCCTGGCAGAGCTTGACGATGCCAGTAACGATGATGACAATGAGAGCTGCCAGCTTGGCATAGGTGAAGATGTCCTGCACCCGAGTCCCCCACTTCACATATGCAGCATTGATGAACGTGAGCAGACCTAGCAGGGAAAATGAGAGGACGACAGAGACAGGAAACAGAGTGGAAGTAGGGGGGAACAATGTAACCAAATGATTTTGGACATTTCACAAGCTGATCATCAACTTGCATCAACTTGTTTTCAAGGGGGTCCTAAAACAAAAAAGTAAACATACACAACACAGTAACTGCAGGATGGTGTTAAAAACAGCTGATATATAGACCATCACAGTAGAAGCATGCAACACAATATGGATTTCAAGCCCACAAAACAAAGTTCAAATGAGACAAACCTCAACTCCAGTTCTGAGTTTCAGATTAGCCTACTTTACCTACTGATAGCAGATTACGTATGTAGATACTACTACAATCAGACAGCATACTGTACATTCAAGTGAGCAAACAGCTTCATCTTTCATGTACGTGTTTTCATTAAGTTGATAGGGACAATCCACATGATTGTGTAAATGTGCACTAGATAGCGCATTGTGAGAGGGGAGCTTCCCCCTTCAGGAAGTACATGAGAGACATTGCGTGGCTGAAGGCTGAAAGCATCATTGGGGAGGCGCAGCCTGTTCAACCCGCTGCTGTACTCACAGCCAGGCAAGTGTTGCAGGAGCATTGGGAGCAGTACTAACTCTTGAACAGATTTTACTCATCAGCAATTAGTTCTGTGTGTACTGATTCAATTGATTCAAGTACACACATATATTCATTTGTGACCTTTTATTTATTATGCACCCACAATTCTTATAGTGTGTATCTTATGCTCCTCTCTATCCTTTTTAAATGTAATCATGAGACTGCAAACATTTTTTTTTACTTGTAATGTGATTTTGCCGACCTTTCTTCTAATATCTAACTTCAGGGCTGAATGTAAGGCATTCGAAAGATTTCACTGAATAGCTGAGCTGGTGCCAATTCCAAATGGACCCCTAATCCTGCAATAGATGGTTCACTAACTAAGCCATAACAAACATCCCCTCACGGTACAGCTCTTCCCATTACAGTTTATAGTGTACATTTTACAAGTTTATAGGGGCGGGAGGGAAACGTATGTGAAATGTATCATGTTGTACCACTGGCACTTGATGCAGCTTGTTTAAGTTTATCACAGAAAGAATGACTGATCTATGACTGATTACATTACCATAGTTTAAATTGTTAATAGAAAGGAATACTAGCACTCAATTTGTGAGTATTACTTTCTAGTCTATAGTACAAAATATACTGGTTCTTAGTTCTGACCAGAACCATACTGTAATGTAACCATACTTACTGTATACTGTGAACTAACCAACTGAGTGCTTGCTTCTCCTCTCTTCACGTTAAATTCTCTTCTAACATCTTTACATTTTCTGGTGTGAAAGATGCATGCATCTTCATTCACAAGAACAAAACTGTGTGTGTACTACTCACATATACATGCTGCGGCGATGAACCGGGATGCCACATACGGAGGCTCACAGGTAGGGAAGAGGGGTTGCACCAGGTAGTTGGCAAAGGTGATGGCTATGACAGCCTGGCTAGTGGGCTCAATGATCAGCAACGATGTCCAGAGGCGGATGAAAGCTATGAACCCGCCAAACGACTCCAGAATGTAGGCATAGGAGGCCCCTGACTTGGTGATGGTGGTGCCCAGCTCGGCGTAGCACAGCGCCCCAACCACGGAGAACAGCCCGCCGATGACCCAGATGACCAGCGACAGACCATAGGAGGCGCTGTAGATGAGCACGCCTTTAGGGGACACGAAGATCCCAGAGCCGATCATGTTCCCAACGATCAGGCTGACGCCATTGAGGAGCGAGATCTCCTTCTTCAGTTGCATGCTCTCCTTCGGCTGGTCTGGCGGAGGGGATAAACTGTCTGAGCTACTGTTCAGCTTCTTGGTGTCTCCGTGGCCCTCCATGGTGCCGTCTCCTCAGCAGGGGCCTGCCTGCTGTTGGCCGTAGCCCAAACACGATGAGTCAGCAGGACTGACTGTGGACAATACCACAGGCTCTGATCTGACAAGCTCTGGAAACAAGCAACCTGCCCTTTGGAGACAACAAAAGCAATAAAGAGAGGGAAAGGAGTTAAAGAGGGAGTAGATTTACAGTGACAGGCAGTACAAATGACAGCTTGTGCAGCCCAGCCCATTCCCTAGAAACCACATCATGTCTCCTCCACCCCAGGTTTTAATGCTGCTGTGATTTGAGATGCGACATTCATACACTAACTCTAATATGACTGAGAGTGGTGTGTAGAGTGATGTCACGCAGCGTGAGGTCCAGACAGGGCATGGAGAGAGGGGAAAAGGGCTTATACTGTACATACACAGGACGGTTGGTAGTGTCAGGGGAGGGCAAGAAGAGGACATTGGCACATTAGGTCTAACGATGTACAGTCCAGAACACAGATTCTCAAAATGTTTTCCATGGTCCAATTTATATCCACGATATGAGAAAAGAAATATAGTGGAAGAAATACATCCCAAAAAATAAAAATAAAGTAGGCCTGTTTAAAAGAGAAGTTAGCAGTGTATTTTTAAGAATGTTGTAAATGACCCACTGAATTGCTTGACTACATGGTATCTCTTGTGAAATTACCAATTACACTCAGCATTCAACAAGTAATTCATTGAAGTATATTCAATCAGACTGAAGAAAGTCAAATTGGTTTGTTAATTTCTGGAACAAAGTCCTTATGAAGATTTGCATATGGGGATTCCACAAAAAATGATGCCAACACCAAGGGAGATAGCACTTTCTAGAGGCCGTGATCTCAGACTTCAGGGTCTATTATACTTTTCTCTTCTTTTCTTTGCCAGATGCTTGAAGTGCACATGGACTACATTTGCAGTCACCACTACAGAAAACCATAATGGACACATGATTGGTTGCCTCTCTAGCCTGTGTCTAAGCCAGTAAGAGACTTACCCATAAAACCCCATAGTCTGAATATCATAATATCAAAGACACCATACTCCCATACAGCACTGCAAAATGGAGCGAGTGGCAACAGGAGCTTACCAGAACTGACGAAAAGGTCAGAAACGAATGAAAGTCTGCTATAATTAAAAGTTATAATAATAAAATGGGCAAAGGCAAACTATAGAACATCAGTTGCAATGAAAACCAGGAAAAGAATTTATATAATACAGATATAATGTGTACCAGATCCAAACTTTATATACTGATTGGTTAACAAAAACAAGAAAACAAACAAATGATGATTTCCAAATAAATGTCCTCACCCAGGAAGAGCTGTGCCAGAAAGAGTAAATAAAGGAAAATCAGACTGTATCATTATGTGTGTAGTTGTAGACGTGTGGTGTGGAATGTTAACAAAATAAGAACATTGGGATTGTATCAAAGGGGGCAAAGACCCCTGTTGTTAATATGCATTGTGAACGAGACAAGTCTAACAGCTCAGTGGCCTTGTGATTAGATAGTCCGGCCTCAGACTGGGAGGTTGGGGGTTCAAACTCCCCAGAAAAACGGACCACAGTGCCTCCCTGCTTGGCATTCAGCTCCAGTTGGACTGGGGGTAAGTCCCTGCGACATACTAGCGTCATGTCCAAGGGGTGTGTTTGTACATCAAGCTGCCTCACACTACAGAGACCCTGACAGGAGATAGGCTCCTGCCCTGTTGGCCTCATGGCTCTGCAAGTCTTACAAGGCTGTACATGTGTACCAGAGTGTGACACATCTGTTTGTTTGTGTGTGTTCAGCGCGCAAGTGATTAGTCATTTGTTCCACCCACCATTGCCGCTATGCCATCTGCTGTGTTGAATTGTTTTCTGTGTTGAAAACAGGTATAAGGTCCTATCTAACTGAGCTGTTTCTCAGCTCAGCTTGCGGCAGACGGCCTTTCTCAGAATTCTCACTCCTACTTCACCTAGGGACAGTTTCTCTAGTAGAACTGTGGTATGGTGTGTCACATGTTGCACACTGTGATCGAAAGGCTGGGTGACCTATACTACATCCTAGACCTAACTTTACTTTCTCTGCCCAAGATTGAGAATATTTTAAGTGCTTTAACTATAAAGGGATGAGTGTGTTTCAGACATGCACATCCATGGTTACTGTCTGTAAAGTCAATGAAAACAAAACGCCTGTGGACTCCAAGGCTACTGTGTCTGTTCAAGTAGTAAGTTAAACAAAAGTTTAGCAGAGGGGAAACACACATTAGAAGTAATCATTGACCTCAGCCACACATTACTTCACACAGGAGGAGTCATTACAGTAACACAGACCAGCTGTGAATCAATCTTGTCTTGCCATCTCAAAATGACCATTATCAGATGTTCTGTAAAGCAAACCTTTTCATCAATGACCCAGACATATTGATCAATGCTTGTTGTAACTTGTATCCCAAGTCATTGTGTCCTGAATATAAGACTGGAATGGAAATATCCTGTTGAATTATAACCAAGGCTTTGACATTCAATGTTCTTTCCCCCCACAAATGAGTCTTGAATAATGGGGGACGACATATCATAATTAATTGCTATTTAATAGTTAAGCTGCTCATAACAGTCATAGTTTTCTCAATGATTAGGCTACAAAAAAGGGATACGCTTAAGGCAATTGGAGCACTCCAAAGTGATTAGACAAAACACAAGCGGTTTTGATTTCAGTGCACTTTTATTTTCAGTGCATACAGGAGTCTGTCAACACCTCGGCCACACAGGTTTTGCATACAAGTATCTTCAATAGCATGCCATAAAATGTACAGCAACAATGCTGGTTAAAACACATAACTGAACAACAATTAATTATCATTAACTTCAGCTATAAGTGAAAATGTAACAAAACTATTTGTTAATGACTTTAAGTATTGCTGTAGGCTATATAATTCGGCATTCAAGATAAATCTAGCTGTTTACGCTGTTGTTTACGGGGGCAGCAGGGGTAATAGTGTGTGTGACTTGTTATTTGAGATGTTTGTTTTTCTCCCAGTCAGATTCTTTACACACAAAAGCAATGGGGCAACCCTTAACCTACTTATAATTGCGAAAAAGAAAATGAATGGCCAAAACTAAAGACACTAAACAGAAGAAAAAAGAAGTAATTGTTTCTGCTATGAATCTATTGATTCGTCGATCCTGTTGATGATAATGTGGGCAGATCTGCAGGCGCCCCATGTAACAATGTAACCAATCTTCAATCTGCAACATGCTCCATTCTACACTGATTTCTGTTCAATTAAATGTTTTAAGATGAAACCATATATATGTGTCCTTCCTTCTATTCTTACATGACAGCGAAGACCCAGCAAACAGGCACACGGAGCAGAGAGAGAGATCGAGGGGGGGCGATATGTACGTCACCATCCTTCTTTTGTCCCATACAGCAGCAGTACAGCCCAATGAATCCAGGTAGGACTTTCTTCTTTCCCTCGAATATACTTCACTGACTGAATACACTTCTTAAAAGGAGAGCCGTACCGACAGAATGTATTCTTACCTGTCTGTCTAGAGGATGTGGCCTCCAAGCAGCAGCAACATCATCATCATCATCGTCATCCTCATCATGATCCCATCTAGTCTCTCTATCATCACTGAGACAGTGACAGTCAAACAACAACTGGCTGCCAGGGCCAGCAGCAGAGACCAATGGCTGTCACGTGACGCCGGTGCGGAGTGTTACACCGAAGTTGGTTGCATCTAATGAATTCTGTGACTCCAGGTGTTCTTTGGTCAGTGGCGGGTTGGGAAAAAGTACCCTACTCACAGTGATTGATTGATTGATTGATTGATTGATTGATTGATTGATTGATTGATTGATTGATTGATTGATTGATTGATTGATTGATTGATTGATTGATTGATTGATTGAGTTTTGTAATAAACAGTTTGGAGAATTGTAGGCCTATCTTTAATCCAAGCGCAACTCTATAAGACTGTTAACTGTGAGTGCACAACACAAAGCATTTAATATATATATATATATATATATATATATATATATATATATATATATATATATATATATATATATATATATATATATATATATATATATATATATATATATATATATATATATATATATAATAAAATACCCTACATTTCATGTAAACATACCAATATATAGGCCTTGTGGTATGATTATAGATTGTCCACTGTTGCCTTCCTATCTTATATTTGATTTATGCTAACCATTTTGTAGATATATGTATTGTATTGCCATGGTTTTCCTTTTGTTCAAGCTTATTAATCTGCTAAATGCGTAAATTGTAAATTAACATTGAATTTACAATATAAATTAGGGTTGCAGAGATAGAAATGCTGTTAAATAAGGCACCATAGGCTAATGCATGTCAAACTAGGGGTCTTGAAATTAATTACTGCTAGAGCCATCAAAATTTCCACTAATGGGGGGGTCTCTGACATGTCTTTTCAGGGTGGGGGGCACGGGGGTACTTAGTGTCAATCTGGGTGGTCCTTGAAATGAAATCAAAGTATTAATACTGCAATTCACTGTAGAAATACGCTGGTACCTAGGCCTAAGTAAAAGTATTGATTTCAAAATGTACTTAAAGTACCAAAAGTAGCTAAATATTTGTATCCGAGATGTAGTGGAGTCAAGTAGCCTACATATAAATAGCTCAAAATGCACCGAAGTGGGCTACAACAACTCAACGTACCTAGTTACTTTCCAACACTTATGTTGAGGAAAAAACGTTTATGATTGTTGGAGCACACTCCCCAAGTACAAACATAGAATGTCTTTTAGAAATTTGACAATGTTTTGAACTTTGATCTACTCCTACTTGACCAGGTCAAGGCCAGGTTTCTAAATAAAGACCTGTGGTTGGACTCCATCGATCATCTGCTGAAGTTTCTTTAGCCAGCAGCCAGTCGATCTGAGTATACTAGGGCCACTCCTAAAGATAACATGTTAAATCAACATATTGAAATCAATCTAATTGTGTTATTTTGTAATCAACATTTCATGTTAAAAGGCAATTTCAGCCTGTGTTAAACCAGACCAAACTCAAAAACATGTTAATTCCCACTATTAGACCAAGACTACCACAATAAACAATATTATATACTGTATGTGACCAATGATTGGTCACCTGTAGTGTACAGGTTTTCCTCTGCTCAGCAGAGGACTCAGGAGCCATCATACATGGGTGCATGCACCTCATAACATGGTAGGCCTACCATGTAGGACCCTTTCAACATTTTCCTGAGAGTGTAAGAATGTGGAAAATGTGGTCCATTTGGTTCCATTTGTACACTCAAAGGAAAAAAAAGATCCTAAAAGAAAAATCATCAACATGGTGAAACACAACTTGATGAAGTTATCAAGTTGTGTTTCACCATGTTAATGTTTTTTTTTTTCAGACCCCCATTTCTGGGAAACAAAGAATGGAGGAACTTTTATCATGTCCACACAACATCTCTAAGGTACAGTATATTAATGACATGGTAGAACATTGAAAATGGGTGGAATTCCCCTTTGTACAAGACTCTAGACATGTACCTGAACAAAATCTGGTCAGGCTACTATACATGGCCTTACTCTGCTCATTTGGAAAGGTTGGAATGGTTAAGGTTAGGGTTGTCAAGCTTCCATGAAACACGTTCAACCTGGATTAGTCTCAAACAAGGGAACCAGTAATTCAATCAATTGCCTGTTGCTGAGTGTGAACATGAATAGGAACACACACCACATGCAAACATCTTCGCGGATTGTTGCATCATTTATTCATTGAAATTTTAATCAATCAGTCAATGAATCAATCAATCAATTGATTGTTCAATTACCTATCCACATTTTGCTCACAATAAATATGGGGGGAGAAAAACAGTGTCTGCTCTAGTCTGTTCTAGAATTAATGGGTCACAGAGTCTGGTGTAACACCTGCTTGGAGTGACTAGAGTAGTCCTTTTACTAAAGGTTATTGAACATTACTTTACTGTGAACTTTACTGTCACGTTATTTTAAACATTTGTTTAATTTATTTATTAAATAAATTACAAAAAGATGTGCAACTAATTTGATCTTGATCTATTATTTGATTGTCTGCCAGGAACAAACTCTGGTTTATGTAGAGATTGAAACTCTAGAGAACAAATACAAAAAACTACACAACAGGACACAATGTGAAATGATGTTAGAGGGCACATATATTAACACTGCATGCACAGTCAACATGCAAGTGCCATTTTTAACATATGTGTAAATGGAGGCCCTTACTGTGTAAAGAACAGATATGCAATTAGACCTGGACTGCTAAGAAGCTTGTGTCAAAAAGTCAGTCCAATAGAACGATATACCAGTCTTTGAATAGAATGTGCCATGAACTTGCAAGCTGAGGTGTCAAGGATGTAACTGTTTTCAACACATTTGACATACGCCAGTGAGTGTACAAATTTATATGGTCTCATATACATACTGCCTGTTATATCTTCCCCCCCAGAAGCCTGTTGTTGAGTGTGCCTGAACATGGAAAGGAACACCTACTCATGTGTGCACATGTGCACTAGGGGTGGGACGATTCACTTCACGATACGATACAATATCGATACGATACGATACAATATCGATATTTAGTGTTCTGAATCGATTTATATTGCAATTCTTAATTATGCTGTGATTCGATTCCATACATCGATATATCACATTTTTTGCTTTTATTATACTAGAGCATTTTAAATGGGAATACCACCCATTTTCAAGATTTTTTTCTGAGAGCGTACAAATGGAACCAAATGGACCCGTTATGGTCCTAAAATAAATTTTCTTTCAGACCTCCTTTTTAGGAAACAGAATGAGGGGAACCTTTTTTATCATGCCCACACAACATCTCTAAGGTTCAGTAAAATGTTTGGAATTCCCCTTTAAAACAATTCTAAGAGATTTTTAAACCATATGGATAACAAAAGGTTCAATCATACACATCGCTGCAGCCTTGTAACGTCAGTCAGTCTTTCTGACAAATTAATGAATAGGCCTACATAAATATAAAATCGATGTTGAACCTGGTGATTCAATATTGATATCATGGCACTGTGCAGACCTTATAACTGGAGATATCGCAATACTGGTATTGGACGGGATACAAAAATACTTGTACTCTGACATCCTTACTTATAAGGAACTTTGCAGACTGTGCATCATTCATTGTTTTGTGTTCATGGATTGAATACACTGGACCGGATGTATCATTTCCCAATTGGGGGGGGCAGGAGAAAATGGTATTGGGGGGTAGGAGAAAATGGCCTGTGTTGCTTCACGCCACGGGCGATGAAGTCACACCCATACCATTTTCAGTTACAGGACTTTTAATAGGCAAGTAAGCATCAATAATAACATCAGTTGTTGCAATCAAAAGTTGCAATAGGCACGTAGCATGCATAAAGCTAAAGCTTTGACTTTGAGTTTTCTGTTTTGAATGATGAAATGGTGTTGGTTAGTGGTACCACAATTGTAGTTAGTTAGTAGCAGACTAGCAGTAGTAGTGTTTAAAATCATTTTAAGCAACTGTCTTTGAAATGTGGGTTGCTTTTGCAAGCCATCATGTTTGGTGGGGCAGTTTGTGCCTTTAGGGGGGCATTGCGCCCCATGCCCATGCCCCAGCCCTGTACACTGGAGCACAGGAGACAACATACTTGGGGAGTACCATGGTACAATTTGCAAACTTATTTACTGTATATAAATAAAATTTATATTTACCCCTACTCTACTGCAGTTTGTCAAAGAAAGGAGTGGGCATTTTTATGGGGAACAAGCGCAAACAAGCAGCATGTTTGTGGAGAGAAATTATTCTAAATGGAGTACCTCTAGGGAGGAAACACATAGACAGACACAGATAAGATGGGGAGGATGGCCGCACAGGAAAACAACACATCTCAAATATGCTTACTGTGCACAACCAGTCTTAGATTGTATACGTACACTCAACAATGAATGGGGTTGCATGCTTTTGCATGCTGATTTCAGTAGTGGATTTACATCATTTTGTTGAAATGTATTAAAGCAAAGAAAAATACATTTTGATGATACACATTAAATGAAAAGAAACAGTATTTTCACTCACTAAAAACACTGCCTCCAGTGTTTCCAGAAGCAAGAGGAAAACCTTGTTTCACTCTGTGATCCCTTTTTAAGGCCATAATACATTCTTTGACTCCTTCAGTCTACACATAAATCTAAACATAAAATTCCTCATGCATGCATGACATTGCTAGTCACAAGTATTCACTTGACCAGTCCATCTTGAGAGTTCCAGGAAAACTCTAAAAGCATTATACCTGGATTTTTTTCTTTTCTTTTTCTTTTTTAGTTTTGCACCGACTGCTATAACAGGCACCACAACAGTGTTGGTGGAATGCAATACGTTGCATTGTATTGAAGTGAGGGGCGCTCTTATCATACATCATCTCCAAATGGGAACTTTGTGTAGGAGCAATGGGCTGATATAGGTTAGCCATCTCATTATATGGGAACGACAGCACACCCAATGTAGCTGCTATTAGGTTATAAGAACAGATTAATCATATTATATCATCAGTCGTGCTAATTAGGTATAGTTTTGTCATAGCAGCATTATATTGACTTAGGAATGGAACAAGTGCACGCCCTGTATTTATTACGGTAATGTATTATTACATACCAAATATTGATCAATTTTGATCAATAATACAAAAAGTTTGGGAACCAATGCTGTAAATCCTCACATGTAGGCTTCTGGTGGTCCTTTGTTCTTAAGTTGTGATCACACTGTGATCACATTTATTTATTTTATTCAGTGTTTTATTTTATATATGAAGCACTTTGTAATGTGAACATGTTTTTGTGCTATAAAAATAAATAAAATAAAATTTCATTTTAGTTTAACTTTATATCAAATAAGCTGGATTTTGAGCAGATCCTGAGAAGCTGCTGTAAGCCAGCAATGTATGGTGACAGTGCAAATAAATCTTGTGCACACCATTGGACACTACAAAGGGTGAGTGTACCATAACTGTAGGATCCTTGTAGCAAGTCAATGGACAATGAGTACAATATGTACAGGGTCGATTGTGAATATTGAGTTTCTTGTGAAATAGTCAAATTCAATTTAAATGTATCAGGTGTCTTCCTTTCTTTTCATTTTATGTTTAATTTACTGGATCCAAATAGAGGCTACTGTTCAATGTTCACCAGTGTTAATTCTGACAGCCAGAATTATTTAGTGGCGTTTTTAATTAATAAATCTTATGCAGATTTTGACTACATATTTTTGCAGAACTTGTAATGGGCCTCACCTATTCTATGAATTAGATACCAAAAATAAGTGACAGTCACAATGTTAACAATAGGGTAACATCCATCTACAGAGCAAACATTGGTAAATCAACTTTTAAAGCACCATCCCTTAGAATGCGATCACTGGCTTCCTATAAAACAGGATTGAGAATGCACCTTTCAGGAGGCCATGGGGGAGGTAAACATCACTTCCCCTATAGAAAAGTGATCACTCCCCTACTATATTTGTTAAGATTTTATTTGGGTGTTTGTATGTGTTAGAAATGTGAATGACTGGTTCCCTACCAAGCACCTGTAAAAGAACACAGGGTGACTGTGGATGTGCAATGTCATAGTGTCGGGCAATATTGCTTAGGAGAGTAATAACTTTACTTATGACCTCTTAGAAAAAGTAATATTACTTTACTTACTAGAATCAAAGAATATATTACAGAAATGATACATATATGTGCAGAATGCTGCGGTGCATCTGTTAGCTTAATGTAAATCTGTTCCATTTCCACATGCAATATTAAGCTCAAAATGAGGCGTGTTTTTTCAGAGTAACACATCACTTATTACACATTTTAGCAGAGTAATCTTTACTTTTGCTGGAAAATGTATTACAGTAATAAATTAGTTACCACCCAACACTGGTCATAGATAAAAGCCTGGTTGATCATACTACCCTAAATTCCCTTTGTTTCACGTATTCTTCTCCGCAGCATGGCAGTTAGTTTCACTGTAAATCATTAGCTTACCATGTTAATTCTAATCCATCTAAAATCACTTTAGAGGGGGAAAAAAACGTTTTGTATGCATTAAAGAAGAACTTAATTCTTCTTTAATGCCCTTTTATACCTCGCAACAATAGAGCAGGTGTTTGTCAATTGCCTTCATGTTGTATACTGTAGAACTAACAAGAGGAGATTGACCATAATTGTACAGTAATATAAACTTGACTGTTTATTCACTAACGATACTAAATGCTTGGTGCATCAATATAAAAACCTGTCGAGTGGCGTACAGAAGTGGACATTTTGTTCAGTGTTCCAACACAACAGTATAAGTTACACTTCCTATATAACTAGGACCATTCGCCATAGAGCATAATAAAAAAAGAGAGAAAGTCAAAATCATTTAAACAACTTTCTTTATTTTTCACGTTTCTAAACTCCTCTGGGTGTTTTGAAGTTCATTCCAATAGTTGGCTGGGTGACTTGAAGGTTGGAAAGGCCGCCAAAGTCCTAAGGGGAAAAAAAAAAAAAAAAAACATTCTAGAGTTAACATCTTATACAGGCCTTTATAGACTGAGGACAATTACGACTACGATTTATACAAATAGGGATACTTAATGGTCTCAATTGGATATGCCGTCATGCGTCAAATATAGACTACTCAAAAAGGATTTGCTTTGATCAGCCTTAAGCTCATCTGTCTTATTGTTGGGTCTGGTGTCTGTCATCTCCTTCTAGACAATACAGAATAGATTCTCTATGGGATTAGGCAGTGGCGTAATATCGATGGTTCAACCGGTGCAATGCATCGGGCCCAGACAGTGCAGGGGCCTGGGAGCATCAAAACAAGTCAAAGCGATTCCATTTTCTCTACTGAAAACATGCCATGTGTGGAACTGTTCAACCGCTAAACAAAATATTTGCACCAAGGCCTATTGGTTGTTTTAATCTGGATGGCGTTTTAGTACTGAATGATTGACATTGTATTTTGTATATCTTTTTTGCCAACACCATGGTCAGTACACCAGTTACTAGTAGTCTCGGCACTATGTGGTTACTGCCCAGTGCTACTGGACAAGAAAACATTTCCATGAAGCTTTTCAACCTACAGAAGAAAGTGCTCCAAAATCTCCTAGTGAAGTCAAACATTGTATTGCTAGACTTGACAAGAGTGCATGGCTATGCATAGTATATTTATATACTGTACATACAGTGAAATCACTCAAATAATATTTTAGTTAAGTGTATGCGTAATAAGTCACTTGGCAGATTGGAGTCAATATTTTAATTCTTAAATTCTGGTCTGGGTCGCTGACAAGTGAAAATCATCCGATCCTTTAAATCCCAGCAAACTGGACATAGCTCTAAAATAAAAGGCATAGCACTCCTGGACACATCATTTAGATGCAAACATCATGACAACTTTGCTTGTTTGCTTGGCTATAGTCAGGTTTGGAACAAGTTATCAGGTCTGTAAAAAGATGACCATTTCTATCCATGGTGCAGATCATTATATCACAAATGTAACTAGTGAAGCAGCAAAACAAGGCACACTTACCAGCAACTTCAACATCTCCTTGGTGTCTGGATCGACCTCAATGAGCTCCTGGTCCAGAGCAGAAACCTGGCAAAACAAGATAAAAGTAATGTAGTTTTGCTCATTTCATAGCCATCTCACCTGCTACATACAAACAAACACTTAATTGATACCAATGTCTTTCCCGCTGTTAAATCTCACCACAGGCCATAATTTAGAATAATCTGCTGGAAAATCAGTGTGGACTCTGAATGTTACTGGTATTTTTCCGAATCATTTTGCAGCCGTTTAAAAGAACCATTTGTGGATGCCGATATACAATTACAATTCGCAAGATACAATAGAACATCCAGGCCTAGCAAAATGTAGTACTTATTAAGACATGATCACTGATAAGTGGAGATTAAACAGGACCTTTTTTTTTTTTACTACAGACTACTTAGATACAGACCTCTGGGACATAGTTATCCCTTCGCTCTCTCTCCTCCTCCTGGAGCTTGATGGAGATGCCACGCACCGGGCCTCTCTGGATGCGCTTCATCAGATGAGTCACGTAACTGACAACACACACACACATTACAGTGAAAGACATTTCCTCCAGTTTTCAACTAACCATTTCCCTTTAAAGGGTTAGGGAAAGAGCTTTTTAATTTCTATAAAAAACATAAAACATGTTGCCCTGTCGCTACAAAGGGTAGCAGATAAATGGGTGACTATACAGTCACTAGTATGTCATTGGCTGGCTTTAGTGGCCAGTAGGCTGTATTCCACAGTCTACACAAGGCGGACATGTAAAGTGGATATATTCTTACAGACATAAGGGCCACAAACATCCTGTTAGAACAGTGACAGCTAAATCAAATTATCCTACTACAGCTATGCTGTGTTCAGACCATGTAGTAAAAGAAAGATATTTACCCAGCAATCTTGTTGCGCAGTGGTTTGCTTGGGATGATGGCAATCTCCTCGCACACCCTCTTGTTGGTGTGGAAGTCATTTCCAAGCCGTGTGTAATACTTCTCAATAATGACCCTGGCAGCCTTCTTAATGGTCTTGGTCCTGACACGACCCTGAGGGCAAATACAATATTATCAGCCGATATCTTATCTGTTTCATGTCAAGTTACAGTAATTGGAAAAAATGACAGTTGCTCAAATTTAATAGAGATCTTTCCGGACATCATTTTGTGATAATCTTGCAGGGCATGCATACTACATCTCTTGGCAGTGGTTGTCAAACATTTTAATATAGAAGGGATCCACAAAAGTGTACTTATATACACGGATTTAGTCCTTTTGGAACCAGCTACGATGAATGGTGGCCCCGGTTGTAAACAAGTCTTAGTGCTTTATCATGGGTTTGCGCACAAAGTATCAGCTTTTGGATTGACTGGTGATTTCGTTTGCAATGTCTGTTCTACATACTGTGAAAAAACTTTCAATCTAGTTTACTGCAGTGCAGACAAGCAGGGCAAATCATTGAAATACTGTACCCAATAAAGATCCAATAACGTATTGCACCATCTGAGGACCAACATACCAATCTAGCCTTGGGTCAACACTCTTGACCAGTGGTTTTCAACTCTTCTGATAAGGCTCATTATCTATTCGCCATTTGTGCCACGGATCACAATTGATTGATGATGTTTAGACTCAGGTCCGAATTATACTCCGTCTTCTACGTTCTCATTGTAGACTTGAGTGTAGTTTTTCGCTCTCAGGAGTTAAAAGGTCTATAAGGGTCCATTTGGTTCTCTGCAGGGGGACCACCTGGAACCCCCAGAAGGACCACCGGTTGGTTGAAATTAAAACAAGGCTCAAGACGTAGAGGATGAATCTTGTATCAAGGCTAGATGCTAACCAGAGCCTATGGATCTGATGCTAACCAGAGGGCTAACGTTAGTGAACGTCTTGAGAGTTACAAGATAGTGTGGATACATAATATAATGATCAGACAGACGAGTGATCTATACAGGTCCGTGGACATCTTGTTTAACACAAACAGGACCGTCATTCAACTCTAAATCAGTCGCTACAGCTATGGCGCTTCCGTGTGTCCATTGGAAGTCGCGGCGGGGTTCTAAACGTAGTGTTCACCGGCCAAGTAAAAACAGAATAAATACGACTTTTGACTCGGCTAAACGCGTCGTTAACAAAGCAGCCAGATAGGGTAACGCATTGTGTGTGCACAGCCGTGCGTGTAGACGTTGGATGGCCTGCCAGAATATAAAGATTAAAAAGGATTGTGAAGGGATAGATTTCTAAAGATACCCACCATGTTGGCTTGGACTGGTGGAAGAGGACACAGGAAGTTGTTCACGGAAGTATATAGTGAACCACGACCAACAGAACGCCCCCAAAATGTAATGTCGCCGACTGGCGGTGGAAATCTATACATTTAGAAATACGGTACTTCAGTAACTATTACTTTTTGGGCAAATTGCACTTTATATTGTACCTTTGACCTCGTTGTTGTGTTGCGCTAGAGCAGGGGTGGGCAATTATTTTTCCCAAGGGCCCAAATGAGATCCATAAAATATTGTAGAGGGTCAAGACTAAAGGCTAAACTAAAGTCTGTGTAATATTAATTTAATTTCAAGATAAAAGTAAGAGACATTTTGACACCAGGGCCCTCAATTTATTCAGCATTTGAGTCACGGACCACCATTTGATGACATTTTAGTCCCACAGATCTCCCAAAACTAAATATTTATTTTGCTTTTGTCCACAATTCCAGGCTGGATTTTGGACATTGTCTAGTTGTGTAGACTTGGGCTAATTCACATGATGAATATTTTAACTCTTGAGAGCGTAAAATTGAAATAAAAATGCCCAGGTATGTGCTAGAGTGTGGATGTCAAACCCAAATACACAGTGGGCAAAAAAAAAAAGAGGTAAGGTTGAGGGCAAGATCCGTCGGACAGCAAAAATAAAGAGATTTAAATCCAAAGATGAACTGAAAATGCTAGATTACAGCTCGGTTTCCTGTTCTGGCCTTTCACCAAGAGCTGCTTTCACAGTAAAATGAGAAAGCATTAATTTCTTATCTTATCATGGTGTGTGCGCAATATACCAGAGGGACAGTTCTAATAGTAATATAATCCCACAGGCCAACAATAATTCATTCACAGGTCTCATTTGGCCCCTGTGCCTTGAGTTCAACATACTGTATGTTTAATATCTTACCGCCATAGTAAAAATTATAGAAATACTTTTTGTATTTTACAAAATCTAAGTACCGTAGGCATCTTGACGTCTTGCATGGCTTCCACTGCAGTCGGTGTGTGTGTGTGAGATTGTAATGCACTGTACAGCGCATTGGATAATGTATAAATGCACCATTTAACATTTTTTCATGAACACCCAAATTGATATTTAAGCCTGTGGACCGCTATTAAAAACACAAGATAGGGTCCCCCATAAGATTTTTTTCCCCCAAGACATTAGTCTACAGTATACTTAGTATGGACCCTCATTGAATGCCATTTACAGGTATATCTAATATCTAATTTATATTGCAATAATCAATGTTACTAGTGAGACTAGTGTACAAATAGAATGTAGGCTATAAGGGTCAGTTTTATCTAGCTGGAGACCCCATGGAACTCCTTCCAATGACCCCTGAGGACCCCACTGCTGTAGCTAATTGGTGAAGAATGAGGTTACCATACATTATCCCATTTTAACTTTTACTTTGCTAAATGGAACTAACATCATTAACACCATTTTAGTAGCAGTAAATAATATAAAAATAATAAAAAACAGACATACCAGTAAGGAAAAAGGTGAAGATTTTCTGTTTTTTATTTTACATAAAAAAGGGTGCAAACTGGAGTTTCCCTTTAAGTGAGGAGGGAATAAAAAGTGAATTTGTAAGGATCACGTGACATTTTTCATATGAATCCCAAGAGGAAAAATAGGCATGTCAGATAAAAAGGACCATTGCCTTTCCACAGCTTAAAACAAAAACAAAGAAAAAAAGCTCCACCATAATTGAAGCCCTTGACTAAGTTAACTCATTCAAATAATTTTTTGGAAGTAACATTCATATTTCAACACACTATCTATTTACAGTTTAAGGATTTGTCTTAATCATAGCTCTGAAAAATGCTAAGGGGAGGGATAAACTCTTGTATCTGTACAGTAATGTTGTCCATAATTTGAATGACAGAAAATTAAAATAATCCTTTATATGGGATCAGACAGAAAAAGGGACTACAATGGTGAACCTCTGTACAATTTTACAATTTCAAATAATAATCACAATATTGCAGTAAAGTCACCTTAAACCTTTCCCTAAAAAAAAGAAAAAATAACAATTAAAAAGACATTATACTACAGTACAGCAATAAGGAAAAGTGCCAGAGAACCCGAACAAGACCAAAGCCATTAGTTTCCTCAAGTTTTCCGTAAGTTAATCAGGAGCACAACTGTGTCGCTAGACAAAAAGACATGAGGACATTTTGCAGTTGAGTGACTGCTTTTTGACAACTATTTTTTTTTTTTTTTTAGTTTTCATCAAGTGACACATTGTGCATAAGTTTAAATTAACCATACACTCCTGGATAACAGAGGAAACTGGATTACACAAGACCAATGTCAAACAAAAACAATGGGCACAGAGAAGCAATGTTTGACTTATAGTAACTATATAAGAAATTGGAATTGAAATGGAATATGCTGTGGTTGTCACAAGATGGTAAACATCTTTTTTACATGAGGACTGGAAGCCCTTGCACTTTATTGATCTAACAGTATTAGCCCCACAGGTGACCAACACCGTAATATTTACTACACAGACTATTGTCATCTCCAGACAAGCCATGCAGTTACACACTATGCAGAATAATCGTATATCGGTCTGGATGAAGTCTAAAGAGGAAAAAGTAAATACATATCCATCATTTCAACAATAGGCTCAACTGTGACATAACAGATAAAGCAGACCATGGCTATGCTATAGGTAAATGGCAAAGATGGCCAGTCACATAAATGGATGTATTTATATATCAGAAAACCGAGGGAAGCCATTACACAAATATTAAGTTGCAATATTCCTGCAACACATTCAACACTTTCCATTTAAGAGCACAAACACCTCCCAGCACTGGACTGAACCATCCCATTTTAGGATTTTCAAATGACACTGGACATAATAAAAATGAAGGACAAGTTAGAATGAGGCGGTGAAAACATTCAACTTCAAATTTTCCTGGCACAGCTAAAGGCATGGGCTAGTAGTCTTGGGAATGGCATAAGGAAATTCAAGGGAACTTTGAAGGCCATTGTCTGGATATCCATCTCATCACACAAAAATACTTTGAATATTCTTAACCTGGCATGCAGCTCTATGATTGCAGCTGATGCCTTGCTGCTGACCAGTAGGCAGCAGATGGCACCATTTTCTGTAGACAATTTATTGAACCGATACTCTATCACACCCACCACTTGAGACTAAATTTAAGTAGACCAGATATGACAGGTTAGTTTAACAGCCACTCAAATGTTGTAAATCATGACTGAAAGTTTGAGGTACAGCATTTCTTCCCAAAGGTCAAGATTAAATAGATAAATAGAACATTCTTTCCGGTGTTCTTATGAACACTGGCTATTTGCTGTTCAAGGTATCCAGTAACACACATGGACACAACATAAACAGGTTTGGCATAGGAAATGGGGGTCTTCACTCACTTAAACTAGCCTCTACTGTTCAATAATTTAAGTCTCAAATCAACAAGTAGTCTACCTGCCACTCCCCTGAGCAAGTAGTCGTAGTGAAAATCTCACTGCTTCAGGGTAATTGGTCATTCTCACCACCTAGCACAACCATCCAGAAGCACAATCCTATACAGTCAAGAGGCACTAAGGCATCTTAAAGAAATGAATACCGGTCATTCAAAAGCCTATTCTCCCATTATTTCCCTAAAATGCCATCTCTGGAATCACCATACTGATAAAGACAAAAGCAAACAAAACAAACAAAAAAGATTTTTTATATTCAAGTACTTTCAATAAAACAATAACTTAGACCCCAGAGCAATTGACTTGAGTAACCAGGGCTGGAAAAACCAAAAGCTATACAGTGGTAATACACATAACAAGCAGGTTTATTTACTGGTTCACAGAGCCAGTTCGCAACATCTACAACAGGTATCTCTATATAGCTAAGGTGGCTGAGCAGGTGCACAAAAACAAACTTGCAACATCCCTCTGAGAACTGATTCAGAGGTTGGATGTATGCATGTAGGGGGCACATGGCACA
Organism: Benthosema pterotum; assembly: GCA_039105355.1. NCBI lineage: Eukaryota > Metazoa > Chordata > Actinopteri > Myctophiformes > Myctophidae > Benthosema > Benthosema pterotum. Next base: position 16,122,898 of record CM076966.1, read on the forward strand.
AAAGAATAAAAATAAAGATAAAACCCCCAATTTCGTTAGAAACTCCAATCACCCAGCATGAAGGCTTATCATAAAGGTATGAAGGGCAGCAATAATTAGATAAAGTAATGAACACTCAAGTACTGGACCAGGGAGGCAGGGTTCTTGTCAGGGAAATCAAATGTAGTGCAGTCACGTTTTTAGCTTCTTGTCTTCCTCACATATCCCTGTACAACCATGGCCATTTGGAATTAAAAACAAAATATAATTTGTAAAGTCACATTAGAAAGAAAACAAAAAGAATTAAATTATAAAACAGGAAAAAAAATGTCAAGACATTCAAATAAAATTAAGCCACCATGCATGGAATTACCTCTGGGAAGGCATCAAGAGGATAGGAAAGGTGACATTATCAAGGCAGTCCTCCATAACAATAATGTACAAATAAAAAAAGGGAAAAAAAAGAATAAAAAACTATACACATACTGTATTCATTCAGCTTCTGTGACCTAGAACCAGAGTTCAGCTGATTTTTTAAAAAACATTGTGGAATGCATTGCAGCACTGCATTAAGAGGGATAGACATACAGTAATTTAACATTATCCTAAATCCACCCAATGTTTCATTTGGCATCATTCTCTGGGGGCCATGAACTTCAGCGTTAGAAATGAGTGACTTGCTCTAGTGTACAGTACACCAAGGGGGAGTGTAGGTACATGGTGCCGTTGGGTGTCGTATACAGACCCTCATCCCGCCACCATGCCCTACTGGCTGTGATGTTGTGGTTGGGGGTTAAGGCATTGGACAGTAGTGTAAAGAGACTTGATCTCAAAAACACATCGCATCATTGTCTCGTTTCTCCAAACTATTATGCTCCAGCCATGTATAAAGTTTGTTAGTTGCTGTCACGTGAAGGTCAAACATGTCTTTTAGAGGAGCTCCAAGTCCACCTAGTTTGGTCAGTTTTATTTTCTTGGTGTGGTTTTCCTTCCCATGGGCTGGACACATTCTGTAAATGTCCCAAATGTCATTTGCTTTTCTGTCCATACATTCAGTGTGTATGTTTAAGAATTAAGAAAATCAAGGATGAAAATCAAGTGATAAATAGCATAAATAGTATTTTCTTTAGCCAACCAAAAAATGTCAAAGTTGTTGCTCAATGAAAATCCACCTGGACCAAAACTCCCATGAGTCAAAGACGTAATCTATTTTGACCGGTTACAGGGAGTGTTGGTAGCTCAGAGAAAACACAGAACACATGGTCTCAGTCCCAGTGCTATGTCTGACCCCTTTGGAGAAAAAAAGTGCAGGGGTCTAGTAGTGACATAATGATGCACCCTGACATGCTCCCTTGGATGCATGTTCAATGTGTTTAAACAGATACAGGCAGTTACGCTCTTGATTCCTCACATGTTCAGGTTTACATTCACTTCACAACTCCAGAAATAATGTGGGAGCGTTGTGCCAAAACAAGTTGGCGAAGTATACCAGAGGCAAACTGCACTCGATTGGGGTTTGACGTAGGAACAGAGAGATTGCATTTCTGACTGTGAGCAAAGGAAAAAACTGAGTAAAACATGGTGTAGCTGAAGTTCTTTCCAGAGGGCAACATCTTTTGTATTTCCAAGGATGAATGAAATTAAACAGAGAAGGCAAAGGAAAGTGCAAATGCTTGGTTAAGTTTGACAAAAATGCTAATCTTCCTTTTTCTCAGCTAAAAGCCAAGATGTAGGATCCCAAACAGGCCTGTTTGCCTGTTAAATATTCCAAGCATCATGGAGGGGGAAAAGAAAAGATTTAATGATACTCCCATGAAACTCAATACCACATAATTATGTATCTTGTGTACATCCCAATAACCAGTTCCTTAGGTACTCCTATCTTCCAGGCATCTCCCTTTTCTTCTGGATTGGACCTTATTGATTTCTGTAATCACAATTCAGCTGAGCAAGACACATTAAATGTTTCAGGCTGTGAAGGATCATTTATGTCGTGGTGTGTTCTTCTTCCGTCTCCGCTTGAAGAAGCAGCAGCACCTGCAGAGTGAGAGAAATGAATGAGCCAACTATACAGACAAAACCTAAACAAATACTTGTGGATCTTTAAATGCCAATATTAAACCGTTTTTTCCCCCTCAGAGCTTTCCAAAGGTTTGACAGATACGTCTGCTGTTAGCAAAGCCACCGTTCACCACCATGATGGCTGCATCGCCATCCACCATTACCTGTGTTCCATATATCTGCCAGTATTATGAGCCATCATCATTATTGTTCAAAAGCATAGTGCATCATTATGCACATCCTAGTCAAACTGTACTTCACACAATGCAAAATACATTGGTGAAGAAAACCCAAACTCAATAGTTCGAGTACTCCATTAACAATTTTCCGATAATAACTAGGGAAGCACTCATTGCCAACTATCCAGTGTGGGGTGTTTTTTATCAATTGGCAACTTGTGAAATGACAGAGGAGCTCAGCAAGCAGTTTAAAAGGACTTTGAAAGCAATTGTGCTTGCATGGACAAAACCTTAGTGGTGCAGACAAAGAGCACAGAACCTGGTGAGCCCCAATAGCCACCATAAACAAACATACATAAGACAGGCAAACAGCTAAAGACAAAGACATTGGACAGTGATAGGCTATAAATGATTTAGATTTAAATGACCTATAGAGAGACTAATGGTGAACCATGCAACAAAGCTGGCACATACGCAATCGTGTTTGACTAAATCAAAATTTCCATATTGCTAAGAAGAAAAATGTGTGAGGTATGAGTTAACGGGAGTCCACAAGAAAGTTCTATCAAAATGGCCTTGGGTTATTGGTGACACCTGCTTATTTGAAGTTTGGAGTTTGAATAAATAAATGATACGCCTACTATAACAGGCATAAGTGACCTTCAAAAAGGTCACCTATGCACTGTACAAGCATCATGATCAGGCTTCTGCAAGTTACTGATCTAAAGTCTGCACATTTTCAGTGGGCAGTATCTATGGTACAATTACTGAGGGGTCCGTTGTTAACTGTATTAACTGCACTGGGGCCCAGCCTAGGCATGTCCACTCCATGTCCCATGAGTTTGATGTGGACTAGCAGAGGGACTCACCAAAGGTTGAGCATTTTCACGCAGCTACAGAAGAGAGGAAAAGAGTATAAAAGAGAAAAGATAGATTAATACAGCTAGACCAAGACAGCTAGCAGCAAGACGATGGGACTGTCCTCATGCCACACGTACAAACATAATGTTAACGTTAACATAACAAACACGCACATACATACAGTACATGTGGCACAGACGAAGGAGATCTACTGAGGGAAAGACTGGATGTGATACTCTACTTCCTGTGTGCGATTATGACTCGCTGACATAAGGATCCGTTCACAGCTCATGAAGGTCAAAGTCAAGATGATAAATACCTCCAACAAATACAGTATATGCACACAGTATGTTTAGATTCAGCCCCAACAGCAAAAAGTAAGACTTTACACATTCATTAAAGGAAGCATTTTTCCATCTACAGAATATACAGCAACAGACATGAAAAACATTTTCCATGGAAACGTCTCTCATCCCTCAAACATTAATGGAAAGGTTTTGGCTACAAGATTAGCATTTTCCGTCACATGCACTTATTTCAGCCGTGAACTTGTTTGACAAGGTATCAAAGAGACTGGCAGTACAGGCACCAATCATCATATCAAACGTTTGCATGAATGGAGCTAAATGGTGTTATCCAAGAAGGACCAGAAAGGGGAATACATTAAAGTGAATTATTCTAATAATGGAGATGCACTGATGTGGAAAGTTATACTGTATACAGTATACTCTGTTTTTGGGGGGGGAAATAATGCCTGGAATGAATGAAGCATCATGAAAGCCCCCAAGTTTGCCATGTTACATGCTACATGAAGCATGATCAAAATTTTGCCCTCTATAGGTTGTTCATGGTATTATGACATACAGTATTATGCCAATTGTGAAAATTGCTCAACATATGCAAGTTAGTAACCAGCAGTTTCTACATGCTGGGGACCATACTCATAAAACCTTGGTGTACTAAAAATGTCAGTGTTTACAATGACTCTTGTGTGCTGTCTACTTTAAGGACTCTAAGACGTTAAGAAAGAACAAAGCCAACTGTTGACAACTGTTCAGTGTAATATACTGTATGTAATATTAAATAAATAAATATACAGCAGATCAAACATTTTCATTCATTTCATGAAATATTTTAAAAACTCAATCGGTCATTTGAAATCTGATGAGAGAGACATTGGTACAAGTGTGCAGTTCAGAAATCCCTCAGAACACAAAGAAGAAAAACACCAGCAGAGATAGTGTGGAAGACTGCCTGCTAACACCCACTATACATTTAGAAGTGCTTGTTATTGCTATTATTATCTTTTAACCACATGGACCCCAGCATTCATATTCTGGGACTCTAGACTTCTTTATTAGGTCTAGAGGGTTTAAGAAGTTGAACAACAGTAACATTGCTAAGAGGGTAGAGGGGTAAAGGATAGACAGTGAGACTTACTTTGCTTCATCAACCACTTCAACTTCTGCCTGAGCTGTGATTGGTGCGTTGGAATGGGCAGCCAATGGATCATCTGCATTCAGCTCCCCATTGGTTGAGCTGACCACCTTGGTGTGACACAGTGAAACATTCGGTCACAGTCTTCTCCACTACTTGTTTATTGAACAATTAACAGGCTGCCACAAGCCAGTCATCTATCAACCTAAGTTAAATGCTTCATGAAGGACACTTCCTAATCAACCTAAAGCTTGTAATTTTGCTTCAGCAGCACTGAAATTGTGCTAATAATTGAATTTGTGGCATACAAACAAAATAATTATTATTGGTTTCAACTCAAGACAGGAATTTAATGCTACATGGTTTGAAATGGATTCTCTATCGCCACTACAAAGTGCTTACAGTAACTAAAACCTATTTATAGAATTGAATCAAAGAATCCCTTGCTCTGAAATTACACTACACAATGCACAACAAAATTCAGGCGGGCGCTCGACTTTTCGAGTCGAATTTTGCCACATTTTACAGTGTGAGCAGCCATAAACTACAGTTATATATAGTGATGTTCTAGGAATCTTTGTAAAGTTAATTTTAGTAAAAAGCAGATAAAAGAGTAACACGAGCAGTCGAACATCAGTCACTGTAGTAGGAAAGACTTTTTTTTTTACACTGTTTACACTGCAGCTACTGAGGAGCAAAAAGTAATTTAATGTTAATGTTAACTCCAATGACCATGCAATATACCAGCTAAGCAAGTTCACCGTGCAATGCAACGTGTTTCCCCCTTTTCTTCAAAAACAAAGCATTTCAAAAACAACCACCACCATCAAAACAATATTAAGTTGAATCAGTCTAGAAACTTGCAATTTAACTTGCAATAGTCTAAGGCAAATAAAATGGTAAAAACAAGGAATGTCCAAGGGCCATGAAAGGTGGAACCTGTTCTTATGACACCAAAAAACAATCCAACCTGGACAGGTTAATGCATCACATTTTCAGCACCTGGGAAGTGTGCACCATATGACATGCATGTGATGATGCACCTTGCCAAAAGAGAAACCATCTCCTTGCTGTTGGGAAAGGGGTGTGGGGTGGGGGAGCAATGGAGTCAGATCTGTCTCATGTGAACTAATGCAAACACACTCCACAAAATGCCCTAAAGATCCTGCAAATATCAAAGTTGAACACGGAAACCATGTTTTGATTGTTTTTCTATCAATATAGCACCATAACATGGTACAGATTGAATGAACTGGTTTATACATACATATTTACGGACTGTTGCACTTTACTGGGTTGTGTATTTTAGATTCATTCTTAAGACAGGAGTGACTCCACAAAAGGCTAGAGCATAGGGAGCAGTGGATCAGATGAGTGGTGTATACCTGCACCGAGCCCCCATGCCTGTCCGCTGCCAGGTGGGAGGTCAGATAGGAGGAGTTTGCCTGGCGACTGGGCTGCACCTCCCATGCTCCTCGTCGGTCGGAGGCTGCCGTCTGTTCAAGGGATGAGGGTTGGAAGGGAAGTGATAAGGGAAGTGGGGGTGCAATTGGACGGAGGGTGATGGAATTGGGAGGAGGGGTTGGTGAGATGGGTGGTGGTGGGGGGGGGGGGTTGTTCAGCCAAGATGTCATGCAAAGCCGCATGTGAATAAATAAATTATAAAATAAAATGTGTCAAAGCAAGGCTCAAGCCAAGGAGATGACTACCACTGAGGCCAAATTCTATTGAAAGTTGTGTTAAAAACTTTGGCCTCAATGTCCCAATAATATTGCCTTGGGTGTAGCCCCAGGCACCCCCCATGTGTGAGGTTAACCACTATTACTTTAGATGATGCGAAGTTGTGTTCTCTTCTTTTTCAGTCACCTTCATCAGGCTATGTTTGTAAATTAGCCAACAAGCTGAATGTGATCGCTTTTTTTAATACGTACTAATAAGCCGAGGCCTGTATTGCTTCTCTAGATCTAGCCCATTTAAGCCTGACCTAGGGTTTCTGAAAAACTTGGAAATATTTAAATATCAGCTTTAAAAAAAGGTTAATTCTGGAATACTGTACAGAATCCAAAAATTGATTCCCAGCCTGAAAGGGCTAGACAGGTACAGAAACCCTTTGCTGAACAAAAAAGGGATCCAACTACTGCAGGGGATACAGGCTTTAGTTCAGACACTATTGTTTTGACAGTCATTAGACGGACAGCAAGGAAGCAGTACATGTACTGCCTAGTTTCAGAATTACTAAGATTGAGACTTAGAGAACCTTACTTTTCTACCAAGCCGTTCAAAAGTAACTTTAAAATTATGCTGCAGTGACAGCCAATGGCAGGCTGGTGTTACCATTACCAAACATCACTACTACATCTTCTACAGGTGGCAATTTATACTGCCACTTTTGCGGCACCACAGCTCAGAATAGTAATTTTGCTAAGAGATACAAAATCGAACATGATGCATCGAAAATGATAATACATAATATATATTCTAGGGTAAATAATTGGGCACATTATAGTGATCCACTAAACAAGACAATTGTGCATAGTCACATAGCCATTTGTTATGCCTAAATCTAGTTGGCTAAAGCTTCCCTCTAGCCTTGCATACTACATAAGCTTTGATCAATGCTAACAGTTCTGGGAATTCCTTCATTCATTTTTTTTTAAAGATACGCCAGTTTCCTTTGAGGGGTTTTTGTCCACCAAACCCCCTGAAACATGGCAAGCATTTATCACACCTGATTTCTCATTGGCTGGTGCTGTGAGGGGCGGTCTCTGTGAGGATGGCTGTCTCTCGTGATGGCAGATGCTCCAGAGTCTATATGGACAGAGCCTACTGGTGTGGGCTGTGTGGAAAACAGTACCAAAACATTATTACTCCTTTAATGTCTCAGTAATTGTGTGCTCAATTGTGTGCACAATAACATCATGCCTTATATTAGCATCTAGTCCTTTTTATGTTAAGTTAAAAACAGCAATAACATTTAGCTTGCTTAAAATCTGTCGCGATTATATTGTTTGTACTTTGTGATATTTAACTTTCGCATAATGAGGTCATGTAATATATATATATATATATATATATATATATATATATATATATATATATAGACTACTTCTATATGTTGACACAAGTCCACTGATTGTCAGTCACTTGATAATTATATCAAGTTGTGACCATCTGTTCAGAACCCTTTTCTTCTACACTAATGAAATCCAACAAATTACCTATGAAAAATTAACTCTTAAAAGTTAAGAGTAAATACCCAAACAATCACTGTTTTACCCTAGCATTCAGCGCTTTCCCCTAAGACCATATTTGACTTCACTAAAACTAATACTATCAACATTCTTAAAACCAAGAATAGTTAGCATCATATGCATTATCAATACTTAACACTACTGACATTCAAAACCTCTCCATAATGACTTCCAAGACATTGAGCCCTCACCATTTCATCAAGTATTTTCTAGTTAATATGGAAAAATCCATCTTACTATTTGCCTGCCAACCCAGTCGTAAGTGTAATCAAATGTATATCCTTTCCGCTCAAACAGTTCAGTGAACAGAGTCCTCAGGTATTCGTAGTCTGGCTTTTCAAAGAAATCCAATCGCCTCACGTAGCGCAAGTAAGTGGCCATCTCCTCTGGAATGGCAAGAAAATAATGTTTACATTAAATTCACAATTCAGGACAAAACTTGTCAAATGTTTATGCACAGTTACAAATGTTTATGTGCAATTGCAAAAATAATGTATTTGCAGGAGAAAAGCAATTACTATATCAGCTTTCCAATCTTTATAATCTATGATCCAAGGATCATAGATTATAAAAAGTGAGATTGTGAATCACCACAAATGTTATCACTAAACTGTAACCACTGCAATGCTGTGAAAGCCTATCATACCTGGGAAGTTCTCACAAAGGACCTCAATAGGAGTGTTTCTTTTTGTGTCTCCAATCTTCTGGTATCGTTCTTTCAATGTGTCAGCCTGCAGAAGATAAACACAAGATCATGTAAAGAGACTTTGCAATCCAATAGAGATATAACAGTACCTGTCAATTTGATTTAAGTCAGGGTCCCTCACCTTTTGGCTGAGGTCCCCAAAACAATACTTTGGCCATTTCGTAATCATAATCATAATCTTGGCAACATACTAGAACAATAAAACACTGTGGTAAAATACTGCAGCTGTGTGATCTACAACGGTGCCCAGAGCAATTGGAGGATACTTGCTTTTATTAACCCATTTCCCCATGGAACATGTGAATACAAATGTTAGCTTTTAAACGTTTTGTGCTCAAAATTGGCACAGGGCTGATATGACAAATAGCCTACATACAGAGAGAAATTACTGACCATGCAGTTTAATGTTAGGGAAACTACACAGCTCCCCTACCTGGTGATGACAACAATACTAATGGAAATGACATAAATTGTAAGCATGTTTAAAAACTGTTTAATGTAGTGGTTGTGTATTCGTGAGGGAGAGAGTCGAGTGGCTAGTTCAGTATACCCATTGCATTGTCACACCAATGCAATTTGCAACCAACTATTTTTTATTAATTTGTTTTCTACCTTGTGAAAACATAGTAACAAGTGATACTGTTTTGGTTCAACTGAAATGGACTAATGTGCACATCAATGTGTAGTCCATCTAAACACGCGAGTAGAATGCGCGCGCACACGCACACACACACACACACACACACACACCTCCAATTTCTCTAAATATTTCATTATATTATCATACAGCTTGGATAAATTGGTCCCAAGTAGACATTTTCCTTCCCCAGTTTCATGTGACTTGTTAGTGTTAACAAGGTGAGCGGGTGTGTTAAATTTTGTAATATCGCCCCCTACATCTCATATTGGTCACAGGAAGTTCAACATGACACCTCATGGCAAAAAAACCTGATTGTTGCTCAAGATCAGGGGTGCCCACACATTTTTGACTTGAGAGCTACTTCCAAAATGACCGGCTCAGCAAGATCTACACATCAAAAATGTGATTGTTCCATCCTGTTTATGCTATTACTGATGTTTGAAAACAGTAGTTGAGGTTTGAGTTGACAGTTTGTGATGTTGAGTTTAGTTTCTTGCCCCCAAAACTAAGAACTTTCACATTTTTGTCCACAATTTGTCCACAATAACAGTTAGTCTCCATATTCTAATTGCATTGTCTTTAAAATAATATGTAATTCAGATGTTTAAATATAATTACCTCTTGAGAGCAGAGTTACAGATCTATAAGGGTCCAAGTGCTGGGGGGACTGTCATGTGATCTACCTGCACGGCCTGCGTGATGTACTGGTAGATCAGGATCTACCTTTTGGGCACCCCTGCTCTAGATAACATGGGCCTCGGCTATAAGAAGATTGCCATGCTCCTGAAATTAAGCTGCACCACCATGGCCAAGGGCATACAGCAGTTTAAGAGGACAGGATCCACTCAGAACAGGCCTCACGATGGTTGACCAGCCCACGGGTTGCCCGCGGGCTGGGTTGGGCCGAGTAAGAAATATTCACTTTATTTGCGGGCTGGGTTGGGTCAAATAATGGGAGTTTATAATGGGAGTTTTCGGAATTACAGTGTTATACACAAGTTCTGGCAGAACATTTGTGCATCCTACCAGATCGTTGCATGTTGCTGTGCAGGTTGGTATATCCTCCAGTGTGTGACCAAATCCACAAACAGCATAACTGCGATAGCCTACTTTAGAAGCCTAGTTACAGATCGCACACAGCAGTCAGTAATGTAGCATTCATTAGCACAGCTGTAGAACACAGCTGCGTGCACAGACAAATGAAAGGGGCAGCCCTTGCCCTAAACAAATTCCCAGCAACATAACTCCATCTTTAGCTAAAGAGTGCTGGGCTGCAGCCCCAAATATAGCGAATCTACAAGCTCTCAGTGTGTGGCTCTCTCACACTCTCTGCACGTCCCTGCAAATTCTGTCAAAGCTTTTTTTCCCTGTGCGTCAACTATGTTTTTTCCTGCAAGTTTTTCCTCCGTTTTACTAGTATTGTCTTTCAGCATTGTGTCTTCAGACTCCAGTCCGCGCCTGTCTTCTTTCTCTCTGTTGCACACGTGTGTAACAAATGCAACATGGTCGGGACAACCGGGACTGTGTGTGTGGACGCGTCTTCTTCGAAGAAGACACATCCTCTCTTCGCACGTGTGTGTAACACATGTATGTCCTCGCATGTTTATGTCCATGCTTGTCAGATTATTATAACGGGATTTATATGCGGGACCCACGGGTCATGAAAAACCCTGACCCGCGCATCACTAATGAGGTGCCATGTTGAACTTCCAGTGAGATGTAGGGGGCGATATTACAAAATTTAACACACTCTCACACCTGAGACCTTGTTAACACTAACAAGTCACATGAAACTGGGGAGGGAAAATGCCTACTTGGGACCAATCTGGACATTTCAGTCAGGGGTGTACTGACTTCTGTTGCCTGCAGTTTCAGCATTAATGGCTGTGTTTTAGTTATTTTGAGGGGAAATCCACCACTGTGAGCTTGTAGCTCTGTTGCAATAATAATATACTTAATATTATGTTAAAGGTTCATGACGTCAGTGTTATCGCAAAAGCCGGTCCTGGACGTCCTGGCAACAATCTGGTTAAGTCGTCATTTGCCAGAGTGGTGGAGTGGGTGGACATGATTGAATGTTCGTCATCATATACCACAGAAAGTACATTTTCAAAGTTGCCTAAACCAGGTCAAACCATATTTACACAGACTGGTTCAATATTTATAATTGACTTCTACAGACCTGTAACCAATATCTAAATAGACTGCATACCTTTAATCCTTGCCAGGGCAGACTACCACGGAGGAAATACATGAACATGTGACCTAAGGCCTCAAGGTCATCTCGTCTGCTTTGCTCTATAAAGAAAAATTATAAAAAGGAATAAGTAAGCAAGCACTATAGAGATTCAATTTAAAATAGTAGATACATCTGAACCACAAGAATTTACAATCCCACCACTGTTCTTTTAAGAGTGCATAATTAAACAGGTAGCCTTGCATCTGTATACTGTCGCTGTTTTAAGACAGAAAACAATAAACGTTCCAAAACATATGGTTAAATAAATATGGTTAAGTCTTCTTTCCATAATGCCTATGGTCTCCAACCATGGTAAAGATTGTCTGCTCATTATGTATGTGGCTCCATGGTACAGGAGAATAACCAAAACATTTATTCATGGTGAAAAATACTGGTTTGATGCTTTAATTGATTAAAAATGCACATTATCTTACCTTTGCCCAAATGTGTATTGATGGACATATATCGGGCAGTTCCGGTCAGGCTTTTGTGTTCACGGTATGGAATGTGTTTTTTCGTTTCAGGGTCAATGTATTCTTTGGCCAGACCAAAGTCAATTATATGGATAATGTGTTCCTTTTTGTTCCCTTGCCGTCCAATGAGAAAGTTTTCAGGTTTTACATCTCGATAAATGAGGTTTTTAGAATGCACATACTCCATTCTGGAGATCTGTAGTGGAAATATAAAAGGAAGCAAAAATAAATTATATGCACAGCCACATCAAAAATGTGTATTTTAGTTAAGAAACCAAAGGGTACATCTGTGCAACAGATAACAGTTGCTGTTCTTAAAATCTAAATACCATCACACATTTCATTACCTTATATAACATATTATATTCCTCTTGATAGCTTGAACAGAATGATGACAGAATGACAATACTCTTTCTTGATGATCTTGGTTGCCCAAAAGTTGGGCCGCAATCATCTTTTGCATACCAACAAATAAAGCTAATGGCCATGTGTTGTGCACACACAGTTACCATTAAAACGGCTAAGGGACTGTACGTTATTTACCGGGGGGGGGGGGGCTGGTGCGCTGGAAGTCCGGTCAAAAAATAATAATCATGCCCCCCCCCCCACCTCAATTTTTTCCCCATGGCCCTCCCCCCACTTCAATGTTGTTTTCCCATGGCCCTCCCCCTACAGGTACAAAATTGCCCGGCCATTTACTTTGAGATTTTTTCTTCAGTTCAATGAGCATGCCAGCTGTCGTGAGCATCACTGCCGTAGCCAGGAAATTATCAGTGGTGGGGCATTCATGTTTTCAGGGGGGCAATATTTTTCATAGTTCCCCACCAAAGTTGCATATTAAGCACACACTCACATGCTCAAAAAACACACTAATTGGAGAAAATGGCTACATGTATGTGCTCCAATTATACAGCAAATAAAGACTATATTATACTCAACAGAACAAATAAACATACAGTCATGAAACACGATTGCACTACGACAAAGCACTACCATAAAATAAATAAAATGAAAAATATAGTTTGTCAGTGTCTCTGAAAAACTAGTCTTGCAAACATGACACTAGAGTAGACCATCAGAATGGCCACTTAACTATCAGCATTGATTTCCCAATAGTTGTCATGTTTTACACGTGTCTAAAAGGGCTTTTACTTATTTGCGCTGGCCTATTTGAAAACTATAGCCCCGTTGTGCGATCTCTCAGCTTCGATGGCAATGCTGTCTGCAGTGGTCGCGCAACAGAAAATACCATCCAGCACGTTCGGTTTCTGACCCCCCAATGTCGCAACTCTACTAGATGGCATGATTCTACCCAGCGCAGCCTGGGTAGAGTAGCTATGTAAGCCTGGAGTATAGACAGAGCAATGCAGACACCGTTCACTTCATGGAGCAAAGGGGACAACAAACAGCTCATTTGAGGCTACTCACCACAGCTCGACGTGCTGCTTTATAAGCCATGCATCCGCCCGTATCGGGCTTTAGAAAACGGCTCTGCTGTCATTATTTATCAAACCGAACGCAGTCCTTGGTAAAAAGGCAAAGTTTTCTTTTCCCTACGTGTGTTGTAAACAAAGAGCGGTGGACGCCATGACAGGATCTCGCTCAACTGCATGGAGGGAGGAGGGTCCATGCTGCAGATCCGTTTCCTGTCCTATTCTGTGCAAATGGCAAAACTAGTACTCTTTCCTACTCTTCCAGCAGTCCACCCGGAGTCACGACATTGAGGAGTCAGAAACTGAGCGCTTGAGCGCTGTTCAAATGGCCTGAATAGGGACAAACTGCAGTTGAAGTCAATGTAGAAGAATCGCCATTGGTCTACTAGCTCTATGAGTAAACGTAACTCAGTCTATACTCTAAAGCTCCGTCTCCTTTTTTCCCCATGGCCCTCCCCTCCACTCCGATTGTTTTTGCCATGGCCCTCCCCTCACCTCATTTTTTTTCATCATGGCCCTCCCCCCCCTACGCACCAGCCCCCCCCCCCCGGTAAATTACGAACAGTCCCTAACTGCTCAGAGTATACAGTTCAGACGTGCAAACTGAGCAAGGGTGAAAAAAAGGTGACGTGGCACGAAAAAAAATTGAGACTATTTCAGACTATTAGATTATTGCTGTGAACTCACCAACTGAATGGCTATCATTAGGACTGTCTTGAGTGAGAAGGTTCTGTCGCAAAGGTCAAAGAGGTCCTCTAAGCTGGGGCCCAGCAGCTCCAGAACCATGGCGTTGTACTTCCCACAAGGCCCAAAGTAGAAAACCTGTGGCAGGCCTTCAGCTGAAACAAAAGAAAAAGCAACAAGGTGTGCATGAGGCGCAGTCATAGCTTCACTGAGCAAAGTGTAAATGGTTCATTTCCATTGTGCTTTTTTATTTTCTTCCATGTGCATCACAGCCAACGCAAAGCTTGGAATCCTAAACAGTAAATTGAGTCACAACTAATATTCTAAGCCTTAAATAGATTCTTTTAGCTGCACATGTGTTGGATGAAAACCTGTGGGCAGCAGGAGACTGTTTATTATTCTTGCCTCCCATGACTGATGAAATTGACCTGGGGCCCAACTCAGTCACAGCCAGATCTGAAACTAGACAGAGGAGTACCACATGGTTTGTTATGGAGGATAGAGAGCAGACCCTGCTTCTAGTTTCACATTAACCACAAACGAAAAAGCATTGATTGTAGAAACCGCTCCGTGAATTGTCTTGGTGTGCCTGGTAGAGAGGTCTTTGAAGTCAAGACCTAGACTATTACATTGGATAGCAAAAGGTCTGTACTGATTAAGCTAATGGACCAACAGTATATACATTATGGATAAGAAAATAAGTGAATTGGTCTGTGTTACTATGCGTAGGGAAACTTGTTTTTGAAAGAGAAGAGTATATGCCAAAAGGAAATTACACTCAATTGTGGACAATCCATAATTTGGATCAGTGTGCCCGTCATTCAGTTTTGGAGTATGTCCAACTTCAAACTGACAACATTTTTGCAGCTTGTGCCCAATTCTTTTACTTTGCAGCTGTCCCGATTACATGCTCTACGCTCCAGACAAAGCAGTATTCTCAGCTTAAAAAGACAAACCAAACCACAGTTGTGGGATACCCAAAATATATTAATATCACACATGAAATTACAAATGTCCTTAGATTTGTTCCCATCAGATCTGTAGACCCCAAGTGTAGGAAATATTTGATATTTAACTCTTGAAATATAGTTTAAAAGCATGACTAAATGATTACTGCATTAAAATAATATTTGTTATTGAAATCAAAAATTAAATGTTTTTCCCACTCTTGATTAAAACCATGGGCACAAATCAACAATCATCCAAGTGAGAAATTGTGTTACTCAAAACAAATCCATGCCGCAATGGACTGACTACTCTACGTTTTATATAGACATAGCACTGTATAGTTTAATTACATATTCCACTGTTAGGTTATTAGCATATGAATGATTTATGATGAATATTTCAATGCATTTGATGTATTACCATGTCAGGCATGTCTTTTGTTCCTGCTTGCTGTAAATCGCTCTGGTTTAAGAGCATCTGCTGAATTGTATAAAAAGACAGAGACTTGGTCATTAAGGACCAAGTTAACTTAGTCCTAACCTTTAGAATAGCAAATTAAATGAAGTAGAGTTCCCTATATCAGACAAACACATATGGGATCTATGACTTTTTGACAATATCAATGTTCTTGCAAAAATATGTCTATTAAGTTCAAAGTTAGGCAAGAGGAGGAATAGATTGTGTCATTCTTCCACAAATGTATAGAAATCCACAACAATCTTTCTCGAAGGTACTGGTTGGCCTATAATTACTGAAAGTGATATAGGGTACAAATGCGCTAAGAGACAATAGCAGACCTAGTGTCTCTGTTGGCTTTTCATATTCATCAGTGATCATTGAAGTGAAAATGTGAAACATCAATCACTAGCCACGTTTCCATAAGCCCCATTTTTCCGCAAAAACGGCTCTTGCGAAGAGAATGTTGAATGGAAACACTTCAAAATGCGAATAAGTTTCCATTTTGCGCAAAAATACTTTTTTGCTGAAAGGTGCCGTATTTTGGAGCGTATCGAAAGAGTCTAATGCGCAAATGAGGTATGGAAACAGCTTGCGAAAACACTTCCAATTGGAAAGCACTGGACATGCATTATAGCGCATTTGAAGACTCCCATTGCGTTTGTTCATGAAAGTCGCAGGGCAGCTACAGGTCCTATATTTACAGTATCTGTATCATCATGCATGATAGCTAAGATACTCAAGTGATAGACATAAACAGCTGTTTTACATGACCGGGCTCTGCCCTTAGATATTATTCTAAGCAGTGTTGCCAGTAACGCGTTACTTAGTAACGCGTTACTGTAGTCGGACTACTTTTTTCAGTAACGAGTAGTCTAACGCAACTACCATTTCAAAACCAGTAGTCAGACTACAGTTACTTATTTAATATTAGATGCGTTACTTTTTCGCATTTCACTCTGTAGAATCCACAAGTTCGAGGCGGCGTCCGATTGGAACATGCGGGCCCTTTTTTTAGGTGAGATTCCCGCTCCACGTGTTGATATGTGTAGCAAACATTCTACTCCTCAGATCTCTGTTTCGCGGGCCGCGGCACGAGAGAGGGGGAGAGTTAGCTGCAACGTTAGTGTGCTACTATGGAGGAAGAGCGGTTCGCGTTTAGCAGTTGGAAGTACAACCACTATTTTGATTTTATTTTAGTTAATGATGGTAACATTAGGGTCCGACGCACGCTCTGCCCTGGCGAGAAAGTACTGTCAACTTTCAAAAATACCATGAAGAATCTTGGTGCTATTCCTATATGTCACAAGTAACTAAACGTAATCTAACTTAGTTACTTTCCAAATCAAGTAGTCAGTAACGTAACTAAGTTACTTTTCCAAGCAGTAGTCAGTAGTCAGATGTCGGATTACTGTTTCAAAGTAACTGTGGCAACACTGATTCTAAGGCAGACCTTTTTTCCTCGCACGTGTCGCGCTACAGATAACATCAAACACCAAATCAGTAGTCTACAGAGTCTCACAAGCGCTCCAGTTCAGGAAAACAGTGAGTTGTGCTTGTGTAGATTATGTATTAGGATTGTAGGCTATATTAATTATTGTTTTTGCTACAGCAGATCCAGAACACCCTCTGCACAGCACAATGGATCATATAAATAAATAGCAGGCAGTCCGTGTGTAAAGCCTAAAATAACTTCAAAAGTAAAAATATATGTAAAATAATGCCAAAACTGTGCCACCTATTGCTTGTTTCATGAACCTATTTTATTTTCCCCTAGACTCCCATGAGTCGCATTTCAGTTAATATGCAACAGCGCACAATTTGCTTTTCATTTTTCAACTTAATTAACATATTTTCGCAAAGGTTTTATGGAAACGTGGCTACTGTCATATCACAGTTGTGTGTGTGTGTGTGAGAGAGAGAGAGAGAGAGAGAGGAGAGAGAGAGAGGAGAGAGAGTAAGAGACAGATAACCGTCATAATAATATACAATATATTGCATAGACATGAATCCACTCATGCAAAACAGACATCCTTTATCTGACAACCACTGTCTGACATAGGATGAGACCATATTAGCACAGAGTTAAGATGAAATGAGGTCACGTTATCCCATCTGGAGTAGAGGACAGAGGCAGGTTAGTGCTAAGAGAGGCAGCCTCACTCTAAATATTTAATGAGTTTCCGCACAGTTGGCCTTTTCCAACCCTTGCAAAACCGTAGACATTATGTTCTTTGTCTGGCTATAACAGAGGAACCTTGAGTTCCACAAAGCTTGCCAAGGAACATGTCTAGCAAAACGTACATTTCCATTTAATTTATAAATGTTCTACTGATGAATCAGGGTGTTATCAAGCTAACATTTTGGCACTTGTGTTTTGAATGAAATATTAGTCAAAATTGGCTGATTGAAATTGATCATAGTTTCCATCTTAACATTTTAAAACCATTTATTCACTATCGTATGTTACTTGTTATCCGTAGTCCGGACCGTATTTGTGAGCGGCCCAGGCTGCTACATTTTGGCTGGTGCTCATGACATTATGAGTTGGAGAAGCAGTACCAACCAGTACGAAAGGGTAATTTTTCAAGCCCTGGTTGTCCATAATAACTCTGACCATGACCGTGTGTGTCTCTAGCATTAATTGGAGGATGACAAACAAGGGGAAGAACTGAAAAGAGAGTAGGGCAGAGTGTATCCAATATCATCTCAGAAATATATCCACGATCAGATCAATGTTGGAGTTTTAAATACACCAAACCATCATCATGATTGTAGAGCGTGTAGAGAGACACAGGAAACCATGGACAGAAAGGAGTCATGCACATTCAAACTAAAGTCCACATGGCCCACAAGCAATGTGCGCACAATTTAGCTGAGCTGCCAGTACCCAAATTACTCCAGTTTTGGGATTAATTTTAAAGGCACTTCATGACCTGGCCCTTTACAAGTATGTATGCAGCAAAGCTCCCCAGGCAGGAACCTGCTGGTTGCTCCTAAGTCGAGGCTCAATTGCCTCTGGAATGACCTTCCTGAGGTCATATAAAGTCTTAAAGGAGCCAGCCCATCAGATTTGGGGATAAGACATAGGCCCTCATTTATCAACGTGGTGTACACCCAAAAATGAATGGGTGGGTGGCGCGCTGCGGCAAGCAGCGCAATCGGTGGAAGGCTTTATTCATTCATTTTTTCCCCTCATCACCATGGTTCCTGGTTCGTATTGCAGCTGTTCACGTCGCAAATAAACGGAGGAGCGGCCTGTTTCCACGGGCGTGCCAGGTTGATTTCTGCCGTCACATTTATCATTGTAGGAAGGAAATTAGGAAGGAATCAGCTGTTTGCGATCGCTTGATATATGCCGTGTGGACTTGTGTGCACTCCAAAACCCACGCTGAAATTTGGGGACGAATTTGTGCTCCTTTGATAAATGAGGGCCATAATGTCATAGGATAAAACATGTTAACCTGCATTACACACGTTGAATCACAATTCTGATAGATGTAATAACGTTTCCTGCATTTTTCTGTTAGATGCCAATAATATTTTTTAGTTTAGGACAACAGGAAGGTCAGACATCGTCTAGATTCCAAATGAATCTGCAAAGTCACCTTTGAAAGAGAAGTCAAGTGTCTACAAACACATACTCCTAGAGATTATTATTGTATCTATCCTAGTGATTTAATTGAGGTCGAGGACTGTCTAGCAGGTAGTAAAATAAAAAGGCTGAATAATAGTTGGCATTGTTGCCACTGACCTTACCTGTACTTCCCAAGGTTTTGTAAAACCGGTATTCCAAATGCAACTGTGGTGCCCTCGATTTCACCGGTTCCTATGTGACATACAAACCAAAATGAAGAGTTATCAAATACAGTACATATACTGAGCAGAAACACAGCCATTTCTACTGTATACAAAACAAGTTGTATCTATGTCCTCATCTAGGTCAGAGACACACATATACCCATGTATTATGGACTGTACACATTAAGGCTGTATACCGCTCGGGATTCGAACCACTCGCTCGTTAAGGTCGCCACGCGAACGAATATTAATGATCCCGAACCATTCGCATTTATTTATTTATTTAACTTTTCCTCCCATCTAGTAGATCTGCGACATTGAGGGGTCAGAAACTCGCTGTGAAACGCGCTGTTACTGCAGTTGGAAATGCATTGTTTTCACTGAAGGTGTCCCATTCTCAACAGAAGTCTATGTAGGCGATCCGCCATTAGACTAGCTCTAGGAAGTGAACGGAGTTTGCGCAACTCTGTACTCTATAGAGCTGCACGCTGACTTCGGTTGGTCTCATGGTTCACTGACCACCAGCAGCAGGCTGGTGGGCAGCAGGCTTAAGCCTATATATACACAATATCACGTAGTCTAATCTTGGCAAACAAATAATTAAACAAGCCTTTGGTAAGGTTGGTTTTATGGTTAACTGGCCAGCAGAAGCAGGCAGTTTAGACTATATATACAATAGACACGTATTCTAATCTTGGCAAACAAATAATTAAACCAGCCGACGGACGGCATTTATTGGCAATCAAAACAGCGTGTTACCCATGGCTGTGTCGGATCGGTCTCATCAGAAAGGAGAGAAAGGACAGCGGTGTCAGTGAAGTATTCACTAATGTCAGGCACATCTCAGGGCAGTAGAAAACTTAGCTACCGATGACAACATCCACGATGTTAATAGTTAGTAGAGGCGCACGCACGGGGGGCGTCGGGGGGGTAGCATGCTGCTTTTTTTTTTAGCGAAGGTTCGAAGCTCGCCCCTATAATTCCCGGCGAACGTTCGAAGGCCAAAATGAGCCCAACTATACAGCACGAGTACACATACAACGTTGTGTCCCCCAGCAACGGTGGGCTGGGCACTGGCACCACATAATACGATGACAAATGTGGACACAGACATGTTCATATGGAGATCACTATACCATAACCATCAGTGTCTGCGTCCAAAGGTGAGTAAAGCTCACTCACCTAGTTTGTATCACAAATACCACTCGTATATCTATTGTTAACTCTTTCCCAACCAATTTTTTTTTTACTTTTTTTTTTAAGCTTGAAGCTTTAGTTGTATGATAAAGAGGGAGGGGTTAGGGGAGGGGCTGGTGTGTGGGGTCACCATATTACAGTTTTTTCCATTGGCACGTTTGACTGGAAAGGTTTCAGCCCCCAGGAAGAACCCTCAAATACATAGGGAAGACATCATTGCACAAAAAAACTACACCAAGGGGTCCAATTACATTCTGTCACCTCTGAAACATGTACAAAATTAGAAAAAATACAAAAGTCACAACCCTCCATCTTTAAGATTGTGTATGAAAACAACAAACATTAAATGCCTTTGGAAATGAATGGTCAGTTTAGAGTGTTTGTGTAAGAGCAAACATAAAGACAAAAGTGAGGACGCCCTCACAAATTGTGATTGCAGATGTATGATGATAAGAGCACCCCTAACTTCAGGTTTATTGTACAAAACTAAGAATTTACTCGCATGTCGCAACCCATAAAAATGTGCCCACGACCTAAATACGGATCCCGGCCCACTGTTTGGGGAACAGTGGTGTGTAGATAATCGCATGCCTCCTCTGTCTGCTGAACAAACGCCCAGACAAACCAGTAGGCATCGTTAGTGCAGCCACAAAGAACACAATCCCCTGCCGGCTTCGCATGTGCAAACACGGCCAATTGTGTTCATTGGAGTGTCTGGACGGACGCACCGTGGATGTATCAAACGCCAGTCTCCACGGTGGTGTGAGAGCACTTTATCCCTTTGCCAGGACACGCAATCTTGACACTACCCTTGGATACACACAGTTGCATGGTAACAAAAATCTAAATCATTGCAGTGACAAATGTCAAACGGTATTTCATCAAAATTCAGTATCAGCCAAAACATGTTTTACTAAATATTGTAATATGTACTGTACACACACACACACACACACACACACACACACAGTTGTCTATTTAAAAAAACATTAGCGTAGCTGGTAACTAGCGCAGAAAAGGTTTCACTTACCAGTTTAATAGCCACATACTCATTGGTGTAGAGATTTTTACCTGGAAAAAGGAAGGAAGAAAGCACAATGACAAATTGCGCAAGGCAAAATGTATAAAGAAATATTATAATAAAAGATACTTGACAAATAATCCGGCAAAAACAAGTATTATCTCATGCTACGATTTAAAAATAATCATGTCTTAATTGAGAAATGGTAGTACCCATTTTTAAGTCATGTTTTTTTATATTATTGCGGCATACGGATTAACAGGACTATGGGGATGGGGTGGGGTGACAAGATGTTGTGGAAGCGTGTATGGGACAAAAGGGGTAAATATAGCGGTACTTCCATCCTGTGAGCTTAGGTCAGTTTCACAATAGTCCATTAAGGAAAAACTGCCAATAGCTATTTGCAATTCCACACTCAATAGTTAGAAAACTAATAATTAAAATATTCTACTTCTCCATGGATGGCTATAATGTTAATTGGCCAAATTATTAAAAAAAAAAACAGTTATGCTGAATATAAAGTGTGCAGGAACCATGCTAGTATCCATTTCCTAGTACACGCAGATGACCTAGTCACATAGCACAGTGTACTAGCAAATGTACAGTGAAAGTAATGAAAAGAAAAGGTCACACAACAACTATAATCTGCATTTGCACAAATGCTTCCAATAATATTTCAAGGTCACACAGATTGGGTTTTGGGTGCAAGTTCAAGTCATGCCATGCTGACCCATTTATACATTTTTAGCTCAGTCTCTATGAATTGCTAAAAGAATTCAGTGCACAACTCTTGCACTAAAACAACTCTGCGTACCAAGTTTCAGCTCGCCAAAATTGCCACAGCCAATCTTCTTGCCCACACGAAAGTTTGGTCCCACCATGAGGACCCCGGAGGACGCAGAGGACCCCGACGGCCGTGACGAGTGCCCACTGCGGCTTCCTTGTGAAACCTTGGTACTTCTGGCTGGCCGATCAGCATATTTGTCACGTTGTGGATCCATTGTACAAGCTATTGGGCGCCAGAAGAGATCCAAAAAAATGCCCCCTGTGCTGGGCCTACTACAGGCCTAGTCACTGGCAGTGCAGCGATGGCACTGTGACTTTCATGGGGAGGGTGGCTTTCCTTTTCTCTCTCCACCCAGGGAATTCTATGTGTTGTGCAGGATACCTTCTGGCCTCAACATTTGGCAGGCACAAGGGGGCATAGGCAGAATACCTGCAATGACAAAGATGTACAAAAATTGTCAAGAATGTTTTTTTTTTTAAGAACATCAAAATAGCACAGGCACATTCACAGGGAAGAATAAAAATTGTACGGCGTGAACTTGTTTTAAACAAAATGCTTTGTATGTGATCAAAGTGCGCATTTGCCTGAAACAATGGATATTAAGAGATTCAAACTTCACTCAGTAAAAAAAATAAGCCATAACATTTTTGAATTAAGGATCTGACGATTTTCAGCCACAGAGGCAATGTTCGTCACAATATACCACTGTAGGCAATATTAGATTTTGAACCACCTACAACCAATGTTTATAGCCGAGCATTATATAAAATGTTACATAATAATCAAGTAACATCCCAGCGTATGATTATGTATGTACATAATCATACGCTGGGAACCACTATGGGTGTTATAACCTTCTATATCTAACCTGTTATAACCCTCTATTCGGGAACCCCTCTTGGGGTTCTGTACAATATTGAATGAAGTATTACAAAATAATAACTAAATGACTCTGATAGGGATATATTTCAATTATTTCAGAAAACCTATTTCAGGATTTAGAAGGAGTTTTTAGAATCGGCCCCAAAATGGGTTAATTATTACCAAATCATTTATAGCTTGAACTTCCTACATTAATTCTTTTTAGTACTAATCAGTTGACAGGAGTCTATAGGGAAACCTTCTGGTAATTACGTCAATTTGACGATCTACAAGCAAGTTGTGAGCTTGTAGATCACAAGCATTGTGCCCAAAAAGGGGGACACTAGGGTTCAAGTGGATATGTGTTAATAGTATTACATAATATTGAGGGAAAAAATAAAAGATGTGAGGGCTGCTTCTGTTATAACACATTTATGTGTGGGCCTCCTGATGACTCATGTGCAATTTCACAGCATCTCAAATACACATTTAGTTTGCTCCCAAGGGCAATTGCAAGTACATCAAAACCAGGACCAAAACCAGGACCATAATTCTTGAGGGCCCCAAAACACGTATTTTTTTGCAGACCAGGTGGAATAGGAACAATTCTTGTACTTGTAAACTTGTGTAAATAAGTACCTTAATCAAATGGCTCTGTTGAATACAAAGAAAGTATTTGTTACTTTCCAATGCTTTGAATTACATTTTGTTTTGTCCACCATGTCAACCATTAATTATTCATGTGTGCACTGTGCAAAACTCTTACCAAAGCAAGGTTCAATACATAGCACTAGAAATATGGCAATACCGTTTCATTACACTAACTGATGAAACACAGCTGTTGGACGTTGCACTGAGGTGGAGTAAACAATACTTGGTGAGAAATAAGTCAAACATGATACAGTAGCACAGCTAGAAGTTTGGCCAAGCATTTGGAGGAGGAAAGAGGGCGACAGCAACAGAGAAGGCCAAAGTGGAGGGGTTAATTAACAAGAACAGTCTGGATTAAAATCATTATACAGTATATTTAACTCAAGTGTCAATAACTCATTTACACAGCACAACGCCCAAAAAAGAAATGTATTCTGTTATACCTTGGTGTTAAAAATTGTGGCGGAGTAATCAAATTAAGTTTCAAATCCAAATAGGAAATGAAATTTCCACCGAGGCAGTTCCCCACATCTTCCAGGAGAAGTTGAACTTGCATAAATGAAGCAGAGATTAACCTTCAGAGGAAAGATCAGCCTGGAAGGGGGCCTGGTGATATGTAGGGACCTCCACTGTGACAGCGGCAGCAAGCAGCTGCTTACCCAGTTGTATTTTCAGAAGATTTCCCTTTAGTGTTGCCAACTGCCAAAATCAAAAATGCACTAGTGGCACTTCCAAAATGCACTAGAGCAGTCGTTTTCAACCATTTTCACACCAGGGCCCACTATTTATTCTCCATTTTAGCCACAAAGGACCACCATTTGATGTTGAGTTTAGTCTCTCAGACTAATGCAGGAGAAATAACTGGCAAAATGTTGGTCAAAATAGCATTTATTCTACATTTTCTAAATGAGTAGATTCTTGAATATTACATAATGCAGATGTTTAAATACATTTGGTTTCATTTTACGTTCAAGAGTTACAGATCTATAGGGTTCATTTAGCTACCAATGGTCCTTACTAGGAAGGAAGGAGGAGTCTATCATAGGAGGAAAATGGTGGAAAAAATAGGGTTTTATCTCTGGTGCCTGTCAACAAATTTGACCCCAACTCATGAGCAAAAAACACTAGATTTTCTGCCAAGAGTTTTTCAATAATTTTGGCGCTACGGGGGTCTGGAAAAAAAGCTAAATATAGTGACAAATGCACCAAGTTGGCAACACTGTTTCCCCTGCTTCCTGGGTTGCCAAGTCAACTTATTTACTGTGACTTTGTGCTTGTTTTTTCTCAGAATTGTGGAGAAAAAGGTTGCAGGTTGCTGTTTTTTATACGGTGGCTTGCTTTGAAAATGAAACATGCCAAAATTTCTTTGATGTATGTATTCACCCATATGTCTGGGAAAACATGGTAGTGTGAATAGCAGTGAGTGGCATAATGGGCCTGGTGTCTTTACTCTGGTGTCCCAAGTAAGTGTGAGATTTGGCTTCTTTCTCTTGCAAGAGTTTGCTTGTTTTGGAGGTGGGTTGGCTTATTACTCAAAAGAGGTGGCAACACTGACAATTTCATTATTTTGGTTGGTATTTACAGACACACCACAATGCAAGATTTGGATTGAACAATAATTACTGGGACAGTAGAATACTTGTCTAGCTAGTAGCTATGCGAGAAAGACCACATATTGTGTACTACCCCTTCCTTTCCATTAAAAAGGAATTTGCCCAAGTCAGGGCATGTAAACAATGTTTATTTGAGCTCATCTGGCAGCATTACACTTCAAATCCAATTCCTGAATAAATATATCCTTATCCTACCTACCAGTCTGCCACTCCCTCAGAGCATTATGTTCAGGTAAAAAGGCGACTCTAATAGTCATGATTCATTGCATTTCAGTGTCATGTTAAACTCAGTCCCACATAGGTCCACTGGTCGGGGGCAGCTTACATTATAAATTTCCAACTTAAGGCCATTTAATTGCACTGTCTTTAATTGGGAGAAAAAACATTAAGGGGTCTTGGCAGTGGTGCACTAGGAAAAATTAAAACTTAAAGCGTACATGATGGCTCCTAATTGAAGAGAGCTGGGATAACCCCACATCATGTGAACTATTATCTTGTAGGGTTTTATTGCAGCTAGGCCAGCTAGATCATGCCTGCGATGATTTAATATATATATATATATATATATATATATATATATATACATATACATACACACACACACACACACAAATTGAGCACTAAACCACCAACATTGTTGCAACTGTAGGGCAAGCTTGAACAATTTAATTATCCTCTTTTATTCTGAAACAACAAGCTTATGAGATACTTCCTGCAAAGAAAATGTGTTGGAGTTATGGTTTTATTAATGGGTCTTGCAGTGCTGCTGCCTCCTGCATTATGTGCAAATTCAAACAGTTGGTATGTGGTACGCAGGGCCATTCAATGACCTTGATGAGCGCTTCCCAACTGAAGTGGTAGGAGTTACTGTGTGTATACCTAAACCATTATTGTATATACAAGGATGACTGTCTATATATGGCAGTGGGTTTCAAATAACCAAATTAACACATTTGACTTCTGGACTTGTTTATCCTGCCTTTCTTTTTTGTAACATAAAAGTACTGAATAAAACTGGTGGTTGTCACACAATACCAAGGCACATCTTTCTGGACATGTGTTATCAGCACAAATTTGGCAACCACTGGAGTTGGTTAACTAAATATAGCTAGGTAATGTTATTAGACAGCGACCAGGCCTAAATGGACAAAACCAGCAATAGACACACAAGAGAACCAACTACGATTTAGGAATTTAGCAGCCACTTTCATTAAGCAAGAACAAAAGCATGGCAATAAATCATATATAAATACTAAGATGTCATGAAAACACACCCCCTGGCTGAAGTCAACACTTATTTAGCTGATACTTTAGTTGTTTTAGACATGTTCTAACAAAAAAAGATCTTACAAAAACTCTTCTATACTCACATGGGTATAAATATTCAAGCCATGTTCTCTTGATACTCTAATCATTGAGACATATTTTGCTTTGCAGTCGTTATACTGTGCATGTGCAAGCATCAGTAAATTGTAAGGGAAGAAAGATGGCCCAATCCGCTTTGTCTAGTTACACTTAACACTAGAAAAACTTGGGTTAAGTGAGAAAACACCCATAATTGCATGACAACTTCAGTCCGGTTAATTGATTACTAAATTAGTTGACAACTAATTGAATAATCAATCCGAATACGATTTATCGTTGGAGTCCTACTCCACAGCAGAGAAATGGGGACCCTCAGAGTCCTTGAGGGGGTTCCAAAACAAACGTAATTCTGATGACGTACAAATGGAGCCAAATGGACCTAATGAGTATATACATTTGTACACTCAGTTAAATTAACATTCATTCTACAATATACATTGAGGTCCCAGGGATGCCATTAAATGGAGGTCTGTAGAATAATATGCATGTCAAACTGGGGGGTACTTAATTCGTGTCAATTACTCAATTCGGGCAATTAAAAAAGTTTGGAACCACCGACTGTCTACACTACACTCTACATTACACACACGAATTATACTTGGTCGCGCGGCCGAACACACCGATCTACAAGCTCACAACGCGTCGTGGACATGACACGCCGCGAGCTTGTAGATTGGCTAGTTTCTAGTCGAGCCGCGCGCGACAACAGCGAGCCCGACCGGGTATACATACTATATGTACGGGGGGGGGGGGGTCACGTCTGGCATATCTTTATTCCAGAGGAAGAACAAGGAAATTAGCCGCTAGCGGTGGCTAGCACTGATTATAGGCAGTTGTGTGACATTGACGGGTCTAAAACACAGCGCTCGAGCTGTGTGGTCCATGCAGCCTGAATAGGGACAAACGTGGGAATTGGAAATGCACTGCTTTCAACGAGGCGGCGCAAATAAGAACTATTTTAAGAATGTGTGCGACATGCCAGTCGGTTTTAAAGTATTGTACGCTATAAAACTACGGTCTGAAAATGTGTATGTTGTTGTACTATTACTTCAAAACGATCTAAAATAAAGGGATTTTAAAATCGTCAAACTGTTGCCCGTGACCAATGCATTTATGCCTACTAGTACTTCCTGGTCCAGGGCTTGTCCCCATTTGCCTTTATTCTCAATAGTCAATGCAGAAGATCCTCCATTTGACTGGCCCCATGAAGTGAATGGGGTTGGCGCACATCGATCTATACTCTATGACTCTGGTACTGATGAAGGCGCCCGCTCTCTCTCTCTCTCTTTCTAAACAAACACACACACAGCAGCAGCCTCACCTTCACTCTGCTTATTATGAGGAGTTCCACGGCGTTGTATGTAGTCCGTTCTGGGTTTGTCTAGTCTCACTTGTTTTCTATTTTCACACTGAGAGCGAAGAAGTATCTCCCCTTCCCTTCCATTCTTTTCTTGTTCATCATCATCATCTACCTTCGCTCGTGAAAGATCCACACAAAACACACCGGATGTACAAAACACACGGCACGCCCGCTATAGGATAAACATTTCCGGGTAACATAAAGAACTAATCAACTGTTTTTATTTTAGTGTTAGGGTTCGCATCCCCCCAGACGACACGACAACATCCTTAATAATTTGTCTTTAATGAACACACTAACAGTGTAGCAGCAACAATAAGACACGGTGAACTGCCGTCACGCTCTCTCGAACGTATTGCTAGCATCATGCTAATGTTGATAACAAACAACAACACGCTACTTCCCACTTCCGGTTAACACCGGATCTGCTTCTTCTTCTTCTTGTGGCTTTCCGGCAGCCTAGATGCCTTCCGGCACATTGCTGCCTCCCGCTGGTTGGGAGTTCCCTGTTTCTAGTTGCATCCTTTTAAATTGGAAAGTCTGTAGCTGCAATGAACTCCAGGCTCCAGCACTGCATTTAGGGTCTTTGCCTGGTCTCTTTTTGGACTTAGGAGGCTCTTAAGAGATATATTTACAGTCTCACTTGCCACTTGCGCAAACATTGTCCTTCTCTCCTCCTCGTACAGCCTGCACTCCATTAGGACATGCTCCACAGTCTGCTTTTTTCTACATGCACCACAAAGACCATCTGGGTGCTTCCCCATTTTAGCCAGGTCCCAGGCCAGTCCACAATGTCCCAGTCTAAGTCTGGTCAGCGTCACCGACTGCCTTCTGTCTGCCCCCAGATAGCATTCGCCTCTCTTGACATTATTCTGGATTTTAAAATAGTGCCTTCCCTTCTTTCCCTTTTCCCACTGCTCCTGCCAGGCTGCCGTTATTTCACTTTTAATTACGGATCTGCACTCAAATGCTCCTATTTGCATAGTTATTTCTACACTTCTGTGCAGAGCTTTTTTTGCTGCCCTATCCGCCATCTCGTTCCCAAGTACCCCCACATGAGCTGGTACCCATAGGAAGCCCACTCTCCCTCCTGCCTTCTCGATTCTGTACAGGAGGACCATCAGCTCCACCATCAGGTCAGACCGTGCTCCCAGACTCCCTTCCCCCATGCTCGTAAGCACAGATGCTGAGTCTGAGCACACAACCACCTGGCCTGGCTTCACCTCCTCCACCCACCTCAGAGCCCAAATTATGGCCATCAGCTCTGTTGTGAATACTGACACCCCTTTTGACAGACTTTTATTCACTGACAGCCCCAACTTAGGAATAACAAAAGCAAACCCAGCCTTCCCTGACTCGGGATCTTTAGCTCCATCAGTATATATTTGAAGGTGGTCTTCCCAGGCGCTATCCAACCTTCTTGCCGTCTGGTCACTACAGAAGGTACTGCCCTGTGATTTTTCCACCTCAAGTAGGCATAAATCTATGTCTGGTGGAGGCAGTAGCCAAAACGGTACCACCGGCCAGTGCACTATAGGAGCCAACCCCATCTCCCCCAACTCCAGCTTCTCCATCTCCTTATTAACTTTGAAGATGAAACACTCTTTCTTATCTTTGGCCCTTCCCCACTCCCATGCAGCTTGCAGGACTACTTTGGCCGGGTTTTCACCGGATCTGAATACTGAATGCCCCCACTTAAAGGCACACGGTCCCATAACAAACTACACAAAGCTCATTATATACTGTATATCTATGATTCCCATAGCCACAAGGTAGTGTTTTTCAACCTTTTTCATACCAGGGCCCACTATTTATTCAGAATTTGAGCCACGGACAACCATTTGATGACATTTATCCCCACAGACCCTGAAACTAAAGATTTCTTTTGATTTTGTCCACAATACCAGGCTGGATTTCAGAAACAAAACAGGCAAACAATACATCAAGATGTCCATTAGTGTTCTACAATACATTCTCTAGTTGTGTTGACTTGTGCTAATTCAGATGGTAAACATGAAACCAAATGGACCCGCAAGGGTCCATTTGGTTTCATTCATGCTCAAAGAGTTACATCTGGTTAACCAACTTTCCAACATTTTTAGCCTGTGGACCACCTGGAATCCTCTCAGGGACCACTGGTGGTCCCCAGACCACCTGTTGAAAACCCCTGCCATAAGGCACAACACGCGCGCGCATACACACGCTTTTAACCAATAATATTTATTCGTCACATCTACCAGCAGAGCAATTTCAGGAAATGTTGCTGCAAAAGACAGTGGTTACAAAAATAAAGCACATTCTTATGGAAATGTATCACAGGACAGAAACATGGATTTACAAATGCTGGACAAGACATATATGGGCATGTTATCAATCGTGTGTTAAAATGCAATTGTACTTAAAAGTACCTAGAAATCATTTGCTCAAAATGAATGTGCTGGTAACATTTGACAATGATGGTAGGCTGCTGCTACATTATTTAATTCAAGTACTGTTTAGGTCAGTAAACAATGGTTCCAAATTTGTTCTGTTGAGCTTCATCACTGTTTAGTGATTGATCAATGTATGTCTTGCAGCCATCCAGACAAAATCTGTATGCATATACAATACTGGGGGGGAACAACAATCCATTCAGATGTAGAACAGTATTTCAGACAAATTTACATCATTTACATTGGTACTTAAATTTCAACATCAATGTGCGCTCATTGTAATCTTCACCTCCTTTATCATATCATGCTGCTATGACAGCCTTACAAATATTCACTACTAAACTGTAGTAGTAAACTAACAATTAAAATTAAGCTCTGCCATCATAGCGCTTCTCCCAACTGTACAATGCATTATAGTGCACCAAAACATTTGACAAGATTATATTATCACAACTTGTTAGTCAGAAACTGGAATGAGTAGCATCATCTTCAACTGTAAACCATAAATATACTCAGGGCAGTATCTCATGTTAACACTTAAAAAATACTGATCGGAGAGAAATAGATTTGTCTCCAAGAGACTTAATACTTTCTGTGGTACTCAAGATTGTTCATTTCAAATTTTCACAGAAACTCAATCTTTCTCAAATGTTTTCCATGTCAAACACACAAATGAATGTGAAATATTTCAAAACAATATCACCACTCTTTTTTTCTCCAAGATTAGTTTCCACCAATAAGTGGGGTTAAAGTGGTTAAGCTGATTTTGCCAAGACCCCTGGATCCTTTTTAGGGACACCTGGAGGTTTGCAGAGTGCACTTGGAGTATTGTAGACAAGGTAAACAAAGAGGTACGCACATGAAATGTTTTCAAGTACAGCAGCACATACATATCAAAAAGCCCAAAAAGTACTACAATAAAAAATACAAATTTAGTGGATAAATGTAGGTTTCATCTGTGTGGAAATTGTCCTCTCAATTCCTGGCCAGGATGTACAAAAAGGCAGTTGAAGGTCTTTACTAGTATAAAGTCTCTCAATCTTTGTTAAGCTATTGCCTTTGCTTCTGGTAGGAACGCCTCCCAAAACTTTACAATCTGTAACAAAGGTAGATTTAGAAAGGTAGGAAGTAAGTTAATAATAATATACACAAAGAAAATACTGTATTTCTGGTTGCATGACAAATTAAAGGATTGCCTGATTACACACAAAATACTACTGATGCTACCATGCTTAAGGGGAGAGACACCATGGGCTCCATTTTTGTTTCACGCTAAACCCCTTATGCCTAAACTTCTTAGCTTCTTTTTACTATTTTGAAGAACATTTTTAATAGTTAAAATGGTCAGTATACAATCTTATAATGTGTCGAAGTAGATTAGCTAGTTTCAAAAATGCTGTATAAATGTGTTTAAAAGGCAAAGAAGTTTAGGGATAAGGGGTTTAGTGGTGATGAAAATGGAGCCCCAAGAGCCTGTGGACATTAGAAACCTGACTACAGCGTTGTATCATCTGGTAGAATAAAAAAAATAAAAAAAAAATCATGTTGGAATAAACTGAAGTCTGACTCACAGACACAGCTCTGTATTACAATAACAGATGACAGTAACATATTACCCGTTGCTGGGACTGCAGCATGGACTCCAAATATCTCACTATCTGGCTCTTGAAGTCCTTGGCCTTTTCACTCTGAAAGGTGAAAAATTTGGTTTTCTGTTATTTCATCAATGCAAAAAACCATATAGCAGTGATTACATGATATATAATTGCTGTTATATAATGTATAATTGCCATTTTAAGTCCATATACATACCTCAAACCTAAGTACTTCCTTGCGCACGGTCACGCCAATCCTGTCAAAATCCCTCTCGTACTGAGTCACTCTTGCTTCCCACTGAGGACATCGAAGACAAGAATAGGGAAAAGTATTGAAACAGTCCCAACCCTAAACCAGACGATATATTACACCCCCACCTCTATGCATGGTTAATAGACAATAGTTAATCTTTACAACCAAAACTGCAAAAACTGCCTACATTAATCTGCAGCACCTTAAATGATTGAGATGAGGTCTTCATCCTTGTTGAAATGTCACATAGCCAGTGTTGGGCAGTAACTAATTTTAGATTACATATTACTGTAATATTATTACTTTTGCTCCAAAAAGTAAAGTAACGAGATTACTCTGCAAAAATGGGTAATAAGTAACGCATTACTTTGCAAGTAACGCCAAGTTACTTCTTTAAAATGAGCTTGTTGTTGCATGCCAAAATAGAACAGATTTACAAGCTATCGACAGGTACTGTAACAACAGACATGTGCACTAGATTGTAGATCCAGTCCACATGCTGCATCCTCCACACAGTTATGTACACTACAAATCGCTTGCTGCTTTATTTTGTATTTTATTTTTAAATAAAAGACCTCAAATGTCTTTGAAAACAATTGTGAAAAAGTTTAAAAAGTCTAAGAGACAGATTTTGTTGGCTTTGTTTTCAGGTGCTGTTTGTGGTATTGGAGACTATTATTATTCCAATAAATTGGATTCAGTTCTATTTTTTCAAAGGTGGGATTTCAGAACTTGGGAAAGTAATAACGTAATATGTAATATATGACTCTTCAATTCCAGTAATAAGTAAAGTAATGATATTACTTTGTCTAAGGGGTAACGAGTAAAGTAAAGAAGTAACGAGTAAAGTAAAGAAGTTACTTTCCAAAGTAATATTGACCAACACTGCACATAGCCTACCTCAGTGATCTCATCTTTGGCTTGGTGCAGTTTGTCTGGCTTGTTGGCCCACAGAAGCTTGGCCTCCACCTCCCTCTTCTTCTGAAGTGTGCTTTGAGCTTCCTGCCAGCGCTGCCATGCCCGCATGCGTTGATCAAAACAACCCTATGGACACAGTGGACCCGTCATAACACATAATGTGGTAGCACTCTCATGCCAATGCAGATTACACTGTAGGAAATGCCTCTACAAATTTGTAATGAGTGAAAAGACTGATGTCCATACATAATTTTATTTATAGCACTTCTCAGAGAAAGTAAAATAATGCTGGTGCTTGACCATGCAGAGCTCTAAATGTATCAGGACCTTGAAGCAAACCCTGAAAGCAACAAGATGTCAATGCAAGGAGGCCAGAACTGGAGTAATTTAAATGTATTATGACCCATCCTGCACACACATACATACAGACCCAGTTTAATTTCCCTAATCCTTTTTAAATGTATTATTTTGACTCATCCCCATGTCTTTGCATGCACAAATGTGTACAATAAAATATTTGGGCTCCAGTGCTAGGTGGAGCCAGTTAGACCATTATGATACCCAATGTTATGTTACCATGAGATTCTTTGAGAAATCCGGGGCCATGAATATCAGGCAATTCAATTTCCAATTGATTCTGGTGTTGCAGGTGACATTTCAACAACATTTGTCCTGAATACTGTCTATACAAGTAGTTCTCAACCTTTACTGGATCAGTAAAGGTTGATAACCTTTACTGATGAAATACTGAACTCTGATCTAGCCTTAAGCTATTCTCTTTAACAAGAGATCTAGAGAAAGATGGCCTTAAGGAGAGAATGGGAATATCATGCACCAAACATCGTCGGGATCGGGACCTGAACCTGAACCTGCGTCATGCTGTCAGACATGCGCTTATATGTGGTATACATCAATTGTGTTCCACCTTGGTATGAGGGAGCATACCCTGACTGCAGTCATCAAGCGAATGTAGTCGGCTAACAGCTCAGAAAGGATAAAGAAGTCATTGGCTGCCTGATCCTGGTGCAGCTGTTCCATCTTGTCCTCCACCTCTGCCAGCTGAGACAGCGCCCGTGATAAAGCACTGTTGTCCTCCGAGTTGCCCAACATGGCCATGCTTTTAGCAAATACTGCTGTGTTCCCACACAGATCTAGAGAAAATTAGTGAATGAGTGTATGAATGAGTCAGTCGGGGAACAAAATACATGTACTGTATTGCACTGTAGCTCTCACGGTTAAAATTCTGTGCACAATGGCAGTTTTGCTGTCAGTCATCTCTTTGTATCTACCCATCATCCTAAGGGATGATACACCATCACTCTCTCTTTATCATACTCAGGGCCAATAAAGGCTGCGTACACAATACAATGTGGAACTCACCTTTCCTGTGATTGACCAGTGAATCTACCATGGCATGCAGCTTCCTCAGTTGCTGTTCCTCGTTCTCTACCTCCTGGAGCCTGTCCTCAAACCACTGGGACACAGTAACACATGGATGTTCAATGGTGCATTTACATATTTTTAGTTACAAAAAAAATCTGTTCCTTAACAGCCAATTATGAATTTGAAGGCTCATTCTGAAAGCTTTGCACACATTTATTTTCCAAGGGAGTACAGAGCGTCACAAAGTACATATCTTCTTTTTCAACCCATCTTCATATAACTGGCTGTCATTATAATAATAATGACAGAAGCTGTAAAGAGTTGTATTTTTGTAAATATGACCATGATTCTAGCCCTATACCCGTTGTGAAATATATGATCTGGAAATGATGTGTAGATTGATTGGGAGGGAATTGTTGATGTTGGAAAGTTGGGTTGAACTTGGGCACAAAAGTAATGTTATAGACCTATAGGCCTACATATAAAGTAGCCTGTGCTCAGTCACACAGCCTGGTAGGCTACTCCCTAATATATTTTGTGAGTCGCACAGATGAAAGGCTAGGGTAAATTGTGTGTGTGTGTGTGTGTGTGTGTGTGTGTGTGTGTGTGTGTGTGTGTGTGTTTTAGCTCTGGCTGGGGAAACGCATGGCTCAAGCAACCGTTGACGTGAGCTTGTAGACAGGCTATTTGGGGCGTGTTCGGAACTGCGCCCTAATGCACTGGTGTGTCCTGTTGTTTCATTTATACGTGGTGTATTTGGGGCATTTGGTGCTCCTCGTTCGTTTATCCACAGTGTTGTGTTTGGTGCACGCACTGAGCAACCCTACGCTGGAGACGGGGTTGGCCGGTGGCATGATTGCGTCAAAGCTATGTCTTGAGCGCTCCGTTCAATAAAAAGCAATGCAATTGCCTCCCGTTCAATAAAAAGCAATGCAATTGATGTGAGCTAAGACGCTAGGCTATGGCTAAGCACTGTACTGTGGTCCCCTAACTTTTCTGTGTAAAGGTTTAGAGAAGTAGATGCCGTGGCCGCCGTGCGTAATGAATATCCAGACTTGTAGATTTCAGTGGTAGAAGAAATAAGTGGTAGCCTTGTAGGTGACCGTAGTAGCGCGTACGCTGGAGACGGGGTTCGCTGCCCGGTGTGGAAGGCATGATTGAGTCACAGCTGTGTCAAGCTAGGCGATGGCTAACGGCTAAGCACTGTACTGTGTGGTCCTGTAACTTTTCTGTGTGAAAGTTTTGAGAGAAGTGGATGCCATGGTCGCCGCGCGTAATGAATATCCAAACGTGTAGATTTCAGTGGTAGTAGAAAAAAGTCGTAGCCTCGTAGCTGACCGCAGTAGCTTGTTATGTCATCACGCCGTGTGTCAGGCGGAGCAGCGAGGACAGAGAACGCAAGGGGAGGTGATCCCGTGTTGCACGACAAACTGTGACCACAAATAAATGTGTGTCCGTGTCACGTGATCTGCGCGGCGATGAGCTTTTAATGCAAATCTATTAAATTAAAATGATTGGTAAAATATTTGGTGTTTGTACGTAGTGCACATTGGTGCTGGTTAACAGGGCTGTGCTACGCGAGGTTCATCAAGGCTGTCCGTGCGCCGTGGCATGTGTGGGCGATCCCCATTGCATAGTGCATTTGCGCAGGTAACAGACAGACAGACAGACAGACACACATTCCTAGAATTATTTAGAGAGATGACCATGATTGTAGCACCATTCATTTGGAGAATACTACCACTCCCCCTATTGGTAGCTCCATGATAGTACTACAGGCCTGGTCACATCCTCGATGGGTTCGATATTTTAGCCGTCTTAAGAGAGATGCCCAGTGGGGTAATTTTCACACAAGCTTTAAAGACACAGGCCAGTAATTTTTAAAATGTTCAAAATGATAAACCTTCTTACAGTGTCAGACTCAGTAATTTTGATAGTCATCTTGTTGACAGCATCCGATGCCTTGTTGATCATCTTCATGAAGCCTGCACCACTCAGTGCTTGGGTGTTCACTGCTCTGGGTAGCTGAAAAACAAATAAACATGCACACATGACCACACACGTTAATAAAAATCCAATATCTCCATAACTACAGTATGAGCATTTGTGCTACAAGTGTTTTGTGGTATTATTACCTCATCCCTCTCCAAGAACTCACGGACATCAGGGTCTTGCAGGAGTGATGGATGGGACACCACTCTCTGAAGATACCTGGAAATCATAGTAACATCTGTATAAACATCATTTGCTTTCATGGCAACACGGTCTATCAATCCACAGATTGGGGGGGGGGGGGGGGGGGGGGGGGCAGTGTAGAGAACAGGATTACTGGGTGTTTTGTGAGGGTACTTACACTAGGAAACACTCCACACAAAAAGGCCCTTTCACCAATCTCGCCTCAGATATGGGCACTGAGCAATGATAATGATCACTGTGCAATGATTTGTGAGCTTGTAAAATGTAGATAATCTATTTTGGGCTAATGTCCCAATGGAATATGGGCACTGCAGTTTAAGTGGATAATTTGGAGCCTATATTAAGCACGTAAGAGCAGCACCCTCACCTCTCCAGCGCCGCTCTTCTTCTTTCCACAAACTCCACTGATGAAGAGTCATCCTTTCCAACTTTCACTTTGGTCATTCCTGTTTGAACCAAGTTAGATGAAACGGTCAATAAACTAAAACTCACCAAACAAACTAGCTTGTTTGGTGAATACCATAACAGGAGGACAGTGCAACTCACCCATAACACTCTTCTCAGGCGGTGGTGGGATGACACAGCCATTCAGCGAATGCTTGACTGACAGCTTTTCATACAATCCCAGGAAGTCACTGAAACGCCTCCTTACTGAAAAGGTCTTATTCCTGAACATTGGCAAAGACGTCTGGTGGAGCAAAAGGACAGAACAAAATAGTGGTAAGTTTTAATATAATCAAATTATAGGAAAATGGTAAATAGAAGGTAAATAGAAATACTTGGGAATAACGGAATGTAGAGATATGTATAATTTCCATGCATACCCGAGTGGATACTTTGTATGCCAAGAATGCATTCATGCCATCCCCTGCATGGAAAGATTACATTGGCAAGTGACCACGATGAGTAAAGACATAATCTATTGGATACTTGCAATAATAACAACAAAAACATATTACATATATGTATTATAACAGAAATTCAATTTAGTCTTAACACTGTGAATGAAGACATACAACGAATAACCTTGCTTGAGTATAGAAAGTAATACAGAGTACTGACCAACTTTCTCTGGGTTGGTGACAGCAATCTCCAAGTCAAAACTATCCTTAGCCTCCGACTCCTCCATCTGCAAAATAATATGAATAAATATATAGCAATACGCTAATTTCAAACAAAACCTTCCTGATGACAATGAAATAACTATGTTGCGTATGACTATGGAATCAGCTAGCCTATTGTGGCAACCAGCGGCCACTTTCACTTCAATATGATTAATTTTGGCATAGTAACGTCCTAGCATCTCTCCTGTGTGTGTGTAATGGTAGAAGAGCTGGTTGTTTTGGTCTGTGGCAGGAAGTGACACTTCCTGGGCCAGAAATGATGCAATAGGCATGGGTGCGGGGATATGTGTGGAAAAAATGCATGCAACTGCTGTTTGTGATTTTTTGTTTTTGAGATCAATCAATTAACTTAATGCATATAAACTGGCACTCTGGACCAAATGGGGGCGCTATAGGCTGGCAAAATGGCTACCAAGAAGTTAATGAAATGATAAGAGTCAAGATACATAAACTCCATCACAGTTGAGCCAGAAGGCAAAGCTTTCTGTCTAGTGTCTACCAAGCAATTTCCGTGCCTTAGTCTTGTACCTGCTCGAGGGACTTAGGCTGCACTGCTGCTGCGCTGGTAGTTAGCAAAGAGGCAGGTCTAGGTGCAGTGGAGGATGCACTACTGGGTTCCTCTGTGGCCAGAGACTCAACAGGTGATTCTAAGTTACAAGAAAAAAAGTGTAATTTCTTCAACCTTAGGTTTAGCAAGGGTAATAATATGGCAACAATAATTTAGTTAGGAAAAGGAAAAAGCATATATTAATGACAATGTGCTGAGAGATGAGTCTCAATACCTCCAAACAGATCGTCATCACAGTGAAGCCCGTTGGAGCTGAGGTTTGGTGCTGTGCTGTCTACGTCCTCTTCACCGAACAGATCTGGACGCTCCTCACTTGTAGCATCTGGCTGGGCAGCTACATGGTTGGCCTGTTTCGTAGAGGAAAACAGCAATGGCAGTGATGCTCTATTAGTGAGTCAGCCTGAAATCATGCCTCATATTCACACACACACACACACACACACACACACACACACACACACACACACACACACACACACACACACACACACACACACACACACACACACACACACACACACACACACACACACACACACACACACACACACACACACACCCCAATGACGGCCATTCACTGGCAAACTAACTTTACCTCCCAAACATTAAAGGCACTGTAGGCTGGACTCTACCAAGAAACCCCCCTTTTAACATACATACATACAGTACATACATACCTATATAAGGATTTTAGCATGAAGTATGCAATCTGGTGGTCAAATGTTGAAACCACTTTTAGAACCCTCTCTTAGGCCAGTGCAGCAGAGCATGATCTTTGCCTTTACCCATTTTAATTCTATATTAAAATGGGTAATTGTGGAATGTTGGAAAGTTGGTTAACCAGGTGTAACTCTTTGAAAGTGTAGAAATGAAACCAAATGGATTTAGTTTCAGTTTTGCACTCTCAAGAGTTAAAATATTCATCATCTGAATTAGCCGTAGACTACACAACTAGAGAATGTAGAGACGATTAATGGTCATTTTGATCTGTAGGCCTATATTTGCCCATTTTGTTTCCCAAATCCAGCCTGGAATTGTGGACAAAAGCAAAATAAATCTTTTGTTTTGGGTTTGTGGAGCTAAAATGTCATCAAATGGTGGTCCGTGGCTCAAATTCTGAATAAATAGTGAGCACTGGTATGAAAACGGTTGAAAACCACTGATCTAAGTAAGTAAGTATATCCATTTCAGCTGAAGGCGTATATAGATAAGAGAGGATGGTGTGGTTGCAATTGGGTGGGTTCAACTTCTGTCAGGAGCTAACGGAACATTAGCTGAAGTTCAAGTTCCACGCATACCGCTCAATTAGATCCAGTTTACCAGTGAAAGCATTGCGAGGAAAGGGGGGATTTCATGGTTTGTGAAAATGTAAAAGTGGAGAGTAAATTAGCTCACCGTTGTGACACTTATTTTGTATATGAAGAAAGAAAAGAGACCAGACATTTTAAGAGCCATTTCATTCTGCCCCTGTCTGTCTGGTGATGTGAATCCCCAGAGGGGTCAGTCGAATTGGGTCAGTTAACAATAAGTTCATGTCAACTTCCTCGCTCATCATCACTACCAGGCAGGCAGCATAACATTACAATAGTATACTTTCACCCACACTATATGAATGAACGAGTTAGATTACATACACCGCCAACAAAGACGTCCGCTCCATCGTCGCTATCTCCATCTCCTCCTGCTTCTTGATCCTCTGTTACAGGGAAAGGAGGGGGGTTACGATCTGAGCTGGCCGCCATCTTCCTTGTTGTGAGGAGTGGACGGAAGTAGTGAGAGCCTGATGAGAGTCAGAGTCAGAGCCGCGATGGAGCCATCTAATAGAAGAGTTGCGACATTGAGGGGTCAGAAAACTGAGCGCTGGGGTCATGCAGGCTGAATGAATAGGGACAAACTGGAGTTGGAAATACAACAATACAATGTTTCTAACGAGGGCGGTGCAAATAAGAGCTATTGTAAGTAACGCGTGCATTGTGCAACCGTTTAAGCCAGGTGTTCTTCAGTAACAACTTAAGTCTCTGTATTTTTTTTTTTAAATTATCTAA
Source organism: Benthosema pterotum (assembly GCA_039105355.1). Taxonomy (NCBI): domain Eukaryota; kingdom Metazoa; phylum Chordata; class Actinopteri; order Myctophiformes; family Myctophidae; genus Benthosema; species Benthosema pterotum. The sequence goes on from CM076966.1 coordinate 16,163,415, forward strand.
TATAATTAAGATCATTAAAGCTGGGTGTGTTACCTTAGTAGTCCAATGCATTTCTGCCTAGTTCCGGTCCAGTGTGTGTGTGTGTGTGTGTGTGTGTGTGTGTGTGTGTGTGTGTGTGTGTGTGTGTGTGTGTGTGTGTGTGTGTGTGTGTGTGTGTGTGTGTGCAGCTGTTCCTGGTAGACGGATTTCAACCTCTACCCATGACATGACCATGAGTTCCAATTAAGGCCAGAGCCCTGCCAACTGGGCCATACACAAACAGGTGTTGTATTGTCAACACTGCCAGCAAAATAATTCAAGAAGGCAATACACAAAATATACTGGTACTTTAAGTACAAATGCGCAGCCTACTCAAATCTATAGAAATGAGCAGATCTGCATGCTCATATCACAGATCATTGACCGGCTGTATGTGTTTTAGCAGTCCAGGCACCAGGGCCCATCCAGTCTGGCAGTGTACCACGAGTTCGACTCCACAGACTACTGCATTTCACCCCCATTCTTTGCCTACAATGCCTTTGGAAATTTTGACATAAAAATGAATAATATATAGAACTTTCTCAAACTAAATAAGACAGAGGTTCTCACAATTGTTTCTAGTTAAATAAATATAGACTTGGTGATTAGTATGCATGATTTTTGCATGAATTTGGCCCAGACCGGCCCAAAACAAAATAATCAAAATAATGATACAAACCAACAGACCTACACAAACCTTTGCTGCTCTCACAAGAATGATTGAGGCAAAAGGATCCAAGATAGAACAGGGTTTATTTGTCACTCACTGATACAGGTACAATACACGCCTGTATTATTATTTTTTTGTTATTTTTATTTTTTATGTCCGATATGGACAACTGCAATTGTTTAATCATGCATCCCTACTAATTACCTGCACATAAAGAAAAAATATACACTCAACAAAAATATAAACGCAACACTTTTGTTTTTGCTCCCATTTTTCAGGGGATGGACTTAAAGACCTAAAATTCATTCCAGATATACAATATAACCATTTCTCTCAAACACTCCATCTGCCTAAATGTGTGATATTGAGCACTTTTGCTTTGTTACGATAATCCATCCAACCTCACAGGTGTGCCACATCAAGATGCAGTTGTGACATAATGGTTAGTGCACGTGAGTACCTTAGACTGTCCACAATAAAAGGACACCCTGAAATGTGCAATTTTGTTGTGCCTTATTGGGTGTATGGGTCTCCGAAACAGTCAGTATCTGGTGTGACCACCATTTGCCTCATGCAGTGCAACACATCTTTTCACACATTTCACTGGTACGCCTGTCAAAATGGTAATAACACATTATTACCACATTATTACCATTTCGACAGCGCGTACCAGTTCCCACTAATATCCAGCAACTTCACACAGCAATTGAAGAGGAGTGGACCAACATTCCACAGGCCACAATTGACAATCTGATAAACTCTATGCGAAGAAGATGTGTTGCACTGCATGAGGCAAATGGTGGTCACACCAGATACTGACTGTTTCAGAGGCCCATACACCCAATAAGGCACAACAAAATTGCACATTTCAGGGTGGCCTTTTATTGTGGACAGTCTAAGGTACACCTGTGCACTAACCATGATGTCACATCTGCATCTTGATGTGGCACACCTGTGAGGTGGGATGGATTATCTTAACAAAGCAGAAGTGCTCAATATCACACATTTAGGCAGATTTGTGAACAGTGTTTGAGAGAAATGGTAATATTGTATATCTGGAATGAATTTTAGGTCTTTAAGTCCATCCCCTCAAAAATGAGAGCAAAAACAAAAGTGTTGCGTTTATATTTTTGTTGAGTGTATAATCAGGTATACATACCTGTATATGCACATACCGGATGTGGATATAGGACTACAGTATGTGTAATATAACTAACTATATGCCATAGTTAGGTTCATACCGGTATTACATATGTTCTATATGTAAGGGGCAATTTCATATACTGTATGTGGCATATATTAAAACATACTGTATATGTACATATATTTTCTTTCCATGTGGGTAGTTACACACAATGAGCCCTTCACTAAGTCCCTCCCCAATTTGTCCTTGTCCAATAGGCATGTTAGTAGAGGACAGCCTGTAAGGAAAGCTTGACCTGCATAGCAATAGTTGATAAACAATTTGGACTGGTTATTAGACAGTGACTGAACCCTGCCCCAAAGGGGGTGGTTTTGAGAAGTGCTCCTTGGTAGCATCATGGAATGGGCCATATCCGTCATTACAATGTCATATCGGTATCAGAACAGCTCGGGCCTAAAATGTATGCAGATCAGTAGGGCCGGATCGGGCTTAGGGCTCCATGAAAAAAGCAATATATATTGAATTATTTTATTATGATAAAAATAATAATTCTGTTTTGTCTGTGTATTTACCTCTCATGAGATGGTGCAGATTGCCATTTTCACTTTTACTCTGTGTAGATTTCCCAAATTCTACCCGACCAGGCCCGACCCCATCCGACATTGTAGGGCCTAAAAACTATGCTAATTGGTCTGATCAGTTAGGGCCCACTTAGGGCCGGGCCTCAATTTTCAGGCCCGTTGAGAACTCTATTCATGTGCAACTATGCCACCTACTGGACACAGCTAGAGTACTATTACTACATTTTTAAAAACCATACTTAACCCCGCTTTATAGGCTACCACTGGAAATATGTATGGCGTTGTATTTCTCCCTCACACACATACAGGGTATTATTTCTATAAATCACTTACTGTAACATATGCATATCTTTATTTTAATCATACAAGAACGTATGTTTTCAAGAATACTCATTGTGCATTCTGTAGCCTACATGACAGAATTGTAAGAGTTTCTCATTATGAAAAATCGCTTAGTTACAGTATGCATATATTTACAAAGGAGGCTATTTACATTGAATTTAAAATTTAAAAAAGTCAAAGTTTGTGTGTTTCAGTAACGTCTGATTAGTGTGTCTGTCTAAATGTCTTACACAACCTCTCATTGTTCAAGTAGTTAGTAGTCCTTGTAGTGAGGACAGAACAGATCAACTTACCTTTGTCGGTCTTCCTTGTGACTTTGAAAATTCATTAACAATCCTCTGGAACTACCAAAGTAAGTTTACTTAACCTGTTTCACACCTACCAAATAAATTAGTTCTGAAAGGTCCCTTACATTAATTCCATACACTTGAATTGCAATACATGTATTGGATTTTTGGAATGTACCTGGTATTCTGCGCAAAAGTATTCATCCCCTTGGCCTTTTTAATCTATTTTGTTACATTACAATCCGTAATTTGATTGTTTTTCATCAGCATATTTCTGTGATGGATCTGCACAAAATAAACTCATTTGGTGAAGTGAATTGAGGAAAAAAATATATAAAAGAATAATTTAAAAAATTAAAAATGTGAACATTGGCATGTGCATATGTATTCACCCACTTTGTTATGAAGCCCCTTAAAAGAAAGATATTTTTGTGAAGATCAATCACATAAATATTCTGATGAAAAACAATTAAATTACAGATTGTAATGTTACAAAATAGATAAATAGGCCAAAGGGGTGAATACTTTTGCAAGGCACGATATTTGGCCTACTGTATATAGGACATTTCTTTTTTACAATGTACTGCATATCACATTACACACTGATGGTGGGCACAACCATGCAATGCACCAATCCACTCACAGGGAGCAGTTATGGGCTGCCAAGGACAATGTTACTGCAAGGCCTGTTGCTTCTATACAGGACTGTTCATGTTTGATTCCCATGACATGTTTGTCTCTTTAATTTGCAGAAAAACTCACTATAACCCACAAAAAAAAGACAAACGAAAACACAAGATTTGTTAGTATTCATAATAGTTTGTATACACAATGTATAGGAGCACCGATAAAAAAAAAAGATCTCGTTTTTTTTTCTCCAAAACCTTTTTAAACATTTTTTTTAAAAAGCCACAGAATGTTTCTACATAAAGCAAAGAGAGCTCTGTACATAAACAAGCAACAACAGAATTCCTCATCATCAGCAGCACAGTAAATACTCCACTGCTCAATTTCATATCTCTGAAGCAAAAACAGAAACAAAGAAAAAAGAAGAAAAAAAAAAAACAGAACAGAACATAAAACAAGACCAGCTGCCTGCTGCTAACCTAGGACACTACGTTACACAAACAGCTTGATATTTTTAAAACACAAGATATGTAAGAAATGTACTTTCAAAAATTGTGAAAAAGTGCAATACAGGTTTGACTGTTTACAACTTAATAGATTATTTCCCAAATGTAGTCCGGTCCTCCCCCTCCCCTCTGATGTCAATCAACCTTTTTTTTCTCCTTTTTTTCTTCCACACGTTCCTTTTGTATCCATAGTTAAAATCTCTTACAGTTATACTGACATTCATGAAGATGTACATTTATGAGAAACATGATATTCACAAAAGTAGAGCAAATAACTATGATTGCAAATGACAAATTTCTTTGGGTAAGAGGGTAGATGAAAAACTAGTTTCTTACATGAACATACTTTAATCTTTTCTTCTTTACACTGGAATTGTGTACAGAACAAGCTTTTTTTCTTCATACAAAAACTACAATGTAAAAAAAATATGGGAGTCCAATTCAAAAGGCCAACATTTTTGCATCATACAAGACAACATGACAAAAAAAGAGCTACACTGTTGTGTTTCTTGAAGCAAACAGACAAAACAACAAACACTCCATTGTGCAGAAAAACCTGGTTCAGCAAAATACAGACTTCTGAAACCAAATATTGGCTTTTGGAAGCAAGACACACATTTTATAGAACTTCTCACACAACAGATTGCTGTTTTGTTGCAGATGATTGATTGACTAGCTGCAATGTGAGGTTTTTGGGTTAAACACTGCTAAGAACAGGGTCGCCCAGTCCTGTGTGGATATACTGTAAAGTCTTACAAAATGTCACAAACTGTCACCTTTAGACGGGTGGGGACAGCGCTATACCGGGTGTCACAGTATAACTCAGAGCATCATCCTTGACGAGTTGAGTAATCTAGAAAGTCCAACGTACAAATGCGTTGGTAAGGCTTTTTAAACGGAGCTCCCACGACAAACAAAAACATTTCAAATGTACATGGGGGAACACAATGCCAGAGAAGAAAGAACGCAGATTTTGCATTCAAAATGTACGGTATAAACATGGGTATCTTTTACCCTGCTGATAAGAAAAACTGAGCATCAAGGCTTGATCGCGTCCCACATTTATCCCAAATAACGACACAATGGGACACATAAAAAGAATGAGGCAGTTAAAAAAACATATGTACATGTCTATAAGGATATGTGTGTAAAATATAATACATAAAAAAATTAAAAGTCATGGCACAATATATGACAAAAGGGGAGGGGTAAAAATAAAATCAGCTTAAAAATGACCACATTTATGGATACTCTAGGCTTGTATAGGGAACTGATATCCAAAGTTCACTTCACTGAAACGGCCCAATAGATATACAAAATGCACAAAAAAATGACACGAATCAAACAAACACTGTGTGTAGAGTGTGCTGCTCAAGCACCAACAACAATACCAGCATAATTTTTAGACTTTCTCCTTTCGAGTTGCTGTTGAACAAATGGCATCTTGTCTTGTGTGGCCTCCACTCGCACACCACAAAACCCATTGATTCTTTCTTTTTTTGCTGAGGAAAAATTCACAATCTTCCGGTTGAAAGCGACCAATGTTAATCGTCTCTTGAGAATGTTTCTTCATAAAAAGGTGAAGTGTCTCACTCTTCTTCCCTCTCACAGCCTTCTCCTTCCTGAGACTGAGTAAGGTAAGCCAAAAAGTTTGTACTGTATAGTATCAGTCTGGTGTTTTTATAACTGCAGGGCATATGAGAGTTCAATATCTGTAAGAAGCTGTTTTGTGTCCATAAGCCTCTATCTTCCAAGTTACTTATTTAGGTGTGTATTTAATTTAGAATGTGTCTTCTTGCATGTAGTCATATTTCTCCCCGCGTGAATGAAAGGCGTGTGTGCTCGCGTTTGTGTGTGCTCGACTCTGCTCATGGCGCTGTTGTGATGGCGTTTAGGTCCTTCATCAGGCCCTCGAGGTGGGCCATCTCCTCGGTTAGCTCATCCGGCTCGTAGCTCTGGGGGAGAGGAATAGGGTTACTGCGAGGGGCAGGGGAGGGGCAGGGAGGCAGGGAGGCAAGCACCTGGTGGGAGGAGGAGGAGGAGGAGAGGAAAGGAATAGGATCAGTCAGGGATCTTTTCCTGCGGGCAGGGAATCAAATGGGTTGGGTGAGGTGAGCTGGGGATGGGTCAATGGTACTGAAGCAGCATGAACACGATGACACAACAAAAAGCAGCAGACAAACGGCAAACAACAACAAAAATCAAAGCCAAGTCAATATTATGGGTCATATGCCAATCATGGATTTTAAGGAAAAGATTAAAATGTAAAAGTCATTCCAGTTATAGGGTTATGCAATGAAAATCAATGATTAAGATTCAAATTAAATCACGTCAGAAGGCAGCCAACAAGAATGAAATAACGGTGAGTAAAGTTGGAATGAAAAAAAAAAAAGAAAAGAACAGACAGAAAGAAAATGTGGTTAAAATCATGTTCAATTGAAAGATTACTTCAAAATGTAGTGCCCAAATAAAATAGACATGAATTTGGAATGTGTGTTTGGTAACAGTGGCAAAAAGACAACTGAACTATGTAACTATCATTATTACTTTTGCTAAAGTAAGTATATGGTCAGAGAAAATTCCTATCAGTCTTGTAAAATATACCCAATCGTAGTCAATTGTTTCTTTGTGCTTAACTAAAGATGCCAAATGTTGGGGGCATTATACTCACGCTGTCAACATCCTCCAGCATTTTGCTAGTCTCTGGCACATCAGGGGCATTTGGCACAGTAACTGCCATGGGTGTACGTGTCCTGCCCAGAGTGCCAATGGAGGCCGTCTTGACGACGTGCGGGTGAGAGGGGGCTCCTGGGGATAAACAGTCATGCACATGTTATATATTTAATCACATCATTTCTGGCCACTTTGTTTGTTGGAGTTGGCCAGCAAATGACAGCTGTGTACTCTCAAGCCTCTCTAATGACTAGACGCATGATAGGGCCTACACCACCAGTACACAGGACACCTGCATAAGGCTTGGTTACCACGGAAACTGGGGTTAAACGCCACCATTCTAAAGTGTACGATTGTTTTTAAAAAGTGGTCCACCGACCAACCAACCATGAACTGAAAACAGTACTTGTGTGCGGGCTTGCTCTGCTCACGCAAGTTACTAGGTACAGTAGGTACTAGAGGAGGTTAATTGACCCCGTCACTGCTGAACCCTGCTGTAGGTCTGGGGAAAGTGTAGACCAGTAGTGCATTGTCAGGACATGTTTATTTCAACTAGACTGGTGCTCGTGGGGGGGGGGCATACACAGGTATGTCCAGACAGACATATGTCGTACATCCAGAGAGACGTACATCGTACATCTATGTCCAGATAGACATGGTGCATGATTGATAGATTATCAATCTGTTGTGTTTACACTTGATAGTATGTTTTACGTTCTAATTGGTATCCCTTTGAAAATGCACGTGTGGAGGAAGACCATACCCTTCCCAGTTCTGCTTCCTGCTGAGCAGGTGCCCAGACCAACCTGTGGGAGATGCTAGTGAGGCTACAGTGAGGCATTCCAACTTGAGTTGTTTAACTGAGAACTAGAACGCTGTATGTGACATGCTTGTCTTCTCACCAGGCTGAGTGAGCAAAGGGGTGCTGGGGAGGGCAGACGACTCGTAGCATGGGTGAGCGGTGGCAGGGATGGCAGGCACAGCAAAGCTCTTCAGTGGGTGTGCATGGGCGTGGGCGTGTGGGTGGGCTGGGCGATGGGGGGGCAGGTTGCTGGCATAGCTTGTGTCCTCCTCTGTGGTGCTGGAGCCACCATGGTAGCTGCCTTCGGGATCCGCCATGAGCTCTGAGGGGCACGAGGGCTGGGAGGACACTGTGGGTGGGGGAAGAGGCTCAGAACTGGGAGTATTCCTCACAGACTCTGGAGAGGAGAGAGGGATGAGAAGGTGGTGAGAGGGGGGCAATGAGTTCACACATGTAATGATTAGTAGGAGAGTTTTTATTAACCAAATGGACAGCACAGCATGTTTCCTACCCTCTACCTTGTGCAAAAGCACCGAGGGATTTTATGTTCTTGTCATGTTCTTAAATAGTGGCACTTTAAGTTCTTCATTAAACAGAGACAACAGAACCAATAATATATGACAACAATATATTGGGACAGAAATAACTGTCAGGTAATTAACATAAGAGGATTAATGACAAATGGGGTTTTGACTTGGGCTATTGTGTTGACTTCCGCCAGATTACTTGTGTAGTAACTGACTTAATGTAGACCTCAACAAAGGTCTGCATTTGGCTTTATTTTCTTCACTGCCTACACCCATTATGCTTAAACCTTTTTTTTTTTTTTTTTTTTTTACTATTTTTGACTTGTTCAGACAGTGCCCTGAATGCACTGGTGTACCCCCGGGGTGCCCTCTTGTCATTTATTTATTCAGTACATTTAGTGTGTTGTTGTTAGAAAAAACATTGCGACACAGACCGGGTGTGCTGAGTGAACGCACTGAGCAACCTTACCCTGGAGCTGGGGTTGATGAGTGCGAGTCAGTGTGATTGCATCACAGCTGCACTCGACAAACTGAACGCATTCCCAGTGTGCATTTCCATACTCACCCATTACATTCTCCTCAAATCATTGCATAGGCCATTATTGTAAGAAGTTGACAATTTATAATATGCAATTAATTTTCATTGAACTATCAAAATATTGGACAGTATGAAACACATTATTTGAGATCAATCTTGCCCTTGGTTTTAGTCAAACCCTGGTCAACACGAAAACACAATAATGGGAGAAAGTGTAAACTTTCAATTTGAAGCCTCACTAAATGCGGTGTTGACTTGAGTTGACATCAATAAGTTAGTATTGACAGTGACTTGCAGTTGTGTGACTAGATTAATACATGGAATACACACAAACATTTATTCAAAAAATATTAGTATCCGAACCCATTTAGCCCTAACTCCATTTCTAGGCAACCTCTGGACATCCTGGGATCAATGAGATTCTCTACACATTTGTTTGGTGTCAAAATAAATTGTAATGAACCTGAGAGGAGCAAAATAGTGAAGGACATGAACAGGTTATTTGGAAAGGCAGAGGGGTTGTCAAACCTTCAATAATGATGTGGTTAGCTCATGTAAGAGAATTAGATGGGAGCACATTCTGAATGGATGCATGGAAGGGTGAATGGATGGATGGATGGATGGATGAATGAATGAACCGACAGATGAATGAATGTGACTTGGCCATGACAAAAACTTGACCACGATCGGTTTAGCCAGGTTAATAAACCAGAAATCAGCCACTGGTGACAGTGTATTACGAGTGTCGCTTGCAGGCTACAGTGGGTTGAGGAATTGGGGAATCAGCAAACACCGCTTTCTATTAGAGCTGGGTTATATGGATTAAGTCAAATATCATAATATTGTTGACCACACAGGCCTTCTTTATTGGCATGATATAAATCTTCTAATTAATTATTCAAAGAAACTAAAAGAATAGCAGATAGAAGTTCTGTATTAGAGGAATAAAATAAGGTTTGGGTATTCGTATGACGATATCAATACAATGTCAATATATTGCCCAGCCCCACCTACTATTGCTGCATGTTTTAGCATACCGGAGCATCAGTCTCACCTGAGGAATCCACCCTGTCTAGATGGGAGAGAGGTGTGGCGCAGGCATGAGGCCGTGCGTGGCCACTGCCCTGATGGTAGAGGTAGCTGCGTGTCGGTGATGCCAGGCTGCCCATATGATAATGGTGGTGATGGTTATCAAGGGAATGGATGGGGTGAGCACTAATCACAGCTGTGGATGTATACGTGGACATGGATACACAAACAGGACAATATGTTTAACCAGATGCCAGGACCAAAGGTGGGAAAGCATGACTGTTCAAATGGACACACAGTACATTACATGCAAACACAGTTTGAGACCCATTACTGTACCCCAAAACCACCAGGCTACAGAGATTGGGTGTTTTTGTACGCATGAAATGAAAAGTATACCGCTTACTGCTGTCCATTAAACTCACTGAATATTACTATTGAACCCAATTGGATCAGATTAACATTTACAAGTGGTAGCTGCTGAATCATGGATATTATCGTTTTCTATTTAGCTATTATATAGGGGGAGAATGCACTCATTCGCGGGCAACCACTCAGGTTAGACACATGCGCACACCCGCATGTGCACACACACTCACACACTCGCGTGCACACGCGCACTCATGCAGACACACACACACACACACACACACACACACTTACGCTGAGGAGGCTGTGCATCAAATGGCATCATCATTTTAGGCCTCATCCCTCGCCGGCCTGCTAGTGTAGACATGCTGTCCTCTGATTCATGGCCTAAAAGGTACGGTGGAAACCAGCCAATCAGAAAGAGCTACTAGCCGACTGCTCTCTTTGTGAGCCATGCTATTGATTATTGCACCCTGATGGTGCATAGTGCTGAGCTTCCCTGGTGAAGGTCATTCATTGGCCTTATTGTTCCCATTTGTGTTAACCTTTACTGTTAACACCTTAGAGTAAACATGTAACTGTGCACCCTTGTAGCACTCATCATGACCAGTAATGGAATTCAGACTCATTTATGAAAAAGCATGAAATGTTTTGCATGAAAATCCACAGAAAATGACTCCTTTCACATGTCAGTACAACCACTATAATCTTAGGGTTGCATGATTGTGTGTACCACAAAGACCTGTGAAAACTGTTGTTTGGCAAAGCAATGAAGTGACATTGATAAATGCTGCATTCTGACATTCCCGAGACAAGGAGCAGCGCTCGGTTCTGACAGGTTGGCTCAGTTCCTGTGATGGGTCAAAAAGTGTTACCTTCACATAAAACAATGACAAAACAGTGTTTTTTTGTTCTGTTTTATCTACCAGGTGCACACACTAAATAAGAAGTGCCAGTGGGGACACCACTACTTGACTGACCACGGTAGGAGTTGCGGCGCTGCTGTAAGTGTGGATTGTTTTCCAGGCTACTGTCGGCTGGCGTGATGTCCTGCGAGGTGCGGGGAATAGGCGTGTCCGTCATGACCGGGTTGGGATCAGGAGACTTGTCCATGGGCTTGAGCTCCAGACGTTCGTGGTGGATCCACAGGTCAGGAGGCTTCAGGTCCTTGGAGTTGCCCTTGTACTTGTGTGATCCGTTCGAGGACTTGGAAGCTGCTCGCTTCCTGTTGGGGGGGGGGGGTTCCATGGTATAAGAGTTAAAGCAGTACACTACTACGTACAGTATGAACGGTACAAAGAGAACAAGGGTTGAGAGTAAATGAAAACATTGAAGTAGAAAATGCATAGAACATATCAGAGTAATAAAATAATAAATGATCAAAACAAGAGCTTACTTTTTCTGGTGTGATGTGGTGCGTCGTGTGCAGAGGAAGGCAACCATCACCACCACTATGATGGTGAAGGCTCCCACAGAGATGATGATGACGTAGACCAACATGTTGTTTTCTCCACTGCCCACCACCCCCGACTTGCCTGGATTTGATTAAGTGTGGGGGAAGAGAAATGAGAGAAGAATGGATGGGAGATACATTTTCACAGGGGCAAAAGCACTTGAAGTTTTATAGTCAAGCTTTGAGTTGCAAAAGTTGCAATTGTACGTGTTTCATTCTCTACTATCTGAGACCATGCCAAGTTTGTTTTGGCAATAAATGGCTATCATCGTATACAATGCCACTTTTCGATATATGACTTGACTATGTTCTGATCTCCATGGTTTCACCATTGCTTCAAACTACTTCTGATGAAACTGCCATAGACTTTTATCCATGCATGACAAAGAGAATAAAAAAACTATATATATATATATATATATATATTTATTTAATTTTATATATATTTATATATATATATTATATATATATATATATATATATATATATATATATATATATATATATATATATATATATATATATATATATATATATATTATTTAATTTTTCATAATTTATCAGCTAGTACAAATTTTAATAATATAAATTTAGCCCACAGATCTTTGTGCAGTAACAGATAATATGAGCCAACTAAGCCCTTTCTGAAACAGATTAAATGCTTGGCTATGAATCAAACATTAGATTGTTGGTTTTCAATTCTAATACGATTTTTTTAAGACATCCCTGCTTCAGTAGCTGATAAAGAGAAAAAAGAGCCCACAAAAGGAGTAAGAAATGGATTTGAACATATCACTGAATCAGTGAACATTAGTTCATAATTTGCGCCACGAGGGCAGTCCCTGGGGTGAGGCTTTCGAGCAACATAACCAGATAATAGTTTGAGTTAGGTCTTATTGCCTCATGTTGATGTTGAGCATAGAAACCTTACCAACAGATCCAAAGGTGTCTGGAGGAGGCTGGTTGCCCCCTGGCTTCATTGGAAGATTGGAGGCTGGCAAAGAAGAAAAGAAAAACATTAAACATGTGATCATCACATCCTTTTATCTCTCCTCTCGTGCTTACATTATAATTTAACATTTTCTGCTTCTGACTGTGTAACTTTCAATCTGTAGAATGTCAATTCATTTCTAAAAGCAAAAAATTAGTTTTAAAAGTCATGCATTGCAAATTGAAATCAGCCCAAAAGATGAAAGTATTGAAGAGGGGGAACGCGAACACGCACATGACTGTGCGGGCGCACACACACGCACACGCACACACACACATTAAAACACACAGTCTCGTCAGTGTGGACTGGGAAGCGGGGGTGGAGAAGGACTTTACCTTGGTCATTAGCCATTTTGTCAGAGGACTCAGCTAAACAGGCCAAAGAAGAGCAGGAAGGGAGAGAACATAAAAAGCAAAAACTTGGTTAGCAGAGAAGAGCAGAACAGTGAGGCAGCACAGACCAAACCCCACTGAGGATTAAGAGACTGGTGAGAGAGCATAAACACTGCAAACCAAAGGAAAGAAAAGTAGAAGGGAGACACAAATAAAGAAGCGGGACACGTAGAGAGAAAGAAATATGGGGATGGGAAATGTTATCAGCAAAGCGCCTAAAGAAGAATTAAAATGCACAGCTCAACCAGTAAAAAAAATCACTTGCATGCAGACAAAGTTCTCTTAAATATTTCCTCAAGATGGAAGGCTGGTATTAAATCATAATACCGGTAGTTCCATTACGGTAATGGGGAATCATATCGCGTGTCCAGAACGAGGTACAACTGTCTTCAAGATTCCTCCGCAAAGCATAAATGGTCAGGGAATATATACTATATGCTCACTGTAGTATTGTTGTAGATCAATAAATCACAGGGAGGTACACCTTTCTTAAAATCTAATGAGTTTTTTTGGTTGTGAAATTGTCTAATAAGTAGTCATTGTCCTTGATGCCCTGAACCCACCAGACATGCTACCACAAGCGCACAAACTCTGCTTCACTTCCGCTCACATGTTAACACATGTTAACGCAGCAGTTTCCTGTTGGCCATGCATGGACGCTACACTTGTGCATGTGAAGGAGGATTTGTAAACATTACGAATGAATGTGGGATGGAAGTTAGATGATGTAATTCATAAACTTAATGTCCAAAAGCAGGGGATGGTGTTCCAGACTGTCCCTGGTCTATGCCATATTGACAAAACGGTATCTTGTTGATACAGGCTTTGAAACACAAGTATAAGTAACCAGGGATATAAATAATAATTATAGGATGGTATAGCACTTGAATAAGACAACCTTGCACACTAACTGATTTCAGAACAGCAACAAATGTGCTCTTAAGAAAAAAAATGCTGGTGAGAAGTGAGAACTGCCGACCACAATAAAACACATACATGTGCGCATGCGCTTCTGGGCGTTAGGTGGTGTGCTATTCTCCCTCAGCATTTGGATCACACTTCGGACAACTTACTCTTGGGAGTGCGGAATTGCACAGCCTCAGACATGGGGCCCATGCCCTTGGAGTTGCGGGCTTGGATCTTGAAGTAGTAGGTGGTGTCCAGCGTGAGCTCCTGGATCTGGTGTGTCAGACGGTTGCCGACTACTGGTTCAATGACCCAGTCGTGGACCTCCGCGTTGACATCCGTACTGTAGTAGATAATGTAACCTGAGGGGGAAAAATACATTCAAAAGGAATAATAATGTAGACTACACAAGGCATTGTGGTATTGGGGGCCCGGGGACAAAAGGACATTTATTTATATAGAAATTAACTGACCGACGCATCACCACATACATAAAACATAAGAAATACTGTACATATTCATAAAAACATAGAGACAAGCTGACCTGTGATCTTTCCATTGGCTTCAGAAGGCGGTTGCCAGTTCACAATGATGGTGCGAGGCTTGCTCTCCTTGCTCACCACTGTCACATCTTTGGGGGCAGAGCTGGGGGCTAGATGGGGGTGGTGGAAGGACATTCTATCAGGACATTCTATCAACATTGGTATAGTCCTGCTACCACTATGACTGTACCTTTATTTAGAACAAATTCAAACAACAACAAACTAGACACGAGGAAAGTTAAGCTACAGTACGTGACTAGATGCCAGGCATCATCAAACAAATTATCAGTAGATTGGCTAGTTGAACTATTTAAAAAATGTTTTAAAATAGTAAAAGATAAGAGGTGAAGCATGATAGGGTCTGAGGGGTCAATAACACATTAAATGCATGTAATTAAGTTTCTGCGCCGAAGACAGTTGCAGATAGATTGAAGTCAATGCTACATTTATTAGCAGTGTTGTTTTTGTCGACTAAGACTAAGACTAAAGACTAAGTCGACTAAGGTTTTTGATATTTAGTCGACTAAGACTAGACTAACAAAAATGAATTTCAGAAGACTAATTGGGACTAAAAGATGTGTGTTTGCAAAAGACTAAGACTAAGACGAAGACTAAATCATAACCTAAGACTAATGGAAATAGGAAACATTTTTAACTTCTTTTTTTCGTTCTTTTTTAGTATGTGACATATCTGCAGTATAGATTGCATACGTTTTCAGGAAAGGGACAATTACTAATGCAGTAATTTTATACAAAGAAATAAAACAAAACATCTTTCATACTAAAAACTATAAATCTGTATAACATTTATAAACCTCCAATGCATTTGCATGTAAGACTAAACTACCAAGACTTAGACTAAAAAAAAGACTAAGACTAAAAAAGACTAAGACTAAAAAAAGACTAAGACTGAGACTAAGACTAAATCGACGTCGATATTTCGTCGACTAGACTAAGACTAAGAAAATGAATTTCAGAAGACTAAATGGGACTAAAAGACGAAATATGTGTTACTCAAAAGACTAAGACTAAGACTAAGACAAATATTGTCAAACAAACAACACTGTGCTACATTTATTAGCATTGGGACCCTGGCAAAGATGGCCGTGGATGTAGACTTCTGTTAAAAGGCTTTTTTTCAGAATCTTTTATCAGACTGGGGTATTTTAACTGGGTAATATCTGTAGTGGAAATAATCGCTAGTAGGCACCATGAGGTGGAAAAGTGCTTTGTGTAACCAGAACGTGTACATGTTCCACTATATATTGTCTGTGAGAATGTATACATATGTTTCATGTACTTATTGTGTACAGTGGTGTGTCTAAGCAATTTGGAGCCTTAGGCAAGATTTTCCCTGGAGCCCCCTATTTGGTTATCAAATAGACATGCCCCCATTTGGGAGGCATGTCTGGTGGTCGCCCCCTCCCCTTGCCCCCCTTCCCTCATGGTCGCCCCCCTCCCCTCATGGCGCCCTAGGCAACTGCCTAATCTCAAAATGGCAAAAACGCCCCTGATTGTGTATGTGAGTAGAGGGTAAAGTGTTCCTACTGTTCTCGAAGGTGGTGCCCTGGGCTGTCATGCTCCAGGTGCTGAGACGCCGGCCCTTGGTCACCATGACAGAGAACTCATACAACGTGTTAGGCTTCAGTCCTGTCACCATGTGGCTCAGGCTGGTGGTGTTGGCCGTCTGGGGGCGTTGGCACACACACACACACGCACACGTACACGCACACACACACACACACGCACACGCACACGCACACACACACACACTTAATTTTGACAGCATTTTTATTTAGTAAAGGCCCACTTCAACACTTTTCATTGTATCTTCATATAATAGTTCCTCACTTATGTACCACTATAGCACTATTTTTTTCTGCTCATTCTGTGTCTCAAAGGAGGGCTGTGGGCAGTTCAGAACCCGTAATAAAAACTGCAAGCTTTCCATCTCTTCCTGAATAGTTGCAATGCAGCAATGCAAAAATGGAAGCCACTGTTCTCCTGATGATGAAAATATAAATATTTTTTCAAAATAATCTGTCGAACGACGATGTCACTGGAGGACAACCACAGACAGTAGAAAAAATAGTGGTATTTTATGATGTACATTGAAAAGTGTTGAAGTGGTCCTTTAATTTGTCATAGTCTTTTAAACACAATTTCCTTCAACTTCAGTCATGTATTAGTCTTACGAAATGTTTTAGACAGATAATGAATATAAAAAAGAAAGAAAAGAAAAAATAGCCAAAAATTAAATTGAATCAACTAGATCTACAGTTGGCGATATGTTCTGGGACATGATGGCATCCTAATACGTGCATTTACACTTGGTTGCATGCTGAAAATAGCCTAACTATGTTGTACAAGCTCACAATGAATGAGTGACTTTGATGTTGTAAGCTTGTAGATCTGTTATTTTCAGAGTGCAAACCTGAGAACAAACAAACATATGACTTTCCCCACAAGTCCCTCCATAGCACTTTAGTCTATTTTTATTTGTTAATTGTCAATATCTTATTCGTAGTCTTAGTAATTATAGCTTAGTCTTTCAGTTTTATTTTCTTTGTCATCAGTAAAATAGGTAATAGGCAAACATAATTTCCTATAGTTTATCTTGACACACACAAAATAAAAAGCAATGGTACAGTTACACACTTTGGCCACTGGGTGGAACCAAAACCTTTAGCCTAAACATGCTGCTCACCATCTTCTGAGAAATGTTGTGAGCTACAAAGACTAATTGGTTTTCAGTTACAAAAACAAACAAACAAACAAACAAACAGAAATAAAAGCTGCACAGTGAATCATGCTCCCATAGTGATTATCACGATTGACCTTCCGTTTCTGTGGAAGCTTGAAACGTCACACACCTTGTGGTAGAAAAACATTCAAATCACTATGGGAGTGTGATCCAGTGTACAAAATTCTTTTCTATTTTAAACTTTTTTTTATATACTTTTTATATACTTTATATTTTATACTATTTTAGTATAGTTGTATACTATTTTATACTGTTATTATTATGTATTTAGCCGCTGAGCCCTGTTTCAAAATATTTTGTTCCAGGTACTGCAAATAAAAAAACAAAGCTGAGTAAAAAAACAAAACAAAAACACCCAGCATACATAATCAACATGGTTCTCAAGCCAGGAATCGAACCAGGGAGCTTCCACTACAGTTTCGATGCTAATTGGCTTAACTGCCAGTGTCCCACATTTACAACGGAGCATGTCCACACAGTACTTAAAACCAGCAGGCATATACTCTATATGGATATTATATCAAACTAGCTTTACAGACTTGTCTTGAATTTCCGAGTTACAGTACTTTGAAATTTTTAATCCCTTTTCCTTAGCTTGGCAAGCATGAACGACTGACACCAGAAGTGGGGTTTGCTTTTTGCTAGCTAGCGGGCAAAGCAGGTCTGTCAATTCTCTCAATGACTCTGTGTGCTGTGACAACAATGTACTAACTCTCCATCAGGGGGATGTCAACCAGAGGTCAGAGGAAAGGAACTCTGCTCTTTAGAATCAGCCAGTGTGTCTGAGAGAAGCCTCGTCGTAAATAATCCATGAGACTGTTTCTCTATGACTGCTTCTAAGAGCTGATGTAAGAATTTGAAGCAAGCCAACATAAAGGTAAGCGCCAGTAAATCAAAAGATGGTTGGTGATGCTCTTAAGACTTGTAGGGTCCCTTGTTACACTCTCACTATAAACACTCAGGATTTTTAAGCATAGTGGGTCACAACTAGCTTCATTAGATAACAATAACATGATTAAATAGTGCAAGATGAGCTCTTGAATCTCCATAATTAGGGAGGCATATTTCTTTTGCTCCTGATCCGATGTGTTTAAAGAACACATCGGATCAGGTCATATCACAAAAGTACAATATCCAGTCTAGTGTCATGATATGGATATAATATCGATAATAGGGATTTCCAGATAAGAGTTTCTCTCTTAGTGATTTTGTACTCCTGGTCCTATTTCCGATCATTTGAAAATGACATAATCGGCCAAAATTTTCCAATCACGTGATCAGATTGGAAAAATCCTATAATGGGTACATTTGTTTTCAAAAATAGATCAGTAATTCAGTTTATTTACTGTAGTGTAGAGCCTGCAGACCCTATTGATAAAATTTAAAGAAAATAAACCAATTGAGACGGTCCAAGCACTGCAGGGCTGTACAAACATTTGTATTTGCAACTTCATTGTTTGTTAGATCATCTCACTCAGGACCATTTGGGAGCGTATTCAGAATGCACGGTCACGTCTTTAGCCTCTTTCCACCACTCGGTTTTGTCTTGTCCTTGATGAATAATTCATCACAAAATGCAAGGCTTTATCTGTGTTCCGCTCCCTCTGTTCAAACGCGTGCACAATGCACAGACACATCCCTTTTACTGTCCACTATTTGTATAGTAAATGGAGCGTATGTTGTTAATTGAGCTTCAGGGTTTGGATCAGATAATTTTGTAGTATGGGCCAGAAGTTTCTGCACCCGCATCCACATCACGCACTGACAATGGACCTGCAGGTGAAGGATACTGCAGGTCTGTCACATCAGTTAACAAGAGACAGCTGTAGGAATGGGATTGATTCCTTTTATAAACACGTTGCATTAGTGTATTATACCAGTGTTTGAGTAACTAGTGTATTGTTGCGTTTATAAAGGTCAAGTAGATTACTGGCCAGTCAGACAGGCACACACATTTTGCCATCAACACATTGTACATGATTTATTTTTGTGCCATTTCTACTTGCGGAACATCAATACATTTTCTCTGGTAGGTATGAGCCTGAGGGGATTTACAGAGACCCATACTGAGGCAGTGAACTGCGCAGGAAGCAGAACGGAGCCGAATAAATGTACGATTAGGCCTGGACTGATGTGAGCCTTATTACAGTATACTGCACCAAACTGAATTTAAACCAGTTGTTCAGAGCGCAAAAGTGCTGACCTAAAACTGAGCGTGAGTAGCAAGCTTCAACAATGAATTAATTTAATACCTTTTTCAATCCAAACATTGTGTGTGTGTGTGTGTGTGTGCGCACGCACATGCGCGCACGTGCATGTGCAAGAGAGAAAATTGACTTTACGAATTAACTGAACAGAAGGTGTGGCATTCCAGGTGGTGATATTTGTTGCATGTTTTTCCTCCCTCTCTGCCTACATTAAATTTCCTCCCCATATGTGCTGCGCTGTCTTAAAAGAAAGAAAAGAAAAGAAAAGGCAGGCCTTACCTTCATCTTTGTGTTGGCAGGGATGTTGGTCTTCCATCGCACGGTGTAGTAGCGGGCGTCGGTGATCTTTTGGTTCTTGGGCAGGGAGCTGTCGGCCCAGGTGACTTTGATGGTGTCATGGCTCACCACGGACGCCTGAACGCCCACAGGCGGCAGCATGGGGGTAGGGTCTGGTACTGGGGTGTATGGAGCATGGAAGAGTTCATACAGATCAACATCGGGGTCTATGGGGTCTGCATGCCAGCAGTTGTACCCGCACGCACACGTGAAACACAAAATTAAAATGGGTTCAAATTAAACACATACAACAGAGAGGTGTGGTGGTAAGGTGGATAACAAGTGGTGTTAATGAGTTACAAAATGGCGGAGCGGGACGACAAAACGGAAATGAGGAGGACGAGGAGGAGAAAGATCGTGACAGGGAGAGGATTGGGAAGGGTGAAGAGAAAGAGAGAGAAAATTCTATTAGAAAACAGGTCACTACGTCTACGAAAACCACATTGACAGTATCTACTGTATCTACGACTGGTTTGCTATACAGAGGCTAGTGTACAACACATACATTTACTATCATTTACAGTGGGAAAGATAATCAATTCACAAGAAACATGACATCTATCAGGAAAGTAAGAGACAGTATAGTATAAAGACAGTATAGATTCATTTAAGGATCCACAAAACTAAGTGGGGTGTTTTGTATACAAAGTCAAGGTGCAGTGTGTAAGGCTAAGGGCCGCGTCATCTGAAACGAATTCGGTTCTGGGAAGCACCTAAATGAGTTAGGCCGTATAATAGTCTTCCCAAGAATGACGTCACATTGTAGGCTCTACAGAACCATACCAAATTCACCGAAACGAGGATTCTGATTGGCCTGTGGTTTATTTGAGGAAAAAACACTAGTTCACATTTGTTTGAATGGATGGTGTTCAAACAAATGTGAACTAGTGTTTTTTCATCAATCATAAACAATGTGGCTACATAACAGGTGACGTCAGGGACATGCAAGTCAAGCAGTCTCTGGCCAGACTGCGAAGTGACATTCCAGATGTGTGGAACGCAGCGAAACAGGCTGGAACCCAGGCTAATATACTGTACTGTATGTGCTAATCTTTCAAATCCTTGGGGGGTATTGTTACTATTCCACATCTTGTCGGGAATGCTTTCCCCCATTTCACTAGATAAAATCAAGTTTTTGGTTGCAATGTTAAAATAATGAGGCCAATAAGATTGACATTTCCAAAGACATCTGTGCACTCTAAATTTAGCTTAAATATCTCCCTTTGGGAACAGGTGCAGAACTAGTTCAGCTTTCATATAAACAGCTTGTTATATATAAATTTAGAATTCACAAATCATTTTGATACTTTGCTCTTGCAACGGTACTCTAAATGTTATGTCGTAAATGTGAATGTAAATGTAAACATTTTATCCAAAAAGTATTTTTGAAAAGCAACCTTTCTGTTGTCCAACTGCTGTCTGATACACCAAATCCAACACCTTATAAATTATAATAATTGCTCAACATAATGTGTTAAGAGAAAGTTGTTGCCTAACAAACAACCTGTGTGTGGGTGTGTTTGTGCCATTATACGTACGTGTGTGGGTTTAAAAAAAAAAACATGTGTGAAGCGACTGCTCATTATGCCCTTGTAAATGTGTGTGTGACACAGCAGCCCAAGTAAGTGGCTCCCTGGCCACAGTGCACATCCATCGCCGCCATGTTGAGGAATAAATGCTTCAAGATGGCTACTTGGAACAGGCTGCTGGCCACGCTTTGTTTCTGCTCAGCATCAGCCAGCCGCCTGGGTGCTCCAAGCTCTGACCATGGTCCAGTGGCGATGAAAAACAACAGAAACCCCCGGTCAGTCAGCCACGAGGGGCTGCATGCCTCCTCAATTACCAACTACTTGTTGGACCGTGGCACTCCAACTCACCCCATTTGACACCTCATTGTGTAGCACGGTGCTCGTTATATTCATTTTTATATTGTCTGGACTGCTTGACTGTGTGTGCGCGCACATGTGTGCATGCGTGCATGCTTGTGATCCAAGTGTGGTTGCGTTGACACATTGAGTGATCAAAGTTTCCCGACTTGCAATACCAAGACCATACCCACCTAGCATATCATGCTTCTGTAATAATCTCTTACGCTTTTCAATACATATATTACATGTTGCAAAAGGTTCAACCAAGCAGGCTTTCAAGTAAAGTTTTCCAAGATTTCTAAGTTGTTTTTAAAAAGTACCCGCACTATGTAGGTCAGCTCATCTTTTTAATCCTGAACAAACTAGCGGGAATGCACCCTGGAGGACTCGGGTGGCAGATGATGGCATTGGGCTTTGGTGCTAGCGGAGGGGTGCCAAAGCCACGACAGGGGGTCTGCTGGTGGCGGGATATTGTGTGTGAAGAAGAAGAAAAAGAAGAAGAAGAAGAAAGAGAAGAAAAATCTTCTTTCGAAAAATGTGTGCAATCAGGGGATTGCTCATTCTTGGTGTGTATACTCTGTGTGTGTGTGTGTGTGTGTGTGTGTGTGTGTGTGTGTGTGTGTGTGTGTGTGTGTGTGTGTGTGTGTGTGTGTGTGTGTGTGTGTGTGTGTGTGTGCATAGGCTGTGTCCCCCATGCATCATATTGATGATATTCCATCTTCCGGCATCCCCCCCACCCAGCACAGTGGTGCATGGTGAAATGCTGCTGTGTTAAACACAAACTGGCAAGATCAAAACAGAGTTGGGAGACAGGAGGTGGACTTCCTAACGACACGCGGTATGGCGGCACACTCTGAGATGTCCGCGCACTCTCATATGCACACACACACGCACACCCACACACACACACACACACACACACACCCGACAACCTCCAACAGACACTTTTTCCATTCTTTACGTTTATGATCTCATGTAAGGCACAGCATGGCTCAAGTTATACTGCACATTGTCAGGCAGAGCAATGATCTGAGTGTTAGAGAATTATGGATCGGCAGCCAGCCAAGCCGAATGCTCTCAAACAATATTAACTCTGGCTGTCTCCTGTTGCAAGGCCTTGCTGTACCACCAATAGTGCCTATTATTGACCAATGCCAAAGACACTATAAGACCGTGAGCATCCAATTACGGAAGAATGAAGTGTGACAGTAGTCGCAAGGAAGATTTTCAATTGGGTGAAAAGAGAGTTCCACTGTGCCTCCAGCCTGTGGTAAGCTAGCCTGGTGCATGTCAGAGGCAGGACAGGTAGGAAGGCACTCGGGTCGCATCAGACAATTTAAGTCTTGTGTAGTTCACAGGGTGCAAGTAAAAATGTTCAACTTTTCCATGTATCGGTCACAGCTTTGTCGCGTCACGAAGATTTTCCAATTGGGTTGCTGAGAAACTTATTTAAAACCTAGGTAAGAAGAACTTATATTCCAGAGGATTTGGGACATGGACACATTTAGCTAATGACATCTGGTCAGAAAGCCGACATTAATGTCTGTTGAACCTTTCGTTGAGACCAGGGATAGCAAGCATGTGGGAATATATGATGTTTTGGTATGCGCTATAGGCTGTACAATTTTCTACATAATAAATCAAGTTAATAAAAATCAATAACATCTGAGTAGCATGACTGATATGATAGATGGACTGATGCATCTCATCAGTGAAGGAAACTGCACTACGCGATTCTGACAGCATTTAATCATTTAGAAATCAATCCCTCGCATTGCTGATTTGTGCAGCAAGCGCTCCTGTGTGTTTGCAGTAGGTATTTGGGTGTGGCGGGTAAGTCCTACCTGACTGTGGCCTAGTGATGGCGCTCTCGTACACTGGGATCCCCTCACCCACATTGTTGAAGGCCTTCAGTGTGATCACATAGTGGGAGCTGGGGTCTGAGAGGGAGAGGGATGGAGGGGGAAAGAGAGAGATGAAACAGATGAATAAAGGCAAGCTAATCAAGCTGACGCTCTTGAAAAACACGCCTCAGAACTGCAATATTAGTGAATATCTGAATAGTCATTTCTCTTGATGTATGCTTCTTCTGATTATTATATTCCTAACTCCACGCATCATCTTAGAATATTAAACTTAGGACATGAGCCAAATATTGCAATAAATGTTTAATTGATAGATATCAATTGGATCTGGCAAAACAAAAGGAAACACCAGAATGTCGATGTTCCACAGGGACAATAGCCTAGTAAATCTCTGGCATGCTTTTCACCATGGTTTGGGTTTTCTAATCTTCTTATAGTGAAAAAAACATGTCTCCTCATCAATGTATTATCACTGCCATTGTCATGATACTTCTGTCCACCATTGTTACTACCTACATTGGGATTTTGAAATCCTAAAATAATTTTGATGCTCCTCATGTTGTGCATTGTTTGGGCCACAATTGCACCACTGTTATAATAAAAAAGCTAATGCATCATGGGAATGCTGTGTTCAATTGGAATTTTAGGTCAGTATTAACCATTATTTGACTCAACTTCTTAAGGGCTTGGTGGATTTGAAGACAAAGTACGGCTCATGCCAGTACAATACCCACAATAAGCCTTTGCAGGGGGAGTTTATGCTTAAATGCACCGCACTCGGAAAAACAAAAACACTAAACAGTCAATTCAAATACATTTGTGTAAACACAGCATGCTCTATTAGCTACACAACTCAAACCACATGAAGAGAGGAAAACAAAAGTCTAAGGAAATAAATAGTAAACAACTGGGTGTAATTCGAGAACCGTGACCTCCATCAGTTAACCTATAAACCAAAAAAAGAAAAAAGAAAAGGAGTGAACAGCATTGGTTTGTTCTTACCAAGATTCTCAATGCTGTAGTAGCGCTGCTTGTAATCCACTTTGATGGTCTGGGCATGGGGACTGCCTATTCCATATCCGATGGTATAACCACGGACCACAATATCCTGGTTCTCAGGCGGCGTCCAACTCACCACGATACTGTTTACCAGTGGACGGACGTGGAGTGAGCTGGGAATGTCTGGCACGCGGGACTCTGGTGGTGTTAGAACAGAAAATTACTGGTGAAACAGGGCATGTTTTGTTCCGTACCGAGTCACAACATATTGCAAAACGTCTTCACCCATTACAACAGGGAAAGCATCTGTGTTATTAAATGTTTGCATCGGCCATTCAGAAAGTTGTGCAAGCTCACTGAACGTCACTTCTGCTTGGTGAGATTGCAAGAGTGTGACGACTACTGATTTAGAAGGTAGTTGTAGAATAGGCCTCACATCATACTTATTTTTTGTTTTTCCTTTAGGTTTTATGGACTCAATTACACCCAAAAAACCTGAATGTAGAACATTCAGTGGATTTTCTGTGGGGTTTGGAGGGCTTTTGACCTTTAATGAATACAGGCAGAACAGTCAAAAGCGTGACGTCTGTGGGCAACCCATGCCCACCCCACATATATGGAGGTGCTGGCAGTGATATCACAAACAGCAGAAAATCAGAGCACTTGTTTGAGCCAGAAAAACCCAGACCACAGAAGATCTGCTGAATGTGAAAAGTTCATTTTTTAGGTGCAATGGAGCTCAGAAAAAATAAAACAAAAATTACAATCGCTTTAATGGGTCATACAAATGTAATCTAAATGTGTAGTGTGTAAATCAGCTAGCGTTACCATCCAGGTCACTCTCAAACGTTTCTGCCGTCGTCCAGTCTGTGGCAGGTCCAGTGCCATTCACTGTCACAGCAGACACTCGGAAGGTGTACTCTGTTCCCCGCTCCAGACCTAGGGGAACGACAATGCACGCACGCACACACGCACGCACGCACACACGCACGCGCACGCGCACACGCACACGCACACGCACACGCACACGCACACACACACACACAGAGCTACTTTCAAAAGCTGTGCTAGCAAATTACCAGCAGTCCTTGGATCTTGATGTAATGACTCATGAAGTCAGACTGATCGCCGTAATCTGTTTTAGTACAGTAGCGAGCCGCTGTGTTTCCGGTAGGACAGACTCAAAGAGTCAAATTATCTGCTTATGAACAAGGCATTTATATATTTTTTAAAAAAAGTAATTTTGGTTGAACTATTCACTTAATCCATATCCATATCTTATCAAGGGGAATTATACTGATATTGCTGTGGAGCAGGTGCAGGTCCTATGCTTGGCTTTTCGGTTGTGTGTACTCAGCTCAGCTTAACAAGTGAAAAGGAATCTACCGAAATGGAAAAAAGCAGCACTCCAACATTTAAATGCAAGACTTCTTGTCTTGCATTTAAATGCTCAGTTGACCATTTTCTTTAATCCCAAATTAATGAAAGAGAATGGAAAACTGAGCTACTTATGCATTTTTATTTTTAGAGTGCTGCGTTCTCCACACACAGTACTGCATTAAGAAAAGTATTTGAACACGCTTTTAATTTTGACAAATCAAACTATTACACATCAGAATATTTGTCAGAACAACAAACTAACAAACATGCACACAAACCTTTGATTTAAATAGTATAAATCCAGGGTTTGTCAATAAGGTCAGAAATAGATCAGCTTCAGTGTTTCAACTGAAGGCACTTTTCTCTCTCACTGGAAACTTCTTACTGGCTCTGTATCAGTCGATCAACGATTCAACTAGGACGTGACCATGCAGGCAAAATAAACACTAAGACTTTTTTTCAGGAGATGCCCAATATTTCTCTGCAGGCTTTAAAGGGAAAATCTATATTAAGCGTGCCCAGGGAGGAATAAACCAGGTTTTGTGGTAGGGCAATCACCCTTCTCCTCAATTCAATAACATTGAGAGGTCGGAGATGTATTTTTCTCTACTGATTAATATGTGCCATTGCAGGGAAAAGTGTGCTGGTGCGGCTGGTGGAAGAAAAATAATATTTCCAAGGGAGAAGCAGAATCTCTTGATGTTTGAATTAGCTATGTTTCTATTTTGGAAGCAACTGTCTCACAGCGGGGGCCAGATTTGGAATTCGGAATAGGCGGGAATGCCTGCTGACAATAAATGATGTGTGGCTGTGTTAATTTGCTGAAATAGTTTTTCATCATCGTCATCATCATCATCATCATCATCATGGTCCCTGTTGGTATGCAACATGTTAATCCCATCATCTCTTCGTCTCTACCCACTAATCTGGGCCACCCCTCGGGGCAGTGTCTGAGGACTGCTTAACCACTCATGCCTCCCAGGCTACAACAACTCCCTCTAAATGCCTTTGAACCGACAAACATCCCCCTCTGTTCCACCACCCAGAATCTCTTCAGAAATCAACTTTTAAGTGCTGATTCTCTTTGATGCAGCACGCAGCGTGAGTCTGGGCCACTAAAAAAAAGAAGAAAAAAAAAGTTGTTGCGCCCACATGTAATATTAATCAGCAGTGCTGCGTGCGTCTGCTGAAACCGTCCATAGTTTTTGGCTGCAGTGATGAGCAAGAGCTATGCCGACAGTAGGTGAGTGCTTAAAGTCCAACTGACTTCATAAACAGAACTAAAGGCATAAAAACGGATATCAGAGACGCGCAGCACTGAGTTGCAAAGGTCCAAAATGTTAAAATACTGCCGATAGCCAGACAAAGCTATCAATTTCACAGACCATGACTAGATAACGTAAAGTGTAAGTTTGAAAAACTTCAACGGCAAGAATTCAAAAGCCGTCCCCTGTTATCAAGGAGAACCAATTCACTGGTATATACCATCAATGAGCTGTGAAAGTTGGGTGCCTCCAGTGGTCTCCGCAGATTCACTCTTCCGCGTTCCTTTCCTGTAGCGAATCTTGTAGCCGGTGATCTCCCCGTTCTGCAGTCCAGGGGGCGGGGGCTGCCAGCGCACCATGATGCTCTGCCGGGGTTGACAAGAACACAGTGACATGATGGTGAGCGGGGATAAAGAGGCGTCACGTTAAGGAGATACTCAAACAAACACAGGCATTCAACCGTCAAAAACTTGTCTCGCGAGTTGCCAACCTCGTCAACCCCAAGTCGACACCCCGCCTTCCTGTAGAGGAGGTGACCTTGGGGCTTTGCAGCCTTAATAAAACCTTCTCTTGTGGACTTTGGGTAGCTAGCTATGGTAATTTAATTCAGTCTTACTCACTCTTCTACTACTACACTATCTCACCTGCCCCTCTCCCATCCTCCTGCCAGTCACGTTACAGCAGGGGAGCCCAGAAAGACAAACATAGTGATGCAACACCGATAGACACATTAGGAAGAAATAAATGTATGAATAATAGATAGCGAGAGGTCCTGTTGAGAGACGTGTGCATGTGCGGTGGTGCAGTGTTTCCCCTGCAGGGATACTGAGGCAGGGAGATGAATGCTGGCTCTCGGCTGGCGGGCTCACGTGCAGTGGTGTGTGTGTGTGTGTGTGTGTGTGTGTGTGTGTGTGTGTGTGTGTGTGTGTGTGTAGCGATAGGTGGGGGGTAACTCAGTGTGGGAGAACAGTTAATTAACACCACCCGACTGTTGCAGTGATGCGACAAAACCCCTCAATACAATACGGATGCACAAACCTCCCCCTGATCTAGAGTCAAGGGAATAACGCAAATTAAATCTGTGTTAAGTGAGTTCAATTATTTCCATTTTCCTTATTATGGTGTTGGTCCTAGCTTGCTAGGTACATGTGCTGCACGTCCCCATGCGTCTCCCGGTGCTACAAAATGTGTTTAATTGAGTTTCAGGGGGAAGAAAAAAATCACAAGAAGCAGGGGAAGACAGATGTTTAAGGAAGAAAATTTAACCCATCAAAATCTATTTATAAGGTTGACATGCGCTATACAGTAAGTATTATCACTTACAGGAAGCTGCACATTTAATGTTCAGTTGTACAGGCTTTCAGTATGGTTCCCAGTGTGATGTAAGAGCAAAATGACCACCATGTGAATGGCCCAGTGCTGTAGGCTAGGCTATTTCAGACGGTATACCATAATTATTCGCTGTGGTAATGTGCACGTATAGGTTATACACTGGCTTGTGGTCATGCGGCATACGGTATGTACTACTTTTCTTTCTCTCTCAAATACTTCACCATGGCATGCTACAAATATAGTGTATAACGTAATGGCGGACTGGTTCTGGAAAGACAAGTTGTTGAGCTGTGGATTTGTCTTTCTTTAAAAAAAAAAAAAGAAATCACTGTCTCACCTTAAGACACAGAAGACAGGAAATCTGACCTGATGCTTTGATTTATCCGCTGAGCAAACAAGCAGGCTCTATTGTCTCAATGGTAAAAATCTCAACAAGTGCGCAGGATTCAAATTCCACCTAGAGGAGGAAGCTTTGACTCCTCACGGGTCGATTTCACTCAAATGAAGCATTTCACAGTGCAGTCTAGGGTGAATTATACACTGAACGTTGTGGACTCTACCCTGCTACAGTAGTGCTTTGAATCGCTTTTACTATCAAGTCGGAGGCTGCAGTTCTTTGAGAACGTGTTTAGTGTTGAGCCCCACGGTCCCTGGCAGATACAGATAGAGACTGATAGAGAGGTTAAAGCCGTCTGACAGACGAGCACTCTCTAGCCGATGTGAGGATCGATGAAGGTTCACACACTCTCCTAACCAGATGGGGCCTACAGGTCTCCGACACACCTAATCACATGGAAAGAGTGTGTGCTCTTGCTTGTGGGCTATCTATCTGATCACCAGAGGGGAGGAGGTGGGGGGCTGTATTGTGTTTGTGAGGATATATTGATGTGAATATTCTCACTGTGTCTGAGAGTGAGGTTGATAATATGAGGTATTTCGTTGCATTTATTTGACAATGATTTAACACAAGATCCACCATTGCCGATGATAGCCAGCCATTTATAATTCTATTGTTTGATCGCGTCATAAAATCTTTAGCATCGTTTCTCTAGCTGTTGTTCTCGGTAACCTGCATTATGCCCATACACATCCATTGAATCTGCTTCTTTCAAACGGCTGCATTTCCTATTCCTTATCCCAGATGGCATTTTTGGTCAAAACAGTGTACATTCTGTGGCTCAGAGTGGTCACAACGTCCCTCTGTGGAGGCTGCCATCTTACTCAATTGGGATGGATGAAGCACACCCTGTGCGCTGATAGCCTATGAGTCCACTTCTGGTCTGGAAACTTGGCACCAAAATAGGAGCTCAGCATTGATAAACGCTCGCGGCAGTTTTCTACCATTATTTGAGGAAATGCTAGTGGAGTAACTGTTAATATAATCAAGAGCTTACCTTTGAGTTTTGAACTTCTATGCTGAGGTTTTGAGGAGGTGCACCTGGAACTGTGAAGAAAACAAGAGTGCATGGTGGAAAAAAAATAAGTAACATACAAAATAATGTGAACAGCAAATGTCAGCGTTTCCTCTGTTTGTTTTGACCACTTAAACACTAGTAGATTGGATAGATCCTCCCCTTCTTCCCCTCTACATTCAAAGAAACATAGTAATTCTAGCGCTCAAGCGCAAAACAATCTTTGTCGGTATTTATGTGAAATATTTTCCATTAAATGTTATAGTACTTTGGTCAAATGGAAATAGTTTTTAAAGGTGCTCTATGAATAAATTTGACTTTGATTTACACAACTTCCCCACCTATAGAAATAATTGCATGTATCTTATAAAGCTACAAACCATCAGACAGGGTGCGAACTGTGACGTCCTCTGTGGAGACGCCTGGACCATGCTTGTTGTAGGCCACCACACGGAAACTGTGCTCTGTGTACTTCTTCAACCCAGTCATGGTGTAGGAGAGAGCACTTATGTCTATGTCCTAAGAGAAAGACATAAGTCAGTTTGGATATCGAGTTCGGCCAGTATGCTAGTTTTGCTTACACAATAAAACAAAATAAACACAACTTGCAACCATCCACACTTTAATGCAACATTATGGTTGTGGCTCTTCATTTGACAACATACCCACAAGCTTATTTCAGTTGTCACACGTATTGTTATACATTATACAAAATGTGACGGTAGCATCTTTGCCTCTGATTGCTATGGCTACAATGACAATGAGCTTAGTTATACAACCTGGACACTGATTAAAAGAAATGTGCTTTCTTTCAGGAATGTCCAATCTCAACCCCAGCACTCATGTCTGGTGAGGATTTATCACAGCGCACCCCGACCCCCGTTGACCTTAAATATTTCATGTCCTTTTAACACATTTCCTCCGGTCTTTGTCTTTATCTTTGTTCTAACCCTCTCTTTCGGAGATACGAGAGAGGAGCTTTTCTCGCCCAGTCGGCCACTTTGATCCCACCCCCAGTCAGCCTCTTCATCTCTGGCCCCCTTTTTCTCGTCTCATCTCTATCTCTCCTCTAGAGAGCTGAGGCATCGTTACTCAGTGTGCTGGCTGACATTTCATCCATTATCATATTAAAGGCTTTTTAACGCCTGGCTGGCTCACCCACCCACTACTGCCGACGCTGACTCACTCTCTAACCAGCTAGATGCCATTCTATCCAGGAAAGTCAGGGGCGAAGTTGCTTTTGCACATGCAAAAGTACAATCACTAGTCATGGCGGTATCATTAATAATATATTAATTTTGCATTGTCTGCAAACAACTGCTAAATAAACATGGATTGAAACGGTATATGTCTCATAATCGTTGGTATGGAATGAGCTGTGGAATGAGTATCAAAGATATTACAGTAAGTGACCTTTAGCATTCGAGTGAACAAAGTAGGTTCATAAAGAGTGTTGCATCTGCATTTTGAGCAAAACATTACATACGGTACATTAAAGGGGAACCAAAGGGCACATACTGTTAAAAGGATCCTTGACTAATAAGATAAACATTGCTTAAAACATTATACTTTCCCTATATAACTAAAATAAACAAAAACACCAATGGCATCTTATTTCTTTCATAAATAGAGAATATTTCACTCAACAGGAACTGCTCCTGGCGCAGGATTATGTCACATGTGATCTAGCTCTATGGAATATATGGATGAACATGCTCATGTGACATCATCTTCCTGTGACCGGAGCACCTCCTATTGAGTGAAAGATTCTGTATTTATGAAAGAAATAAAGTATTGAAGATGTTTTTATCTGCATGTTTTAGTTATAGAAGGCAAGTATAGTGTTTTAAGGCATATTTGTCTTATTAGCCAGGGATCCTTTTAAAACTGTGGTTCCAAACCTTACACTCCAGGTGAAAATCAGCTAATGTCAGCCGAGGTAAGTAGAACTGCAGGCATTTTGACCAGTACTGCATATACAGTATATTGCCATTCCCAGGCCGCCATTAATGCTCTTCCCCCAATAGCTGTGATTTGTTTTTACTTTTTTTGGTTCACATAATAACCGATTAATGACCCTAACCTAATTCCATCCACAGTGCATGCTTATCGACATACACCAGCTGCTTGGCGTGGGCACCTGGCTCGGGCATTACCAGCTTCAAGGCCTGGCTGTCGGCATGTCTGCTTGTTCTCAAATCTCCATTGATTTAATCCTTGCATATACGCAGGTTGTAACGGGGAATGATCCACATGTCAGATTTCCACAAGTTGTCTTTTTAATATAGACAATGTGATATTACTGTATGAGATCGGGCTCCTACCTGTTCAATGCCCACGCTTTTGTCGGTGTAGTAGAGCTTATAGGTGAGGATCTCTCCGTTGCCTGTGAGGGGCATGTCCCAGCTTAGAGAAACAGAGGTAGGAGTATTTGAGACCGCTTGCAGGTTGGGAGCAGGGCCAGGGACTTGGACTGTGAAAAGAAATGAACAGAAGAGCAGAATTTAGACATCACATCACGTAAATGTGTTATCCGTGTTGTTCAAACAGAATGCAACTCATCCCACGTTGAATGTAAAATTCACTACAACATGCATAATACATAGAGATGTTTACTATTTCCTGGTCAAAATGTTTCTTTTTAGCCACTTCAATTTATGTCTAAAGAACATCCACTTCTTTAAACATTTGGCCTGTCTAAGAAACTTCATTTCCTACAAGGAAAATAAACACAGCAAAAGCATATCTCTCTGTATCACAACACAATATTGTAGCTTGCTGTAACATTCTGTGTGATAAAGTGTGGAGCATTTTTATATTTATGCAAGGATTCATTCCAACTGCTGTTGCTTACAGTAATTAAGTATTTAACTCTGGTTAGTCAAGCAAAGGGCCAGGAGAATTTGTGTGCGTGCAAATGCATTGATAACATACAGCTGTGTATGAGAACCAAAAACATCCCTAGAGCAGAAGTACAGAAAATACTGTATGAATGAGGAAAAACAGATAGAGAGAGAGACTCAATGGTTGGTAGAAGGACATTGGCTCTTTACACCATTACTGTGCTTGACACTTTGTGTCTACAACAATGTTGGTAAGTGGCACAAGTCTCCATCTGTGTAAATCTGTCCACCTGCATGCTTATTAACGGTGAAATACGAAAATACGAAGTCAATAATGCAGGCATGTTCACAGACAGCTGTGTCATTTCTTAAAAAACTAGAATTGGACTCAGTAGAGTGCCAACTTGAGCATTGCGCAGGAGTAGCCCATGGCCTATGCTTGCACAAGTAATGCAATTGGTTCACAGTTGTCGGTCTACAATCCCTCCAAGTAATCCGATGATTGCTGATGGCTGATGGCTGATTTAGATGAGTATTATGTCCTGGAGGTGTCATGACTCATATCTCCTGACTCATATATTTTAATTGTATTAAAATATTTGACGCAATTCACGCATGTGCACACTTTCTTACAGAAAAAATTGGTCTGTGCGTGCAGATGTTTTCGCACATGTTTTCCGCCACCATCGGTGTATGAATGTGCAAATGGGTGATTGTAACACACTGTGTAAAATATAGCACCATTTTCCATTTATATTATATCTTTTTATTCTGTAAGAGGAGAAGATATATGTGACAATTGTTTTGAGAATTCTATACTGACAAACCAATAAACACAATAAAAAAAAAAACATTTATATTGCTACTATTGCTACTTGAAAGGCACTTCACTTTCTTCTTCTTCTGATGTTGACATGTTACACAGTATTTGGTGGTCCTCAATCACAGGCTGCTTGTACTATGAGTAGTGACAACTAAAAAGAGATCACTTGTCTGTTTGCCTAACAGTCAAAACAAGAACAACCAGCTAAATATACACCCGCTGCAACCCGGCTGAAGACTGCGTTTGCCAGTGAAGAATTACGCCTTAAAACAATATGTCTTAAAATGAATGCGTATGACAGTGACGGTATGAGATCCCAAAGGTGTTTTGATTCATGTGTGTTTGTGTCTGCATGTGTATGTGTGTGGGGGAGGAGGGTTCTCAACATGCATCTGCACAGCAAAATCCCGAGTGATAATTTGTCTCCGAGTGTCTAACCAAATATATTCACATGCTCTCAGAGTTAAATGAACACTGAGGCTTTAACAACATAGCTACAGAACAAAGTGTACTATGTGAGGCTGTGTGCGGGCATGGTGTATGTGTATGCGCACAATATGGGTTTGCACTGGAGAATTGGGCCCGGCGTCTAGAAGCAGGTCAAGGATTTAAGCCGCCATTCATAAGATGATTGTACGCAGAGAGTCCATATGCACTATGGGTACTGCCTGCCCTCGCTGCCATCCCCACGGGTGGTTAGCCTGATGCCGGCGGACATTATTATGGTACTGTATGTGTGTGTGGGTGCGCGCCAGTCTGCCCCGCACCAAGGACACAGGTAGAGAAACGCTAGTTGACCTAGAAACTGACAGTGACAGAGCTGTTGTGAATCCAGAATGGGACACCACCACCACACACAAGGGTGTGTGTGTGTGTGTGTGTGTGTGTGTGTGTGTGTGTGTGTGTGTGTGTGTGTGTGTGTGTGTGTGACTGTGGAGGGACTAGAGTCCACCTCCACAGATAAGTGGGGAATCCCCTATTTCAAATTGGTGTGGAAATGGAATGATTTTGTGCACTTAGCCAGAGGGCTCTTTCCATCCTTGCATCAGAAAAGCAGGGCAGCACCTGCTTTCATGCAGTCAAAACATCCCCAAGTGGGATTGTATTGTACTGTAGAGAGAGGGAGAGCACACTGCAAAAGAAGTGTGAAAGAACTTCTTAGGGCTGTCTCAGAAGGGATTTCGGAGGAATACTAATTCCAGGCATTTTTTTTACTCTGCCACAGGTATGATAGGCATGGGAATGCAATACACCTCCCCCCTACACACACACACAGAGCAGGCTTAATAAATATAGAGGAGTAAACAAGAGGTGGAAGAAGAGACGGTTGTGTTGCTGAGGTCTGCTGTGGGGTGGTCCACCTTGATGCAACAGCCTCCTGTTTGTATTTGCATCATGTGGTTGTGCGCATTGATGTGTGCGTGTGTGTGTGTGTGTGTGTGTGTGTGTGTGTGTGTGTGTGTGTGTGTGTGTGTGTGTGTGTGTGTGTGTGTGTGTGTGTGGACGCCATGAGACTGATATGACACTACATATTTGGTGGCGAAGATCTGTTTTTGTCTTCCACAATACAGTATATGTGTTTGTGTCTGTGTTGTGTGCCATGATGTGTCTCCTGGCTTGCATTTCCAATGAATGCATTTGAGTTCGTCTTAGGTCGTGTTTATTGACTGCATGTAAACAAACGAAGGTGTGTGTTTGCTGTACCTTCAGCCTGGGTGGCCACTTTGAGCACTGCAGAGCTCTCCCCGTGGCCATTGATGTTGTGGGGCACAACTCTGAAGCGGTATTTGGTGTCTGGCATGAGGTTCTGGATGGCCACCTGCATCTCTCCAGGCCGGCTGGTATTGACCACACGCTCCCTGAAATGCACAAACACGTGTACAGAATACACACAGCACTGTAGACCAGGCCTGCCAAACAGTGTAGTCAGTGTGTATACTTGTACTGCACTAGCATCAGCAAACGGAAAAGTCTTTGCATGACTAACATGCATGACTAACATCCAAACTACAGTGGACTATTAACACTTAAAGCTGCAAGAAACGGATATTGCTGTCCTTATAGAGTCCTGCGGTGCTGCAAGAATGAATATTCAAAAGACGGAGATTCATTAATCGAAAACTGAGCTACCAGGGGCTACTGCATGATATCAGCTGTTTTTGGACAGTCCTGCCGTAAAAAGGCAGGTCCATCATCCAAAGTCGTCCGGCCCCATTCTAGCCAATGCAGGGAAAAAAGTTTGAGCCTTAATAACTCCTGATTTAAGTCAAACACTATAAAACTAATCAAAGCACTCATTTTTGATGGCCCATGGCTGGCCCAACGTTAGTCGCGGTACAAGTTTTATGAACTCCCTTTGTTCCTGATCATTGGTTCTTTGTTTTGGCAGCTCTTAGCCACATCTGCTATGAAGCCCAGTGATGCCATGTGTGTCTGAAACTCGGTCCGAATGGAAACGATCATGGCACACTGATTTAATGGTTCCCAATAGTGCTGGCAGCTTAAAGTGTTAAGGAAAGGGAGGGGTGGTAAGGGGATAAAAATCTTATTCTGTAAAATTTTAAATGTTTAAATAATTAAATAATGCCCGTCTGCATTAACTGAAATCTTGCATATACAGTCCAATTTTTGCACTATAAATAATGTTGCCTCCGTCTTCTGCCAAGTGACTGCTCGAACAGCAAACCCCTCATGTACAACTCATTGAGCTCATTGTCACTAATACGATTATGTAGGACCTGGCTGTCAGGTACAAACATAGAACAACAGGAATACATGAAGACTCGGCCCAAGTAATACTCGGACCAGCCGAAAGGTTGCGTCACTGAGGGGTCAGAAAACTGAGCTCTCGGGAGGGCTGCAGCAGCCTGAAAGAGGGACAAAAGAGGGACATTTCCAAAGTTTTCCTGAGAGTATACAAATGTGAACCAAATGGACCCTAGTGGTTCCATTTGGGTCCATTTGGTTCCATTTGTACGCTATCAGGAAAACATGGTGAAACACAACTTGATGATAGAGGCGCTACTGGACTGATCCCATGAAGTGAATGGAGTTTGCGACGGCATAACTCTATCTACAGTATACTCAGGGCCGATATTATTTGGACCGAGCCTTCCTGTTACCCAACAGCAGCGCCTACACAACCAACACGTACATCTTAGGCCCAGGAGTGGACACTTGCACCTTACCTGCCCGTGGCTTCCTGGCTGTAGAAAACGGAGTAGGTCAGCTCGTCTCCGTGCGGCTCTGCCGGCGGTCGCCAGGTAAGCTTGATGAATCGCGTGGAGACCAGCGAAGCCACGACGTCCCGCGGGGCGGAGGGAGTGGGGCCCGTCGGCCCAGACGCACCTCCGGAGCCTGGTGTTACATGGTCAGTAGTGTTAGGAGTCAGTGAGGGGGGGAGGGCCGAGGGCAGGGCTATGTCTTTGGGGTCAGGAAAGTTGGGGTGAGAGGGTGGGTGAGAGGACGGGGTGTGTGGATAGGGCGTCGGAAAGGAACAGACAGAGAAACAAGGGGGGGGGGGGGGGGGGTAAGGGGAGGGGGGTGAGATGGTAGTGACAGAAAAACAAAAAGAGAGGAAACAAAAACAGAAGAAAAAACAAAATAACACCAACATAACAAAAAAGGACTTTTGGCATGACAAGGAACCACAGGAATAAAACTATTCTACTCACAAAATCTTAACACATACGACAGTACGAGGGGAGACTACACATGCAGATCTACACACATTTGTTTCTAGTGTGATGGCAACAGGAACATAGCAGTGTACATGAATTACAACATCATAGACGGCTTTTACGGCTGTTAACAACTCATGTTGTGCTGACAAGGACATAATTCACACAATGAAGCAAATGACAAAGCCATAAAATTCGTGATATAATAGTTACGACAATTGTGCTGTTTACCCTGCAAAGTTTGTTCATTGTACTTTGTAAATCCTATGTAAGCAGTAAATGCTATATAAGTGTCTATGTTCCAAACTTGGACAGCAGAAAACGGCCTTCAACATAGCGAATGCAAAGCTAATTCTAAGGACTAGTTTCTTTTCCCAGCATAGAATGGTCTTGTGCACTTTTGCTGTCACATTCCACAGTCTAGCCACAGAAATGCCAGAGATTTCATTTGGTGTTTTCTGGGGGAACAATCTGTGGTCGGACACAGCTAGATCTGCTTTCCATTTGACTTGCAAGTGGGTGAAATGAAACCATATGGAAAGAATGTCAGTATCTATGGCATTTCCACTCATTTCCAGGTCAGGGAAATAAATATAATGAAAGTATTTATTATACGCTGTGTGTGTGTGTGTGTGTGTGTGTGTGTGTGTGTGTGTGTGTGTGTGTGTGTGTGTGTGTGTGTGTGTGTGTGTGTGTGTGTGTGTGTGTGTGTGTGTGTGTGTGTGTGTGTGTCAATTACAATGTTCGTCAGTAACAGTAAGTTTAGTGTACACATGATATAAGCACAAGACGTCATTGGTGAATTAGTCTATATTGGCAAGGAGACAGCTCACAGTAGCACTATCATTACTAATAACCTTGTTTATCAAGAGCTAACGTTTGTGTGAAAACTACCCTAGAAGAAAGTGTAATTTCAGCTCCACATTAATGCCTGTGTGTGCATGTGCATATGTGTTCTGTGTGTGTGTGTGTGTGTGGGGGGGGGGGGGGCGTAGACAGTAGACAGTGAAACACTGCTAGAGCAAAACTATTTTGCCCCTCTATTATCCCTCATCCAGGCACACACGCATTGACTCATGAGGGTATCACAATACAACCATAACCAGCCTAAGTTAAACACTGCCTTGAAATGCATAGTTTAAAATTGCAATGCAAGTTCGCACACAGGCACACACTACGCATAATGAGAACCATAAAGTAAATACATCTGACATTTGTGTGCCCTCTTCGATTATTCCAATTTATATGTAGTAAGTAAGTAAATAGTTTTGATTTATTCACCATATGAATCATCGTCATGCTAGGACATTATTGACATTATTATCGTCTGTTTGGGGTTTAACTACACAGCAAACATACTGACTCATGGAATGGAGTAATATTAAACGACACAGAGAGACCAGAAAATGGAATCTAAAGCCAGAGCTATACTTGGCTGTACATCTCATACATCTCATTCCAGTAGCCTACATCTTATGCACTGGAAATAGCCGATCTGCTCTATTTTAGCGTACCGGTATAAATCAGGTGTAATACTGGGAATGGAGTGAAAACTGTGTCACTGCAAACCTGAGGTGGAGGATTGGAAAACTCAAATGTGACAACGATAATTTTAACGATGCGTTAATAAGATTAGTGAAGAAGGTTCTATAAAATTTGGTCCATAAGAATGTTTACAAAACAAAAAAATAAATACCGGCTTCTTCTGTTGTGATTAAAATGCTTCAGTTCAATGGCCTTCTGCGGATTATATCGAGAGTTTTTTGTCTCCATGTTGTCGACCAGGGTCTTCTAATAAATATGCACCTGCCTATCTACTGTGCACCAAGGTAAACAAAGCCCTTGTGTTCGATGAAAAGCAAAATGTGTCAAAAGAAATCATAAAAAAAAGAAATCAATCCTATGCAGCACCACCGCTATATTTACAGCTGAAAACAGCCCTGTGAGCATATGTTTCCTCGCTGGCACCCTGCCCTCTTCACCTCCATTTGACACAGCAGTCCTGAGAGCTTTGCAGCTCAGGTAGTGGGATTACATTTGTCAAAGCCTGGGCCTTTAGCACACCGCGTGTGACATGGAAGGAATGAGTGAATACAGGGTGAGAAAAAGGAGCTCAGTGAGAGACAGAGAGAGGTTCCGTGGTGCAGCATTAGCTCTAGGCAACGTGCCAATATTGTGCTCGACACATCTTGCTATAATGATTTTGGTCAGTGGCGCAATTTTCCATCCGTGTGAATTTGTCCATCTGTACGCTATTCCATTGGAACTGTCACCAGCCCATTGTAAGTGTCAAAACAATGGAAAAGCCGAGGCATGATCATTGTACAGCCGCGTCTCACGCACATTTGTGTGTCTAAAAATACATCCGATGAAAGATGGCGTTCCATATATTCTACCACCGAATTTTTAACACTTCATATTAATGATCTATTATGTACATAAAATAATGGTAGGAGGAGAAGCCCGGTTTGGCCATCGCTCTGCAGTTTACGCCAAGAAAAACAGAATGAGTCAAAGAGACACCTTGTCCACTGTGGAGATCTGCCATGCAGGGCAGATTTCTGTTCTCATGACAATCAGTCTTATACTGCCAGTCTGGGACAGTTACAGTAAGAAAGTGTCAGACTCCCACTGTTTGTGCCAAGTTCTATTCATAGCTGATTAATAGTGTCATTAGTCTCTGTGCCTTCGCTAATGAATGGCTGGCATTAAGCCTTAACGAGGTAGGTTACTCTACATCTGCATAATGAATGTGGGTAACCAATATTAAAAAAAAAAACAGTTAAGACAAAGAGATGCATGGCAAATCATTTATCTTAATAATCAAACAGAGAAAAATATGTTTCTGTACTTTGCAACGAATGAAATAGGATTCATTTAAAGTTCTAATAAATCCCTGGCACTTAAAACTTCCTGTGTATGCTGTTAACTACACATAGGCTAGTTTCCCCCTGCGTCCCAGCTCCACTAATCATAAAGTTCTGCCAAGTGATTTTTGTACTTGGCCTCAGCAGGCTCCCATCAGGAACTGTACCTCACTTGCTGGCATTTTGCAACTCCACAGAGACGGCAAAGCTGTTTTGTATCCGGCTCTCTGACAGCATCACCTGCAGCACTGTAACTAGCCTTCCCAATTAAGGTATAGTCAGTGGACCATAGCCAGGTTCTTGCAATTTGTCCCCCCTTAGAATTAAACTGAATTAGCTTTGATATTCTGCGAAATTGGTTAATGGCATCTCTGTATACAAGCACTCTGTGTAAGACCCGGTGCACAGCTTGTGTGCTGTGACTGAGCCAGCACTTGTATTCTAGTGGGACCGGAAATATTAGCTAATATTCAGAAACTCGACTTAAAGGACCACTTCACCACTTTTCAACCTGCCCTCATATAATCAATACACACTAATGTTCACGATGAAATTCCAAACAAAAAAAGGTCTTCTCATAAGAGGACTGTGGGCATTTCCTTCTCCTCTCTCTTACTTTGATAGAAAAACTATTAAAGGTAATGTATGAAGGCTGACTGAAGAGTTTCAAGCATGCATAAAACAAAAATAAAAAAGAGGTACGGTCATCAATAAAACTGGCAAGTACAAGAAAAATTGAGCAGACAGGGCCATGAATTTGAAACCACACTAAAGATGTTTTGTTTAGTTGCAGTTTTTATGTTTTCCCGTCACTTCCAGGACTATGTTTATGCACAGTGTCCCCATGTTGCCGTTGTGCACCACTATGTTCTACTGTTGTATGGTTTCTACTGTACCAGTTGTGTTGTGTTGAGTTGTGTTGTACTGTTGTGTTAAATTCAAGAAGAACAAACAAAGAAAAAGAAGAAGAAAATAAATACCAAGCACAAGTAGAAAAACATCTAGAATGAATCACAAGTTCTTTTCATATAGCTTACATACTGCATACTATCTGATCATCTGAGGCTTGGCAAACAGATGACAGTCACAGGTATAGCAGTATACCCCGGGCCATGCTCGCAATCTATGACCAGCATACTGTATATAATCCCAGAGCTAGAATTAATTAATCCTCAACTCAAATCTCAATTTAAGAGGAATTCCGTCCAATTTCAATATTTTACTGTCATTAATACACCATGTGGAATAATAAAAAAGTCTCCCCCATTTTGTGTTTCTTAGAAATGGAGGTATGAAAAAAACATTAACATGGTGAACATGGTGATACCTCCATGGTGTCCTCCCCCAGGGGGAGACATCATCTGTTGTCCTGCAATGTCCTGTTAATTCACTAAACTCACAGCCCACAGAGCCGTCACTTTTTATCCTACTATATCCGACAGCAGACTTCTGAATCGTTTCATTTTTGCAG
The DNA here is from genome assembly GCA_039105355.1 of Benthosema pterotum. Taxonomy (NCBI): domain Eukaryota; kingdom Metazoa; phylum Chordata; class Actinopteri; order Myctophiformes; family Myctophidae; genus Benthosema; species Benthosema pterotum. The sequence goes on from CM076966.1 coordinate 16,204,924, forward strand.
CACGTTTTTTGTCTTGAACGGTGCTATTTTTGGCAACAGTGAGAAGCATGGAGTGAGTGGCCCTGGCTGCTGTAAAGATAAAGAATAAAGACTAAAGAATAAAGCAGCCTCTGTAAAGACTGATTTGCGAAGTGACATTCAGGTGCGCAGAATGGAGCAATCAGGATATGGAATTCCTCTTTAATCGACACCATGGTCCAACAACAGCTTAGTCCTGGCATGAATCTTGGTTAAACCAATGTCTCCTGAAATTGGAGTTGAGACCCTATAGGCTTACTTTGTAGTTTTGTTTTCATTTCAGGAAAATATAAATTCTGAAGCCGCTTGGCATGCACCAAGTACGTTTCAACCTTTCATCATCATTAAACATCCAGCGGCTCACAAGCTTGTAGTTGTAGCTTGTCTGTGGGTTTTTATAAAATATTTAGCCAATGAAGCTCGTGACTAAATAATAATTACATTGCATACTGTGGAACACAGGTTCTTTTACTTTTATACGTGTCCTGATAAACAATAAGAGCAATTATTCTGTCCAACAAAATCAGCGAGTAGTGTGTGCTGTGCTAGCATCCTTGGCCCCATGTCTTCTAACGCTTTCGGCAATTTGCACTTCGGTAATGTGAATTGCATCAAAAAGTAATTGAAGTTCCTTCTCTGTGGGATTTAACTCCCAAGACAGAGTGTTAGCATGTATCACATCCTTGATTCCTTATACCACATGCGGATACACAAAACACACCACTACAACACAAAAAACCTACACGCGACTCAGTTCAAATAAACCCAGCATGAAGGGAACATATTCCCTTCATGAATGGAATAAGGATTCATCAAAAATTAACATAGTAGCTGCTGTTTGCATATTCATACAGGGTCCCGTGTCATTGTGTGCGCTTGTGTGTGCATGCGTACTAGGGGTGTGACAATTCACTTACCTCACGATATACAGTATCGATATTTAGGGTGCAGAATCGTTTTATACTGCGATGCTTAATATAGCGATTTGATACATCAATATTACCCCCCCCCCCCAATTTACTTCGCTTTTATTATACTACAACATTCTAAAACGATTCTAAACAATTTGTACCATGAAAAGATCTATCAACTAGAACAATATAGGCCATGAAAAGTCCAATCATATATTACATATAAGTATAATACAGTATATATACAGTACTTGAGAAATTACTCATTCAAGTCTGAAATTGTCTGCAGATCTACAAGATGACCTTGTACACCAGCTATTTTTACTATATTTGTGATTCATAATACAATGCATATTTTTTGTACAGTAAGTTTGTGCCTTCGTAGAAATTTAGTGGAATCAAAGTATAATTTAAAGTCATAGCATGAAAGAAATAAAAACAAACACCCTGTATAGCATTTGTACTTAAGTACTACACAGAACTCAATTAAATGTAGATAATTACATACAGCATGCTTGCTACTGTTAAGTACTAAAGTACACAGCTTTCTAAACCACTCTAAAAGAACGAATCAAGCTGGAAAATTGCAGTTGATTACTACCACAGTGTGTGCGTACATGTGTTCAGGTGTGTATCTCTGTGTGCGGGTGTGTGTCTGTGTGTGTGCGTCCGTGTGTGTATGCCCGCCTACGTGCCTGCGTGCGTGTGTGGCATTGAGGACGTGCAGTATGTGCATGTGAGTGTGTGTATAATACACGTAATATTTCAAGCATGGTGTGTGGGGACTTTTACTCAGCCACCCGGTGAGGACCTAAAAGGTCAACTGTTGTGTGGAATGGCGGAGGAGCCATTCAGGAGAGCAGTGCAGTAATAATCAGACTTCACCTAGCTAGCTCGCTAACCACCTGGGGTTAGCACAAAGGAGGGGTGGATATATCACAAGGCTAGCAGTCAGTGGGTTTACCCACCACCACCACATGAAGCTTGCCTGCTAGTGTTGCTTTATATTTTAGGAATTAATCATCCACGTTGGGGTGGAGGAGGCGGCGGCTGGGGACTGAACCCATGGGTCGTGGGTTGCCTGCTGCAGGAAGCGGTATGGAATGGAAATGTGTTGTTTTTGTGCTACATATCGCTTCCAGTTAAACAAAGCCCTGAAAGCACCCAGGGGGCTATCCTGTGTCCAAAAAAAATACAGCCGATCCTTATCCAGGATGTGTGCGATTGAAGTGGGCATGTGGATATCGTAATTGAGGGCGTTTGCTACTGAAATGCGCGGGGGGTCCGGGGGAAAAAAGATAGGTCACACCCACACACGGTCAAAACTAAAAGCGGCTTTGACAACAGCGCTCCAGAGAGCAGCAGGTGCACTGACGCAGACAGTCTGGGCTATTTTAAGGCGTCGTTTATCTTTCCACTGCAAAACACCGGTAGAATGGGAACCGTTGTTGTGGCTCATTTTCAAATGTTAGTTAGCGCTTAGGGGCCAGATCTACACAGAAAAACAACTGGCCGTAGTAAGAGTCAATGCAATCTACAGGACTACAATGTTGCGATAGCATGCAGACACACATACTGTATACACACACACGTGTACGCACACACACACACGCACACACACACACACGCACACACACGCACTCACACACAGCGAGGCAATGTACAATCGAAACGTTTTATTGGCTGTGTAAACAGTTTGGTTGGTGGAGACAGATTTCAGCTCTTCACAATCAATTTTGGGTGCACTCCCTCAGATCAGCCACCTATACAGCTCCCAGGGGAGGGCACACCCTCGCTAATCACTGTATAGAGTGTGTGCATGTGCTACTGGTACACTTGTGAAGATAGATACTCTCTCTCTCTGTGGCTCTGTGTGTCTGTGTGCAGATCTTATCAGTAGGCAGAACACATTGGCATTCATAATCAAGATTGTTCTTAACACGCATAATTTCCAGCCTCCCTTAATATTTCATGGTAACAATAAATCCTTAATGTGATCCCACTGGTTTAAATACAATACCTGCATAATCCCTTTGAATATCTTGTTAATCAAATGAATATTTAAAGTAAGTTGCAACACTGTGCATATGCCAGTAAAATAAATGACATCGGCAGCCAGAGCCAGCCAGCGGGCTCCTTGTTGATGTGCTGTTCTTCGGTTATGCAGCCTCTCTTGGGTAATATGCTAGCAAATCAGTTTTCAGGTTATTTGTCTCTTTCAGCTAATGAATAGAAGTGGTATAATATTCCATCAAAGTCGTCTTGTGTTCCGTGTGACACTGTGTAAGCCACTTCTGGCGAACAAAGCATGTTTTCCTGTTGGAAAGTAATGTAATGGTCTTTCAGAACATTTGTTTTGGTTCATCTTTGTACCTTGCCAGGTTTACCACTTCAACTGGATGGTTTTACAGACCATCCAACTCTGATGACAACAGGTGACACTGTGCTAAAAACTAAATCAGAGGTCATGAGGGGAGATGATCTTACATATCAATGTATTGACAGATGTTGGTTACATACCATAGTGTGGTATGTAGTACCAGAGTTGATGTAAGAATAGTACCAGAGTTGAATCCCAAACATAATTTAGGAACTCCCAGTAAGCTCACAATATGAGCGTAAATTGTTTAATGAATAGTGCCCATAGTCTATTTAAAGCGTTAGTATTTTGGTACATTCATTATGTATTTAAAATGTATACTGTACTTTGTATTATCTCTGCTGAAAATGAATGTGCGTACTTCCAAGAGATCCAACATTGATCTTCGGCAGCCTAAACTGCAATTTGCAAAATGAAGATCATTATTTTGTCCTGTCATTTAGGGTCCACATCTCCAGAATCCCACCTCTGATCCAGTTAACCGTATAAGGACAGGGTAAGCCAGAGATTTCAGTCGTCAGTACTCCTGACACCTGCCTGCACACATATGCGTGCCGTGCACACACACACACAGAATGTGAAAGAGGGTGGAGGAGGATTCGGTGCTGGTGGTGGTGGGGATTGAGCAGGTAATGGTCTCTCCTCAGTGGGGGCCTGGTGCCACTGCTGGGAGGGGATGACAGTACTATTCTGTTAGCTGCCAGCAGACTGCAGAGAAGGAAGAGTAATTGTAGCCCTGGATAAGGCACTACGATGATGAGCAATTCCAGGATGGGGGTTGGGGGTTAACAGGGAGGCTGGGCCACATGGGAGGGAGTGATACATCCATTTCACACCGATGGGTTTTCATTTTAAAGCAAATTAACAGACCTTAGACTATGCCGATGATATCTGCCTACTATCTTGACGCCTGGCGAAGAAGCTCTAATGATCAGAGTGAAGACAGAGTGGGCAAATTCGGTATTTGGCTAAATGCCAAGAAAACCAAGTTGTCAACTACTACAGAATCCTCCCAGATCGTCCAATTCTGACACAACAGGAGGCACTGTACTGACAGGAGTCAATTACTTGAAATACAGTACTGCATGGGCTCTTATGGCCCAACATTCATGATGCTGGATCCAGCCTGAGCTCAGAGGTCCCTGGATTGGGTCCTACACCAAAATGCTACGTGTAGTACAAATTAATATGTGCCAGAATAAACACACTAGTATCTGTATGGGATTACCATATAGATTGAGATTGAGATGATGGCATCCAGGAGAATGAGGCTGTCAGACACCACAGGCACCACCTACAGTAGCTTGCAAAGGGGTGATATGGGAGCTACTACAGCCATCAACCAAGAGGTTGATGGCCGTTTATTACATTAAAGGGTAAGACCACTTTTGTTGAGTTCTTGTGTGTATTGCCAGAATGTAATTCCAAATGTGGAAAAGAAATTCAAAAATATATGTTCCAGTGATTAGAAATTGATCAAAATGATGCGCATTGACTTACATTGTATTCTAAAACAGCTCTCAAAGTCACTCTTTTAGTATGTAAACAAACACAAATTTGATTCAGACATCACAGAGCATCATCAAAACTCATCAGCTTTTTTTTTCATAAAAATGTTAACTTCCTCTTGATTTTACTATTTGAGGATCCGGATCCGCATCCACTGATCCAGTCCGGGTTTTTAATAAAAATGCTAAAATCAACAGGAAGTTAACATTTTTTATGACAAAATAAAATGGTGATGCTCTATAATAATGTCTGTGTTCAATGAAGGCACCACCAGGAGTGGAGCCTGCAGCTTAATTTGACTCAACACGGGGAAGCTCACCCGGCCCGGACACGGATCAATGTCTAATGGCTGGAACATATTTTTAATTTTCTTGTCCACATTTGAAATTACATCATGACAAGGTAACTACACAAAAAAAACTCAACAAGTGTTCTTACTCTTTAACATATTGTACACTGTATATGTACCTACTAAACAAATATGCAAGTCTAGAAAGTACTAGTTGGTATAGGGCTTAACAATCTCTGTCAGTGTTTCAGAGATCATTTTTGTCCATAATGCACATTTGAAAACATTAACAGTGGTTTACCAACAACGTCAATTAAACAGTACTTGTAGGCACAGCAATTGCAACTTAGCAAGGGTTATTTGAACTATTTAGAAAATGCAAGGCATTGGACAGTTCACATTAGGCCTGGCTTGTCTCTAAAGGGACATATGGTCATGTAACAAACCAGGGAAGGATACAAAGTGATTCATATGACCCAACAAGTAAGCCATGTTCATTGTCCATATCAGTTTTCAATGCAAAATGAGGTCAGCAGAATTTTTAAAAGTCAAACTTTTAGGGTTTTGAAAAGAAATGGCAGCGTAGTAGTGTAGAAAACGCGATGATTTAAAATAAAAACACAATGTCAGAGAAGAGGAATGCAGTGTTTGCACAGCTCAAATAATATATTTGCATCCAATGTGACAGTGTAGCATGTTCTTTTTGAATCCATACCAAAGCAGGGAATTCAAGCTGACAGGTAACAAATAAATAAATAAACACAACAATTTATGTATTGGAACAATCCCCTTTCTCTTTTTTTACTCCCTTATCTGGCCATTTCTGAAAATGCAGTGGCTGGACTGCATTAGGTTCAACTCCAGCTTTTACTCCGGCGAGGGAGAGCTCTCCAGTTCTACAGTGATGCTCAAAGCTTTGGCACCACAAAATGTCAACAAATCATTTATGTGTGCTGGGAGAGAACGGAGGCAGAGGAGAACGTCAGAGTGACATGCAGTCACATGGTAGCATATTGAAGGGGAAAAAATAAGCTTGCACATGCAAATGCATCTCTTGAATTAACGACAGCAAGAAAACACTGAAAACAGCAGCAAGAAAACATTGGAAACAAGACAAAGAAAGAAACTCACTGGGCTCATTCTATCCATTTTTAGAATCCATATAAATCCAGCTATATTCTCAGCTTGCAGCCATTTCCCAATGGGCACTTCGAAGTCTGTCATGTGCTGTATTTAAGTTGTGTTGATATTTTCTACAAATAAATATTAAGGAAAGGACATATTAAAAAAAACACACTGCTGCATTCTGAGTGCCAAGATCTCACAATAGAATTGTGCATAATGCTTTATATAGACAATTCGTGTCTCATTCATAACGTTTTCAAAAACAACGTCACAAGGTTGTGATCGCATTTTGAGCTGAAGGAGACCTGCTATGGAATGTTAGAAGAATGAGAATTGCTAGTGGCAGGGCTACAATGTGGTGTCTAATGATCTAATCACGTGCAGCACACTGGCATTCACTTGCTTAAAAGAAGACAAGTCAACAGTCTCAACACTTCTAGCAGACAATAGTGAAACAAACTGCAATTGACTCGACTGGCTTTATGCATATTGCATAATTAGGTCTCCTTGAGGTCCAGCTTTGGCTTTTGTGAGCCCATTTACCTACATCTGTTTGTAACTAGCTGACCCACATCGCACATGCCTGTGGAATGTCCAAGAAAATAGCTATGGACTGCAATTTGAGGTCTATTTTTGAACTGCCAAGATTAAGATTTAAGATGTGAGATTGTTGAACATGCACACATGCAAGCACATGTGTTTGCAGAACTGAGAATTCTTGGCAATGAAAGCAATGCAATCCAGAGTTCAACACGACAGATAAGAGCACACGTCCCTATACATAACTGCCAATGCTATAAGAGAAAACAGCTGTCAAGCTTACAATCAACCACACACACAGGAATGAACAGAAAAGCTACATTTCAGTAAAGCTGGTAGTGTCAACAAGATCACTAATAGGGATGAGATTTTAATTCATCATGAAATTCTCTCCATGACACACTCGATTTTTGTTGAGCTGTAAAAAAAAAATAAAAATAAAACCTCTGTACTTGATAAAATGGAGTGGTGAGGATCGAGCGCATCAGTTCCACGATTATTTCACTCCACACAAATCACTTTCCCCCAAATTGCCAATCTAGGTTCAAGTGGTTAACAACAGTGCCATTTTAAGTTTTTACCATATTTTGATTATGGGGATAAATGTTGTTAATCACAACTGCCTTTGCCACATTTTGGACTTTTGATATGGTCCCACAACTGAACACTAATGAATGCTGGAGTTGGTGTTTAGATAACAGTTCCCCATTGATCTTCCCGTTGGGTACAGACGGCCTTATCTCTGTGGCAAGTCTCAGGGTCTTATCTGCCCCACTGTGAAACAGCAGACATATACAGAGGGGCTTTTCTTTTCGCTATCATTCCAGATTTAAGAGGGTTAAAGCAGGGACACCTGACCAAGGGGGTCCACACAGGGGCAGGAGAGTGGGGGGCTCATTATGTGTGCCTGCTTGTAAAATAAAGAGACTTGCTCTGGACAGCTAAATTAGCCCTGGGCCCAGTGGGCTGCCCTAAGAAAGGGGCAGTGAGCAGGTGGCTATGAAAGAGAGGAACGAAACTGAGGGATGAAGAAAGGAGAAAGGTGGCAGATGGCTACGGGTGTGTGTGTGTGTGTGTGTGTGTGTGTGTGTGTGTGTGTGTGTGTGTGTGTGTGTGTGTGTGTGTGTGTGTGTGTGTGTGTGTGTGTGTGTGTGTGTGTGTGTATGTGTGTGTGTGTGCGTGTGTCAGTAACCTGCAGCACAGGAGATGAGAAAAGAAATTATCAGAGCTGATCTTGTGACTGGCGAGGGCTACAACTCGGCTTTCAATCTGAGTCAGAATCTCATAAACAGTCACATCCTTGGCTTAAATTGAATACTGAGAGCATGAATGTCTATTGTACTCTCTCAGAGTAAAATGAACACTGAGACTTTTACTGTGTCATACAGGTGTCCACAACATTTTCCTTACATCCACATAAAATATATATAGACATATGACTACTACATGTGAGTCTTGAGAGGGAAAAGTTGGGAGCATAAAAATAGTGTCTCTTATTGGTATTCTACAGTCAGTAGAAGCATTAGCATTCCTCATATACATCAGACAGATGCACATATAAAAACATATTTTGGTGATATTAAGAGATTATACAAAGATTAATGTCTTTGAAGTGCTGCTGGGGGCAGATGGGTGTAGAAATAAGGCCAGCTGCCTTAGCAATGTGTACTATTTATCTTTACTTCAGAGGAAAGGAGAAAAATAAAAGAGAGAGAGAGAGAGAGAGAGAGAGAGAGAGAGAGAGAGAAAATAGCACACAACTGAGCCCTTATCCACAGTGTCTTGATAAATCCATGATGCTGTTCAGTAGGTCACAATTATTTCTGACTTAGTGCCCAGCAAAGGGAGGGTGTGACTACAGGGGGGTCCTGGTTGGAAAGGGCTCCTAAATATGCTAATCCGGTAGCCACCAGCTTGGAATGAGAGGGTTCATATAGCCATACCTAAAATCTAGACCTTTTTACAGTGGACTCTGAAGTGGAATTCAAGATAGAAAGAGTAATGAGCATTACTTTTTGATGACCAGAAAGCAGCGCAGCACAACATCACTTCAACTGCTAAAATATGCCCTCTGCACCCTACTGGAGTTTTGGTGACAAAACTATGACAACATGGAGTTCTTTTATTTTTCTCTTTGCTTCTACTCTGCTGTCACTCTAGACTTTGGCAGTGCATCTTTTCATATTTTGTAGTTGGTCACTGATGTTGGCTTTGATGTAGCTGTGCATTACTCCATGTTGGGAATCCACGCACAAACCTAGCCTTTGGCATTAAAGACAACTAATAAAGGAATGTGACTTGAGACTGTAATATTCTGTTAGCTCTCTCTCTCTCTCTCTGTGTGTGTGTGCGTGCGTGGGAGTGTGTGTGTGTGTGTGTGTGTGTGTGTGTGTGTGTGTGTGTGTGTGTGTGTGTGTGTGTGTGTGTGTGTGTGTGTGTGTGTGTGTGTGTGTGTGTGTGTTCAAAGTCAAGAACACCACTTGAAGAAAATCAAAAAAAGACTTTTCTTTGTGTGGTTAGATCAAGATGCTTTCTGAACTTCTTGGATCTCATCGGCAGCGAACTGTAAGGCTAGATGTGGAATTGAAGAGCATGAATACCGTAACACATGACCACCAATGCCTACTTAATTTGCTTGCCGCGTTCTGCATAAAACCCGCACCACAGGTCCATTCCACTGATCATGCTATAGACTGTGAGTCCTCCTCACACAGTCCCTTTCAAAAATGCAGGGGAGCTCTCTTACGCTTCCCTGGGAGGTCGACACCAAACAAGGTGTTGACCACTGGGGGGCCTGTGAAGAGCAGTGAGTGATCAAACATAAGCTAGCTCAGTGGATTGGAACCTGGCCTCCCGTGATGACTAGCACGTACCGTGCTCCAGGATGATGAGCTGGGCACTGGACTGGATGTTCCCTGCATCGTTCTCCGCCAGGCACTGGTAGAAGCCCTCGTCTGACTTCACGAGACCCAGCACCTGCAGATTGTGCTGCTTCTAATGGAGGATTATGGTAGGAGGGAATGGAGGGAGAGAAAGCAGGAACAAAAGAAGTTAAAACTGAAAGGCCAGATACGGTTGTACAGAGAGAATGTCAGAAAGAGTGTGTGTGTGTGTGTGTGTGTGTGTGTGTGTGTGTGTGTGTGTGTGTGTGTGCGTGCGTGCGTGCGTGCGTGCGTGCGTGTGTGTGTGTGTGTGTGCGCGCCAATAATCTCACAATTATTTTGAAGTAGTCACTGGGGATGACAGCATCTCCGTTCTTCACCCACTTGACGGTAGGAGCCGGGGAACCAGTGACCTCACACTCAAAGACAATGTCCATGGACTCGCGGGCGTAAATGTTGGCCGGCCGCTTCACAAACTCAGGAGGAACTGTAAGAGGGAAAAAGGATTGAGGGACGTTTACTGGGTGCACATGATGGTGTGTGGTTGTGTCGGCACGTTGACCACTGCTGGGCGAGTCACCCCACACTAGACTAACTCGTAGCATCTGGCAGAAAACTATTGTAGTGGACATACGCATTTCGACTAGTTTTGAACTTGTACGGCAGCAGAAGATTCAACATAACGTCATCGACAGATTCAAGCTAGGGGTGAAGGAGGAACAAGGGTGTGTGGATTTTAATCAGTAATTCAATAGAGGAGTTGTCAGAACTAACCAGGCATGACAAATAATGTTCACACCCCTGACCCTTTAAACAGAGGCCAATGTAGAACCGCTCAGGAAGATAATGACAAGAGTTTGAAAAATGTTCGAGCAAACAAAATTAACACCAACTACCTCCGTTGGCAACATTCACAATACAAAGGGTAATTGTACAGCCTCCTAAAGAGTAAGTGTTTTGTAGTGCATACATACTGTGGGCGTAATTAGAAAGCATTTTTCTGTCTTCTGCACATTCTGTGCTGCATTTCACCTTTCATGTCATGAAAGCTACTATAAAGCTACTACTAATGAAGTGTATTATTATTATGTTTTAATTATTTTTATTATTATTAAGAGTACTTGTGGCGACTCGGTATTAGCATCCAATTCACATGCTGTTAATGATAGAGGATATGGTCCTACCAGTATTTATTTATCCTGCAGATTAAGGAGATAGGCGTTTCAAGTCCACTATAGGCAGGATAATTGTTTATGGTTAATTTAGCACAAGATCAAATTGCTAAGGAAACGACTTCCTTATAATAATAGGACCAACTGATGGAGGCAGTGATGGAAATGGATACAGTAAAACATGTAGAACGTCACTGCCAGACCAACTGTGTGGGTGTGTTTTCAAGTATGTCTACATGTGCGCGTGTGCGTGTGTGCGCACGCGTGTGTGTGTGTTTGTGTGTGCGTGCTTGTGCGTGTGTGTGTTTGTGTGCAGCTACACTTGCAAGGCAGGCCCCGCCGAGGGATTTGAGACTGAATAATGTGGCTCACAGAATGGGATCTGCTCTGGGCACTGGTGAAACCAGGGAGGGCACAAAGAATGGAGAGCAAAAATCAGTGTGTGTGTGTGTGTGTGTGTGTGTGTGTGTGTGTGTGTGTGTGTGTGTGTGTGTGTGTGTGTGTGTGTGTGTGTGTGTGTGTGTGTGTGCACGCGCACATGCAAACCTGCATTGTGCAATGGGATGAAGGACAGTAAATGCATGTCTGTCTGGTATATAGTGCTTTTTGACAACAATGGATAGCCATTACCAGAGCTGACACCAAATGATGCTGCCAATGCTGAAAACCAGCCTCCAATTGCCTTATCTGGAGGGACAAAAGTGTGATCTTTATTTCCACTATTGCTGCTGCATACAGAATGTCAAGAAATATCGGGACCCTCGCTTCTGTGCCTGGCACACACCTGTGACTGGGTGGCACACACCCGTAACTGCCACACACCTGCCACCAATTGAAATTCAAAACAAAAGTGAATGCCAACAGAACATTTTATTCTGGAACAATTTTTTGGGGTGCAACCCACATGTTTAACAGCGTTACTCATTCCAGGAATGTCTGATCCATACACACCATACCTTGTTGTAAAAGTGACTAATCGACAACTAAAATGATACAATAACAATTGGTATAATTAAGGTGGGGAAAATAATTCCCAAAGCTAGTTTTCCAATCTGATCTGGGCCAGGTTAGATCTAGTGCCAACAGCTCATGTTATCAATATAATTTTAATTTAAATGATCCATCTTCATTTTGTTTTATGCTTATCTGTCAGTACATCATGTGTGTTTCATCACGCTGAAGCTGCTGGCATGTCTCCTGAAATTTCCCCACAGGGATCTTATCTTAAATCAGTCCCTATCACGCTACATCTCTTCCTGAACTCCTTCCTTATTCGGCTGGTTTATCTGCAGCGTCCTCTCTCTCCATCTCTACAGAAAAACACCTCGCCTCTGAGTGGAACTCAGACCGCCATCGCTGTCTTTCCCTGGTTGACACGCACCATTGACTCTAAATGGGAGTTCACACATTTGGAACCTATTTGACTGGGCAATGAGTCCAAACACCCAAATATACCAATAAAGCTTCAGGGGCAACCGGAAGATATCAGCATTCAAAAGGCGTGATCTGTGTGTGTGTGTGTGTGTGTGTGTGTGTGTGTGTGTGTGTGTGTGTGTGTGTGTGTGTGTGTGTGTGTGTGTGTGTGTGTGTGTGTGTGTGTGTGTGTGTGTGTGTGTGTGTGTGCATGCGTGCGCGTGCACATATTATATGACATTGTTTTAAAAATACAGGTTTTCTTCATTTTCTAAAATTAACTGTATACAAGTGTATCAAAATATCCCAACATCCACTGGGCCAAGCAAAGTGTCTCATTCCATGCACACATACACCTAAAATTCATTCCAGATATACAATATAACCATTTCTCTCAAACACTGTTCACAAATCTGCCTAAAAGTGTGATATTGAGCACTTCTGCTTTGTTAAGATAATCCATCCCACCTCACAGGTGTGCCACATCAAGATGCAGATGTGACATCATGGACATCATGGTTAGTGCACAGGTGTACCTTAGACTCCGAACCAGTCAGTATCTGGTGTGACCACCATTTGCCTCATGCAGTGCAACACATCTTCTTCGCATAGAGTTTATCAGATTGTCAATTTTGGCCTGTGGAATGTTGGTCCACTCCTCTTCAATGGCTGTGTGAAGTTACTGGATATTAGTGAGAACTGGTACGCGCTGTCGAAATGGTAATAATGTGGTAATAATGTGTTATTACCATTTTTACAGTGTGTACCATTTCCCACTAATATCCAGCAACTTCACATAGCCATTGAAGAGGAGTGGACCAACATTCCACAGGCCACAATTGACAATCTGATAAACTCTATGCGAAAAAGTTGTGTTGCACTGCATGAGGCAAATGATGGTCACACCAGATACTGACTGGTTCGGAGGCCCATACACTCAATAAGGCACAACAAAATTGCACATTTCAGGGTGTCCTTTTATTGTGGAGAGTCTAAGGTACACCTGTGCACTAACCATGATGTCACATCTGCATCTTGATGTGGCACACCTGTGAGGTGGGATGGATTATCTTAACAAAGCAGATGTGCTCAATATCACACATTTAGGCAGATTCGTGAACAGTGTTTGAGAGAAATGGTTATATTGTATATCTGGAATGAATTTTAGGTCTTTAAGTCCATCCCCAGAAAAATGGGAGCAAAAACAAAAGTGTCGCGTTTATATTTTTGTTGAGTATATATATATATATATATATATATATATATATATATATATATATATATATATATATATATATATATATATATATATATATATATATATATATATATATATATATATATATATATATATATATATATATATATATATACACACACACACACACATACATCTATAATGTTTATATCAATAGTCCCCAAAAGGCCAATCTTAATTACTTCCTGTAAACAGATCTTGATTTCATTCACCTGTTAAATCCCATAGCTCCATGTTCCTCCAAACACACCTGCTTTTAATTACAGAACTACTCCGTTCTGAACCTCACTCAAGATGACATCCAGACAGTGTATAATGAGCACACTAAAATATGTATCTGAAAACATTTTAGAAACATAGTGAGAAATAAAAAACCTGACAGACCCTGAAAATGTCTGTTGGCAGTGTTCATGAGACAGATACCGTTTATGGAGGTCATTCTCTGCTAGCCTCTAGGTTTTGGGTTCTTGTTAAGCGTTGAGTAAGTGGGAGAAGAACTGGAGAGGATTTCGTAGTCCCGGTGAAACTCCTGACTGTCAGCTGAAAATAATCAGCTGTATGTGTCTAACCTCCCCCAAGACCAAACAGTAGGGGTCAGCAGTGACTGGGCCATAATGACAGGAAAAAAGAAGAAGAAGAAAAAAGAGAGAGAAACAAAAAGAGAAAACAAAGATGTTGGAACTTCTGCCAATTCCTCAATAAACAGAAGGCCAACACTTTTTCCTAATTGGACTATTCCCAGAGCAAGGCATCTGAATTGAAAAAAGACCTGTTACCATTTAGACAGCTTGACCAGAGTCCCATTAGCTATACGGAGCCAAACAAAAGCCACTGGGCACCCGGAGTTTACTCTGAGGGCAAGTGGAGCGCACACCACTCTAATTACCAATCCTGCTCTTCCCAAGATAACGGCTTTATTCTTAATCCCCATCAAAACCAAAAGCTTCCACAGCAAAGCATTTAAGATGCTTGATGCACGTTTCCCAGTTGTAGAACAGACAACAGCGCTTTGTCCAGTTGAAGACAGAAGTGATAGAAAGGGGAGTCATGTTTGTGTCAATTCAAGATCTTGTTGTCTAGTCGGCCAAAAGACAAGTCTGGCCTGAGAAGAATATTCAAAGGATTTTGACAGCTTACTGTATATTCCTATTCCCCTTTGTTTTTCTAGGCACAGTGTTTTCAGAATCAAAGTCTTGAGGCCTGCTGACGTTTTGGCAACCACATCCTAGATATTATTCGTGTGGAGCCAGAGCTCCAGCCTCTGCTTTTGTTTTCCTTTTGAATTTGCCTCTAGAGGCAGCATCAAATGTGGATAACAGGAGGTTGGCCCATCGGCCCATAGACATAAAAAACTGGTTCATTGGAGTGACCTGTATCAGACAGGAAGCCGGTAGGTCAAGCTGCGTGGAAGACACACTGCAACTAAAGCAACTATTGGCCAAACAGCACCTCTTTTCTCATGAATTAAATTCAAACAAGCTTTACTGGAATGAGCGTTTACACTGTCTATGATTGGACTACCGATTGTCCCCTTCACGTGCCTCGCAGAAGCTTAACATCTTTCGAGATACCGACGCCCCAGAGGCCATGGAAGGAGGCATCTACCATGCCATGGTGCCTCCTCTTCTAGTCACACATGCCTTTTTTTTACATTCCTCACATACCCAACTATACACATAAGGGGAGCTGCGGAAAGATCTAGCTGCAGTGTTTGAGAGATTAGGAGTTCTTTGATGGGCCCTTCATAAAACATTCATTAGAAGTCAAGTCTACTGAAGTGGTGAAAAGCAAACGCACAGCTAATAAGATGGTGTTGTTTTTCCTCAGCATGTTATACTTTATTTTTGTGATAGTCAGTGTAGGAGAGCGCAGGCAAGCTCGGAAAGAGAAGAACAACACAACCCACATTTGAACTTGGGTCCTTGCAGATCACGAACAACAAATGGCCTGTGTGGTGTGCACTAACTGACCGAGCCACTAGGCACGCTCACACACGACAACTTTAATAATGAATATTCCAACGTGTTGGAAAACACGTTTAAACAACCATGCTATCAGTGTCAGCTATCATAATAAGGGCCACTAGGTATCTCTTTGTGCAAAGCCGAGCAGCCTCTGGCAGCAAATTACAGCCAGAGGTAAACATAATTAAGGTTATATGACCTTCATGGCGATAGTGCTGTGTTCATTCCCTTGAAAATGAATAAACGCAGTACTGATATTTTCATGAAGGTATATAGCTAAAGGTAATTAATGATTCATTGATATGATGCACGCACACACACACACACACACACACACACACACACACGCACGCACGCACACGCACACACACACACACACACATACTGTATATGTACAGTTATATAATTAGCTATTATTGCTGTCATTACTCTTACTACTACTTCTTCTACTCTACACTATTTAATAGCCAGGAAATCTCTCTTTCAGAGCTAGGAATACCAGTAGTGTGTTAGTTTGGTCTCAGGTCTGGAAGGGTTCAAGACTATGTAGACCTAGGTATGGTTTGAGCCTGGTCTGGAAGGGTTAAACTACAGTAGGCTATGTAGGTATTGAATTTATATCGTAAGTAGGCTGCTGGAGAAACTGTGTTGGTAAATGAGTATGATGTCCAGCTTCCACCTTTGCTTTTGCTCTCATTCCAAAGAGCAGAGAGACGTGAATTCCACTCTGCACATGACTGAACAGTGGAACGCTCCTGAGACATTTTGCCATCAAAGGTCTCAGCTCAGCTTCTGTGGTGTGGGACGGAAACAGACTCTATGTCATACTATGCCGTGTATTTTATGCTCCTATCTGGAGTAGTGGAGGCAGCAGGATAAACACCAGGGACCACAGAGCAGACTGAGTGAGCAGTTAAAAGGAATAGTGGATAACTCATCCCTTTAGCCCTTTACCGACTTTCCACAGAAAGTAGTGACATCGGTCTTCATTGCCTTTAGACGTAGCACTCATTCTCTCCACGGGTAAAGTTGAATATACAGTATATCCTGGTAGCCTGTGTAAGTTAACTGTTGGTGGTTTATCCAAAAAATGATTTTTGATTGCATTTTCTGCCCAGAACAAAAAGAAATTGAAGAAGCGTAACATTAGATGGGTTCAGGGACATTGTCCGCCCTGGAAGGCTGAGCAGAAAGAGACCAGTTTTCTTTTCAACTTAAACAATAGATACATTTCTTTAGAAATACAGAACGAGAATTTTGAGATTGTCGAACAGTCCCAAAAGCAGTGTATACACTTTGTTGAGTGTCCTTAAGCACAATGGAGATCTTAATCTCCATTCTATTACTGTATATATATGACTTAATAGTCAATTGGAAAGCACATCTACCAAACTTTCTGATTTTTCAGCTTATATGTTTGCTGCACAAGCCTTGATCGACTACAAGCTACCCAATTGAAAGTCCACTAGAATAAGCTGCACTTCATGACACTTGGTGTGTGAAATATTGATTTCTCTGCATACAGCTCTCTTTATTAACTTTGTGTTAGCAATTCATGTTGACCAACCGGCTGAGACAGAGTTGCATGGTGGGTTATTGAATAGCCAAATATCCTCCTGCTAAAACATGAATTTGAATTGACTTTATTATTAGTTCGCCTGGCTGCAAAACATTTTCGGATCAATGCCAGCGGTACACAATAGCAACGTCTAAGCTGCCCTTCAGCATCATTAGCATGTAAAATACAAAGTGTGGCCTTTCGTGGCTAACGCACTACAGCATCGGCACAATGGAGCATGGATGAAACATATCCTCACATACAGTACCATGACCTAAACGCTCTGACTCAAATCAATGAACACTTGACTCGAAAATATCAGCCTAACAGGGAAGAGAACTGCAGGTGTTTATCCATTTCTGAAGGGCAGACACACATGCCCCCCATCATTAATTCCATCCACCCAGCTCCCAGTGATGGAGACGCCACCTCTCCACAAAGCAAGGAAACGGGCTGTGTTTTCTCTTGTTGTGCTTTTAATAGCTGACGGAAAGTTCCCTTTTTTATTGTGACTCTGGGGAGAGGGCAGGAAGATGGTGTGTCATAATAACAACAGACTGAAACCTCCCGGGGATCCTTATCAAATTATTCTCTTCCTCCACAGGGCCATTTAGAGCCAACTATAGTGATCTCTATCAGAAAACATAAATAAATAAGTAAAGTCAGTGAGCTAGATCGGTTTAAAGTTACACTCTTGAATTCCTTGTTTATAGCCTTGACACAATGTCTAAAGAATTCAATTAAGGTTGCCAATACTTTCTACTCTCGTAAATAGTGAAAGGCTTAACATTAGATTACAACGTGAAAACACAAGTCAAGACTGACAATTATTCTCTGAATCACGTCTGCCTGAAAAATGTCTGCCTAGAGACGCCGGCTAAAAATAATCGTTTTAATTATTCTAGTCCATGTATAAAATTATAGAAAAAATAAGAAAAATAAAGGGGAAAAATAGACTCAATTTGCCTTTGGTCGTTTCCTCAGCGCATGGGAAGGTGACAAAACATTTATAGGGTTCAAGCATTTCCTGGACGTGAGCTGCACACATGGAAAAAACAGTCATAGTGACGGAATGATAGCACCGGGTGGTGATAAATGAGGGCCTGCTGACTCCCAAGCCCAATAAAAACACAAAAACATATATGTTTGTACAGAAACTATTTCTGTCCTACAAACGCACACACACACACACACACACACACACACACACACACACACACACACACACACACACACACACACACACACACACACACACACACACACACACACACACACACACACACACACCGTCCAGATGTGGGCGGTGCCCCCAGTCAACAGGGCCATAATCAAAAGCTGCTGCCTCCTCTGGCCTCATTTATCCTCTTGCCAGCTCTAATAAAGGGTGAGAAGTTGCAGCAGAGCCACACTCAATAGAACATACATACAAACATTTAGTGCTTCCACATGTGTGCTAAGGCAAAGATTGCAGAGACACACCATTCGATCCCCTGGCCTGAGACTGCCCCCCATTTCTTTCTTTCCACACAAAGAAATATTTGTCTCAGTGGGGGTCATTATGGAATTTAAAGTGGAAGCAACATTTTCAATTCACTTGTATTATAGTGCTGAATCGCAATAATGTAGTCTCAAGAAACTTTACATATAGAGCAGGGGACACCCCCCACACTGAGCAAGCATTTCTGCAACGGACATCTCCCTGTTAGCAGAACTAGAAACATCAGGCAGAACCAGGGTAGGTGGCCGTCAGCCTTGAGTGTTTCAGCGTAGAGAGAACAGGGGAGAGGAGAGAGAGACATGGAATGAAACGTGTTTTGTTGGGAATGAAAGAAGTATGGCTAGTTTAATGTCCATGTTCAGAGTTCAGACCATGATATTAGTCAACTAACAAAAATGGTCATGCTCTATCCCTACAGTACATGCATACTGCACAGTACATTTTGATACAGCAACAATAACAGACCCTGTCTACAAAGAAAAAAAAGAAAATATAAATCCCCCAGACATAGGAGATTGCGCAAAGGCCCTGTAATTTTGTCAAAAGCAATCAACCCATCTTGGACGAATCATACTTTCACGCGTGTAACCACATCTACTTGTAACTGCAGCTACGCACCTCAAACTAGAAACAATTCAACAGATTAGCACCAGCTGCCTCAAGGCCCCTCAGTCTTTCTCTAGGCAGAAACCTGACCATCTTTTCCCATATCAAATCTTGTGGTGGCATTGCTGCACCGCTCCCAAATCCCTAGGCATGCGGCACCAAAAGACCACCTTAATAAATACAGAAATACCTCAAGCAGAGACTTGGATCAGGGTCTTTTAAACACATGGGGTTTTCTGATAAGGAAGAAAAATCGATTGCACAATAACAGGTTGTCAGTAGCATCTTCGCATTACCAGTCGACTGTTTCTCGCCTAGCGCATGGAAAACAATCATAATCATGTTATTTCCATTACAATGACCCATGCCTTTGAAGAATATCCAGTATCACAAGGGGTGCTAATCAGTCCTATGTGTGTGTATGTCTGCTCAGATTCTGAGACTCCCGAGATTGCAAAGAAATAATTGACAGCTACAAGAGGAACGGTAGATATATTGAGGGAAACGGATGCATACAGTATTAATGGAGCAAAAGAAAATGGGTGAAAGTATGTCTTCCAGTTACCGGCTAACCCTATTCCCTTGCTCCCTTGCAAGAGAAGAGAAGAACAGAATTTACTGAAAAAGTGTGAAATACGGAGGCTGAGGCTTGGAGTGTGTCACTGCCCTAAAACCTTTTTGTTAACCCTCAGCATAAAATGCTGTTGAGTCACAGTATGAGGGATATGCACAGACACACGCACAGACACACGCACACGCACACACACACACACACACACACACACACTTCTGTTCATAAAGCAGCCATTTCTATTGCATGTTTGTTGCGTGCATGCTTGTGTGCATGTTTAATGTGATTTAAATTATGTGGTGGCATTAGTACTAATTTATACTTTGCCGAACTAACCTTTAGACACATTTTGACATTTTATTCAGTTAAAAACATGCCACTTTTGTCGAGTGACACATTTCAGAAATGGTGAGTGGTGCAATAAAGAAGGCTATAATTTTGCCTTTACTGAGAGAGAGCAGCATTAAAGAAGTTAAAGTGTCTAATGGAAAATCATTTGGCTCTAATCTAGAGTGAAATTATGAATAATAGAATAAAATGTTAGTGATAAAATAATTCACATGGCCATGTAAAAAGACATAACTTGCTGCCATCTACTAATAATTTCATCAAAACGGGAATTATTTTCTTTGCTGCATAATTTACATATTATTGAGCCATTTCAAAATGTTGGTTTGAGTTCAGACAACTTACGATGGGCATCTACAGTACCATTATTTTGTGGTATATTATTCATGATGGAGTTACCATCATCCTTGGAATTATTTCATCTAAATCCTCCAAAGTTATCATCTTTGTAAGGTCTAAATAAAGTGAATAATCTAATCAGACAAATAAATAACACATATAGGAAGTGGTGCATCATAAATGTATGTAAAACCAACCAATAGTAATGAAATGGGGTGCAATTTACAGCCCAATTCATTGCTATTGGTTGCTTTTGTGTGCTGAATATGGGATAGGTAAACAACAGTAGAGAATGTAGAGAATGCAGGGTATTGTTGTGAAATCCATTCAACTCTAACTCTTGCAATGTTCCAAGCTGGCTAATCTTGATTTGTGTAATGTAAGGCTAATTGCAATTTTATTTAGAGAAAACATTGTGGGATCAGAGTGCCGGCACGACATGAGCAGAGATGAAAGATTTTCTGAGAAATCTATTTTTCTATTCCGAAAATATTGAGCAAATTAGTGCCTTTTGAAGACTCACAGAGACAATTATCTGTGTTCACATGGGGAAACAGTGGTCAATGTTTGCTGAGGAGCAGTAATTAATACTCATCAACACCAAACCTTCTATATATCTGGCAGTTGATTTATTTATCCCATTAAAGCCAAATGTTAGTGAAGAATAATGCAAATGTAATAGTCTAGCCTGTTCAGAGAATCGAACAACTATAGACTTACATACTGATAGATACCGGGAAGGATGGAAAATGTGTAAAGCCCAGAAACCTATCTACCATCTGTTGTGATTGTACCTAAGAGAGTCCAGGTGAGCGAGTGGCTGCAAAATGACCATTTTATGGACATGAACACAGCTTTTCTTTACAGCAATATAACATCCAGAGATTGTAGGTTGGTGCCTTCAGTCATACCTTGCACTGTGAGCTGGGCTTGGGCTTCGATGGAGGTGTTGGCATTGTCCGCTATGCATGTGTAAAGACCAGCATCATCCACTGTTAGACTGGTGATCTGGAGGCTGCTCCCTCCAACCGCCTCTATGCGACCCGCACTGCGAAACACAAAGAGAGGGTGGGTTACAAACACAAGATGATGGTTGTTGTTTTTCCTTAGTACACTGCAAAACCTAGCAAACCCAAAACCTGCACTTAAATTCATCCTTCAGCTGAAATATGTGGGATGTTTTGAACCCATTTTGATAATACAGCATCATGAAATGAATGTAAACATCACCATTTCTCTTTCTAATGCTTCACTGCATGCATGGAGGAACAGTTGATACTTTATTACATAGTCTAGGTTTTGTCTTACAGAATAAAACAAACTAACATTTCATTTAAGTGTCTGTACTGTACATACAGTATGTATCCATCTTCCATGTCATGTACATTTATAATCAACTTAAATATAGTGTTTTAGCACATGATTTTGTAACACATTTTCACCCATGTGATATGGACATGCACAGACTCTCCACCATCCTGGGGACAGCAATGGACTTAAACTCATGCTCAAGTCTGAGTTTTGAGTACACCCTAAACTAATCTTAAGGAGCCTAAGCTGTCAACTTCCCATAAGGCCACCAGGGAGAGCACTGTACTCCTCCAGTGGAGGAGTGGAGTGGAGACAGAATGAATGAATGAAATGAATGAATGAATGCATAAATACATACATTCTGTATGTATGTACATACAAATACATACATACATACAGAGTGAACGACAAAAAAGGGGCAGCAGGTTGGCCCAAGAAAGGTAAATTACAGAGAGAGCTAAGCATGTGAATGATACTGTGCACTGCAGTGACAAGAGGACGGCAAGATTAGCCACTATAATTTGCCACAGGGGTGGAGATACACGCAGAGGCAGTGAAAGGCACTCTGTGGAAAGAAACCCTTCTGCCAGCTATTGAACTGTCTTTAAACAAAGTGCGGACTAGCTGGGACTTCCATTCAAACCCTCCTCTATCCCTCACTGGTTTCTACTCAGACTGCTGGCAGAACTGGCCCCGGGGCCATCTGTCTCCGTCTGTCTGTATCCTAGAGTGGGGCATTCATTGGAGTGGCTCTCTACCTGCTGTCACTGTAGTGACGTCACTGGTGATTGGGGGGAAGCGCAGGGCTCGTAAGAACGCTCCCGAACCCGCCCCAAAAAAGCCCACGCTCTATTGCACGAGCAGGTTTGCACGCGTCTGTTCTCGCCCAAACTCAGCCACAGCGGGGCGGCTGGTCACCCCTATATACAGTGCATTTCAATGAGAATGAGCACGGACAAGGGGGAGGGGGGAAAAAAGAGATGAGAGCGGCTGCATTCATTAACACGGAGTGGAAGAACAGCGTCTGTATGCTTGTGCTTGTGCGCCTGGTTGGTTTCACGCGCAACAAAGCACAAGCATACTGTAGGGAGGGACAGCCACGGCTTACACTTACGGGCTCTTTAAGATTGCACAGAGTTAATTAAAATCTGAGAGTGTAAAAATTGACCCTTAAGTAAATTAGCGCTTGGATGTACTGTGTAACTACAATTATTTGCTCTCCGACTTGCCACACTGCTAAACGGAACAAGACAGAGTAACTACAAATGCCAAGATAAAGGGCACAGGTTCATTGCAAAGCCTCACATGTACAACCCACGTCTACTGAGACACACGTAGTCAGTGAGCTGGCCATCTATTCATAGATTCACGGCCCCTTTGTGTTGCATGTACTGCACCACGGAGGGGGTCAATGGGCTCCATTGTAATGAAATGACACGTTCTCAACAGCTACTGCACCATTTCTGGATACAATTATAATAAGCAGATCTAAGGGCCAATTGCTAAATCGAAAGTGCTTCGCAGAAATGAGAAAAGTGGCCATTACCAAGACAGAGAGGAGGAGCCGAGGTAAACTGGCCTGCGCTGAATGGGTCTCAGGGATGCAGTAGTGCACAGCACCATTGTCAAGGTGTGTTTGCCATTTACCGCTATTCACACTGAAATGAGGCTCCTTGTTGTAGGGAATACGCCACGTCGTCGACTCCTTGGCGAGAGGCGCAGGTAACAGGGTTACTAATTAAAAATACATCATTCAGCGTTCACTTGCAAAGAGCTGTTTAATTATCTCATAATTTTCACTGTCACTTATTATTCACACGAAGACAAGCAGGTGAAAGCGTGTGTGTGCACACTGCACACAGACAACACGATGAGGTGAAGGTTTTCGGCAGACAGAGTGAGATGCTGCTAATTGGCCTCATCCTCTCTTTATTGGGCATGGACTTGAATCTGTCATTTAAATGATATCTATAAAAATATTTATTAAATAAAAAACGTTTATGGCGACTGAAGGTTGCATTTACTATGAAAACCTGCATTTGCCATTAGTCACCCATGCCTCCATATATGGTCACAGCTCAAGACATCATGCCTCCATATATGGGACACGAATAGTATCTCACTTCCCGCGTGCAACTATTGTTATTTAGTTGTATGTTTTTTATGATATCTTCATTGGACATTATACAACTGATATGCCCTGATTCTTTTAGACTATCTATCTATCAAAGTTATTTGTGCTTATTGTTCTTCGTACTTATTGTTCTTTGTTTGCTTATTAAGTAAATATTCTCAAATCGATTTCAAGATGTTGCACTCTCGATCCATCTCCTCCTTTTCTTAAGATGTTGAACTCATTCACATTCTTCATCGGTGGTCTTGGACAGTCGTTCTCAATTCTAGGCTTAAAACAGACCTAATTGATTGAATATTTCTTAAAGTCTCCATGGGAACAATGAATGGCCGATCTTTCATTCGAACCAGACACCACACCCACTGCTCTGCCCCATTGTATGTACTGTAGGGTCAAAATGCCAAACTGATTTTGATCTGTCTAAACTCCTTTAGCTGGGGACCACCCGGGCACCCCCCTCAAGGACCCCTGAACTAATTAGTTTCAAAACGAGTTCTAAACCATGGACGCATTGTACTGTATGGGTTCAATATGAATGCATGTACTGTTACAGCCCTAGTAAAAGGTGCCATTCACTGCCAAAGGGCTGGAGAGGAAATCAATTGCCAGTCACTTTTCATTCAGAACAAGCCACGTCTTCCTGGTGTCCCGCCCGAGTATGCGGCAAAAAGAAATTTGATCAAAATCTCATTCAGAACGGTCCAAAACAAGCCTCTCCTCTCCATTTTTCTACCCTGTAGCCTTGAGCTACCACTTAAGAGACGCACTCATACGATAGAGAGGGACAGGGGAACAGAAACGTTTTAGTGCAACTCGGCCTTCTGTAACAACACATGCTGCTCTGGTCAGTACACCTGGCTAATATACAGCCTGCATAGGCCATTTTAGGCTCTTCCAGCAGGAGGGGGCACCTTTTTTAGGCTACCATTCTTTTTTAGATCTGTAACTCTTGACAGCGTAAAATGAATTAGGTTTCATTTTACTCTCTCAGGAGTTAAATTATATTTAAAGGACCACTTCACCACTTTTCAACGTATATTCATATAATAGGTCCTCACTAATGTACATGATACAATACCACTATTTTTTTCTACTCAGTCTCACAGGAGGGCTGTGGGCAGTTCAGAAACTTCTTACGATGATATCATCAATATACAGTCATCATCAATGACTGTATATATATTTATTTGTTTATTTATTCCTATTTATTACATAAAGGTTGCCCTTTAGCACCTCTTCATACCCACTGAAGCCTAAACAACCAGCCAGGTCATTCTTTTTCACCCTCTCTCAGGATGCTATACCAAGCCGTTTCAGCTGCAGTTCCAAACATGTCCACACCATCGGCTCCATCCTCCTCACCACATCCCCGCCCACCTCAGTTTCGGTGGGAGGGGGGCAAGGAACCACTGTGGTAGGAGGTGGGGACTGATCCATGCATACCAATGGCAAAGTTAAAGGAGAAGGGCTATTCAATTCTCTCCCTGAAATTTGAAGTGGAACCGTTCAGACACAACCATTCAGAAAATCACTGTTGTCACTAAACTTCATTGAGTCTCTCTCGATACCATCTTCCCTGTCCCTCTATCTGCTAGCTTGCCTGCACTGTGTGAATACCAACTATTATGAAGGTCCAGGTGTTGCGGCTGAAAGTGAACTTGAGCTGAACTTCCCCCTTTGGATTGGGCCAAATCGGTGCCATGCATTTTGAAAAGGGAACAAATCTTTTCTGTCTACAAATGGCACAGGGCAAATCGGGATAATTTCCACTTGAACAAATCTTACTCCCTCAATCTACCAACTAGATCACCATGGAATTATCTGTGCATACTGAAGCTCACGAAAGCTCGTATTGATATTGGTGACCCAATGGCTTTCCTGTTTTCTCCAAATACAGTTGGAAGATTGCCTTTAAACTAAGTGAATTATGGTTTTCACCTGTTGCCATCTAATGCACATTAATTATGGTCAAACACAAAGAATAACAATAATAAAAGTCAGGGTAGAAGAACATGAAGAAAAACAAAGAAAGAAACAACAGTGCATTGGCTGCGGCTTCTTGAGTCAATCAGCCATGAAAACGGTTTTGTTTCCCTCTGGCTCATAACAGAAAGCCACAGGGCCCCTGAGATGGGAACAACTCTTGCATACCCTACTTTATTTGGTTGTTTATTTATTTTTTGCCCTGAAAGGACCTACGAGACTAAACCAATCTTTTCTGAGTGCCACGCATTACAATGAAGCTTGCAGCTCCTTAACCTTTTGAATGTATTTTTTGTGGCTTTCGCCTTTTATTCTGTTTTTATAGAGGGACAGACAGTAGTCTGAGAGGAAATGGGGAGAGAGATGTGGGCGGTGAGATGCAGCAAAGGCTGTCGGGAGTCAAACCCACGGACACTGCCATAGCTGGATTGGATTGAGTTTGTGTGTGTGTGTGTGTGTGTGTGTGTGTGTGTGTGTGTGTGTGTGTGTGTGTGTGTGTGTGTGTGTGTGTGTGTGTGTGTGTGTGTGTGTGTGTGTGTGTGAATGCATATTACGTCTCAGTAATCAATTGTGCCCAAAAGCTTCTCTGGAATCCTGCTTCAAAGCAGAACAAAGGAAGAAAACTGTCATTCCCTGATGTCACTGCTACAGTAGGTACCCATACAGTTCTACCTGTATAAGCAGGAACGGAGGATGGCAATGCAACACCAGGTGTGGTGTTGAAGGTCCAAGATCTCGACCGCAGTGGAGAAATGATGCTTAAGATATGGTACAGACTGTTACCACATGGGCCTAATCCATAAGATTTCACCTCTTGGGTTCATTAATTAAAACAGATTATATATCTATTAAACATAGGTGGATGAAGAAGCAAAGTAACCCAGATTAAGAGAACGCTCACTTACACCTATAACATTTACAACTTGTAATGTGTCAATGATCTGAAGGCAAGACAAGGACAGTGGATGCCTTGCGGGGAAACAAGAAGGAGAACTGGTCTGTTTGCATGTGCGTTTTGTGATGTGATGGAGACAGAGAGACAGCCTAAAAAGAGTTCTCATGCTCCACTGGCAGAGAACAGTGTTGCGTGTCTTGTTTTCTCAACTCCAACATGGCAATGAAAGCACTCCATTACCTTAGCTCACTCTACTGCTGCCATCTATCATTCTGCTTGCGGGGAAGACACTTGAGCTCATCCTTACACGTCTAAACCGCACTTCCCCATGCTATCTGAAATATAACAGTATTTTTGCTATTTGACGGCTATTATTTCATAATTGATGCACCGTGTCTCTGCGTGTCCAAGTGTACTGTTGTAATCCACAACAACCATTCGTCCTGCTGAATTTCAACTTTGTCATACGTGTTCCTCCACAACACGGCAGGGAGTGCCGTGCCCGGTGTCAAAATGGTCGGATCCACGGTTGTACAAAAACACCCCAAAAAGGCCTCTGAACAGAGCTCCTAGCCAGGGTCGGTATATGGAGCTGGTCTGTTCTGAAATCACAGCACTCTAAATGGACCCTTGTGGGTCCATTTTGTTTCATGTTTACACTCTCAAGAGTTAACACACTAGAATTTAGGAGATTGATTGAGTGGTCATTTTGATATGATTTGTTTCCCAAATCCAGCCTGGTATTGTGGACAAAAGCAAAAAAAATCTTTAGTTTTGGGGTCTATGGAGCTAAACTGTCATGAAATGGTGGTTTGTGGTTCAAATGCTGAATAGATAGTGGGGCCTTAGTATGAAAAAGTTTGAAAACCACTGCTGTACAGGCACAGTATAAGAAAAAGGGTACATAGAGAGACACATACTGAAAAGTCCATATAAAAGGAACTGGTACTATGCATTTCCAGTTGTTCAGAAACAGTACAAATGCCTCATTTGGCATGCTTGACAAATAAAAGGATCAAAATAACTGGGTGAGACATGCATTTTTTGGTGCTGTTCATAACCAGCACAGAAAGCTTTTGCTTTGGACTTTCATATGAAATAACCACCCATCCTAGACAAGATTCTACAATTTTCCAGAACATGGCTTTCACACTAAACTAGATAAATGCCAACACGTTCTGTGGTCTTCTGGTTACACTTCAACTCCTGCTTGGCAACCAGAGTGGAACATAATGTGCTTCTTGCACTTGGAACACCAATAATAGCAACAATCACTTTCCTGTTGAAAGGGCAGTGGGAGCTAAAAATCGGTTGGAAACGTGCCATCAATCCTACTAACAGTGATGGCGAAGGAGCCAGTGAAAATCATAAGCCATTAACAGTGATGGGTATAGTGTCCCTGATGGGATACACCGTGTCCGCGTCATCGTGGAAAAATGCACTTCTATTGTTCGTATGGCAACAAATCTCAGGTGTCTTTCTTATTTAAGAAAGCAGTTAACCGTAAATTGGTATGAGGATAGAGTGTGGACTAGAAAACAAAAAAAAATCACAGTGATGGTTTCAGGGCGGAGGCTTCATAGCGTTGTTGTTACTGTGCTACTGTGCTGCGCAAAGAGCGAGACAGGCTCAAGTTTTTGAGTATCTCTATGGCAGAAAGTAACCTCAGGCAACAGTGTAATCACAGTTGATTACTTCCATAGGATGCCAAGCTTAGCTGAAAAGTCTGTGGCATTTGCTCAATTGAAGTGTCTCTTAAAAGGGCGATAAAACCTCTGACTCAAAGTCTGTGCTGTGCTGAAGGAGCTGTCACTATGCTGCGGATCACACAACTTTACTGAGCACTGGGCGATTAAAATCCCATTTGAAACATTTCCCCAGGACCTTTTCCATAGCATCATCTCGGTAAGGAGCGATTGGTTAATCCTCCCCAAACACACTCAACTAAAAATGCAAGTATTGCTGCTAATAAACACGCATTGCAAATTGGGTGTGAGCAAATCACGCAAAAGCAAAGAAAGACCATGCTGTACTGTAAGTTAAAACAAGGTGTTGATATACGTAATAGGCGAGGCTAAGTGGAAAATCACTACAGCTGAAACATCCACCGCCCAGTTCTGTTGTTCACTCACTACAAGGACTTCCCAAGGCCAGTGAAAGTGAATCTGTGTGTGTGCGTGTGCGTGTGTGTGGAGCGTAGACCATAGTCCAATTACCATCGCAGTACAAACACCTCCAAAACCACACACACACACAAACACGCACACACTTTATACATAAGTAAATATAATTAACACAATCATATTTAAATGAGGGAATGGAGACAGGGAGCAGAAGAGACAGATGGCTTGGAGGTTTTTCGGAGGCGGGTGATTTACATGCTCTGTCAATTCCCTGTCACTCGGCACCATACATAATTCATCCATTTTATTGACTGCTTGGGAATTCTATTAGGTGATAGAGAGATGCCCCCCCCCCCCCCCCCCCCAGAACAAAAGCTGACTGTCGTTTTCATGCATGTATGTGTAAGGATCAGCAGGTAGAGGAAGGAACAAGCTCTAGTCCTACTACTAGTACTGTGCAGGACTAGAGCAGGATCGCACCAAGAAGCAGAGTCGCAGCGGATTCTGATTCAACATGTTAACTGTGAACAGCCTGCAAGGTTATGTTCTGTCATGATACTGCTGAAATAAGAATGCCATTATGTTGGGCAATCTGGTAATAGGTTTCCAAATCCTGAGTGACAGTGATGGATAGGTCACAGTCACAGCATCAACGTGCAAAATCTCTGTATGCGTGTATGAGCGAATCTGTCCTTGGCGGGCACGCCTTTGCGATTTTTAACCCCTGGTCGCCAAAGGCGCCTACTAGTTATGTGTATACGTAAACGAGCGGTCGCTCATTGGAATCGTTCGTCTCGTATCCCATAATGTCCTCCTCCACTCCATAGGGATGCATTCGAAACAAAAACTTATGAGATGTTTTCTAGAAATAATCTATTCTTTTGTGATAAGCACCCTCCATTTAGATCCTTATAGCAATAGAGCACTCACATCAGCGCTGCTGCTGGAGCAGATTTGTTTACTTCCTCCCTTCCTTTCTGTGGAAAATCCCTGGATGGGTCCAACATGGAGTTCCTATCGTGGCGCTGCATTACCATGACATGACCAACAGGGCGAGTCTAAAAGTGTTAACACTTTTAGAGCCGCGCTGTTGGTCATGGGGTGAGCAACATTTTTCTATTAGGAACTGAAGGACCACATGGAGGCATCGGCTACTTTATTAGTTACCTAATCAGCCCCATCAAGGAGTCATTTTTCTCAACCGATTCTTGTCTAAAGGGTCATGTGATGAAGTATGCCATATGGCAGGGTTGAAGTGCAGTGCCTTCAAAACCTCATCTCTTCTTAAGTCTGAAGCTTTGACACTGCTTTAAATAGACATGCATCCTGTGCTCTCAATCCAGAAGACTAGAAAACTAGAACTGCACAATTAGGCCAAGGCCTACTGACTTGTGCACGAGCGGAGTGAGCGACCAGAGAGCAAGTGTCAGGACCAAGTACCCTGACACCTCCAGAAGGAAATACTCATGACACTACTTCTAAAGATCTCTCAATTACGTCAACATTACGTCATCACCTAAACCAGCCAATCAGAGTGCACAGAGGGACGGTCCCCAACCATGAACCGATTCATTTACTTGCACAAGTAATTAGAAACTCCTTGTCTTCTTTCTTTCCTCCATTCTGCCCCTGCACACAACGCTATTGCTAATCGACAGCAGTTTCATCTTGCCGAGACTAGACAGTTATCTCTCCAAAGTAAAATGAAAAGCGCTCCACTTGGCGCTGTTATTAATAGTCAGTGTTCACATTTCAGTCCAACGAACCGCCGGTGTAATGAATTCACCTTTTCATGTCTGAGGTGGAGTGTCGGTGGGGGGGCAGGTCACTGCAAAAACGAGGAGGGCCTCGCCCATTTGTTAAATGCACATCTTGCTAATTACACGTGGAGGCACCCACGGGGGAAGATCCAGACTCTGGGCAGTGTTTTCATAATTAATAATTTAATAACTCCCCGATTAGCCAGCTCCCGCTGACAGCCAGACATAGTCGCTGACAATTCCATATGGTGTTAAACACACTTACATTTTGAGCTATGTTCCTCTGCTGGGGATTACAGTAGCTTTAAACTCAGGCACTAATGGTATTCAGGCTGACACTACAGTGGAGCCTTGTGGGTGCCAGGTGACGGCCTCAAATTGAATTCCACTGATGGTGAAAGATTCCAGCCTAGGCCTGTAAATTGAGATGAATGGGCTGGATCTAAGCTGTTTGGTGTTGACCCTACAAGTCCCTGAGTTAGTTACTCGAGTGGAATATGCTTGGGTTAGGTAAACAAAGTAAATTTCTAATTGGTCGAGAATGAAAAGTCTCCAATGTCCAGTACAGTCGTCTCCCAGGGATTCGGACCGCTAGGCCTGAGCTAATGAGAGCCAGAGGACTGGGGGCACACAGGCGGCTGTGGCACCCTCTCTGCGCACTTCATTTCTCAACTTTCCCTGAGCTGGCAACCCTGGAGCCCTTGTTTCCGAGCTGAAGTGGTGGTGGCGTTGGCACGTCTAGGGCCTGCCCCCTTGGGCTCTTTGGGCAGAAGTGGCAGAATGGCATTAACACCTCGGGGAGCAAGGCGCCAGCACTTTAAATGTGTTTGCTCTGGAAGGCCAGTGGCACTGGTGTACAAAGGAGCAGCACATAACTGTCTCTGCTGCTTCTCCGGGGCTGGGAATGTGGGACAGCCAGAAAGGGGAAAAAAATGGTATTCACACAGTACACAATAAAATCATCCGTTTTAATTTTACTCTAACAGTGTGCAAATGAAACCAAATGGATTTTATAGTGTACCAGATAGCTTTGGAATAACAGTTGAACAAATTATTCCTATTCAGGCAATCAGGCATTTGCATCTGTCAGCATTAGCACACCAGATGCTTTAACACCATTTGTGCGCGTGTGTGTGCGTGCGCAAATGTTGAACATTTCTTTTTTGCTATTTTTTTTATAGGATCTGCATATAACAGTGTCACTAGTGTCCATCGCCGTACCTCTCTTCCAGGACCTTGTCTCCAACCATCCAGCGGACACTGGGGGCAGGATGGCCACTGATCACACATGGGAGCAGTGCGCTCGCCCCCACCACCTTGGTCACAGATACAGGCGTCACCAGGAATTCCAGCTTCCTCTCATCTCCCGTTTCTGCAAGAGAGAAGAAAACAGGCTCAGGGTTGGTACTGGGGTATATGTGTCATGCAGGGCTGGTGTCATCCGTCTTAAAAAGAAAACAAACTCAAAGGAAACTCAGGTCTCAAGTGCCTTTCCTGACAACGCAGCTGATATGGTCCGATGACTGATGTCCACTGTGACATCTGGAGTTATCTCTTTGGGGGTCACTCCACAGTGGTTCAGTACATGGGTAGTGTCTATACTGTAGACAACCATGAGGTCAGCCAGCTTAGTTTCTTTTGACTCTACACGAATGCAGCACTTTAGTGAAAAGTATCATTCCCCTGTGGCGTCTACTGGAACACAGCTCATTAAAATACACAATCCCGAGTCTCTATTCAAAACTGGAGTTAGGATGTGAATAAAAAATAGCTCAGCAGAGTTAAATGATGTTCGATGACTGCATACAGTCACAATCTGCCATCATGTATTATATCTGACATGTATAATCTCCCGAACATCGCTGTATACAAGCAAGCCTTTCTGCCACAACGGCACATATCTTAGGGACGTAAAGAAAAATAAGAGGGTGGAGGCCCTCGGTGGGGTCTTGTTGTGCTCTGATTTATGGCCTGTAATATCTTCTCTCTGCTGGCAGGGTCCCGATGCTTAACAATTCAGTAAATAAAATGTCTGAAGGGGGAGATGAGACATGCTGCCACAGAGGAATTCAGCTCCCCTTTGAGTTACTGCAGCCTCACTGATAACCTCAACGGGAGTTCCATCTTTCCTTTAGACGTTCAACCTCAGTGTTTCTATTGGGTCAGGTCAGATGTGTGCATGTGTTCCTGTTAGAGGTAATGAGCTGGTCAGCTGGGCAGATGGGAACACCATGTACTTCTATAATGAAATCGCGCAATTACCTGATTTGCTATGGATCCACAATTATATAGTATTGGGCAACAGACCATCTATTGCGCAGTAATTATGGATATGACCAAGAGACGATATATACACCGGTGGTGGAAAATACAGCACATTTTTGTTGAAAATGATTTCTGTACATCACAAACTGAAACTCAAATTGTGATGTCTATAAATACAATCACATTCATTACTGCTGAAGAACCAGCCAGTACTGAATGAACAGGAAGGCATTTCACATGAAATAAAGGACGACAAAAAGTTGTAACAAGATCATTACCTGGCACAGTTTGAAGCTGAGCCTCCTCACTGGACTTGGTCGGCCCGACGTTCTCCACAAGGCAGCGGTAGAGACCTGCGTCCGCCTCCGAGGCGTTGCTGACCACCAGCGCTCCGCTGGGCAGCTGAAATATCCTAGTGTCCATCTCCAGAGGCTGACGTTCTTTCTCCCAATGGGTGAAGGGCACGAGGTCGGGGTTGACATCACACGTCAGCACTTGACTATCGCCCAGATGCACAGTTGCTGCTGCTGGTGGGTTGCTAAACCTGGGCATACCTGAGGGGTAAGAGGAAAACGGTGTGAGATCCAATGCCCTGCTGGTAAGTTAAGCCAATGTCTTTGCTTTGGCAGAAAGTGTGTGGTGGTGAGGGGCGAGCGGATGGACGGACGGACACATAAACAATAAAATAAGTTAGTTAAACATTTTGTGTGGGAGAGGCAATGGCAACTGCTTTCACCTCCGGATGCTGTATGCAAGCACCACTGTGCGCACGCACACGCACACACACACACACATGCGCACGCACACACACACACATCCACCTTCACACAAATACACAGTGGTGGAGCGCAAACACTTATGCCCAATGGAGGATGCTAATTTGCTTTGTGGCCCAGAGAGACACCACACTAATTATAAGAAGGCTGGATTCATAGGCTGCTTGTGTTGTTCTACCCCAAACTTTCATCTCGGTGCAAATAATTATTTCCTGCATTTGAAAAAACTATTGATCTGGAATCAACACCAACACCCTCCCAACAATCACAAGCAGCACTGCATCAATTAACAGGAACTCATGCTTAAACTGCAAATAGGACACTCTGGTTTGTTAATAAGAAAGCAGCCCTCTTACTAAAGGAGGCCACTTCATCATCTACCAGTGAGAAAAGAAAACCTCCATGCTGTGTTATTGCCATCAACCATGGAGGGCCTCCTGAATGTTTGGCTCGGCTGTGGTTGTCTCCATGGTAATGGGAGTTTTATTTTGTGAGAAAGAAAGAGGATGAGAAAAAAAAAGAACAAACAAGAAATTATGACAGTCATACTTGTCAGGTGAAACAAGCGCTGTCTCCGCTCTTCTGTCTTTATTTGTGTGTGTGTGTGTGTGTGTGTGTGTGTGTGTGTGTGTGTGTGTGTGTGTGTGTGTGTGTGTGTGTGTGTGTGTGTGTGTGTGTGTGTGTGTGTGGTAATGTGTGTTGCCAGCCTTCCGCAGTGCAGGGCAGGACTTGGTCGCTGCTATGTGATTGGCCGCCACAGACTCCCATTGGCTTAGGAGGTATTTCAGACTATTGGGGTGTATTCGATTAGGGGGCAGTCAATCATGATAGATCGCTAATAAAAATGGGACTGTTGGAGAGTTGGCGAGAGAGAGAGAGCTTATGCACGACATACTCAGGAAGTGGAGTTTAAGGCTTGTTGAGTGCCCTGCCCCCCCTGCCAGACCACGCACACACACACACACATGCACGCACAAACGCACACACGCACACAGACAGACACACACACACACACACACCTTCAAATCAGCTCCCAAGAGCTCTGGGGTAAATCACACTTATAGATAAGAGCTTCCAGCCGTTGGCCAGAGACACCTCTTCCTGTCCTGAGCTGAGACACAGTCCAAACTCAGCACCCTGTCAGCAGCGCTGGGAGAGCAAACACACACAACCAGTGTTGGGCAGTAACTAATTTTAGATTACATATTACTGTAATATTATTACTTTTGCTCCAAAAAGTAAAGTAACGAGATTACTCTGCAAAAATGGGTAATAAGTAACGCATTACTTTGCAAGTAACGCCAAGTTACTTTTTTAAAATGAGCTTCTTGTTGCATGCAAAAATAGAACAGATTTACAAGCTAACGACAGGTACTGTAACAACAGAGATGTGCAGTAGATTGTAAGCAAATCGCTTGCTGCTTTATTTTGTTTATTTTATTTTTAAATACAAGACCTCAACTGCCTTTGACTTTTTAAACTTTCACAATTGTTTTCAAAGAGACAGATTTTGTTGGCTTTGTTTTCAGGTGCAGTTTGTGGGATTGGAGACTATTATTATTCCAATAAATTGGATTCAGTTATAAAAAGAGCTCGCTAAACAGATTATCTTGTACATCTCTATTTTTTCAAAGGTGGTGTTGAGAACTTGGGAAAGTAATAACGTAATATGTAATATATTACTCTTCGATTCCAGTAATAAGTAAAGTAATGATATTACTTTGTCTAAGGGGTAACGAGTAAAGTAAAGAAGTTACTTCCCTAAGTAATATTGACCAACACTGCACACAACTACACTGCACCCCTGGCATTAAAAAAGAGACAGAAAGCAACATACATACATCGCAACTGTTATAAATTTGAAAATTTTCAGCCAGTGAACCATTGCGGCCAGTTTAGAAAACGGTTGCGACCGTTGGCCAAACTTTTGCGACCATTCCCGACAAAACCTAAACATAACATCAGTAAAACCTACTGTCACAACGTAAGTCACGGTCAAAGTTCCAGAGAATGTGAATTCTATTGGCTTTTGGCCAGCTGCACCACATTTACAATTAAAAACTTGTTTATCTGGGAATAAACTGGTAAGTGAGAGTGTGCGTACATAGCATGGCATGGCATGGCATGGGATGGCATGAATGGATGTCATGCATGCATGCACTGTTAGATGTGCACTATGTGTGATCATGGTACACTGACTGACTCGCAAAGCACTTGCGAATGGATAAATTATCAGATGAATTTACCGCGTGGGGCATAAAAGACAGTATAAGTGCTGATCGAGGCTAACGCTATCGACTCCAATTAATTACAATCCTCCTTTTAATCTGTGAAATCTGGCAGTGGGTGCTTCATTTTCCACACCTCTCTCCCCGGCGCTATCTATCGAACGGAGGTGCTGCGATGCCAGTCTCAACACTTATTACGAGCGTGTGATGAAGCTCTGTGATTGCAGTGCAAAAACCAATGATGTCGGATGTGAAGGCCCATCACTCTCTCTGGGTGTTCTGCTTTGTCTTTACAGGTGACTGGAGGGCTGAACTGACTGGGTCATAAGAGCAAGCTGATTGCAACATTTAGCCTCGCTCAGAGCCTCAGACCAGAATTTACCAGCTTGCTGTGGAACAAAATGGGCAGGACGGGTACTTTGCTTTCCAGTGAAGATCATTTTCAATTTGGTCAATCCTAGGATATAGTTATCGCACTGGAAATGGCCTCTCTACAAACTCACAACACGCCACACTGTGACACAGTTATGAGCTTGTACATTACATGTGCGACAGGGCTTGTGTGGGGTCCAGAGCTTATGTATAATGTCGTGGGGCAATATGTGTGGGGCCAATAAGCGCTTTTGTGGCAGCCAATAAGGGCTTGTGTGGAGGGCAATAAGAACTTAAGTGAGGGGCCAATAGGTGCCATTGGGATCAATGATAATTCCACAATCGTAAAGAATTATAGTTTTAATGTGTTGGCTGCCATCAGTTTTCGTTTCAGACTAATGAGAAGGTATTGCTTATTTTACTGCCCAATGACATGAAATGGCACAAGGGACGGACTCAACAAAAAGACCTACTGTAGACATGTGCCCTTTTCAGGGGTGTGAACCCCTGCCCCCTAGGCGCTCTCTGCACGGCCCTAATGGCATTTAATTTTTGTGCTAAGACAAAGTTTGTGTTCATGCACACATTGACATCTGGACATAGCAGGGAGTGGCGCCCCTCAAAAATATAACCTGGTTTGCAACAGAACACAAAGTGTGCAGCTAACAGGGAATGATCAGTGGTACAGCTTACCCTCCTGTGACAGTGAGCCTGCTGCACGCAGCATTAGATTCATTGAACACTACATCAACTGAACAGCCTTGCCAGCAAAATATCTAATGACATGAATGACAATGTAAGAACGTGTCCGTCATTTGAGAGATGGAGATAGAGATTAGAAGAGCAGAAAGAAAGCCGCTGAGCTATGAACAAAGAGACCGACTGTCCACCATGCCTACAAGCAAACTGTGTGCATGCACATGCCTGCGCACACACACACACACGCACGCACGCACGCACGCACGCACACACGCACACACACATATTATTCTTAATTAAAAGCAGGTACTGTATCGAATGACAATGAGCAGCTCAAGGGAACATGCTCTGCAGTAGGTTCCAGGGATTTCCCTCTGGATTCGACATAATGCTAAAGCTGAACGGATGCATTTCTCATCGGATAGACAAAATATATGACAATTTCGCTTAATCGTTACCATTTAAAGAACCAGTGAAATAATAGTATATATTTTGTAGTATTTTAGCAGTAAAGTAATATATGAGTAGTTTTAGAATAGAGGCCAGAGGAACAACGTTTTGTTCAATTATTCATTTCATGTATTATTGAATAACAATAACGCTATTAATCTATTATAGAGACCTCTCCTAGCTTCTGCAGTACAATAACAATATTTGACCAACGAGGGCATATGATTACCCATAGCAGAATTACCATGAATATTCAATTCCATTCATTGAATTGAATAGATGAATTAATCGCCGTTTTCACCAGATATTCAAATAGCATGTTGCGTGACACAAAATATGATGCAGAGAGCAAGAGATAAACTGAGATAGGGAAAGAATGTGAGAGATCAAGAGAAAGAGAGAGGGCAGCAAATGTAAGGATGGGAAAAAAAGAGCATGATAGTCATATTTGATGAGACTACCATCCAGATGGCGATGACCATAACCTAGATATTACATGGAGGGCAAGTTATTTCATAAACAAGAGATGGCTTTAGAAGGAGCTTGCTGATCAGATCCTCTGAGTTTTACACCGGTGCCCATCTGGTCCAGGCCTTTTATTACCGGGTGTGGATGCGAGTAGTTTTAACACCTCGCGGTCTCTCCCGGCGAGAGTGAGGATGTTGACGTGATACATCCCTGCAGCACCCCGTCAATGCCTCTCAACGTGAGTGTAAAACCCATTTTGTTGTTCGTCTGGCAGATAGAGATGACCCACAGTCTCGCCCCACATGGTTGACTGAAGCATCCTTAAAGTCTTAACAAGCAGCTATATAGTTGCCCAGCTGAAAACATTCCCGACCTCCATATTGGACATATTTTTGCTCCCTATAGTGCTGGTGAAAAATATCACCAATATATAATTTATCATGCAGGAAATTGTCTCTAGACTATAACCATTTAGAAAACTGTGTCTAAATCATTGTTTTTCATCAATGAGTAGTCCAATCAATCTGAAATTCCACATGCGCATTGAGCATTGGGCAGGGACAGATTTTTCAATTTTCATAAATGTAAGCTGCATATTAGCATGCACAGTTGTGGTGCATGAACCCACAAAATCTGAGCGTTGTTCCTGCGTATGAGTATGGTTTGTGAATCATTTATAAACCCCCAATGACACATTAGGGCTGGAGGTAAATTCCAGGCGCAGTACACATTGCTGTGCAGCAAAACCAGACAATTACAGTATTGTGTCATCTCCTTTTCTTGTTGCTTCACCTGTGGGATATATAGGCTTTGTTAATATCAAATAATCAAAGAGGAAGCATAAAGAGAGGGCACCGGTATTTGACCAACAGATAATAAGATACATTTACCATGTTATGGTTGTGTCTGTCTACTTCCTAATTTTACTTTTCAAATCAATTAGTCAGTGATTAGTTTAGAACATAATGTGATGGCAATGACTTAAAAAATGTGGGAAATGCTCATCACACGTTAACCGTTAAGTAGATTGAAATAAATTAATTCATATATTTGCCAGTAGCTGTGTCACAATACACTAATTTCACACTACACAATACTATGCTCACGATAATATGAATATATGGTACACTATTATGGCAATACCAACCAGTCCATACCCGAGGATGCACACAACCCACACTGCCATTTTATGTTATGAAAATTATTCCAATTATCATCAATTATCAACACTGTGTTCGACTGCCAAGCATCTTCAGCTTGGCTTAGGTGGAATATGAGTTGTTCATATTCAAATAAAATAAAGCAATACAGCTTTTGGTCACTGTTCTTAAAAGTGCTCAATAAATGAAGGGGATCAGATTGGAACCATGGTTAATATAATATAGACAGTAGATGCATGCAGTACATAATCATATGTACTGTATGTTACATACTGTATAAACGATACTTCTGAGTTTGAGGTGTCATGATGTTGTCATCTGAACTGTATCCATAAAAAGTGTACATAACACAATAGCTTGTAAAGAGGGCTACTTATAATTCCTTGATGATGCATTCTCAGATAAGACCATATGGTTATTATATGGTTATTATTACCTCTTGTCTGCTGAAACGGGTCAACTTTGCTTGTTGAACAAGCTTCAGCAGTGACTAGGCAATTTATTTTCTCCCCAAAAGCCCTTGAAAGACAGCCAGCAATGATAATTAAAATGCTTAAAAGATGTTCAACATGTTATTGAATCCGTGAGCATCTGAAAGTTTTATGTATAGAAAAGTGTTTTATTTTTGTACAAGTACCCCGCCTGGGGCCTTTTATATGCAAATTATATTGCCATCAACTCAAATAAATGTATAATATAGATAAAATCCTCACTACCATTTGTCTCTAAGTATTTTCCAACCTCATCATATTTTGTTAGGCCCGGTTGCCCGTTTCACCGACCACACACACATCGACAGTACAAATGGATTCTTATCGCCTGGATGCTTGATCAATTCTGCACCGTCAGACAGAGCCAACCCCGAGCTCACAGTGTGTCAATAGGACCAATTTGAGTCACCGAGGCAATAGCCCCATCCCAATACGTAGAGTTAGTTAGTGAAAGTGTGAAGACATTCAATCGATAGCAGTGCTGCTCAAGAGATCTTACTGTGGGCAGAGAGGGAATAATGACCAAAAGAAGACAATAATAGCTAGATGTGTGGGCTTTGAGCTGTGTATTCTTAGTCAAAGTTCGAAATGCATTTTCTTATTATTAAATCCTCCTATTCAATAATTGCTTTGCTTTATTCAATGGCTACTAGCACTTAATTTGGCTCCAGTTGGCTCACTTGCATGTGTCCACTGCAAGAGGTAATTAATTCTCTAATTGAACACTTCAATGCTTCAGGGAGAGCATGATCTTTTTGCATGCTTTTCATATTTCTGCTCTGTTGTGCTGAATAATGTTCTGGATACGTTTTCAATGTTGGCCTTCAACATTGACATGTTGTTAAATCCTGTACTGGAAAGGCATTTTAAATAGAAAAAGTGACAAAGAACTTTACAAAGAGTATTGAAAAAGAGAGAGAGAGAGAAATGATTGTGTTCAACAGAAAGATTAAAGCTTTCATCACCTTAATCTTAGCCTGATGGGAGTTAACCTGGCTGAACATTTCACATTATAATGTGACTTTATGCCTCAGTTAGGCTGAAGGGATTTCTGTGTTTGGAACTGCTGTTGAAAAGTGAATATGTTTACATAGACTATTGCATTATTTATTTGTATTGTACCAATTTTCATGGCATTTTCAAACATAAATTGCATTTTTGTGTGTCCAAGTGTATGGGGGGGGGGGGGGGGGGGGGGGGGGGGGGAGAGAGCATCTCCATAATACGCTGAGGGCCAGTAAACACAACAGGCTCTGTGGGCGGCTCGCATAAACAGAGAAGCAAGCCAAATCTGCTTCCTAGGCTACATAAATATCCACCGTCCATTCTGGGAGACAAATGCTTACACTTCCGCTCCACGCTGCCTTGCCATCAAACATTCATTGCATGTTACGGAACCCCCAAACACTACTTCCCTTACGACAATCAAAGACGGCAGCTCTGCTCCTACCCAGCGTTGAGCAGGAGAAAAGGATGGACTGTACGGCAGCATCCAAAAAGGATCCCTTCTGACCAGTCGTGACCCACTTCACAGTGAATTTCAGTTTAATGGCGAGGAGAGGTGGTGACGTTTTTTAAGTGGCTGTGCATATTGCATGACAACCACAGGACAATGAATTCTTTATGGCCTACAGTCCATGAGTGAGCCTTTACGCAGTTCACTATGAATGAGAGATGCTGCCCAGAAAAATAGTGGTGACAGATGAGATTTAAGGCACAAACAAACCCTTTATTTCCATATTTGATTAGCGGTAAGCACAGATTTAGTACGGCCCGATTGATTCCATAAATCACAGTGTTGGATTGCTTAATAACGATATTCAATCGAGTAGACACATCAGCCATGAGAACAGGCCTTCCCTTTCAAATTGAACAGGGCTTACCAAGAGGAAACACAGCTTGTTTTCCCATTGGAGTGTTGGAACAGGTGTTCACTATGCATTGTCCTGGTCCTCTGCTACAGAGGGAAAAGATAAGGCTCCGTCTCGTCTTTCGCTTTTTGACATAAAGCGAAAGATGTATGATCAGTTGGTGACTTTGGATTGGAGTCAGATAAAAACTGTCACCGAGGCACTTTGTCATCATGTACAAAAGGCTCAAACAACTGACAGACTGATGAAATTATGAAACACACACACTGTGTTTGTGTCATCACGACACATTTTTCTTGTTCAGCAGTGTGGAGTGCAGGGAAAATAACATTTAATCTAAATTCTCTGTGTAGGTATATTACTCTGTTATAAACTGAATTGTCTCTTGAAGAGTCATCCAATTTAATGGACCACTTCGCCACTTTTCAATGCATCTTTATATCATGTTTTTACAAGATAAGAAAAACTATACATAGAAGTTCACTTTTAACTGTGCAGACTTTTTAACTCTTTTTCTATGAGGTATGTGAAATTGTCCTCCAGGTATGATTCGCAGCAATAGTTATGTTGACATTTGGTCTATACTATCTAGAGCAAAGAAAAGGTCATCTTGACATCGAGTACAAATTAAAGAATCTCTGGTAGAGCGCATGACATGGAAGAGCTTCTCATAAACAAAGAAAATTAATCATGGATTCACACTGCATAATCCAGAAGAGGAAAAGAACTGATTCATCCAACAGCACTTTAGCAGATGTAAGAAAGGAACAAAGTGTACCCAATGGAGCAGCAAAAAAATACCCTGTATTTGTTCTGACAGCCAGCCAATATCTTTTGTACCGTACACACATGACATGTCTAATGTCTGCACACGTGCATGTGTGCAGACATTAGACATCAAGTAGACGGATGACGAATGGATGGTGTTCAAGAGAACTAAGCTACCAGACAGACCTAGTTGTTTTATCCGGCTGAAGTATTTTGGGGTGCTGTAGATGACAGAAGCATATTATTCTGATTCATGAAACTAGTTACCAGCTGTCACCTTGGACTCAAGAGGACACGATTAATTACTTAAAATCGGTAACCAATTGACACATAAACCCACTGATAATTGATGAATTCTAGTAAATTCTAGAGTGGCAACTCAACCTGATCCCAGATTTATTATCAATATCCTTTATCGGCCACATACCGATTTGGCCGATATTTGCTGTTTTCGGTCAATATCGGTAGCAGCACATAAAACTGACATT
Organism: Benthosema pterotum; assembly: GCA_039105355.1. Classification (NCBI taxonomy): domain Eukaryota; kingdom Metazoa; phylum Chordata; class Actinopteri; order Myctophiformes; family Myctophidae; genus Benthosema; species Benthosema pterotum. Next base: position 16,247,550 of record CM076966.1, read on the forward strand.
AACCAAAGGCAGTGGCAAATGTTTATCTGTTATTGATAGGCATGTTTTTGCATTGACTATGTTGGTTATGTGTTGTATGAAGATGTATATTTTCCCTGTCACAAAATGAGGAAATAAAACCAACTTGTTGGTTTTATTTCCAACTTGTTGGTTAACTTGTTTGTTAACTTTGCCTTCACCCTTTAAATAACTAGTAATAAAGGCAATGGATCATCCCGGTCCCCACCGTGGTGCAGACCCCCCCTCTCCCACCGAGACCCTGAGGGGTGGACACGTTTGCTATTGCAGGGCAACATTTATGTAATAAATTCGATTTTAAATTCATGATGGTGACCATTTAAGGTCAAGATGTTACATTGTAAGTCCAGTTACACAAGCTTAATTCATCCTTGGCCCTACAACCCCTTTGAAGCTGTGTCAAAAGAAAGGGAAAAAGGCATTTTCAACTCTTTCGACCCTGAATCATCTTCCAAGCCCTGTTCATTTTTTAACTGCTCGAGTAGAGAAGCCACACAGTTATACAGTGTATGTGCATTTGGTTGTGTATTCAAGCTTTTCAATTTTCAATTCAAAGCACCAGTGCATCGAGTTTGGTCACATCTACGTGGCCCGTAAGTCACCCGCTGTCCATAAATTAAGCTCCAATTCCTTTATTGTTATTTTTGTCAAAATCCTTCTTGCCTCACACGCCATCTATTACGCCAACAGTTATTTGCGGCTGGAGGTGTGGTCACGCAGTCCCCTGAGTTGTTAATATTGTCAAATAGATTGGGGAAATAGATAGGATTTAAAAGCACCCGCTAACTTAAATCATGAATTCACTGCGTGCATGTACCTTGGAGGTGTCCAAATGGAATAGCTGTTGCATCACTTGGGCTAAAGGCACGCCCCACACAGCAAACAAAACAACAATATTTGGTGGTCATATAGCACTTTGAAATGTAAGAAATGGACCAGAATTGACCAAGCTACGTTTTGGGCACTGGGAGACCAAAAAAAAGAAAACAACAAGGCTGCAGGGAGAGGGAGAGGGAACGAGGCAACCCCGCATCACAAGACGTTAAGTGAGGTTATGAACCAATATAGGACTGGGCATAACAGGAAACGATAAGGGATGTTTTAATGGCAAGACCACCACAGAATGGCTGAAAGCTAAAAACACCCGTTACATTATGCATAGGTGTGGACCTATGCATAATGTAACGGGTCGCGGAGGTGTTTCAGTGAAACAGAATGGCAACGGGTCGTGAGACTAAAATCGGGCCCTAGCTGCTACTGTGGTCGGGTCCGTGTCGATGTCAAATATCCTTTGCACTTTGCACATGGAGGTGAGCAAAGAAAAAACAAATCACGCTGAAATAAAATTGTATCCGAATTCAATCAATGCCGTCTAGACGGGGATAAACACATGAGGATTATTTCCCTGGCACAGTGGGCACAGCTCAGGAGAGCCATGGATAGTACATGACATAGCAGTACTGTATATAAGTACAATTTTGAGGCATTTTGACTTTACTGAGTATTTAAAGTTTTCAGTATTTTTACTTTACACTACTCCACTACATGTCAGAAGCAAATATTATTCAGGAGCAAATATTGTATAGGCCTTGTCGATGCCATATTTCTGTGGCGTGAGGCAGCTTTATTTAAGAGTACACCTACTCTATATGATGTACAGTACATGTACACCCCAGAGACATGACACTAGTATATCGCAGGGACCCCAAAGTCCACCCCTGACGCTGAGTGCCAAGCAAAGAGTCTTTGGTGATTGAAGCCGCAGTCTCCCAGTCTCAGGCTAGATATTGTACTTTTAGTCCAGGCAAAATAGATTTTCAAGTGGAATAAATTGTAACATGGGATTTTTCTTCACAGATCATTTCTTTGAGGTCTCCAGAACAACATATTAAAAGTCCCGAAAAATCCCAGTTGCGCAAATATGTTTAATTTCATAAAGTAATAGAATACATAGGCTCCAATGGAGCCCCCTTCCTATACAAACCCATTATAACTTAAAACTCCATTTTAACCATGATGGATTATTCAAAAACAACCCATCTTTTTTCTGGTGACTGATATTGTCCTCCTAATACGTGAGAGGACCATGGAATTTCATTCACAAGTTTCAGTTATTTTTAAAAAATTGTTTTGGAAAATGTAGCTGCCTCCATATCTGGCTATGCCCATCCAAATGAATATTAAAATAAATAAATAAATGAAACCTGTAAATGAAATTCCACTGCCCTCACCTTTTTCTGGTGACTGATATAGTCCTCCTAATATGTGAGAGGGCAGTGGAATTTCATTTACAGGTTTCATTTATTTATTTTTTTAATATTCATTTGGGTGGGCATAGCCAGATATGGAGGCAGCTACATTTTCCAAAACAATATTTTAAAAATAACTGAAACCTGTGAATGGAATTCCACTGTCCTCTCACGTATTAGGAGGACAATATCAGTCACCAGAAAAAAGATGGGTTGTTTTTGAATAATCCATCATGGTTAAAATGGAGTTTTAAGTTATAATGGGTTTGTATAGGAGGGGGCGGGGCTATCACTCCATTGGAGCCTATGTATTCTATTACTTTATGAAATAAATAAATATTTGCGCAACTGGGATTTTTCGGGACTTTTAATATGTTGTTCTGGAGACCTCAAAGAAATGATCTGTGAAGAAAAATCCCATGTTACAATTTATTCCAATTTTAGGTAAAACATGAGCTAAAATTACTGGCCTATTTTATTTCACTACAATTATTTGAAACATACTCATGTGATGCATTTCTGTCAAAATCCATAACAGAGTACTAACAGTGTTTGTACTCTTACTTAATGAGGCACATGGATAGGGGGGAGAGAGAGAGAGGGAGAGAACAGAGAGAGAGATGCATGACAGGGACAGTCCAGTTGCCATGGGAACATCTCTAGTTGACAGTCATGGGAAGAAAATTAAAACATCTTATGCAGTTTTTTTCTCCACGCGCCTGTACCTTTATCGACACATCTTAATAACGCTGCTTGTGATGCAATATGGATGTGTTTTTCAAGGCCATAAAAAGTCACTCTCCTCTGATTGTAGTACAGTGATAGCCCAAGTCTTCACAGTCGCACGCACATGGGCATTTCCCACCACAAGTATAACCTTGATGCGTTGAAGCAACAATAATCCCTTCAAGAGCTGGGTGTGTCCAAGCAGCTACGGAGGCAGCGTAAGGCAAAATGGCTGCTAAAGACAATCTAGGCTGAGACAGATGGGTTTCGTTGGGTGACTGATGACGCAAGCACAGTGGGGTGCCTTCAGCTATTTTAGATGAGACTTTGTCATAAAAGGTGTACACAGACACAAAATAATTGCTTGTGGAGAAGTGGATTAATGACTAATGTCTGTACTGAGACCACTTCAGTGTTCAGTCCATTGTTGGTGGCATGCCTTGAGGGGTATGGTTAAGAGCAAAGGTAGATGTTGTGCGTGTGTTTTTTATGTCTTTGTGGTGTCACACCAGCGTATTTCCATACATTTCTTGGTGGCGGTGTTCCATTTATCTTTGCATGCCACAGGTTTTTCGTCTGTCTTCTTGCAGCGTTATAGCGGGGTCAGACCACCAGCCAAGCAAACGCCCCCCAGCATCTCGAGGGAATAGAGCCTGTTTCATTACATGTAATTGAGTTGTAGCTGAAACAATGCTGATTGCATTAGGGCCCTTAATCGCGTTAAATGTCTTATTATATCCCCAGAAACTTAGCTCATTCTAGTCCCATTTCGAGGCCAACCTTCGGCAGAGGTCGTTGCCAGGGGAGACCACGGCGCCACAGGGAGTGGCTGCTCCCATTGACTGAGTGCAGATAAATGTGCTGTTGCTACAACCACGCACCCACCCCCCTGCTTCTCTCTCTCTCGCCGTCCCTTGGCCCTTTATCAGAAAGAGAAGGGGCGGAGGGACCGTGACGCAGGAGAAGATGCGTGGGGAAAGCTAACAGAGCAGCCTCTGTGATGTCAGAGAAGTAGAAATATAAATGGCCCTGTCAATCAAATTCCTGCGCAGGGGCTACAAAGGCACCTGCGGCGCAGCTATCGGTGACCTGTCCTCACATCTGTCGTCGAGGGCTAGCTTCTGCTTTCAGGTCCCACCCGGAATGAGGGGGGGGGGAGGCCCTCCACCATCCCCCGAAGGCTCAACAGGCCGTCTCGATAAAGGATTCCAACACAACCGCGGTCCCGGCAAATGATGGACAGCGAGATAAGGCCCCAGAGGGATAATACCAGTCCTTCAGTCTGTCCAATCTCCCACACTCCCCTTCCCCTTTTCTCTTCCCAGTCTCATCACCTATCCCTTATTCCAAACTCTCTCCCCCACACCAACCCCCTCCCTATGCCTCCTTCTTTATTCTCCCTCGTTCCCAGCATCTGTCTCCAAGTCTCTTTCATGCTGCCTCCACCCATCCTTGCACACACACACATACGCACACTTTCCCACCACACATTTCAACGGGGACTCTATTGTTCACTAGAGAAGGGCATGCTGCTGCTGGTGCTTATCTGGGGATGTTGGCTGCACATCTGCAGATGCTATCAGTGGCCTTGCTCTGTTTATGCTCCAAGGGTGCCAGGCAGCCAGTATATAGGAAAATGAGAAGGAGGGAGGGAAGGGAAAGGGTATAAGGAGCTGACATAGCATCCCTTTCACCCTATGGAGTTAGCTTGAAGGAGAAAGAGAAGAAGGGCAGGAGAGGAGAGATGAGAGGCGAGGCAAGGAGAGGTTAGCAAGACCGCTGAGGTATACACAGAGGTCGAGTCAAACCATGGTGATGCAAGGAGAACCAACACAGAGGCACGTACAGTACAGTATAGGGTGAGGGTTGCAAGTGTTACGGACAGAAATGGAGTGAGAAATGGAGCATTTCCGTGCACAGTACAGTGTTTCCCCCAGAAAATTGGTTAGTCAAGGTGGTGAGGCTTCGAGTCTGTGCTCGTGCGCGTGCATGTGCGCGTGCATGTGATGTAATTACAATACCGTAGGCTACGCTTTGGGGTGAAAAGCAGCAACACAGCCCCTCACTCATGTGTTTACACCACTCACCTCTATAACAGCTACTTTTCACCACTATCATCATCTGACTCCAGGCCCTGACCTTTTATTCTATAAGGAGCCAGATAGGCCATTACGTTTTATAATTAATTTCTTTCCTTTTCAGGTACAGGGTGTCATGACATGTCTTTCATGACATGTCATGACATGTCCTATTTTAACAGGCTTAAAAGCACATCCAGCATGAAAAGAGGCATTGAGAGAACTTTACAACAGAATGCCAACTGTGTGGGACTATTAGGACAATTGGCAACTGTAGTCTCAGTCACAATGTGGGACAGGGTCTCAATTTGTGGGATGACTGAAAAGTTTTTGAAATGACTGTCCCATGCAAAGAGGGACACCTGGTCACCCTGGGACTGTCCCAGATCTGGTCACCCTTCTAACAACACCCCACACACACACACACACACACACACACACACACACACACACACACACACACACACACACACACACACACACACACACACACACACACACACACACACACACACACACACACACACACACACACACACACACACACACACACACACACACACACACACACACACACACACACACATACACTCAAGCGCGGTTTGTCGGTAGTCTCTGGTTAGTTAGCCTGTCCGCAGCACTAACAGAAAAGACACAAGTTACCAGCGCGAGCGGAGCAGTGATCGGAGCGCGTGGATTTTCAAGTGAGCGCTGAGCGTGTTTTCAAATGGGTCGGAGTGCGCTCTCGAGCGAGAATTATCGTCCGCTCCAGCCCGCTCCAAGCCGTTCAGTCCAGACAACGGCACAGGTGTTCTGTTCAGTGCAGAGCACAGCATAAACGTGTGGTTGTGGTTCAGATGGCGACTATAGGCCTACAGTGCCAGCAACACGATCAAGACATTTAAAATCCTCTCCGATGCTGCGGGGGGAAGGAGGAGATGATGATCATGATGGACACCTCGCTATTTATTTTGAAGCACTGCACATCATAACGGCAACGTATTTGAGCGCAGCGACCCCCCGCCCAATTATGTCCAATTCCCCCACAGCGTAACATCATCAATAACCTATTATCCCGTATAGCATTTTGGAAACAAAATAGCGTGGCATAAGATTAATTAGTTATTCGCCGCACCTGTCTGGGTTAATATAGACAGCAGTGTAACTGCACATATAACTCCTGTCTTAAATGTTTATGCTGTGAGGAGGGCAATAACCACGATGTGTTTCGACAAAGAAAAAGCAGCAGCCTTTTTTCCAGCTGTCAAATTTTGCTCCTGAGCGGGCGGGCTGAGCGGAACGGGGAGCGCCGCGCTGCCCAGATGAAAATGAGCTGGGAGCGGAGCGGGCCTGGGAGGGGGTCCACGTGAGCAGATACTCTGCTCACATACTCTGCTCGGGAGTAGTGTTAGCGAGCCGAGGCAGCGTCGCATGCGAAATATAACTGATCTACAGGTTCATCATGCGGCATGCGTTGTATGAACGACGCATTTTAACTTTAAGTCTGGTTTCTTGTTTTTTGGGGGGGGACGTAGCCAAGGCGGGGGAGGGATTTGGTGAAGGCGGCCGCCTTGACGATAAAGCGCTGGGGAAATGGAGCATTTCCGTGCACAGTATGTATTTGCATGTTCACAATAATTCCGACTGGCTGGCAAGAAGCAGCAGATGTGTGGAAAGCAAGAGGGTGACAAAACATAGCAAGGAGGAGCATTCATCATCATTTACCTGGAGGGTCATGACGGGTCAGTAAATGAATGTCATTCAGCAGCTCCTCCTACACCATACACAGCCAGTATTTACACCTTCCTGGACTAAACACAACTTTTCTTTTGGCACAAAAGAACATTTGATGGGTTTTAGATTCTGTAGAATAAAAAAGCAGGCTATGGACACTCAACAGTTGCATTGAGAAATACTTGCCTGCCACCAGGGGTTTAACAGCCTGTCACCTTAAAGAGCAGCTGAAATGGCTTTTCACAACCATGTAGTGGTTATTGTGATGTATTTCTTAGTGTCTCAGAATCACAGCAATGGGAGCAGGTTGTTCACTGAATGAAACAGTGAGAGCAAAATATTCATCGGTCAAATGTTCGGTCCACTTCTAAATGCAATATGCATGGCGAGCAGCAGTGACTGCGATAAGGCAGGGCTGAATCAAGTTTGTCACTTCAATCCCTACATTTTCATCTTAAATGTTCCCCAGATACACATTTCAATGTACTGTTTTAGTTTAAAACTAGATGTAAGGAAACTTGCAGTGCACATCCTTGGGTGTACAACTTTTTGCATTCTGTTGTTTTGTTGTTTAGTAATTGCGTAGTTTTGCAAGCATAATAAAGATAACTGGTAACCATGAATTGTATGCTAAGGGGAGGCAGTGGCGTAGAGTGCAACCGTATGGTAACTGCAAGTTTGCCAGTTCGACCCCGGGCTGCTCCCGACAGAAGTGTTGAAGCAATTAGAGAATAGCTCCTAATGTGTTGGTTGGTGCCTTGCATAGTTTGTGATGCCATCGGTGTATGAATGTATTATGGGTGAATTGATGCACATTGCACAACCTATGTAAAGCACCTTGGGTGCTACAGTATATACAGTAAATGCACCAATTATCAGTTACCATTTATGCTGTATATCTATTCCAAGCACAAAAACACCTGTCAAACTGAAAAGGCAATGCTGAGAAAGGCAACGGACTGGAATAATGTTAGAAAACTATTCAGTCACTTATTCTAATTATGAAACAGTATCCGGAGGTGCTCCACATACTGGAGATTATGACAGAGTGGATCCAACAATTAGGCGAATCCAGCTGCAGTAAATTACAATAACAGATGCTACAACGGATGACTCTCTTCACCGGTCATCTTCTCTGACAAGCATTAATCATGCATGTGATGTGAATGTGTTCATGTAACTGTGCACTGTAAAATTCATCCGCAGAGATGGCTGGCAATAATTCAGAAGTTAAAAAAAGCTACCGCAGCTCTCTCAGTGTGTGTGTGTGTGTGTGTGTGGCACACAAGTGCACAAAAAATATTTCACTCTTTCAAACTCGGCACACGGCACAGCGATACAAACAGCATGCAGTCAATAGCAGGAAAAAAAGGGAAGTCGGTATCAACATTACAGCAGAGCCTCTGAGCTCAAACACCAGGAAAAATGTTTTTGAATCCTCAGACTCAAAAAAAGACACACAGGAGCATGTTCACTCACACATTCGCGCGCCGCGCACACACACAGATTGCCTGCACCAATCAGAAGTCAGCAAGAGCACTGCATGGTGTGGAGAGGAGGAATCCTGACACCCTCCCCGGGGCCCTCACAAAGAGAGTTCAGGGCAACACAGCGAAATGAGGGCACACACATTACACGTGCATGCAAAACATAGTTTTCAGATGCGGTCAAATGCAGTTGAACAGTTGAAGAAAGAGAAACACTGACCTTTACACAATAAGTAGCCAATATGTTTTACCCCCTTTTTAGTCGTTATGCAGTCCCATAGACTGTTGTGTTGTCACTACTTTTCACCCTACTGACTCCACTGCCAGCGAGGAGACCCCACAGGGAGGACGTAGATAGGGCCTTTCTCCTAGTCCTCCCACACAACAGTAACGGTTGACAGGTGCCATCCCAGCAATTAGGTGTACGTGCAATGACCAACACCACCTGGCCTCTTCGTCCGTCTTACGGGTCAATCCTACCCATATTACTCCTCATCCGCACTGCCAGTTATTCAAGGGAGCAAGCAATGAAATCTCCTTACAATGCACATTTCTCATTGCGAGTGTCCCAACGTACCATGAGCGAAAACGTGCTGTGCAACAACGTCATTCACCCCTCCAATGTTCGCTCTTACATACAGAGCCTCATCGGCATTTGAGCGAGGTTTCACGGCCGCAAACACTTTTATTTGTTGATATATAACACCACTATTTATTAATTATTTGATTGGTTCAGGCCATGTCGCAAAGCAATGACCGATGCTCCATATCAGGAAAGTTAATCACTCTATACCGAAGTTGGAATGATTGCTCCTTGCCAGTCTAGATGAGGAGTCTTGCTTAGGCTCTCCTGCGCTGGAACAATGCAGATCATTTCTTATAAGAGCTCTGTGCTGGAGATAAAAGCTTGGCAGTCTAGATTGAGCAAATTATGCTCAAAGCAAATGAACAAAATTAACTTTGTGCCATCAAGCTGAAGCTTTGACTTGAACCACTTTGACTTGCGATCAGCAAAAATCTATAATGGTGGTAAAAAAAAAAAAAAAGCAGAAATGGGATTTTATTTCATTCTTCCTCAGAAGAAGCACAGGCTAGATTGCCTTTGCAGTTGGAGTGACTCAGTCTTGAGGGAATTAGAGCAAGATGAGTCTGACACCTTGAGTGCACTAGTGCCCTATAGGTCCAAGTGTGAGAATATTATATGTACCACCCGACTAAAAGAAGGGGGAAGAACATCTCTCTGGGTGCCCATTCTGGTGGAAAGCGGGAAGAAAGGCTCACCAACTTCACACATACTTTATACTTTATTATATTAACTTCAGTCGTACCCAAACACAGTATTCCTTCTCTGAAAAACATTCAAAGAAACTCTCAAAGTCACCCCATGTTTTTCACCTATAGCAAAAGAAATATACTTCAAACATAATGTTATTCACATCTGGAAAGCAGGGGGGAAAGCTAATCCTTTGTGTCACCTTGCAGTCATTCCGCAATTCCATATTCTGCTCCGTGAAATAGACATCGTTCAAACGAAAGCCAATTCTAGGTTGTCATCAGCCAGCTATGATGGTTCCCAAATCATAACCAGACGATGACAGTGGGTTTTGAACTCTGGATGGAAGATAGGATGTCAATGTCACTTTCACTTGAGCTGGGTGGAGTGCACAGAGCGATACAAAAATGAAAACGGTTGTCAAAGTAGTGGCCGTCCCCATCAAAGAGACAAGGTTGGCTGGTGAACCATGTCAATCTGGAATTAAACTTTTGTCCTCCTACTTTCTCTGTCCGTTGCCATCTGTCTGAAAATTGAACCGTGTTTGAAAAGATGTCCGCCAAACCTTGAGGAGACATCAAAAACAACTCCCTTTGGGGTTCAAAAGCCCAGTGAATCCTTAATTGGCTTTGAAACACAGGTGTGCTGGTGGGTTCAATATGAAAACCCAAAGCTGCCTTATGTGCTCAGGCTAGTTTTAGATAGATAAAAGTAAATACAGGGCTCCATAACATCATACATGTACTTTCTTGGCATCTGTGTTTCCCACTGCATACTGATATAAAGGTAAGACAGACAACGAGGGAAGGAAGGAAGAAACATAGTCCTAACAAATGTTTCCAAACAAACGTCTAGTAGACTGCAGTACAATGTCTCTTCAGGGAGAACCAGTCATTTTTTATTGTCTTCAATACAATCTAATCGTCCAATCTTTGAGTATCCTAGATAGAATATCAAAGTGCTGCCAAAAGAAAAACACTCTCAACAACCTAACATCAATAAATCCAATCATATTAAAGCTAGGAAATCTAAATATCTAATTTCAGAACTGCATAAAGAATGAATAGCCTACCACTTTCCAGCATTTAATTCATTAGTCAAGTCCTCGTCATATACAAGGAGAAAAGTAGACAGAAAGAATGATCTATTTCTCATGAATAAAGACAGACCGGAACTGAGCATCTTATGTTTGCGTGTTGGATGATGCTTGCGTGTTGATCATCTGCAGTGGTGGTCGGTGTGTTAAGGAATAAAACATCACACCAACGTGTTAATTGAGTGGTGCCGTGTGTACTCTGTATTGGTGAAACAGTGCCTCCTTGGAGTGATTAAACCACTCAAAATGTTCAAGAACCCCTGCCCTAGGTAGCATATGGTACCGGTATTATAATCTATGCCTCACTAAATCCAGAGTAACAGCACTACTAGCTCCACCGAAATCAGTTTCTGAGAATCTTTTGAATCAGAGCCATGGCATATTGAAGCCAAATCCAGAAGGGCACAGCAAGTTCGCTTAGTAGTTAGTCAAAAGGAGCCAATTGTCATCTGGTAGAGCAATGGGAGCTTCAAAGAGGGCACAGTGACAGTTTGTCTACATGTGAAATGGATGATTGATGCAAAGTGGTAAATGTCTGCCTGCTGTGTACACTATGCTACAGCATCCTGCAGAAAATGTCAGACAAAAACCATTATGCTGCCATTTCATCCAGCCGTGTGGATTTGAACACGGCTAAGACTCAAGCATTGGGTATTTGTATTATTCACAGGCCAATTCAATACCATAAAAGGTATTAAATTGGCTATAAAACCGGAAATATCAAACGCGAAACCCTGTGCTGAAGATCTGCTAGCTTACAATGCTCCATGCCATTGCCAAGAAAAACAAGAGACTTGTGGCTCAAGGTTTACTGAGGTCCTACGTGCAATAAATCTAATATAACTATTGCTATGAAATAATCTAATGAGGTATCCAAGTATTGACTGCATGGAAAAAGAGTTCTTGGATGACCTAGCCTTGAGGAGATCAGCCAGGAAGGAGATATTGTGCTGTCATTTTTTTTATTGTGCTGTCAACTTCCTGAGTAAGGTCAGAGGGAGTTGGTCGTCTTTGCTACTCTACATCAACATTAAGCAGCCTGAATTACAGTATATATTTGTTGTTGTTGCACAACGGCGCCACACTATGAAAACAGAAATCCACACAAATATTTAATACGTTAACGACGTATACATCACTGGGCTAAATGTCATCTGATTGCTTCTTAAACTCCTAGAGTGGGAGAGACAGAGAGAGCGAGACAGTCAGAGAAACAGAGAGAGACAGAGGGAGAGAGAGTTATGGGTCGAAAAAGTCAAAGAAGACAATTGCAAGCCTACATAGTCAGTCAGTAGGCAGATTAACTTGCAAGAGGAAATTTATCTTCATTATGTGTCAACTACAGCAGCACTTCCCAGAAGTCTGCATTAAAGAAAACACCATTTGAAGGGCCCACCACAGAATTTCACATATCTAAGGGACCAAGCCTGAAGGGACTTCTTGGCAATGGGATATATGACTATAAAAAAAGAGAAATGAAGAGAACATGCAGAGAGAAAACATCTCTCTGCATCTCAAACAGCGTCTCATAACAGGGATATTCCAGGTGGTCCGCAGGCTAACTGTTGGATAATTTGGTTGGTTAACCAGATGTTGGTTGGTTAACCAGTTGTAACTCTTTAAGAGAAAAATGAAACCAATTGAAACCAAATGGTCCCTTGCGGGTCCATTTGGTTTCATGTGAATTAGCCCAAGTCTACACAACTAGAGAATGTAGAACTAATGGTCATATTTGATCTCTATCTTTGACCGTTTTGTTTTCTCTGAAATCCAGCCTGGTATTGTGGACAAAAGCAAAAGAAATCTTTAGTTTTGGGGTCTGTGGGGCGAAAATGACATCAAATGGTGGTCTGTGGTTCAATCTCTGAATAAATAGTGGCCCTGTTACGAAAAAGGTTGAAAACCACTGTCTTATAAGACCAAGTTGGCATTGAACTATTACGCCAAATGATTCGTAATGCACCCATAGCAACCATAAAGTAATGCATTGGAAGTGTCATCCTTCTGACACCTTGGCTGTTCCAAGCACACTCATCCACCTCGCCTGGCTGTGTAGTAGCACAATATAAATATATGTCACAGAATCCACTAATTAAATTTCCCTGCCCCACTGTCCAGAAGCTGTATCACAGAGCTGCTGGTAGCACCGGTGAAGCTGTTGACATCAACAAATTAATTTGTAAACCAAGCAAATTAATTACCGGACTAAAGTAGTTAGTCACTATACTCGCATGACGTCGGTACCGTGCTCTCAATATATATTATAATGGTATAATAATGCAGAATAGAAATGTTAGAAAGGTACATGGAAATTATACATTCATGTGTGCACATGCCAATAGCCAGTACACACAAAAGGCATGTTAGTTACAAAACACGCGGGGGCGAGTGCGAGCGAACACACACAACCACACACAACCCCCCCCCCCCCCCCCCCCCCCCCCCCCCCCCCCCCCCCCCCCCCCCCCCCCCCCCCCCCCCCCCCCCCCCCCCCCCCCCCCCCCCCCCCACCCACACACACACACACACACACACACACACACCTGCAGAGCAGAGATAGGGATTTCTCCGCCAGCCTCTCTGGCTACCCGGTGGACCTAATCAGTCAGTGAATACTCCTAAAATGGAGGCTGTCGTCTGCTCTCAGCCCTGCAGACTCCCCAGTGACTCTTTTCTCCCGCAGACATTCTCCAGGGAATGTCCTCACATACCTACGGTACTGGAAAACGCCATCCATTCTTCCCCTTTGCTAAGCCATATTTCCCCCCCCCCCACTGCTTATATTCTTCAACTGTTGCATACCTTTACCACCTAGTCACAATCCCATAGATTACCGTGTGCTGTTTCATTGCATTTTGCCCTTTCTCATCATCTCTGCTCCTTTCCTTTACCCCCCACCCCCCTCTCAGTGAGTTCACTGCAGGGCATGTGCACCACAGCATAACTAGACTTTTTTTTCCTTCTTCACTACATGCTGCCTTGCAGAGACAGATCTTCATGCTGCCAACCAGAGACAGATGAAAATCAGCGTAATGGAATGCCGTTGGTGACCCTGACCTCATTTCCAGGTCAGGACTATTCGTCACATAGACAATCCTGGCTGCTCAGCAATGAGGTATCATGCAATTCAGGGGCGGGCAACTTTGATGATGGAGAGTGCCACTATATTTCCACATTCAGTCCAGACTGAGGGCCACACTGCAGTTACTGTCTGGAAGAAACCTCTTATCTCGGGAGTTTTTTTTTTTTTGTGATGCCGTACTTCGTCATTACGAAAAGCACGCTCCAACACATTTCAGTGTGATTCGTTTTAAGCTTGTAGATGTGCCATTTTTTAATCTGGAATCCGGGGGTGGGCCACCAGTTGCCGATGCATGATGCAATTGGTCGTTCGGGGTGTGTGTGTGAGCGCGCGCGTGTGTGTGTGTGTGTGTGCTTGTGGGGGTGTGAGGCGGTTTAATTGAATACAAAGCTGCATTGTGAACAATTTTGTGATGACCAACAATGGAAAGTCTCACATTCACATGTACAGAGTGCCAAAGTGTGCACACCCAAGGCCAGGGCACACAAAAGAGAGGGGAAAAAAAGAAGGCCGACATTGTTTGATTTGATGCTTTCTGGAGGTTGCAGATAAAAGTGTGTGTGTGTGTGTGTGTGTGTGTGTGTGTGTGTGTGTGTGTGTGTGTGTGTGTGTGTGTGTGTGTGTGTGTGTGTGTGTGTGTGTGTGTGTGTGTGTGTGTGTGTGTGTGTGTGCGTGCCTGAGTACGTGTATGCATTGCATTGGACAAAAGGTGTGGATTGGGGAAAATTGGAAAAGAATAACAGAAGGGAGGGAACAGAATAATAGAAGGGAAAGGCAGGGCTGGTAAGAAAAGAAAAGGAATCAGAGAAAAGGGTCAGAGAAAGGAAACGTGTGAGACAGAGGATCACTGATGAGACTGGGAGAAAGATGAGAAGAGGAAGGAGAGAGGCGTGGTGCAGTTTGGGCAGCGAGGAAAGAAACTCGGAGCGATTGAGGTTTTAGGGAATAGTTCAGTCCTGCCCATGTGACATGTCACCAGAACCTGTTTGTGCGTGCACGTGCGCTTGCTTGCGTGCATCATGAGTGTGTGTGTGTGTGTGTGTGTGTGTGTGTGTGTGTGTGTGTGTGTGTGTGTGTGTGTGTGTGTGTGTGTGTGTGTGTGTGTGTGTGTGTGTGTGTGTGTGCATGAGAAACAGCAGCCCTTTTTAGCGGTGCAACTAGAGCCAACGAGGCCTTGTTCCAACCCTGCCAACCAAGGCTGGTTTTTCATACAGTTGGAACCTCTATGAACCTGCATTTCATACAGCTGGATCCTTCGGGGCACCGCTTTAAGCCCTCCAAAAATATTTTCTTTTTCTGATATTAAATACAAATAAATGGAATAAAATAATCTCGCCCCAGTACCTGCTGCCTCCTCGGCTCTGTGGCCTCCCCATTGAACGAACAGACAAGAATATAAATACACTTTATGCCAGGGGTTTTCAACCTTTTTGATGCCAGGGCCCACTATTTATTCAGCATTTGAGCCACGGACCACTATTTGATGACATTTTAGTCCCACAGACCCAAAGCCTAAAGATTTCCTAAAGATTTCTTTTGTTTTTGTCCACAATTCCAGGCCGGATTTCGGAAACAAAACAGGCAAGCATACAGATCAGAAATTACCATTCTCCTACATTAGTCTCTAATAGTCTATACATTCATATGATGAATATTTTAACTCTTGAGAGTGTAAAAATGGTTTCATTCTCAAAGAGTTACACCTGGTTAATTTACAGTACTTTCCATCATTTATCCTGGGGACCACCTGAAACCCTCTCAAGGACCACTGGTGGTCCCCGGACCACTGGTTTAAAACCACTGCTCTATGCACGCCTGTTCCGTCGATTCACAGATAATACGTCTGGCACAGTCACTGTCAACTACATTCACTCTGCTGCTCTGGAGTCACACTCTAAAATGATGTCCGTTATCCGACTAACAATCATATTGTTACACCTCAGATGCATCCCCTGCACATGCACGCATGTACATGTGTGGGAGTGTCCGGTGGGAATCTCGCCTGGGGTGTGATCTAGCGGTGGGGCCAGCACTGCTGCAAACTGTTTTTGTTTACCCTGCTTCATTATTACAATTTATGTGTTGTTGCAACATAGCTATGTGATGCAAGACGTCAGGAAACCTCTGTGCATACACCGAATTTCACTCTACCCTCCTTGTGTGAAAAGAAGAAAATAATGCATGTAAAAACAATACGTACTAGAAAAGTGGGCTTGCAGAAAACCCACAATGCATATGGTGTACAATATAAAATGTAGTGAAGCTCAATAAAAAAGGGCTTCAGTTCCATACAGTTAATGAACATACAATCAATGGAAATAGGCAGACGCGTATATACTCTGTTAAAGCCCCAGCACTATAACTGGTGGGATAGGCTGGAGCAACATACTGTAGGTGTGAAAAATACCAGCATAAATAAATTTGGTGATTCGATTTCTCTCTCTCTCCCTCTCTTGTGGTTTTGGCTGCGCATCAGTTGACAATCGACAGGAGAGCGCACCAGTGCATTGACTCTATGCAGCACCCCAAGTTCTGCAGCTGCACTCATCACGTTTATTAAACACAGTTCTGTTCGTGTAGCCAGAACAATCTGCCATTATAAATAAATAAATAAACAAACAAAACATTGGAGTGAGCCCACTACTGGTCAGACCTTTGCTTCCAACAATGTTCAAATGTTTTTGGCCGCATAGTCTGGAGCACAAAACCTCTAATGAGCAAGTGATGAAGCAGAAATTGAAGCCTCCTCCCCACTTCTCTTTCTGTCTTTACAGTTGTGCAAATCTATACTAGTATAAATCAAAATCATCTAATCGCATCATCTCATCAAAAACACACCCGCCAATCACAATTTGTGTCCTCACCTTTTGTCATAGAATGTTTGTGTGACACAATGTGTGTGTTTACACCATTATAAATTTGATTATGATGTAAAATTTACACTATGACATAAAATTCTCTGTCCATCGTCAATGGGAATTTAATACATAAGAAAGGCTAGCGCCCCTCAAAAAGAATATACTGTATATGGCTCTTTAACACGGAATGGAATACAAATTTAACCAAATGTAACCAACCAACCAATCAGACCTACGAAATTCAACTGATTAGAAACCCCGGAATTGACTGCTCCAGGTAGAGTTAGTAATCAAATAAATGGAAACGATGGGTATAGAAATGGGGAGAGGGGGGGATTCTCTCTATGTTTCTCCCCGTTCGGGGGTATCCCTGTCGAGCAATGCTGAAATGGGACTCACCTCCAGCCACTGGAGGAGGAGTGGGTTCACAGAGTCGGGGGGGAGGGGGACAGAAGGAGGGGGAGAACTTATGCGAGAGACGACTAGACGGTAGAAATGGGAGTCTCATTATTCGCATCTCGCTCTATGCACTGCGAGCCTCTCTCCCTGCCCTATAATTTCTTTTTTTACCTCCCCCTCCCTGTCCCTCGCTGAGACCCAAGCTGAATACATAAACCCACACCCAGCTAAGCCACACTCTCTCCCCGCCGCCCCCCGGTCTCTGAGCGTTTCTGCTATCTCATGTACTACACGCGCGCTCACACACGGCGTGGATGACAAAGGGGCCAGACAGAAAATAAACACAACCAGTAGAAAGGGGGGTGAAAAAACAAATAGGCATCGACAGAAAAGAGGGAATGATAAAGAGAAGAGGTGTGAGGGGATAAGGAGACGAGGAGGAGGAGCGCTGCCGTCGATGGCACTGAGGTCTCTCTCTATATAAAGAACGAAGGGGACACGTCCCGCAGTAATCAATCCTATTATTATTACCCCCGCCATTCCCTGCAGCACGCTATAACCGGACAAGCCATTATGTCTCAGAGGTCACGCCCAGGGCCCTCGCTCCTCCCTGCCTACGCCATCGTTCCTGGGTCTAATGCTAGCCTAATGGCCTGCTCCCTCTACGCTGGAATTAACCTTTTTTATTGCCCACCTGCCAGCATGCTGGAGACACATTACCGGCTTGGTGTGTCTCTGTGTGTGTCAAGCGTACGGCAGGACACGTGTGTGACGTGCGTGTGCATGCGTGTGTGTGTGTGTAGTCTTCTCTTTTCTAAGTCAGAATTGATTGAATCCCAACATCCTGTAGGCAGATCCAATGGGTTGTGAGGCTGTTTGAGAGCTCATTTAAACACAACAACGACCACATGAATCGGCACCAGTATGCATTAAACATGCATCAGGTTTCTCTGACAGGTGTTGATGGAGAACCAGGCATGACTGGGTAGCAACATGGTGCACTTGAATTAATTTTGAAGACACACACGCACACAGCAAGGATATGCTATGCTGTGGTTGGCTCTTGGCCGTGATATTGATGTGTTAAAGTGACCTTAAGGTCAGAGGATTTCCCATGGTGATCATGAGGTCAGCCCATGTGACGGGGTTAGGATGGGCCGAGGCGGCGGAGCACACAATTATCTACCATTACCGCAGTCAATAAATTAAGCGCTAATTGAAAGTGTGCAGGCGGGAAATACCCAGAATGTTGTTCAATTAATATGAAAAAAAAGGGTCAACCTATTAAGCTCTCATAATAGGAAACACATACCTTGGCTTTGTAGTGTCAGCTAGAAAAAACGTGGAGGAAATCATTTGAGGTGCTGCCTTCAAAAAATGGAAGGGATATGTATACAATGTGCAGTGATGAGCACTATTCCTGCCTCTCTAAGAGGAAAACAGGACCTTGTCGAGTTCTTGAATGACAGTAATGTATGCTCTTTTTCTCAGAATGAAAAAGATAGACAGGAAAAACACTATGAAACTAAAAAGCAGTAAAAGTCCACCCAGCCACTATGCGAGAAGCAGAGGCTTGTACTTGACTAGCCTATTGTAAAAGCTCTCTCGCTGTACCTGACAGGCCAGTGCAGAGTGGAAAGCACGGAATGCTGTTCCAAAGGCTGCAAATTGAATTTAGTGGTGTGACTCGACTCCAAACTCCTAATAATCCCATACCACTTGCTGCTCCCATAACAGAACAAGGTGACATTGTACTGTAGGCCTGGCAAAGAAACAGGCCCCTTTGGACAAAATTCACAGGGTATGGTGTAGTGCTACTTTACATCAATCATGTTTGGGATTTTCCTCACATGGTTTCTCAAGTTGAAATGCCCAAGATACCAAACTTTCCAACCGGTAAGGGACCTTTTTTTTTTTTTAATCGATCGATTCATCTTTCGCAGCTCTTACCTGCTACAGATAGGCGTGCTGTCCGGCTAGAGATGGACCCCAGGTTGTCAATAGTGGCGACGCACTGATAGGTGCCCTCGTCGGGCTTGTTGTGCTTGGAGTGCACGACCTGCGTGATGAGCAGCGAGCCATCGGGCAAGACTTTCCGCCTCTCGTCCGAGACCAAGCTCATAAAGGTGCCGTCCTTCTTCCACTCCACTCGCGCCGGCAGGGCCTCGTCACTGTGGGCCGAGCAGTTGAGCAATGCGGGGGCGCCGCGCACCGCCAGCGTGTCCCGCGGCTCCACCGTGAACCAGAACGGGCTGAAGGGTTGCGCCGTCGTAACTAGAAGGAGAGAGAGAGAGAGAGAGAGATAGATGAGAGGATTAGGCGAGCTGGCATCATGCCAATATACGATGGCAAATCAGTCGGGATGTTTTCATTGTCGGGTAGGATGTAGCATAGGATTAGTTGCTGCTTTTGTGTTCCCAGCACAATGTTTGCTGTAAAACATCACATCTCTAAAGACATGCCATTTCAACATTTTTTTTAGTATCCAGTAGTTTTAGTATCATATAAATAAAATAACAGCCACGATGTTTTAACATTGTATCCTATATTAAGATTGGCTAATGAGAAGGGTCGAACGGGGGGCATCTGATTTCACTTTGACTCATAGTGATAACAACAAAGAAACCTACGTCCATATACTGTATAGACGGGACCATGGTTGGCCACGTCACTCGTCTCTGACTCAGACATAACATTAACACATTGGATCCTAAGGACAAGTATACTTGTCCTATAAATTAATAATTACACAGGGCATTATATGGCGTCTTAAGGTGTTTGATATCGCTATGGAAAGCCCCACTGTGTTTCATTTTTGGAATCACTCTGGTTGCTATACTGTAGAGGCTAGCCATGAGCACCAAGATTCGCACACCCTTTCCTCTGAAGAGAAATATTGTAACCACTGGCCTAGAAACAATACTTTTGAATCAACAAATCATAGTCAAGAATTGACCTTTATTATAAAAACCTGATGAGGTATGATGCAACAGCAAGCAGTGTGATACAAGAAGGAAATTGCTCTGTCTGTGCTAGAAGTCATAAATGAATGCACTGCACGTCGGTGGACTTTCTGGATGAAGCAGACACCTCTGCCTTTCAACCAAGTGAGATACAGGGCTGATGAAACGTTGTGTTGCAGCAAGCGATTTAATAATAATAAAAAAAAAGCCATTCAAAACACCAGAACCACAGGAAAATTAAGTGAATGCACACATTTTACTAGCTCAAGTGGGCATGTGGAATGTGAGTTCCTGCTGGCCGGGAGGGTTTAAATAATACTTATTCCAGGGTCAGCGTTCACCACCACCAAAAGCTCCGTTCACCATCGCAACAATTACAAAATATATCATATCAATGAACAACTGGAGTTCATGAGTAAGGATGGACAAGCTGGACTTTAACCTGTGGTCATTGCTGTAGCTATTTAATTGCTGTATCCTCTCCTCTCATTTCTATTATGTTCTAGGATCTACAGGAAAGTGCGGATGTGGATTCAACCCTAGCTAGCGAAAGGTAGAGTGCTGTCCGGGTGGGCGTCGCACCAAATGATGTGACGTAGCACAGCAGTGGTGGGGGGATCAAATCAGATCTACCAGTGTGGCTGCGCCAGTCCCCACCCCTCCAGGCCAAAATCATTTCAGGTTAGGCCAGGCTAGCGTGTTGTTTATCCACTGACCATGTTACTTGTTTACTAATATTATATGACGTTACATTTACACGTTTGTTGACATAAATATAATATCAGAGCATTCGCCCTGTAAAAGTAGAACAGAGATGACGTTCGACCAGTAAATTTGCCTTGATAAAATGTGTTGCTAGTCGACTATTGATTGAAACTGAGAATGTCCATTCCTGGACCTGCAAAATTTAACCCACTCGGAGTCAGAGATGCTCATTAAGTCTCTCCGTCTCTCTCTCTATCTCACTGGCTCTATCTCTCCCTCCCTCTCTCCCTCTCTCTCCCTCCCTCTCTCTCTCTCCCTCCCTCTCCCCCTCACTCCCTCGCTCTCTCCCTTGCTCTCTCTGTGTACACTGAAGTGAATATTATCTCCGGTTTTATTATAAGAAAACAGTGAAGCATTTAATAGTTTGGTGGCCATTTTGCAAATGTAAATGGGAAATCTCACTGACAAGGATAGTGCACAAGTCTTTGAGTAAGTGCAATTGCTTTGCATTTGTCCTCATCCATTATTCAACTGCTCCCATCCTAAGAGTCACATCGTGGTATTGTTTAGATAAATAACACCAATTATCAGTTCCGCCGGGGAAAGGGAGAGCTAGTGAAATAATTAAGGGGGTCTGAAGGTATTTTAATAATGCATCGAATAGAGTAAAATAAGTGGCTGAATGTTAAACTGTAGTTTAAAATATGCCTGCTATGTTCCAAGGAAATGGCACACCTCAAGGGATAGAGGAGCAAAAAGGAAGAAAAGGACAAGAGACAGAGAAAGGTAAATAGAGAGGGGGAGTTCTATGTGTGGAGAGATGGAGGAGGGGCTTCAGCTAGACGAAGAGAGAGGGTGGGGGCATGCTACGGTTGAGATATTTAACTCATTTTATCTATCCCGGGGTACGAAATCCCTAGCGTAAGATCTAAAGAAAGCGATAATGTAATGCATAGTACATGCTGTATAATATATTGAATGAGGTAATATAATGCATGGTATGCAGTGGCTATATTAGAGAGGTATATGTAGAACGCATATTGCAGTCACGATCTTGTTATTCCTTCCTCACTGCAGTGGATGAACCTGGAAATGCCAACAATTACAAATTAGGGCTAAATTGAATCACTGAACTACATAAATATTTGCTCCATCCATGGGCCAAAAATAGAAAATAGTTCAAATAAACTGGCTCTAAATTGATATCTCAAGTTGAAGAGCTGACATCGTTCCAAAAATACATTTTTTACAGAGAAGGTTAGAATTAGTTTAAGAATTACCCTCAATCTGTCTGGACCTTGGCACCTCTACGCCCATCTACAGCAACCAGGTCAGACCAATTAGCAACTCTGAGTCCTAGAAGCCAATTGCTACTTTTGGCCGCCGTTACCACAGATCTCATCGTGTCCCTGTAGGACTAATATGGTTGGCAACTTTCACAGCTCTGTATAACCAAGATTACTGTAAGAAATGTGCAACCGCAAACAAAGAAAATGAAAAGAACGAACGTAAACAAAACATAATTATATCATTGTAAATTATCAACATATGTAGCACAAGTTCAACAAGGAAGAGCTCTCTCCCACACTTCTCCTTCTGGGAATGCTTCACAAAGTGTGAGCACTTTTCTTCACAAAGTGTGAGCTACAAGTGCTCACACTTTGTGAAGCCAGTCTGCACTCAGCCAATAAGGCAATCGCTTGCTTGCCGTTGCTGATTACTGACTGCCTTTAAATAACTACCTGTGACCCTGTCATTCTCTTTTCACTAACCACAACCGACCAATCTCCATCCCTGATCCCATCCACCAAGTCTCAATGAATTGTCTAGAGTTGAGAAGGCTGCTTATCAACTAACCAGTTAATCGATCGCTAACCTTATCAAAACGTATCAAGTAACCAATAACGCAATAATTCATAAACCTATTTTATTTCAAACTCAGAAGTCGTTTTCAGGCTTCCTCAGAGTGTGTATTATTATGTCCATTGGTAAAGCCATAAGGCTTCTTAACCAAACAACATATCCTATTTGTTTATATTTCAATTCATGCTTCAATTCATGTATATAAGTGGGCAGAGCGCCACTTATATACACGGGTTAATATACACACACGCACACACGCACACGGGCACACACACACACGCACACACACACACAGTTTCAAAAGCTTCTGTGGTGCATACGACATTTGGCATTGATCAGTCCTCTAGACAGGCAGACGGACAGACAGGCAGACAGACACACTCAAAGTGAATGTCAATGACATTCACCTCGTCTATATTTCACTGAACGCAGCAGTTGCACATTGGTTAACAGGCAAGCCTCACTCTGTGCGCACATGCGCGTGACAATGAGAATATCACAGTCTCACACACACATACGCGGGTGGCCGTGTGCGCGTTTATCCTCTTGAAAAGCCACGAAATAAAAACAACAACCCTAAAGGCAGATAATGATGTGGAAAATCAAACAATTCAGTCAGCAAGCAGGGAGTGAACATTACTTCTTATCAGGTGTTACTCTTCTTCCAACCCAACACTCGGTGCCAAGAATGTGGTTTTAAATGTACTGTAGGTCAAACTGTTACGCAAGTGGTTGATTTCGGGGAATCAATAAAAATAATGCTGCCAAGTGTATGTATTGGGGAGACTGTGGCAGAACACCAGCACAACAGATGGAGAGAGACCAGCATGGAGCAGTGGCAGGAGGGATTAGATAGTCCTGCAGAGCAGCAGAGGCACCATAATCATCTGTGTTTTACGCCGTTGTTGGAACAGCATCTAGGTGTGTGTGTGCGTGTGCTCGCGTGTGCATGTGCGTGTGTGTGTGTGTGTGTGTGTGTGCGTGTGTGTGTGTGTGGAAGGGACGAGCTCAAATTCACACAATTAAAGCCACAAGGGCATCTTCAGCCATTCTGCATCTGAGGCTGTGTGGGGCTTGCAGGTTCCACAGCATCTTGCTGGAGCCAGAGAAATCTGCCCATCAACAGCTTTTTACCCAAGTAGGAGCAGTCAATCAGCGTCGAGCCTAAACTATTTAATAGTTCAAAACGGTTTGTCAGTGCAGACACAACATGGACTCAGTTGGGAGTCTGACTGGGAGTGGCTGGGTGAGGGTGGTGAGTTGTTCACCCTCATCACTAGCTAAGGTTCCTCACTAGCTAGGTTCTAAATAAAGTACTTCTAACCACTAGTGGGTAAAGCATTTTTTGATGATCTACAATTTTTATTTGATTTTTTTATTTTATAATACACACATGACTGGGGACAGGAATAAATACACTTGGGTGTGTGTCCCCAGTGCATACCTTACAGGAATGATAAAAAAGGAACTAAAGTGGTACAGCATTGTATGCAAACACAGGGCAGTGAGACTACCCACACACAAATGTACTGTAACACCTTCCCACACACATATCAGGAAATGCCACTTCATAATGCCTGAACAAGAGTACCTACAGTACGACCCTGGCAGCAATCGAAGACTCATTCTAGAATGTGATGACAAGTGTGTTAAGTCTCACAAACACAAGCTGCAAGCATGTGGTTTATTTTCCAAACAATGCCATCTTCATTGACGTGATGCATACTAAATTAATTAACCTTGATGATAAGAAAATTCCTCAGTGTTGCATAGTTGCACAAACGTTCTATAGCAATTAAGGTTCCTTTCCAAACAACCTGTTTGCCAGCATTTATATAAAAAATTCACACGTGTGCCCGCCAACGACCCCCACTCACCCCCACTCGCACACCCTCTTCTATATGGCTTTGCCCATGAAGATTACCTTTAGTTAACTGGAATCTCACCTCATAATGATTAGAGAAAACAAGGTGTTTGTGGGAAAACACTGCATTTTTAACTACACAACTTATTTATTTGGCCCTGTAGGAGTTACAACCAGGAGGAGTCAGCTACAAAAGAATCACATAATCGCCATAAAAACTACAAGACAGTTTTGGTCCAAATTTCAGTCCTACAAATACAATCCAACATTATTATACAGCAGTGAGCTTCTGTGGTATACTTTAAAGCCTGAAGTATATCGCATCAAAGATCCCTTCATATGATGATTAAGAGCAAACACAGCTTGTCTACCATAAGATACTGGCTTTGTGTTCAAATTGAAGAAAATAAAAGAGAAGCATAGCTTTAGATTTGCCGGATGTGGGTGAAATAATAAGTTTGTTAAAACAGCGAAAGCCGATTTATGGGAGGAAGTGGAACAAACATGAACAAGAAACATTTTAGTTTTTCACTCCACTCAATATGGATGGATGCCTTGCACAACTTACTAGGCAAGACGAAGTATAGCTCACTAAGGTTACGCACGCTCACACACAAACAAATGCCATATGCTAATGGCAGGCCTTTATTGGTACTGAAATAGTGCTGGTTTTCATTTCACAGCTGCAGAGTTAAAGAGAGAGGTGCCTCTGGGTAGAGCAAACTGGTGTCAGAAACCACATTATAGTGACGGAAGTCTAATCTATTTGGGCCTAGTGGTGTAGGAGCCGCCGTTTGTTTTGAAAAATAGGAACCACAGCAGTGGGCGAGTAGTGAAAATGGGGGAGCAGGGAGCAAGGTGCTAGAAAATGAGGTTGTCTGCTTGATAAGTATGGGCTGTTACCCTTGTCCCAAATCCACTTTGCTGCACAGTCAAAAAGGGTTTGAGAGCGCAGCGTATGGTGGTGCCCCGATATGGTCCCCAGCTTGCCCCCTTTCCACCCAACTGTCAGTCGGGAGTGACTGAGAAAAATACACTGCTGGATGGTGAATTTCCCAACTTGATCCTGTGTTTAAAAATGGCTGTCAGAGACATCATAATGCATACAGTCAAAGCGTGGTATATGAACACATGGTTTGGGCTGCTTTGCCATGGATTGTGGTGGTGGTGAGACTGGGCAGAGTCTCACCAGTCTCATCCTCAAAATGGGAGCCCCTCAGTCAGCCCTGCACTGAGCCCTCTCTACTCTATATACTTGGCAATGCCAATGCCACTCACACTAAATGTCAATAAGAGTAAGGAGATCAAAATCACAGAGTACGGAAAGCATCAATAAGCATCTACATTGCCACAGTGGAAATGACCGAGTCGGGGACCTCAAGTTCATTGGCATGCACATCGCAGAATCACCAGCCTACTTTATATTTGGTAGACATTTTTGATAGGTATTGTGCTAAGATTTAACTTTTTTATAATTATATTTAGCAACTGCAATTCATGGAAGGAGGGAAGCTTGTATGGAAAATAATTTCACTCGAACTAGAAGTTGCAGTACACTACGAAAGGTAATCCAACGGCAGAAATTTGGCCTGCAATTTCTGTCTGTCAAAGTAGTTTTTCTTTAAAGGTGCAGATTAATTTGACAAGTCTAGACAAAAATACCGTAGTCCCTGGAGAAAGAAATGATTTAGGAATTAAATTAAAATAACCATGGCTTCTTGACTCCAAAATAATTGTCAACCAGAGAAGCGTACAGTAGAATTTCAATAGGTTTGTATCAACCACCTAAACACCAGAATTCATATAGTAGGGAAAGCTTTTGCAGGCAATAGCAGATCAACAAGCTCACAATGCATCACTTTCTGCACTTGTCGATCTGCTTTTGTCTATAATTATTACAAATTATTCCATTATTCCAAAATGTAAGGGCTTTGTATAACAAAAGTTACACCCTGAAGTCATAACCAAATGGCCAGACTGTGGAAAAAAGGAAATGAAATCGGTAGAAGGGAGAAGGAGTGGTGGTTGCTATAGTAGGGGTCTCAACATCAGACAAAGACCCCCCTATTCTCCCCTTTTTCCAGCAGAATGCCACCTCCCCCACTGTCTGAGAGAAGTCATGTTGACCAGACCTTTTACTAAGCCACTCTTGAGACTGAGTCAACCACTGTTAAAAAAAACACAGCCATGATTTAAACAACAGAGGCCTTCTTTGGCTCGGACTAGTAGGCAAAGATATACTGAACATTTTAATATCCTTGACAAGCATTTACAGCCATTAGAATTCAGAATTACACATGCTGTAGATCAACGTTTGCTAAAGGAAATTACATTGTCACAGTGTTAGCACTGCGTGTCATTTTTGTTCCTTTCATAATGGAAAAAGCAGCCTAACCAATGTAACAATGTACAGGTTCAGCTAGCTCAAGGCCATGGAAATAAACAAGTATTATGTGCTCTACAAAAAAGCAAGTCGGGACGAAGGTGGAAGAATGGTTGGTGCACCGACCATACAGTACAGCGTAATGATGCTCTGTCTTTGCTTTCATTCCATCAGCATTTGATGGAATATGTTTTCCCTCTAACCTTCGCCTTTCCTAAAGAGAAAAAAGGTCAAGTGGAAGGAGAAATAATCAATTGATGGTGGCATTCATCTTGTATTTGCTCCATACAATGCCACAGTATCCATGGCAATAAACATTATCTGGCCCTGAGCAAAGGGTGGCTGTGAACCCATAAAGCAGAGCCTGGACCAATCTATAACAAGTCATATACCTTCTCTCAGTGCAAAATAACCTCTTATTAAAAGGATAATATTGCACTCTGGTTTTTCGTGTTTCTCTCTACAATCTACACCACACAGAGGAGGTGGATGGAAGGACACATCAGTCTCTCTTCTTCCCTGCCATGTTTTCTTTCTCTCCCTAATTTCTGGGCACCTTTGCTCTGTCTGTATCTCCCTTTATCTCTCTCTGCAAGATCCCCTTCATCTTTCGATCTCTTCCAGCCTTTCAAAAGCTCCACGCCACCAGGAAACACATTAGGAGAAATTACAGTGATCTGGACAAGCTTAAGAGCGCTGGTGTACGCAGTTGGCAGCTGTCTTGCTTTATTAGAGACGGACATGAAAGCCAATAAATATTTTCTACTGAAAAGACCAAACGCACCCTACAGAAGTCAAGGATTTTAGGGTGGCTGGTGAGTTGATATGGAACAACATTCCAGCCTTAACAAACATGCCTGGCATGAAAACATGATTAATCCTTTAACCTAAAAGAGGTGTAGACCACATTATGCACAACACTAAATGTTCAGTTCACGGCATCTTCTCCCCTCTTTTTCTATGTCCTTTCCCAAGAACTACAACGTTCCCACTCCACTCAGATTTCCCTTTTCACGCCGATGCGGACAGCTAGAATGGTGTTGACCTGACCTGTTGATTGTAGAATTCTAAGCATTCCTCATTAATGGTTGATGAAATGAGCAGTTAAATCCATACAAAACGCTGCACCAAATGATTGGTATGCCCAGTGTACACTGGCCTCACTGCGCTGGCACCCACTCAGCTGGCAGATTAAAGGAGGAAGGGATCCAATTTTCTCAGCTCTCCGTTCTCTGTCATCCTGTCTGCTTACAGCCATAAAGAACCTCTGGAGCCCCCAGAAAACATGACAGGGTCACAAGTGGGGGTTAGGTCACCGCGACTACATCAGCTTCCCCTGTGCTGAAAACTGCCAAAAACTGTCATTCTAATGAACTCTTTAATCAGATGAAGCAATAGATCCGTTTCAAATGAGTAGCGTACTTTAATAGGATTAGGAACTGCTTTGAGTGCAAGCAATTCTGAAATATATACTGTGTATGTACAACGTATATACTGTATGCAGATATATTGTATATACAGTAACTTTTTCATACCAGGGCCCACTATTTATTCAGCATGTGAGCCACGGACCACTATTTGAGGACATTTTAGCCCCACAGACTAAAACTAAAAATTTCTTTTGTTTTTGTCCACAATTCCAGCCTGGCTTTTGGAAATAAAAACAAACAAAAACATAGGTATGTTTTTGTTTGTTTTTATATTAATGACCATTAATCTTCTATATTCTCTAGTAGTACATTCTGTAGACTTGGGCTAATTCAGATGGTGAATATTCTAACTCTTGAGAGTGCAAACATGAGGCCAAATGGACCTGCAAATAGTTACATCTGGTTAACCAACTCTCCATCATTTAGCCTGGGGACCACCTGGAACCCTCTCAAGGACCACTGGTGTTCCCCGGACCACCAGTTGAAAACCACTGCAATAAAGGGGCAGGGGAAAAACAATAAAAGCTTGTGTACAATATACACTGATGTAGTGATCTTCTATTTTTATCCTGGTCTACTTCATGATTTCTCGACAGACAGTAGTCGATATCGGCATGCCGCAGCAACAGAAGTAATTAATGGGTAAACCCCCCTCCCCTTCATTTCCTGTTTTGCCCCAAGGATTCCCAGCAAGATCCAAGACCACCATGGAGCTAGCGATCACATAGAGTACAACTCAACAGGGTTCCACTTTAAAAAACGCTCAGGACAGCACAGTTTGCACAGCACACCAGAAACTTGTGCATCTGGCATAGAAAAGCAACGGGGAAGAAAATGTTGAAAACTTATTTAGCCTGTAGCTAAATGGCATCTGTGGCTCAACAGTTACCATAATGTTATACTGGAACCAATTCTCCCAATGAGGCGATGGGGGCAAAGACAAACCGCACATATTAAATGAAATTATTATCAGCCAGGGTCACGGTAAGGCTGCTATGACAACCCAGAGCACAGTCCTATTAATGCAGGGGAAGGGAGCTGCCCTCTGGCTACATGGAGAAGCTCACTGGGAGCACATAAATTAAATGAGGGTCAGCCCACCAATGTGACTGATACAGTATGGTCTGGCTGGTGAGCAAATGGCGTTAGTGTGCTTAAGCATGGCCGTGTGTGCTTGTGGACTATATGGACGGGTGTGAGAATCGATCGATGTCTGCATGGGTATGAAATGGAGGAACAAGACAGAAACAACAAAGAGATGTACAGTACACACAGACATGAATCTGGAGGAGCTCGAGGAGACAGGACACGGATTGCAACACGTTGCGTTAGCATGAAAAGGTGAAACAGAACGAACATGATCTGCTCCTGAAAGGAAGAGGTGGAACCGCCTATCTCCTTGGTAGAACATCCCTGGGGGGCGTATATCTATTCTACGTGATTGGCCTACCGACACTGCTTGTCTGTGTCTGGCCCCCATGGTCTCACCAGAGATGCAGGGTTACTCAATGACATGAAAATGGCAGCTTGGCATGCACAAAATAACATTTAGAAGATTTGCGTGTTCTATAATAAAGTCTGATTGATTACTGTGTAGTGTGTATTAGTCAAATTATACTAAACTAATACTATTATATTATAATATATAAAAATATCAATATCAAGGAAAGAGAGACCTTTTTACGATACAACAATGTACGTAGTACAATAAACACCATGAACAATATTAGTTTGGCTCTTCTCTTCTAGAAGTTACCATCACACATGCTAAGCTGTCAAATTCTATCATACTGTATGTACTTGTATGTATCATACTGTATGTACTTGTATGTATTATTTCCCATCACAGAGTAACCTGACATCAGACTATCATGTATACCTATCCATCAAGACAGGCAGTGTCAGTAGGCCAATCAGAGGCAGGCAGGACGTTACCATTCCTACACTCAGATGTAGAATACGGGTAGATATATGCTCCCTGGGGCCGTAGTCCTTCATCTTGTGCTGCAAAAAACTCTGCTGTGACAGGAACATTTTTCTCACCTCAGCTAGATGTGGTAATTAAGCAACAGTGATTGGGGTTCACATTCATACTCCATGAAGAGTCTCTGCGGGCTACAGATCACAACGGCAGAACACATGGTGGGGAAGTGTTTTGAAAGCTCGTCCAAGGGTACGGCGAGAGTGAATGTCAGTGATAGCTGCCTCACAATCCTACATAAAAACAACACGGATGAGGAAACCTTTATCCACCAGTCGCACAGACAGAGCCCATCTGTAAAACATGCTCCTCCTTAGTTGATCTCAACCTCCACACCGGCATTGATCATTAGCATATACAGATGGTGTGACAAAGCCTGTTTTTCGCTTTATTTTTTGTGTAAACACCGGAGATTAGGATTTGGGGCTGTCAGATTTGTTTCATCCCTGCAGGCTGTGGGAGCTCTTGCGACAGCCTACGCTAACTTGGCTTACACACACAGAGACACAAACCGGGACAGAAACAAAGGGAGAACAATGAGAACATGCTGCAAACTTATGAAGGACTTTTCTTTAGGGCCCGTGACCAGACACACGCACTGGCTTTTAAGAGTGGGAGGGTAATTCGCATATGGATATCATCTCCATAGCACTAGCTTGCGAACTGACAGGTGCGCACTGTTCAAATCTACATTATGTTAGAGCTGTGGTTTGTGGCAGAAATACGTCACTGACTTTACCTCTGCGTTCACGGCTGATCACAGTGGGGCTTTCCTAGAAGTCATAATAACTTACTGACTCCCCGTTTCAACCAAGCTTTCGCCGTTTCCCTTTCCATGATGCAATGGACCGATTAGAGGACACCCACACCAAATGCCCAGCATGGACAAAACACAATCAGTGGCCAAAGATAAATTGCTGTTTGCCTTTGCTCAAAATGTGCCATGTGCGTGTGTCTCAATCAGGTTACGCCGACTGCCAAATTATACACATGTTGTTAGACATGAGAATTCTGCATAGAAAGCCCAATAACTTGTATTCAGCCATAATTTTAAAATTGATTTTAAAATTCTTTTACTCGTCTATAAAGCGCTTAATGGTCTCGCACCTTCCTACCTACATGACTGCCTGCTTAAGTATGTCCCAGGCCGCCCCCTCAGGTCTTCCACTGCTGGCCTGCTTGCGGTGCCCTCAAAAAATGCAACTAAAAACTCACGGTGTAGCAGCCTTTTGCTTCTATGGACAGACGGCGTGGATTTTCTGTGTGATTTTATATTTTATGATTTTATATTTCAGGTCCTCACTGCACTGCTTCTTTGATGTTTTGCCATGTTAATGATTTATTTTATTCCCATTCTTTTTTGTCTTCTTCGTTTCTCTATTGCGATGTAAAGCACTTTGAGCTGCATTTTATGTCATGAAAGGTGCTATACAAATAAAGCTTATTATTATTATTATTATTATTATTATTATTATTATTATTATTATTATAACCATTAATAGTGTGTCACTCCACATTTGGACGTCTATGCAGTTTTCTACCAGGGTGGAGATGGACAGATCAGTGAAGATCAGAAATCACAAGGTTTTGGCCAGACTAGTAGAAACAAAGTTGAAGATATTATTGGAATCTGTGTAGATGTCCTATCACCAAAACGCTGACAACTAACTACTGTTGCTTTCATTATCAAAGACACGTTTATTTCATATATCACGCAAACAATTCAAAATTTACCCTCAAGACGTTCATCATGGATAACATTCAGGTCTGTTGTCAGACTGGATTGATTAGAGGCCATGCCATCTTTTAGTTTTAAGTATAAAGGTGCAATCAGTTAGCGGAGTTAGGTGGACGTTGACTTAACAGAGTAGCAGAAACGAGAGTGCAAATGAGTTTGCTTCCCAAAATACTCTAATACATAAATAAAGGGGTTGCTTCAGGCACCGAAAGGCGCACAGTGGGGGGCATGCAAGGGTAGCATCCCCGCCTGATTAGTGCAATGATGTTTCTGAACCAGACCCTATCCCCTGCCTCGCCCGCTCAGCGGGAAACCTTCTCACGACGCCCCCTCTGTTCCGCCAAGCTGTCTTCTACAATCGGCTTATAGGCGGACTATTACACAGTATTCTTCATATATATATATATATATATATATATATATATATATATATATATATATATATATATATATATATATATCTCACACATACTGTACACTCTGTACAACACACACACAACATTAATTAAATCTATTAGCAGTAGAGATAACACTAATTACCGTTGTGTGTTGGGGGGAAATTAAAAGTGTTAATGCCTAGTAATTAGGCTTACTTTTTTTGTTATTTACACGTTTTGCAGCCATGACATTTTTGAAAACTTTGGCCATGAGGGGATAAACTATCTGATACAGCCACAAACTCAGTCTTCAGTGGGAAACCTGGGGTCCATGGAGACTCAAGAGTTCACATGCTGGGCAGATTGAGTCGAGTTCCACCTCTTCCCCTGAACAACAATAGATGAGATAGTCATCTGAGAAAGGAAAGCTCATTCATCTTGTCCCTTTTCCACCCTCTAATGCTAAAGAAAATCATGTGGCAGTAATCAGATATCCAATGGATTTTTTAATGAAACACAATATTGCAATCTCTTGCCCTTGTTTCTCTTTCCGTCCCTCCTCCTTCTCTCCTTCCTCCCGCCCTGCCCTTTTCTCTCTTTCTCCCGCCCTCCGCTTTTCTCTCTCTTTCTCCCAGCCTCCCTTTCTCTCTTCTTTCCCAAATAATCCAGTATGCCCTGCAAAGTCAACCACCCAGCAATTTGTCAGCGTCTGATTTCAAAGCCTGGGCCTCTGCCAATTTTGTTCCTCAATGCTATCATTTTCTGTACTTTTGTGTGCCTTTTCTCATATCAGGGTTTCTGGGATTCCTTACAAAAAGGGCAGCCGTGGACACTCCAATGTTTAATATGAAAAGGTATAATTTATCAGTTAAATGGCGCACTGTTTTGGATATACCGATAGAGCTGAAAGTCTGACTCCAGGCATAGGTCAATTTCAGTCAATATTTAAATCTAAAGCAAGACAAAATCAACAAAAGTGATACCAAGGTTTCCCTTGCTAACCCAAAATGTGATGTATAGGTAGCACATACAGCAGCACTAAAATAATACAGTAGCACTAAACTAGCACTAAACTACTAAACCACCAAACTACATTCAATGTTCTTTTTCACACAAATGAGTCTTGAAAATGGAGTTTGTCTTATAAACAGAGCCGTCTTATATTCGGGACAATGGGGTACAAAACTAGCAGGGAGGACTGCCAGACTGCTGGTGAATGCTCCTGCTACATGTTCAGAGTGATTTTGAAGCAACTATTAACACTGAATCACCATACAAAATCAAAAGACTTCAAGAAAGCACTGGGAGGACATGATTGCTATTCCTGGAAACTGAATTCTATCCTTCCAAAAACCTTAAAATAACTCTGGTCAAAATACCCAGTGTAGCTTCCACAGAAGGGGGTGGGGTGAGGGGGGCTATATAAAGACAAAGTAGTAATAATGGCAGGTCCAAGTGTGATTATAGGGACCCAAGCTAAAGATAGCAACAGTGCTGCTTTTTTTCCATTCACAAAAAAAACATCTCTGGGCTTGTAGATCTGCCATTTTGGGCAAATGTTCCCCGAGGAATTGGCATGCTGGGTTTCAATAGTCGAGTGAGCTTGTGCTATGATGACTGAACACACTTTGAGCCATATGAGGCATAGGCTAATGGTGGTCTGTTGGATATTATTGCATGGCACACTGACAAGCTCCTTTTGAGGTTACTTATGAAAGCACCCTCCAATAAAAAAAAAAAAAAATCAGCAGCGGCATCATTAGTATGGAGCTATTTCCACTGATGCTATCTCTTCCAGTCTTTCAGTTACTAACTCTCACAGAAACATTTTATAGTATTATATAATTTATACGATATTGTTGACTCTATTCAAGCGTTGAGTCTTCCACAAGTAACTAAATAGGGTGCAACAACAACAAAGAGCTTGGAGGATGTTGTTGGGTGAACGCAAGTGAAGAGTGGCACAAATATCACCCATAATCACAGGGCTCCAATTGCCGCACACCCACACAAAAGCCTGTGTTCTTGGTCACAGAGACTGGGTTTTGACAGAAATATGCACATTTAACTCCTTAACTGTTTTACCACGACTTTTGGAGTGATTGGTTATTCTGTTGTCTGTTTATCACTCCAAAAGTCGTTTTGGGTTTTGTTTTATTAATAAGCTCATTAACTCACTGCACACCACCTCATGAAGTCCTTTGAGTGGTGATTACACTACAAAACCCAGAAAACACCTCACACACTTTACAACTATCATTGATAAATGATAAATTATATAACTTTAAATGCATTTATCTCTGAATGAGCCCTGGAAACAGTGAAATGTGAAAATACAGCCTGTTTTGCCAAATGTATTAAAAAAAGCCGAAACACTTGATCAACTCATTTTATTTTTTCCCTTAAAGTAGACACCTTAAACTGTCTTTGGATATCATTCATTTGTACAAATTCACAACAGAGGATTTTCTATAAATTATTGTGTTAATATTGAGCCTAATGGGAGCGAGCCTAGCTTTTCTGCTGATCTGTCACACATTTAACCAGCACGGGCTAAATCCTGGCCCACAATGCAATGCAGCCCTTCCTTTCTTGTTTTTTCCCCACCCAACAGGGGCTAAACACTCATTACTGAGTGGGCTTATCTCTGCTCTCAGTCCTGTCAGCCCAGAGAGAAAGAGCTCTGCCCAGGCTTTTGTGGATGCTAATGTGGATCATATTGCAGGTGAGAAGGAGAAGCAGTGATGTGGCAACAGAGTAATGGGGCTTTTTTGTTGTTCAGTCAAGCCAGGGACTCACAGAAGAAGAAAAAAACATCCAGTAGGACACAGGACAAGGTGAATGTCATTCACTGTCATTCACTGTGTGTGCAAGTGTGTGTGTGTGTGTGTGTGTGTGTGTGTGTGTGTGTGTGTGTGTGTGTGTGTGTGTGTGTGTGTGTGTGTGTGTGTGTGTGTGTGTGTGTGTGTGTGTGTGTGTGTGCACATGTGTGCGCGCGTGTGTGTGACAACGCAGTACACAAAATATATACAGTATACTGTATATAATATGCAATTTGTTCATGCACAGAATTATACAGCTATATAGCATTGCTTAGATCAGCCATTCTCAACCAGCGATTGTGGGCTGCAGAGCCATGTAGGTACTGCACAATCTAATATACTATTGCAATCTTGGAAAAGTTGAAAAGTGATACACTTGATCAATTCCGAGGACTGGAACTTTGCATAACATTGTTGTGCCACATGAGCCAATGTAAATGGCAGCAAGGGGAAGGTGCAGAGGAAGGGAGGGAGGACATAGACACACAAACTAGCCCACAACAACTCAAAACATACCAGATATTTTGCCATATAGGCCACTCCCATTACAGGACCCCTCATCAGGAAATTCATATAAAGACACACCTTACCAGTTCTAGTGACAAAAGGGTGGGTTAGGAATATTAGATCAATTGTGCTGAATAAAATGCAATGGTCCAATATAGAGTTTTGTTTTCAATCAATCTATGACAGAAGACATCTGCCAAACGTTAAGGCTTCTATCACAAAATGAACGATAGATTAAACAATCCGCTCCACTAAACCCTACTGGCTGTTCAAGAAATCTGTTTAGTCATAGAGTAATAAAAGAATAGAGATCGAACCAGAGCACAGCCACGCCCTCTGCTGTTAATTTCAGTGGACAATGTTTAGTCGCACTTTGAAGCACCTGGAAGAACAGTCTCCTGAGCATTCAATGTTAAACCCCAGCTGTACGTCGTTTTCTTGTCATAAATTCACAAGCCCACCTGCGGTCTCACCTCTCACCAGTAGGGGCCTCAACGTTCAGAAAGCCTCAATGGGGGCTTGTTACCCTTTGTGAATGATGTATTCCCCGTGAAATTACTCACTCCTCATGCATTGAGGAACACATACAATTGTTTATATTCTCCCCAGGGAAACAGTAGGGGGTAGCAACAACAGCAGCATGGTTCTTTTATTAAGGGGAATTGGATAGAAACCCAAAATCACAATAAGTGTTTTGGTTAAGTCAAATAAAACCTTCAAAGCTGCACGGACCCTAGGGTGTGTTGTAAAAACAAATACATATTCCCAAGGAACTGAAAAGGACGTGAAGCACAACAGAAAGCCACTAACAATGCAATCTAAGCCTGCTGTATAAGTGAGCAACGTGTTACAAATAACATGCCACTGTAATGGCACATGTTACTGCTGTTATTTTAGGCAGCAAACTTGTAGTGTAATGCATTATTTATTTAATTGAGTAACGACCATAGTTACAGTTACGTCATGATGCATTACTACATTAGAACTGTGGTTCTGGGAGAGAGAGAGGAGGAGCGAAAGGCGTGTGGTGGCAGGCAGCGGCGACAAACTGTGGGTGTGTTTTAGGAGTGGGCAAATAATATGACTATTGACTATTGCAATTCTT
Source organism: Benthosema pterotum (assembly GCA_039105355.1). NCBI lineage: Eukaryota > Metazoa > Chordata > Actinopteri > Myctophiformes > Myctophidae > Benthosema > Benthosema pterotum. The sequence continues at coordinate 16,284,288 of CM076966.1, forward strand.
AATGCCATGATATCAATATCGTATCGCCAGATTCAAAATCGTTTTTTATATTTATGTAGACCTATTTACTCATTTGTTCATGTCAGAAAGACAGACTGAGGATTATCTAGCTGCATTGAAGTGTATGAATGAATCCTAAATAATGATATTGTATCGTGAGGTAAGGGAATCGTTCCACCCCTAGTGTGTTTGACTTCAGTGTAACAAGGCTGTTATGGCGGAGCCCACATCGTGTTTCTCCAAATGGATATACTCCGACACTGCTTCACCTTTGTCGATCACAAAGAAAAAAACAAATGTTTCAATGTAAGTTGTGTGCAGACGCAGCAGTCCATCTCCTCTCCTGGTACTGCAAATGGGACGGAAAACCTTTGCCTGCATGCGTGCGTGCACGTGAGTCCCGTGACTGCTGCGGTGCATGTGTGTGAGAGACACACAACGGCTTTTCAGTAACTTGCACAACACTGTGCATTTATAATCTCAGACAATCTCATTTTCATTATGTCTACTGCCGTGATTTATTGGGGGAAAATCCAGTCAGTACCGCCATTGAATACCATAGTGAGTAACATTGTTGATGAAGTGATGACATTTGAAAGTCAACTTCTGAAGAGCATGAAAGCAGCTCACATTTCACCACTGTTAAAAAGGCAGTTATGCTATTTACAGCACATACTGTACAGTATATTTGTGTCATAGTGTGGTTACAATTACCAATACATGAATGTACTGTACAGTGAAAATGTAACTTCAACTTAATGAAACATAATCTAAAATTTAAATACAAAACACGTATTCAAATCAAAGGTCACATCACATCGTCATGGCATTGTCATTGTCATTATGACAGCTAGGCTGGAACTTGTTGCCAAAAATATTGTAGCAAGTGTGTGTCTCAGAGAGAGAGAGAGAGCGTGAGTGAGTGAGCAAGTTAGTGAGTGTGCGTGCGGCCGTGCGTGTATGTGCACTTGCGATCGCATGTGCATGCATGCCTGTCAAGAAGCAGAGGGAAAGGCAGTTATACCATGAAAGGGAATCTCGCCACCATTCCTCCACTCCACTCCATTCTGTATCTGCCCTCCATCTAACTGCCTTTTCTCACAACAAAAACACAGGAAGCAGAGACCAGCAGCACTTGACACAGACGTGTCCTACGGCAGATTGGATCAGAGCGGGCTGAAATTCCCTCTTATCTACAGACGAAGGTGTGTAAACAGCTGGCCACAGGATGGCTGCACGAACGTGCGTTGGTCTGTGTTAACTTTACAGCAGCAGGGACTGGGAGTAAAGATGCTAGCAGAGCAATCTCTATCTATACTCCTGGCCCAACTTACTTCATTGTGTATTTATTGTAAACTGTCTTCAAGAAATTCCAATGCACACCTATGGTTCTTTGGGACAGGTCAGGGGTGTCAAACCCAAATACAGAGTGGGCCAAAATAGAAAAATTGGTACAAGTCGAGGGCCGGAGATACCGATCTGTGTTTCAACACCGGTTTATGATGACGTCCCTGTCAAAACAGCAAAAGTAATTTCCCTTCAAAAATCAATGTCTCTTAATGGCAAGATAATTGTAAAGATGAAACTGGCTGCATTAAAAAACTGTTTTAGTTTTAATGAAAAATAGCAGGTGTTCAAGTCTCATATAAGTCTCATATGAGATGTGAGGTGTATTTTTCGGGGAAAATCTTTTTCTTCTATGATCCTCACCAAGTGCTGCGTTAATTCTAATTCTAATGCAGTTCTAATACTAATTCAATATCATCCCACGTGCCAAAAATAATCCATTCACGGGCCTGATTTGGCCCCCGGGCCTTGAGTTTGACATATGTGGGACAGGTGCATAGGCATGCAAAAAGCTTGAATCGGGATAAATGTACCAGTGTACATATAGAGGCCCGCACACCGTCTCTACTTGCAAAAAAAAAAAAAAAAAAAATGCAAGTAGAGACGGTGTGCGGGCCTCTATATGTACACTGGTACATTTATCCTGATTGTAAATTGTCTTACCACCAATAAGGGTTGGATTAGGTTTCGCCACTATTGGCTCAACTGAAGAGGGCAAATCTCCTTACAGTCCTGCATATAAAGCTCACTTATCAATCTCCTGACTGAGTGAGGCAAATATCAAAAGATCATCAATAAAAGATGAGAGGATTATGTATTTAATATGCTACATATAGCTGATGTCCCATAGAGCTGATAAATTATTCACATGAGAGAGCTATTGGATACTATGGATAAAGGCCTCTTGTTTTGCTGAGGCGACACTTTTCTGTCAGGCTGCCATGTACTCTCTGCAGTCCTCTCCCACGTCTATATTAGCTGTTGAAAACTAATGTTATTAATGTGTGCATGAAGGCATGATGAAGTGTGTTTAGCAGAGTATAGATCATCAGATCCAGGCCCTGCTAATATAACTAAATATCACAACCAAGCCGAGCCTTTACAGAAGGCTTTACATCAGCCTTTACAGAAAGACCTGCTGAAACCCCTGACGCGGATATTCCTGTGTGTGTGTGTGTGTGTGTGTGTGTGTGTGTGTGTGTGTGTGTGTGTGTGTGTGTGTGTGTGTGTGTGTGTGTGTGTGTGTGTGTGTGTGTGTGTGTGTGTGTGTGTGTGGGGGGGGGGGGGGGGGGGGGGCATGCATAAGCCTGGCACAAGCTGAGCTAGTGAGTAAATAAGTGTCTGAGTGGCAGCGGCTGATGAGCAGTAATGATTTCGATGTGCCGTGCAGTCTTTCCCCCTGAGGGCTCCCAGTGTCTCCTAAACAGCCAAGCCCACCCCCATGAACACCCTGCACCCATCCAATCCACACCTATTTACAGTAGGCCTATATTGTGCGTGTATATCTATCTATCTGTGTGTGCGTGCAAGTGTGTGTGTGTGTGTGTGTGTGTGTGGGGGGGGGGGGGGGGGGGGGGGGGGTCATATCACATGCAGCAGCACTCTCATGAATGTATAAATATACAAGTTGCGGTTGTGCGTGCGTTTGTGAATGCGTGCATGTGTGCAGGCGTGTGCAGGCTAGGCTATTAAATGCTGCAACGTCTGACAGAGGTTAAACAGAGAACACCTCTACTGGGACGTATTTGTTTCAGACATGCAGATTAGCCATTAGCAAAAACAACCGTCCAATGAGGAACTTGTATGCTGAAGGATCACAAGGAGCAGCAGATAAACTCCTACATTTATGTTATGCTTCAATGACAATAGGCAGTGCAGCTCAACGTCAAAAAGTTAACATGGCCATTGGAAACGGTGTCAACATGATTCTTACTGTATAAAGCTCTAAGCAAGCACAATATACTAACGACCACAAATAGTTTTTATATTTAATGGCATCTCTCAACCAGAGTGCTTCTCGCAAGGCTCGCTTGTTTTCCATCACATCTGAGTGATTGGTTAAATTATTAATGCTGCCCTTGCAGCCTGCAGGTTGGCCGGTAGCTGGGGTGGAAGTATGTAATGTGCACAGTGCACACACAGGGCACTTCAGCCCTGGTTTACATGCTTGTGGTGACTGTGATTGAGTGCTCAACAGCTACAGGCACACAATGATGTCAGCTGTGTTAACACAGCTTCTTCTGTGATGCTACCGGTATACTCATCACATACAGACACATGCACAGACACAAACTCAACCCACATAAATGTGCTACATTCATAAGCAACAGGCCAGGCACTAGACTGTAGTTTAATTCATGGGCATGGCATGCAAAGGTTCGGAAATGAAACAACAACAGATTGCTAAGTCTGGAAGCGTGCTAGCAGAGCCCAGCTGTGGAGAGCGATATGATGAGCGTAGGCTTCCCAGAGGAATTCACTCAGAACACAGCGCACAATTATTTGCACTGGTAAGTAATGGATTCAGTCTGGGCTACAGGGTTGAACTACTCAAGGCAATCGAAAGTAAATCAGCAGCTTCTGCACAGTCGGAAGCCGGGGAGAAGCCATATAGAACATCTAGGTGACACTAAACCTTCCCATTATACTTGCATTACATTTGGCTCGGGCCGATTACACTTGCGACTTCCTCATTAAGACGTGTGGTTGGCAGTAGCATTAGGAAGCCCAGCTTCTTTTCCAGCTGATCCCTAGTCTAACCTCACACAGGCTGCCAAGTTTAGCAGCTCACGTCTTGCTTCAAGTCCTCACTTCGATTATCTCAAACAGAGGATTTCAATTAAAAGAAGCCTCTGTTTATTAAACCGTGGACATGCGGAGAGCTTGAGGAACAGATAAGACCTTCCAATAGAATGGCAAAAACAACTGTATTCATGCTGATCCATCTCCGCTAGCTGAAATATTCCTTTGACAGGGAACAAAAGGCTTGTCCCCTGTGAAACGGGCATGCAAGGGAGGCAGCACGCTTAAAGAAATGAGTGAATGTCAGGGCAGGACAAAAGGTTTTTTTTTAATGGCTTCATCTGACTCTTGACAGGACTCTGGGTAGACTCCAGTTCTGCCTTTAATGGGTGATGGGGATCCAGTGAGGACTTTTGTCCAAGTGTTCAAGCTCAGATGCTCTGGAGAAAAGGCATTTTTTTGTATCCCCTTCTATTTGGTTTCCTGTCATGAATACAGACAGCACAAAGGGGGTAATGGAAGACCCGCTCTGGTGGGGGATTATGGTAATGGACATCTGAGTAAAACAGAGCCTCTTGTTGACATTATTACCGCTCACAAACGTGCATACATCTTTAGCAGTGTTTACAAGTCAAGAACAAATAAAAAATAAGCACCCACAAAAAGGAACACTAAAAAAAAATCACCTTAAGGCACACAGAATGTTTGTTTTCCAAATGTGGCTAAATTTCAAATGCCCCAGCAAACATCACCTAGTCAGTCATTTTGTTACCCGCTCTTACATGCCTCTGTTATTACAACAATAATTAGCCTAGCACTGACACTAAATCTATTTCAGGTACCAGTTAAGCAGCAATATAACTGCACTGTTGCGGCCCTGTACAGTACATGAAAGGGCCGAATGAATGATGAATCCATTCATTAGTGCGTAGGGAGCATCTGAAAAACGCTAGGTTCTGCTCTGTTCTATCTATATTTGCACCGAGGGGGAGGAGCAGCTGCCGTGTTGAAAGGTGGGGTGATAATTGGTCTTGGCTCTTTTGATGTGCAGACGATGCCATAATCCCCCTTAATCATATTAAGGGGACCCTTCTTGGCCAGCAAGGGCCATCGTGCTATAGCCAAGATATAGGCAATATGCTGTGGCTTCGATCCAAGTCTGTAGTAAGAAGTTTCAACAGCTGTCGCTCTGATTAGATAAATTATCTTCCACTTTGTTTGGTATTGTCATGCACCGTGCCAATATAACACGTGTTAGTCAACACCCTGTTGCACTTCTCAATGCCTGCATCAGTGACTGGACCTTGGTAGTAGGGGCTACTGAGGCTACAGCACTGAATTATGCATTAATGAATGTTGCTTGATTCAACCGTATTCAAAGGAGCTTTCCCTAATCCTTGACTTGTCATATCTCAGTGGGAGACAAAGGACAGTGCATCAAAAAAGACACATGGTCAGTGTGTGACCATGTGTCCACTTCCTGGGGGGTTGTTCGGTGGGGGGGTTCAGCCAATGATCACTGTCTTAGGAGCCCAATATGCATTTCCTGTAAGCACCCTGCAGCTAGCTAGGCGCCTGGCAAACCATAAGATGTGTCACAGCATATGGCATTCCCTGTGCGCCATCCTTATTTGCTGTTGATATTCACAGCAACAGACAATGTCTAATCTTATTTAATCCTTCTGATTTTGTCACGAGTAAATTAGTACTTTTATTGTCACAATTATTGTCCTGTCCAGGTGTTGAAAAAAGGTCTCCTGCACAAGAGACCAAATTCTATTACTATTACTATCTATTACTACTATTAACATGCCTCCAACTACTTACGCATGTGCTAGTTGTATTGTAACCAATTAACATACTCAACAAATTAATTGCAGTTTCTGCAATTACAATGGCTGCATATTCTGAAAATGTAGATATCTTCCAGGGACTTACACTCTGTTGCTGTAGTTGCTCATCATGCATTCAAGAAGGTACAGGGTGCACTGCAGTAACTTGTAAGCTTTTACATCTCAATTCAAAGCAAGGGGCAAAACAATCCCCGAAATTAAATCAAAGCAACTCTCTCTGATGCACGAGCAGCACACTGAACTCACTAAACTATCCTTCCAACAGTATAATATATATATATGTTCTGATCTGGTTCTATTGTTCTTCTGTGTTGTACCATTGTATCATCATCTAGTAATGATGCATCATTGTCTCAACCAGGCTGAAGGTGTGGCTGAGACTGCAGTGATAATCCCAGATCTCACTACAAGCAAAGCTAGCTAGTCACATGCACTAGTGTAGACCATACATCATTACATGTAGTTTATTCTATCTTTTCACCTCCCAAGGCTCAAACACAAATAAATGCATCCAAAGCAAGCAAATCTAACGAATCGCAGACAGGCCCCGGCTCTCTTCCTCTTGAGCAATTCTTCCATAATGGTCACAGCAGACATGGGTTACATGCTTCTTAAAGCATAGGCGTCTTCTCTAGATGACTTGCTGGCAGCACTATCCATCACTGAATGTTTACATTTCCATATGCCATTACTGCCCATTAGGCTCTGATGTATCAGGCACTACACTCGCACTTGCTGTCATTCCTTCTTCAGATGCACACTAACACATTTAAGTGTGATGTACAGTGGTTTGGTATGTGACTGTGAGACTACCTACCTCTTCCCTTCCCCCGATCATAACATTTTCATAAAATAAAAAGGTATGTCAAATGTTCAGGCTTAATTAATTGCTACAGTATATATTTAACACATGTGTCTATTAATACAAGTTAACCTAAGTTAACCCATGTTAACACAAATATCTATTATTAATGTGTAGATGGTGGATTGGCTACTAATAAAGCAAATAATATACAGGTAGTTCCTTAGCAACAGTTGTCCTTAAGAAGCCTTTGGTTCACTACTGTTGACTCTAAATCTATGCTCCACCACTGAAGATAATGTCATTGTGCGGCTCTAGCGCAACCTCCCGCCCGTACCGCGTATAGGTGCAGCTACTAGTTATGTACTGTATAAACACGAGTGGCTGGCGGCCCGGATTCACCATTAGAATGTCAGGGTTGTAAGACCCATTGCTCTTGTTTATCTCGTATCCCATAAGGTACGTCTCCACTCCATCAGGATCCATTCAAAACAAAGGCTGTTTTCTCAAAATAATCCATTCTTTTGTGAAAAGCACCCTCCATTTAGATACTTATATACTGATTTTTGACCTCATCACAGGCAAACTTCCAGGGATTGATACGAGAGCACACACACTTCAACGTAACTCCTAGAGCAGCTGTGTTTACATCCAGTTACACTCTGAATGGAGAAACACAGGGAGTTATCTGAATGTAGTTTGTATCATGGCGCCATTAGTGTTAAAGGGACACTTCACACTTGAAATCATTGACACTGTTAAAATTTAAAATATCTAAAACCACACACTTAAAGACCCCCAGGAAAGTGTTCTAAATCTAAACATCATGAACATATTATTTTTGCAAAAGGGGAGAACCGTCCCCTTAATTCCTAAAACAGAGAAAACATTGTTAAACCTAAACATTACGGTTTAGCAATGGGTAAAAACAATAGTGGACAAAAGGCCTAACATTTTCACAGTGGTTAATTCACTGATAGTGATTTTGCATGCAAGTGTGAGACTTAGTGAGGTTTTATTTGAGGGAAAACAATGGTATCATATCTCGCAACGCAGCAGTCAGCATTTATAACCATTTATATTCAATTCATGTAGCATCAAACACAGAATTACTCAAGCCACCCGGGCATCATTATAGCCTTTTTCAGTACACTATGGAAACTATCCCTTCATGATCTCCAATCGGCCAGTTGTCCTGGCCCTGTGTGTGTGTGTGTGTGTGTGTGTGTGTGTGTGTGTGTGTGTGTGTGTGTGTGTGTGTGTGTGTGTGTGTGTGTGTGTGTGTGTCTGTGTGTCTGTGTGTGTGTGTGTGTCTGTCACTGAGGGGAGGAGGGGGACTCTGGCATTGTTGTAGGAATCAAATAGCAAGCGTTGCCATGGCGACCCTTAGGCAGTAGCAGGCTCTTTGTGGTAACCGGAGAGTAAGGACCCCGAGGGACCCCTCGCCTCCCTCCCCTTAGCCCTCTCGCCTTGGGCAGGTTTATTGGGGGGCGGCGGGCTTTCTAATGGGCACACACACACACCGACTGGCATTAGAGACGCTACCCATTAGACTAGTGTCCTCTTCGTCATGCCCCTTAAAAAGCGAGTCCTCCTGCTTCCTTGCTCCGGTTTTAGCTTCCTACACAATGAGCCCACAACAACGACTGCTGGAGCCTGTTGATAGACATTAGAGAGAGAGAGAGATATGCAGGCCCGGATGTAACATTTCCCAATTGGGGGGCAGGTGGAAATGGCATAAGAGCGGCATCATCACCCATGGCGCGAAGCGACAAGATACCATTTTCATTTAAATTCTTTAGTTCTGTGACCCACACGATTTAAATCTTGTAAAAGACTTATATTAGGCAAGTAAGCAACAATAACACCAACAACACCAGTTGTTGGTGAAGTTGCAACAGGCATGCAGCATGCATAAAGCTAAAGGTCTGACTCAGAGTTTTGTTTTGAATGATGAAATGTGTTGATTTAGTGGGGCCACAATTGTAGTTAGTTAGTAGCAGTAGTAGAGTTCAAATCATTTTAAATGTAAGCACTTTCATTTGAAATATCTTTTGAATAGCGTGCCATCATGTTTGGTGGGGCAGTCAGGGCATTTAGGGGGGCATTGCACCCCCACCCCCTCCCATGCCCATGCCTAGATCCAGCCCTGGAGAGAAGGAGTGGATAAGGGAAAGGGGGAGGAGTTCGGGATGTCTATTTGAGTGCAAAATCAGTAGCCCATCTATGTGCATACTGAAACGTGCACACACACGCACACAAACGCACACACCCCAACCCCCTCCTCTGGCTAACACAGGTGGGTATTGTCTGCGGCATGGGGCACTCCTGGCCACCGGCCAGCTCCACTGGCAGCCAGTGGGCCAGTCCTGCCTCAGATCGGCTGGCTGCACAGCTCTAACACAACAGACAAAGGCCTGGCTTCCATATATGGCTCTTTAACCGTTTCCTTGCTGTCAGAGCAAGGTTACGGTTCCATATCAGACAGATATGTCCATCGCCAAGGATTCATTTTAAAACCAGAGGGGGAAAAAACAGGGTGACATGATACCCAAACAGCAAAAAGCTTCACTGCTGAGGTTCTAGGTCTGTCCATCGTGTCCAACGTCTGTGATACATAGATACACATTTTTAAAGGACATATACACTATTTGTGCATTAAATTAATCGATATGTCAATACTGTATATTGGTCGAACGTCCAGACGATGGGTGTATTGATCGATATGGCAATAAACAGGGTGACTTATCTGGGTGATCGGTTGTGACAAACATACCACTGTTTAACGTGTTATCAAAGTTGCACTCTCTTGCCAGACTCCTTGTTAGGATTGAATCAACATAATCGGTAGAATATCGATATACTGACATATTGGTATCGTGACACATATCTAATGTACACCCCCCCTTACGATGCTACATTGTGCAATCTCCGCAATAAATGTGTGAGTGAGGAAATTCTAGAAATTAAAACAAAACCTCAGTAAAAAAAATAATAATATATATATATATATATATATATATATATATATATATATATATATATATATATATATATATATATATATATATATATATATATATATATATATATATATATATATATATATAGACAGTCACCATGTTTTACAGATTTACTGTGAATCTACAGTATCTTGCACAGATAACATTCCCAGACTAATAGTGCTATAAAATATAGCAGAATCACCAATGTATGAATATTAGTGATATTTTTCTTTTGCAATACATTTTTAACATGTATGAATGTACCTACAGTATAACCATAGTTATAAATCAATCAGGTGCTTCAAACTACAATTCATCAAAAACATATACAATGTCCACCTATATGGATTCCCAGCAGGGACAGAAACCTCTATCAACCTCACTGAGAAAAAAATGCTTGTTGCCTCTCTAAATAACCATGCATTTACTTTGCCATGCAGAATTGACTGTTTTGATGATGGCACTGCAATGGAATCCATTTCTTTCCCCCCCATTATGGCGGACTGAGCTTCCAGCCTCTCTTAGATGAAGTCATGGAAAATCCTTGAGACCTCAGAAAGATCCAGAGTGAGTTTCTGTAGAAAAAAAAAACTTGATCACACAGAATGGCGCCTTGTTCCTGTATGGCCTTGCCAGGTGAGTGACGCCAAAGGAAGCTGACAAACCACCATCAGGGGACATATGAAATGGACAAGAACCAGGGTCAGGGCTGAGAAAAAAGTAGCAGCTTACTGATTAATCCCATTGCGCTCAATCAACCGGTCAATACAGTGCACCTTGTTATAAAAACATGTAAGTCTGTGCCTGCCGTTGGTGGTGTTGGCCAGTGGTTGGATACAACAGCCACATACTCCCCTGCCAGCCCAGGATCTGCTACTCTGTCTCCTTTGCAGGAGAGAGACATTTTGATGCAAAAGTCTGCACGCTGTACACATACAAACATGTGCTACTGCTAGCAATGGTGTGCATATAACCATTGAGAAAAAATCCTCAATAATGCACAATGCATATTTTCCGCACACCAAGTTATAAGGCGCGGTTTCAATGAATGTATTGGTTTGAGACTGTTTTTGTATATAAGGTGCATAGAATATAGCAGCTACTGCAGTCAAACAATCCATAGAATTATGCATACAATTATAGTAATCATCTATGACAGTGGTTTGCAACCATTCTTATACAGGGGCCACTATTTATTCAGCATTTCAGCCACGGACTGCCATTTGATGACATTTTAGCCCCACAGACCAAAAACTAAAGTTTTCTTTTGCTTTGGTCCACGTTTCCAGGTTGGATTTTGAGAAAAGGACAGGCAAACCTAGATCAACATGACCATTCTACATTCTCTAGTTGTGTAGACCAGGGCTAATTCAGATGATGACTATTTTAATTCTTGAGAGTGTAAACATGAAACCAAATGGACCTGCAAGGCTATAATTGGTTTCATGTTTACGCTTCCAAGAGTTACACCCGGTTAACCAACTGTCCATCATTAAGCTGGAGACCACCGGGAACTCTCTCAAGGACCACTGGTGGTCCCCGGACCACTGGTTGAAAACCACTGATCTAGGAAACGATACACATTGTCCTAGCCTCCTACAATTGATTGACCAGTAAACCCAAGGACCTCCAAGGTTTAGCTCAGGAGTCACAGGGGTTACGTGCAGAGGTTATTGATGAAAGCAGGATTGATTAGCTGTCAAATCTCAATGTAAAAGGCAGTCGGGCCATAATTTCAGATCAATCAACACGGCTCAATGTCAGGCCGTAATGTGCAGCAATATGTGACCAACATGTTGATGTCGCTAGGAACAAGCACAAGGTGCTTATAAGGTGCACTCAATAAGGCAGATGTCATTGAGTGCCTGGCGCTATAGTTTCACATGTAAACAACATCCAGTTTGAGGACCTGTACAAAACACAAGTTTTAAAAAGGAATTCCGCGTTAATTATGAACTCATAACGACCGTCCTTGGGAGGTAAAAGGCATTGCTTTTTTCTTTGTTGTTGGAAAAGTAGTTTCAGGCAGGGGAGTAGCTGTGCAACGAAGAGATGGAAAAGCTTTTCTTCCCCTCAATCCTCCAAAGAAAGAAGAGGAAGGGAAAAAAAAACTCTTGAGGGCATTTGGAGAGGGGTATTTTTTTCTCTCGACTTTAATTACAGGCCTCTTGTCAGACAGATCTTTCTCCAAGAGCTATAAATTGGAGGGAGGTGGTTAGAATAGGAGTCTGAGCTACTCTTTCCCCGTCTCAAAGTCTTTCACTTTTTTTCACATTACTTCTGGCAAACATGCAACAAGCCGAAGCACGCATCAAGCTCCCTGTATCGAGGCTTCAAACACTCCTGCATACAAACAGCAACAACAATTGCATAACACAAATACACAGCACTCATAACGCACATGCAGTCATGCACATATACACACGCATGCACACACAAGCACACACACACACACACATAGGGCTAATGTTTGCGTAAGTGACTAGAGATGTGGCTCAGTTGTTGATCTTGGCTAGTAGTCTTCCCATGGAGCTTTGACTGAGTCAAAACAAAAACCCAACCCATGTGCTTTAGACACACACACAGTTTGGGTGGTATTCATTTTTTCATAATGTCAAAAAAGTCCCCAAACAGTCCCCAAACATTGCCATGGAACAAAGAAAAGCTTAAAGAAAATAAACATTGCAGGGAGCTGTAATGCAAATGCAAACATCACAGGCCAGCTATCTCCCGTTTACAGAATTAAAAGTTGTTTAAACACTGTTCCATGTGCTTTGAGTCTTAATTCCTTTCACACAGTAGACACAAAATGTATGAACAGCGTTACAGTACAGTCAGACAGACTCAATATTGTTCTGGCTCACTTGTATTTTTGCTCACCGGCATGAGATTTTCCGTCCAAAAATCAGTTCTGATTTAACAAAAAAGGGACATTACATACAGAGGGGCAAATGGACAAATGCATGTCTATTTATATTCCATTTCAATTTCTAGACATACAGTACTTAAAACTTAAAGATCAGAATAACAAAAAAAGTATATCATCATTGTTTGGCAGAAATCTTGAGTAGTTTCCAAATTTACACACACACACACACACACACACACACACACACACACACACACACACACACACACACACACACACACACACACACACACACACACACACACACACACACACACACACACACACACACACACACACACACACACACACACACACACACACACACACACACACACACACACACTTCATCATAACAGTGTCACGTCAAAGAGGCAAAGACTTCCAATCTACATCCTCATAACATCTTTCGGAACTTTTGAAAGTGAAAGTTGTTAATAACGTAACTTAAGCATAAACATAAGCTAGATTACCATTATGTTACTGGTACAATCCTCTCAAACTTGACACATCTCCACTCTTAGATATACTCGATACCAAGAAAACCATTATTTGTCAGGGAGTTTAGCATCTCCAGCAAACCGAGCATACAGGCACACTTGAAAAGAGGCTTTAAAAAGCAAACATAAGAGACAATCCTTTTGACAACTCGGAGCATGACAAATGTTTCGTCTCCCATGGGTTCTTCTGTGCTCTTCTTCTTCTTCTGGTCATCCAAAAAAAGAAAGAAACTGTACGGGAGGGAAATCTAAGCCGACAGAGAGGAGAACAGAGACCGCTGTCTGTAAACAGCTGGGGCCTTGAGGGCTGAAAAGATGTCTTTATCTTTGTCAGCGGACGCAGCCGAGCCTGTCGCCCTGCCGAGTCAGACGTCCCCATTGGCTGGGAAAGGGTTGCCGAAGACTCTGTTGGACAAGGAATAAATGTGCCCGCTATGGCTTTATGGGGACAGGTGTGAATCCAAGTGATGGCTGGGATTGGGGGGATTCGGGACACAGTGATCTGAGGCAATAACTGTTGGTGGTACTGTAAGTGTCAAAGTGATTGAGAAAAAGATGAATAATAAGAGCACGCTGGCAGTTGAGTCCATCATGGCGTAGTCCTGCTTGATTGGCAGGGACGTGAGAGGGACATTTCAGAGATTTTTTTGGAGCATTATAACAGCGTCCAACCCAAGAAAACACTGACTGGCACAATGGGTCAGGCAGGCTGTAGTGTGTCCAAAAGCAGCCAAACACCAAGTTGCCAGCCTATTCACATGCACATACACACGCACTCTCTAATGGGTGACAGATGAAGCCAAAGATTCTGTAGTGCGATTACAGGCTCTGTCTGGGAGATAAGAAGTTAATGTATGAGTTTATGTAAAGAATGATACTTGAATGTGTCTGTATATATACTGAGGTAAACAAAGAAGCCATTTGATGCATCATATTCAATACTCCTTCAGTGACAATAAAGAATAGGGACAGGCCTTATAACTTACAAGTTGAACAGACATTAAAATAATGCGCTGATAATCCAAAAATAGAAATTAATGACTGATACATTTAATTGTTCGGCAAAATTCTCCTTTTTAAAGACAGTCAGCAATCCTCCAACTGGTTGAATATTAATTATTTGCAAGGAAATTTTTGTGAAGCACATTGCAACAAGGCAAAGCCCTTGACAAGAACACTAAGACGTTAAGACAGTGCTAAAGAAGAACGTTATAAAAGGAAAAATCAGAACAACTAAAAATAGAACGGTTTCAAATAAAACAGAAAATAATGAATAAATCACAAATGTCAGTACAGGGTAGTAGCAAACAGAAAAGTATGGCTTTGTGTTAAAACAACAGATGTATAGTATTGCTTTCTGGATGTTTAATAGGCCTATGTGGTGCATATGAAATCCATGTTTAGTTCAGATTATGGCTTCAGAAAACAGACCTGTACCAGATGTGATTATGATCACATAATACTAATAGTAATACTTTTAAATTGATTGTTTTACATACAAGGAGCCAGTGAAGATCTGAGCATTGATGTATTTCTTGTTAATAGTAAGGATTGAAGCCATGCTTAATTGGTTTCAATATAAGACAGCAAAGATGCACATTGCTTTATCTAATACTGCTGTGTGCCACTAGAGAAGAACCAGCAAATTAAGTCAATACACCAGGCTTGTCTCTGAGGGGGTATGAACCACCCTACTCATTCCAGAGCTGCAAAAATGAATAGAAAGCACCACAAAATCTATATTAACTTCAAAGGCAGCCAGAGAAGTGGGTACAGGCGGATTTATATTCTATATTCTATATACTGTAAATCCAAATTAAGTTTCAGCCTGGTTTTGCATTTTAAAATGATTTAAAAGTAGCAGTAGTGGATGAAAAGACATGAAAAAAAACACAATAAAACAAGGCAGTGGAAAAAGTTTTCAAGACGTTCAAGTGACTATTTGAATGCTTTTCAGCTTGTTGGCTACTATGGTCTCTGTGATCTCGCTGCCCTCAAGTACATGTGTGTGTTGTGGAATATAGAACTCAGTGAAGCAGTTGGTATTTTGAAGGCATGGTGTGCCACTGCAGAGTTATGCAGTGAATCTTATGAATCTTTAAAGTGGGGGTGCCGTGATTTTTGTATTTTTTCCAATTTTGTATATGTTTGAGAGGTGACAGTATACAAATATACCCCTTGGTGTCTTTTTTATGTGCAATGATGTCTTCCTTTGTATTTAGGGTTTCTTCCTGGGGCTGAACCTGTCCAGGCAAACATGCCAATGAAAAAAACTCCATTAAAGTGACATCACATTTACAGCCCCTCCCCTAACTCCTCCCCCTTTATCATGCAAGTAAAGCTGTAGGTGTGTCTTCAGTTCAGCTGGATCTCCACCCATCACCACCCACCAGGCAAACCAGGCATACTTAATGAACTGGCTGGGTGGAATCATAAAAATGACAGTTTAACAAACACTGTACACTTTTTTGAAAAACTTCTTACTCTTCATATTACAATAATACCTGATGATCATGTTTTAGGGTAGAAAAAAATCATGGCACTCCATCTTTAACTTCATGAAACCCGGCTGTGTCTGACTGCATGCATGTACCATTTCTTTAGCATAACTCAAGTCCGGCACCGTCGGGAAGGCTGACTTCAAACTTGCCGCATGTGTCACGGAGCTCCAACTCCGAGTGAGAATTACAAAATCCCACATATGTCTGTATTGAATGGGTTCTGTGGAGGATGCACTGCATCTCTGTCTGTAGAGGCGGGCCAACACACTACATCTCTGTGTCTGTCTGTCTGAATACTGCCTGCATATGACTTCTCCACCACCTCAGAAAAGTAATTAAAAAAACTCATTGTACAAACATTCTCAAAGGGAATATGTCTAGGTGCATTTTTGTGTGCATCTACCATCTGTCTTCTTCAAGTGCAATGTTCCAGTGCTCCTGTATACCAAAATAGCCCACAACAAATCTTTGCTAGGAGGCATGCCCTAATAATAGTGATGTATGCAGTTAGCATTCTACACTACAGCCGTGAGTGTAGCACAGCACCACAGACTATAAATTAGGCTAGTGTCTGTGTGTCAAAGTAGCCGTGAAAAGAGCATTCTTTGGTAATGAATATTAAAATGGAAATAAACAATGCAATTTTTGCCTTTTCGGGTTTTCTAAACAGGAGTTACAAATTGCCATATACTTGATGATTGAATACTCATCTTAATAAAGCAAATTTGAAGTCAGTATGGCAAATATTTATACATACAACAATCCATTTTAAATGTAGTGTAAGATGAGAGGTAAGTTGAGAGGTGAACAACCTGTGTGGCAGGAAATCACAATTTTGCAATTGGCAGAAAATTCCAAGCCTGCAATTGACCAGTTTCGCTACATCCCATAAGCCAGAAGGACAGCTGCAGTTTAAATTGCTACTATGGGTGGTATAGGGCTGGTGAGGCTGCATAAAAAGAAATCAATTTTGAAAAATAACGACCTCACAAAGTAACTTGCATCTGATGATATAATAAATAAACCTACTAACTCTGGGGAAAGCCCCCCCCCCCACACACACACACACCCAGCCTGCAAAACAACCTAGCCTGCAGCAACTGTGTTGCAAGTAACGAATCTGACAAGCCTTCCACTGACCCGACTGACTACACAAGGCTTACTTAAATAGCATATTTCTTTCTACCACAGCCGCCTTCCAATCCCACCTTCCCTCAGCACCGCCAGGGAAACAAGCCGGCGATGCTAGCCTAGGGTTGTAATGCGTGGAAAGCATTTCAGGTGCCACAATGCTCGACTGAGCTCCCGCCTCCCGCTTTCCCCTCTCTCCAGCACCACCACCACCACCCAGAATCCCATTTTTGGCATGACACCTCTGGCACGCCATGTTGCTCCCCACCTTGAAATCTGTTTGTCTGTCAGCATTACAGGCTAAGTCTGTGCCACCATGCGCACGCGCGCACACACTCTGCTATGCATCCCCCCCACCCGCCTTCTCTGTGTGGTTGGGGGATCGGCTATTCCCTGTGCATATTCATTTACATGCCATTATGCGGTGAAGAACGAGAGCCGTGTGCTTATTGTGTACACAGGGGACTCTCTATGCATATAAAGTCCATGTCCTACAGACCTATACACCATCAAATGTGCAAGGGAAATTGCATATAGGTGGTGTGTGTACATGCATCCTCACGCGTGTGTCAACAGGGGTTAAGGCACCTGCTGCGGACTTGATTACAATGCCCCGCTGTGGCTAAGGAGGGTGTAATCAGAGCGGAGGTAGATTGAGTGCAGAGCCTTTAAGTCAAGCAAAAAGAGAGATATGAGCTCCTGGTCTTTCCCCATCTTCCTTGTTCTCTGCCTCCGTTGTTTTCCCTCTCCCTCGTCCGACTGAGCGGCAGTGGTACGCGGTGTACGCGCTACGCATACAAACACAGACATGTGGACATTCGGAGACGTAAAAACCCCCACGTGTAGAATACCAAGTACTGGTAGGCACAGATACGGCCAGCCACACAAACACACCACACACTGGATCATTTATCCCATGTTTCCCTGGCGGTCCAACCGCTCACAAGGTCAGCCCCATGCAGGCATACACAGGCCACCATCAAAGCACCATATGTTCGGTCAAGTATGGGACTTTAAACATCATCCAGGGGGCTGGGATATGGTGTATTAATGTAGCTAGCCTACACTATTCTCAAGGAGCTGGACATTGACATATTTGTCAATGTTACATCAATATCAGAATAGATTTAAACCTTAATTACACTACAGTAGTAAGGCGATGTAATTGTGTTATTTGACCATAACCATCCAGCCCAAAATTACACACAGCCTTTTATTGAATATTGGTTCTGCGGCTTGCCGCTACCGTATTGGGAGTGATCTCTCGCCATGGTCTCGCTGGTCTGACTATTACGTCGTCTACACAATGGAGGAAGGCTGGCTTGCGTTTGGGAGGAAAATCCCCCCCTCGCACCCCAACACTCACACAAAAAGCCATCCCCCTTGCTTCCGGGGGCCCCTTCTTTTGTTGACAGCGGCTGCGATGTCATCCAATATTCGACCTGACAAGCACGGCAAATCACCGCG
>CM076966.1:16307543-16392543 GCA_039105355.1 Benthosema pterotum
CAGGGTCGTACTGTGCACTCCATTGACAACAGGGGTAGTGAGCAACAGGACCAAGATGCCACTCAAGGCATGCCATGGACACAGACACTACAGTAAAGGTAGTCCATCGTATCCGATGAGGACTTCTGCTTCTGACTTCTGTATGATGGTGGCCTATGCTCCTGCAGCTGGTTCCCTGGAGGACTTCAGTGATGGTCTCCATGTTAATAAGTCTGTGGAGCATGTTTTTGAGAGGCCTTTCCCTGCTACAGTGAGAAGTGCTATGCACCTGCATCTTTCACATTTTCATATAGTGCCAATATTTGCATGAATCCTTCCATTGTTGCGTGATACATTCTTCCCACCATATTAGGGAGATTAAATGGTGGAATGCTATGGTGGGTGTTGCAGAATAGGAGATCTACAATCTCACAGCCCATCGCACTGCAACATGTTGCGAGTTTGTAAATCTGCTATATTCAGTGTGTAAGTACAAATGTACTCAGACTTGCAGAGCACAGGGCTGCACCTGCAGAGCACAGGGATGCACCTGCAGAGCAGAGGGATGCACCTTGGGACATTATGCATGCAAGACACTGTCTGTGCATGTGGGCGAGTTAACATTCAGCAAGGCTAAACAGGTGTGCCATGTCATGTCCATCTCGTCAAATGCCACTGCAGAAGACAAATTAATTGTGCATGTGCCTTGTAGCACATAGATTTGACACAATATCCTGTGTTGAGGAACAATTATTTTTTTAAGCCGTTTGCATTCATGAGGGGAAATTTAATAGACTGTACTGTGAGTGTGAGTGAATTGAACAATGAGCATAGGGTTTATCTTCCAAAAGTGCCTATAGCTTAGCCATCCCAAAGATATTGTCACGTTATCAAGAGGTAGTTGCTTGAAAAAATGTGTAATGTTTGATTGTGTCAATGCTGTACCAAGCCAGCCCTAGACAAGGAATTGTGTATGTCAGGATCAGTAGGATCAGTGTAGGAAAAAGGCTGAGGAAGGAATGCCAAATGCACAAGCAACACACAACAAAAGAAAAACGAACTGAGTCCTCAGGAAAAACAGATAAGCATAATGCAACGCGTAACATCATTTAGTTTCAGGGATAGTCCAAACAATAACTGAGATTTCACATTCAAACTGGAGTGTGTCTCGGAATGGATCCCAACCCCCCGCCCGCCCACCCACCCCACCACTACCTCCTCCTCCCCCGGCTGCCGTAGCCAAGTTCGCTTTTTTCCCTGAGTCAGACAGTCATAACAACGCCGCTTGGGTTTCAACATAAGAGTCAGATTTCTGAGAGCCACAGCCTGGCATGGCATGGGCTCACTGTGGTGTGAGAGAGAGAGTAAGCGAAACAAACTGTGCATACACAGAGAGAGAGAGAGAGAGAGAGAGAGAGAGAGAGAGAGAGAGAGAGAGAGAGAAAGACAGGGGAGGGGATTTGTTAATAGTCACTACAGACTAGAGGCAACACAGAAGCACATCCCTCCAAGAGGAAAATAAGTGATGCATCCCTAAACAGTCACCCCACTGGTCCCCGTGCAGCCCGACAGACGTGGCAGTGCATAGGTGGCTCTGGGATTAGAAACAGTACAGTGTGTGTGTGTGTGTGTGTGTGTGTGTGTGTGTGTGTGTGTGTGTGTGTGTGTGTGTGTGTGTGTGTGTGTGTGTGTGTGTGTGTGTGTGTGTGTAGTGGGGGTTGGGGGGGGGTGGAGGAGAGGCATTCAGCTATGTATGGATTCCAGCAGATTCTCTTCTCTCGCCTCATCTCACCGTGGCATGTGCTTCATCACCTGCTAACTGTCCACGACGACCCCTCCTCCTCCTCCATTCCTGACACTCGGCACAGTATAGAAATGTGTGCGGTAGCCACACACATGCGCACACGTGCACACACATATATACAGAGCATGGGGTGAAAGTTCACAGGATCACACAGGGGATTTACCACCGTCATTAGAATGCAAATTAATGTCGGTGTGAAAGGACAGACCGATAGATAGATAGATGCAGCTACTGTGTGCATGTGAGTTGCATTATGGGTAGTAGGGGCCAGGGCAGCAGCGTTCAGTGCATCTTTATTGCGGTGCTCGGGTTGTTTGGACCGTTTATTTACTTTATTTTTTGCGTGCGGGCGCCGTTAACTTGGCAATGCGGCGTCAGTGGGAGAAATGACTGTTGAGGACAAATTTAATTGGCGCTCTAACAGACGTCAGCGGGAACTGATAAGGCCACGAGGCGTGTAATGGCGTGTCGTGCATTAGCCTAGCCACAGAATGGACGGGATGCTTCCTCCTGGGTGATAATATTGCCCTTCACAGTACACGTTTGTGCGCGTGTGTGTGTGTATGTGTGTGCGCGGGGAGTAGGGGAGGGAAAGATAAATAACAGGTGGAATTGAGGAGAGCAATCAAAGATGAACAGAGACTCACCATGGGAGAAACACCATGAGAGATACAGAACAGAAAGAAGAAAGGAAACCAAGATAGTAAGCAAGAGTGAGCAAAAAGAAAGTGGGATTATGCGAGAGAGATAACGTGTGTGTGTGTGTGTGTGTGTGTGTGTGTGTGTGTGTGTGTGTGTGTGTGTGTGTGTGTGTGTGTGTGTGTGTGTGTGTGTGTGTGTGTGTGTGTATATCAGTAATGCATGAATGCGTGTGTGCAAACCCGGTGACAGGCTGATAACACCTGAGGGGATGAGCTGGTGGCTGCCAGACATGCTAGAATGAATCCGCTGCCATGTCACAGAGGAAGAGATTGCAGTGCACCTGGAAACATGGATCTCTCTTCTCTAACAATCTGTGCCCAGATCCATCCAGTGGAGGGGAGAACTGGAGAACTCTTTCCGGGACCAACGCTGAAATCAAATTCTGTCTTAGTGGCTTTTGAGCGGCACATTTTCAGACCAACTTTGTCAATGGAGGAATGTAACAACATCGTTGTATAGAACACATTATATAGCTGTTGGACCTACTTAAATCTAGTGTGCATAAGGCTTGTCTTCAGTTACCTGTCTCTGCACTCAAATAAAAACGCCTGTCCACGTGTTTTTCTATAATAAGCATGTCTGTCTGTCTGTACGGGCTGGCCCCTAAAACATGCAAAAGTCTAAGATTATGTGAGCTGGTGGGCTGGGTGGTTTGCAGCAGTGGTGTGGTGAAAAGCATATGAAAATATGCTAAATTCAAGCTCACGGTGTATTAAAACTGAAGTGCAAACAACACGCGTGTGTGTGTGCGTGCATGCGTAAAAGACATCTGTGAACGGGGCAGTGGGTGGCTTTGTTTGTCGGCACTTCAAAGCTTCACTAGCTGGTTGACTTGCAGCTTGACTGGCTCAAACCCCCTCAGGGGGCAGACCAACCTCAGATTTGATTACCACCCAATAAGTGAGCTTCATATTTACTGTGTGGACAGGGCTCATAACTTGATTAGAGCACCGATTATCTTGGGGCCATCAGATAGACACCAGTCGAAGGTAGGTGGGCGTGACTCAGCGACTGAGACTGCAAGGGGGGGTCAGGGGGATTTGCTATACTGTATTGTAAATTACTGTGTCCTTGAATAACAGAGGGAAGAGTTATGGAGGACGGGTGCTTATGCAAATGTCTTTTTATTTCCTTGCACAAGATCACATTCATCCCGGCAATAAATTACTTTTACATCCATCTTGTCACAGTCTTCCTGAGAGAATACTCCAAGAACAACAACAGTAAGCATGGGAGCTCCGTTCTCCAGCCCATAAACATAATTCCTTTGTGACGGGACGCACTCTCCCTCTCTCTCTCTCTCTCTCCACAGGCTGGCTCCATGTCTGCTCTTCTGCGGGGTCCTGATTCCAGGCCAACGGGATGGTCGTTAATTACCAAGGAATGGACTGCTAATGGTCGCCTGCGATGGTCTCCAACCGCCCGGCCACCCCCACCCCTGCCCCAGGTCTCCATGGTGACCTGTAGCCGAGTGGCTAGGGGACTTGTACTACAATGTACTAGGAACTGGTTGAGACACACAATGATTGGGGGGCGGGCCTGACCCCCCCTGATCCTTGCGAGACTCCACTAGGCATAGAGCGTATTAATGGACAGTTCCTTTGGAACTTCACAAAAGCCTTGATTTACAAACCAGGTTTATAGGAGTGTTGGTGGTGTCGCCAGACCGAATCAGCTGTTGGCAAAAAAAAATCCTGTCAGTTTGGAATAGCTCAAATGTACGCCCACTTCCTACTCTACAAAACTGGGGTGGCCAATCCTGTGCCAATACTGTGTCCTGATTGGCCACCCCAGTTCTTTGGAGTAGGAAGTGGGCCTACAATTGGGCTATTCCACACCTATCTGCTGACAGGCAATCGTTTTTGCCAACAGTTGATTCAGTCTGGTTTTAGCCAGGCTAGTGGCGGTGGGTCCTTTGGCATTTTCTTTTTGAAGCCTTATGCACACCGGATCGGCTCAGAGACTGGTGCCTAGGCAGGGATCAACATATTCACCAAAAACGTAATCTGTTTTATTCAAACGAGATCAGCACCATCTCATCAACGAGGGAAAGTTGAGACCGATTGGTTGTTGTAGATGTCTGTGTGCATCTGAATTTAGCGGTGATATTACTAGCTGTTAGCAGATGCCTGAAGGTCTATGATGAAACGTTGCTTGAATTATAATTATAATAAAAGTGTTCATATTGCAAGTGCAGGCGGTGTATGGGTAATTTTCTACCTTTTGTTCATTTTCTGAACATTGTTTGGTGGGGGGGGGGGCATAGTTTTACTACTGAAATCGCAAGTGGCTGTGAATTATTATACAGATTGGCACAACATGACAAGAACTGAGGACCTGTTGCCGGTCGGCATCCATCACAATGACATGCAACAAGGGACGATAGCAACCTCCTCCTGGCTTTATCTGGCGTATTTATTCAATACCCAAGGAAGACCTATCCCTTTCCTTATCTCATCCCTTTAAACAAATATAAATGAATGTGCTTGGCTGCCGCTAGAAAAGAAACCACGGTCCGACTTGTATCCCATGACAACGACGGGGAGCATATGGCTCACAACAAATTCAATATGAATGTAAATGAAGAAGCTCAAATGAAAAATACAACATCTGAAAAAATAGAGAGAGAAATCACTCGAGAACGATGTTCCCAGGGAGAATTTGAGATGTGCGTTTAATTTTCAGCAGACTCAACAAATCAAAATGCGGGTAAACAATAATCAAACCCCCTCTTCCATGATGTACTAGGTGAGAAAAAAAATATATAAGCTGGATTCTACATGCAGGCATTTTTTTTAAACCTCTTGTTTCTGTGCACATTCCTCTAACAAAAAAAGCGTTTTGTAATCCTCAAGCAGATACAAGGGTAAACATCTTAAACCCACTTCAGCAGTGTGTTGTGCACACCTTTGTCTGTTTACAGGCTATTTGTAAGAGCCCTACTTATTTCCCGCTGGCCAGGCGGACATTTTCGCAAGTAGCTGGCAGCAATGAAAAGCAGTCCCTGAGCCTTTGGACCTACCCCTAAAGCTCCATGAATGATTCCCCCTTTTCTATTTACACACCTCCTCAATGTCAAAGAGTGGCGACTAGGCTCCCATCTCCAGCTCAATGGCCTTTTCTCCATATTAATGAGAGCAGGAGGGGATCAATGGGATGACAGCAAGACAGATAGTCTGGAGGTGGGGAGGGCAGAGGGGAGAGGATGTTCTCCAGAGGCCAGGGAAAACAGATTGTGACAGATATTGCTCTCAACTTCTGAAGATCAACCCTTCCTCCGCCCCGTCACCCAAAATACCATCATTGTTTCCTACAGGGGTGCAGTTATAATAGCAAAGGGATAACACAATCATCCCTGGGGGCTTGTTTCCATTGTGGTCCCAATACAAGTAGTAGCAAATGTATATATTTACAGAAAAGCAGAAGAAGAAAAAGAGAAGTCAGAAGACCGGTTAAAATTTATAGGTTTCTATTGCACTATTATGGCCTTTGATTAAGAAATCATTTCATTGCCAAATGAATAGATTATTGCTGGGTGCCTAAACTATGCGGTAAAAATGTGTACCATTGAAACCAAAAAGGACGCTTACAGGGGCATTTGACACAAGAATGGACTGTACACACTGCACAGTCCATTAACATTGCAATGTATGACCCTTAAATGGACATTCTCCCTCAGAGAGATTCAGCAGTTAATACCAGCGATGATCATCTCCCATAGCAAAGAGTTTAACAGTGGATATGTTGCCCTCTGACAACGTGAGAACATTCGAGCCAGAGTAATTGAGTATTCTCCTGTAAATACTAAGCATTGTGTCAACAGCAGTGCAATCCTCCCACTTAACAGTATTGCTGGATTCTATGCATCGCTTAAAACTCCATTAAGGCACTGACACAAACGTATAGGAGGATATTAAGTTAAGATAAGCAGATAGGAATAATCCGGTGGAAGTGGGTGGACAGGCACTCTGTTGAGGAATGTCATATGAGTTCTCTGCCGGGAATGTTGTAAACCTGTCCTTAATCTGTCAACCCAGGCCTCCTGCAGAGCCCCCAACCCAACCCAACACAACGAAAACACACACCCCTCCCCTTTTTCTTGTCATTGATTCCATTATACTTTAGTTTGACCGTGACAGCAGGATAAGAGCTAAGTGTCTGACACAGTGTCTGGCAGCATCTCTTTTTGAGAGGAAATCTACTACCTGCCATGGGGGTGTTCGATATTCACTGTGACTGTGCAACACAAGAGATGCTGTCTGCTATGGAAAAACAACCCTCGCTAGAACGCCCGACACTACAGCACAGGGTTGTATATCATCAAATACACAACTTGTGCTGTCAGGTCAAGAGCACCTCTGCCACAGTAACCCACTCTGGCCAGCAACATGAAACGGAAGAGCCATTTTGTTTCCTGTATAATAGACACGCCTAAACACATTTAATCTGTCCGATTGGCATGATACAGTGCAACAAGGCAGAGTCAGTCTACAAAACTAAACAAGACAACTGGGAGCCAAGTCAGTCCACATTAACTTCCAAGGGATTGAATTAGGGAGCTATTGCAGATCAAAATGTCATTACATATATGTTAAATGAAATTTTAGATCATTTAGATTCTAGTCTAATATTTATGCCTACAATGCCAACATGAACAACAAAAGAAAGTTTTAAAATGGAAAAGGCAAGACTAAGATCACATTTTCAC
Organism: Benthosema pterotum; assembly: GCA_039105355.1. Classification (NCBI taxonomy): domain Eukaryota; kingdom Metazoa; phylum Chordata; class Actinopteri; order Myctophiformes; family Myctophidae; genus Benthosema; species Benthosema pterotum. The sequence continues at coordinate 16,314,737 of CM076966.1, forward strand.
AAAAGCTTCTCTTCTCATTCAGCTACTGTTCTCATTCAATCAAATCCCACAGTATGTGCCTGGCATGCTGTACTTTCTTGCATCTGGATTCAGATATCATCTAACAAAATAAAAATTAAAAAAAATTGTGCAAAACTACTCTCACTCAAACTTAGCTAAACTCATAAACTGTGAGAGCAATGAATCTGGTAATGTACAACAACAACAAACAAACACAAAAGGATCCTAATCCTAGATGATGTCTCATTAAGCCTGTTGTTGTATCTTATCAAAGCACTTAGTTAGAACAACAGTTATTACTAAGTGACCAACTAGTTACTGAGGCAAGTTGCAACTGGCAGTTCGAAAGATCATTCCGTTGCCCACACTCACCAAGTAACATGGAGTCAGAACTAAGGGAGTCTACCAACTCGCCTCAAGCCTCAAATGGCCGGTCCGGTGCATCACAGGGACTTCATAATGCAAAATAGGACACTGGCGCAACATGGACGGTTCAGGCCTTTTATTACGTCCCAATATAAAGAAAGTGACCAACGTTTCGAGCTCAAGCGGTCTTCATCGGGTAGTCACTTTCAGGGAGTTGTTTACCTGCGTATTGGCTCGACTTGGCTTCGTTTCCTCATCACCACACATGATAACAGCTATGCTGGACGCAATACATGTGTAGAGCAGGTAGCCAATGTTCAATGTTGCTGTTCAGACCTGGGAGGCAGGTGTGTGTCTGAGGCCGATTGTTTGGGAGCAGCAGGCTGTGTGGCCTGCCCTGTGCAGTGATGATGTATGCACACCTGCCATGGTTGCTGGCTAGCAAGTTTCCCAGCTGACAAAAAGGGGGATGGGGAAGGTATGAAAGGGTGGGTGGGGGGGGGGGTGCCCGAGAGAGGGGCAGCAGACGCCTTGCCTTGGGGTGGGGGGTGGGGGGCTTACGGGGAGCTGTATCCATTATTAATGGTTGCTTGCTGTATGGGGAAAGAGATCTAATGTGGCAGTCAAGGTTGTGGTGAGTGCATAGTCGGCAAAGAGGGATTCTCTCGCTACGCCTCATTCTGACACACTAAAGCCTGAATTATACTTGGTTGCGCGCCTATATCACATGCCGAAAATAACAAAATTGACTAATAGAAGTACATGCTGAACATGTAGTTCTGCCAATTTTGGCATCCAACTAAGAATTAAACATTACACTTTGAAATATTCCGCATTCATATTTTGTCTATGACAGAGAGTGCAGAGTAGACACAATTTCAGCAGGCAGCAGTGGCAAATATCAACAATTACCGGCCCTACAATTATGTATGGCTTCAATAAACAAAAGAAAATAGTGTAGACCTTGAAATGTTAATGCTTAGGTTTCACTTTTTTCCTGCCGAAGTGCTCATTAGCAAGTTGATTCTCAAAGAATGTGCTAATCAAGGTGTATACAGAGACAGTACTTCACACTGAATATAATCTTCAACACATCTCCAGTGATGTGTGCACATGTGCGAGGACGATGCATACCAGACATTTTATTCAATTCAATTCAATTCCTACAAACCAAACCAGGAAGCCACAATTTCTACTGTCCACCTCACCATATTGTTGTGTTTTGGTGGGTTCCCACCTATCAGTCGGTAGGTTGGGAAACACCCGAAACAGCAGCAGCACAATTTTTTAAAAAGGTCTAAAAATGAAACACATACGCGTGTTGCACAGAGAACAATTACGACACAATGGCAAATAGCAATTAATTTAAAAATAATAATGATGAAGAGATACTTAAAGCAAATGGCTGGTTATTAGGTGCATGGGGGAAAGGCTCTGGCTTCCAAACAACTATGGCTGGCCAAATCACTGTGCCACCGTGGAGAATCTAATACAATTACACAAACAGAGGTGTTGGAGGGGGAGGGAGGGGAGTCAGGGCTTTGACAGAGAATGATGAAGCCAACATCAAACACAGTGCTGATAAATGGAAAGCAGGGGGTGGCTGACCAAAGGAGGAGGAGGGGGGCGGGGGCTGAGGCTGTTATTGATTGTGCTGCTTGTGTTCTAGTAGTAGTAGGGTGTGTGTGCATGTGCGTGCGTGTGTGTGTGTGCGTCTCCCCGAGATGGAAGGGCAGGGTTCGCCCCGCGGGCAGCAGTTAAAGCCATGTGCCCCCCTGAGAACACACCAACAAGCCTCCAGTGAGCGGCCCATTGGTCACACTAAATATCTGATCGACACACAGACAACTACGACTACAAACGCACCTCATCCCCCATCCCCCCTTCCATAAACACACACACACACTGCACACACCCTGCACGGCAATTCATTCAGGACTGATTGAAATTCAAAAAGGAGCCTTGACGCCACAGGCATAGACAGAGATGGGCGGAGAAGGCAGAGGGGGTTAGCAGTTTCGTCTCGCTGGGGCCCTATAAAAAACAGATGCTAAATCACTTAACTACCCTTAAATTAACTGCCCGGGATTCTACTGGGATGCGCCGAAATCTGTACCAGTCGACAAGACGCTGCATGAATCCGTAGCGTAGTGGGGTAGACACTTGGCATTAAGTGTAGCACGCGGCTGGAGGCTAAAAAGACTACAACAAAAGGAGGGCTGGCCTCATCAGCCCTTTTCCTCACCAGACACATTCCAAACAAGTCACTGTATGGCTACATCAATACCGTTCCCACATCATTAGAGGGGAGAAATCTAAGAGGGGGAAAATATACGGTCCAACTGACAATGGAATTAGTTAGACGGAGCTCTACTTTGAAGAACCCACGTACTGTGCTCTTCTACCCCACCATCCAATACCAATTTATTGGAAATGAAGTCCATGCGCTTCTGGTGACTGACGATGCAGTGCGTGTGTCTCATATTCTCAGAGGAGCGGCTTTGCTCCAGATTTATCGCTTCATCTCATCTCATTTCCTTTTCGCATGCTAGTAAATCCCAGGTAAAGTGGACAGGGAACAGCCCCAGATAGGATGCCTGGACTTAATCTGTGCATACACTCAAGTACTTAGTTTTACCCATTATGTGTACCACATTATATCTACTGATCCTTCACGTACGGTTGGAGCCAGAATGATACAAACTGCTCCATTTGGGGGTCCATTTGTTTTGTTTTTTTAGGATGCACTTGGCCGTCATAAATGAGATCCTGAATAAGCTACAAGCTAAGGTCTACCTTTGGAGAGAGTGAACGCTGCTGCTGCAACGTAAATCATTAATCGCATTTGTGTCATGCTAAAGTTGGTTTCATTGAAAAGTAACCTCAATCCACAGAGCTACATTATCAATCTTCTCAAATACAGGTCATCACCAGCTCAAATAAGCTTATGAGGTACATTCAAGGACAGAACTGCCTTCCTCTATTCTAGAGGGATATGCAGGACAGGTGTTACTTTAACCCTGTCTGTTGGTGACTCAGCACTGCATACCAGAGGAAAATGAGGATGTTGCAGCCAGGTGTGGCTAGCAAATAGTAAACACTTCCGCAGGCTCCACCACACACGTTACATAACTGAGGACACTTTTGTTTTGTGTCCCATTTAAAGTTTTAAAGTGACAATAGTTTTTTCTGTGTGTGGTTCATATACAGTAGCAACGTCTATGAACTGTGTGGAGAGAGATACGGTACCTATACAGGCCTTGCATTGTTCTGGAATACGGACTAAAACACTGAGTTGCCTATTGCAACTAACTGATTCACAAAGGGCAAAACACCCCCCCAAAACAGCTCAATATGGAATTCAAGATTTCCTGTTTATCATCTTTCTGTTGTCTACCACCGCCTTCAACCAAGTTCCACAGGGAGAGAAAACAACTCTCTCCCTTACCAAAATAATATGCAAAATATTATTACATAACAAGAACTGCCTTGTTGACATAGATCTTCTTATTTATTTATTTGAATACCTTTACAAAGTAACAAATCAACAACCAAAACAGCAGTGGCTAGAGGTTCTGAGCTTCAGATCTGACATTTCCCATCAACAGAAAATGGAACAACGAGAATCTGTCTGAGCTTCTTGTGTTCCTAAATTGACTAAATGGTTCAATTAGGAACACAACAAGCTCGCTCCTACTTTGTGTTGCTAGTGCTTTGCTTTGCAGTGGTTAAACAGGGTTGGTAGTGGTGGTGATGGGGGTGGGGGGTGACACTATTTACTCAGCGGAGGAAAGACATGAGGCCCAGGCTTCCTAATGGCTTCCTGGATTTCACGCTATCGTTTCCGCTCAGGAAATCTTATCAATACAGACTGCCCTGTGTTGACCAAAAACAACACCACACACATGGATGCTGAACTTTGATTAAAGCCACTTTGAAAAAAGGTAATCTTTTGCCATTTTGTCAAAAATATAATATAGAATGGAACAAAAATTCTGTAACCGATTTCATCACCATATTCATCTGGTGAGTGTTCGGGAAAGGAGTGGAAAAACATACATGTTAGATGAAATAACTAATTTCAAAGACAGAGACGCCAATTTCCATCATAAGAGGTTTATTTATTATAAAGATAATTATGTTGGGGCAGCCACACTTATTACTTATTATGTTACCCAAACAATGAACAAAATCTCTCTCAAAAAATAATTTGCTATTTGACTGTTCAGCCTCAGTCAGCCTCAGTCATGCAATACCAAAGTTAACACACCATGTGCCAAAGTGTTTTAATTTGTCTTCAACCCTTCTCTGCCAAAACACAATTTAATGTTTATAGAAAAGAAAATATGTGCACAGAATGTGCAATTATTTATCCCCCCCCCCCCCCCCCCTTACTGCACAACACATTTCTTCCACGAGGTGTCAATAAGCCACCTGAAGATCTAACATCTCAAAATATAGCACACCTCTGTAATGTAGTGCAATATCTCTGAGAGAATTATTTAAAAAAGCACACTGTAGTTGCAATGCGCAGTGTCTTACTGGTCATATCACAGGAATAGAAGCACGCTTCTCTATTTCAGCTTCTTTCAATCCAGTCCTTGGGACTGTACTAGAAATGTTTGGCCTCATAAAATCGGTTCAAACATAGGAGTGTTTGTTTATACATTTGCATTTGCACCTAGCATCACAGTCCCAATACGGATTTACCATAACTTGTGTACAGTAAATCCCACACATGTAAACTGATATTGCAGCCTTGGTATCAACATCGATATTGGTGAAATATGACCACGGGAACAATCAATATCATGTACCCAGAGTCGCAAGGCCAACCAATTCCTTTCTCATTGGACATTAATGACAAGCATTGCCGTTCATGGGGGCTGTGTGCCATAGTGTCGCCAGGCATCGCCTCACGGGGAACACTTGAACCCCTGACCCCCCCACCTCGGTCATTTGGGGCCAATGGGGGTGCGTGACACGGCTCTGGTCCAGCGACACTGCCCCGCCAGGCTGGGAATGCAGCGGAACTGTCGGGGGAAAGGCAGAAGGACAAAGGACACTGTGGTCTGCAGAGGGTTAGGGAACTTCATCATTAGGTCCCCAGTCAGTCTCAGAACAAAAAGCACCCCACTAGCCAGCAGTGGCTAATAAAATCTCTACCCCTTTGTAACTTCAACCAGTTCTGACAACGTCAATGAAAGGATGTGAAAGGAACTTTAATGTGGACTGAGATTTAATGAAACTGTTAATCTCTTGGATGGATAAGCCATTGCCGCATGGGGAATGTTATTAGGGTTGACAGTAACCATAAACAGATGTGAATTAAGCTCCTTTCACACCTTTTTTTGTGAAACCTAATTTTTCATTCAGCGTTGTTGGACCATATTCCACTCTCACAGCATAAGGTATAAATACAGTAGACAGCAGGACATGTTTTACGCTTCTGTTTTCCATTTGTGTGTCCTGTGTGTATCAGTTATATTTGAATGCAGGCGTGTTCACAGGGCATCCTGAAATTGTAGAATGTCCTGCGTACAGTATGCACTCAGGATTCATTCAAACTGCTCCAAATAAATAAAGTATGAAACCAGAAAATGTATTTAGCCGTCGAATGAAGAACCTAAGTGGTTTCCTGCAGTGCATTCCTTCTCATGCCCTCACTGTCCTTCACACATTTCCAAGCGGAATTCAGTCTGTTCCAACCGTGTTGTGTTGCGACTTTTCATAGTCCATAATACCTTGTCAGATATAGCATCTGGAATCAGTTGATATTTGCACAACATGCTGTACAGGGTGTTTGGTAGGCAAAGCGTCTCGCCTCACCTCTCTAGCCCTTTAGTAAACAGAAAATACATTTTCAGGCACTGATACTAAATACATCCAATCAAAAGAGAGTATTCCAGTTCCAATGTCGTCTGTTCAAAAACTATATTCGGATATGTCAATTTGTCCTATGGCGATAGCAGAATGACAGCTACTACATGTAATTATAGCCATTAAAGTCTGTCTCCCAGCCTTGTTGATGGGGCATCTCGGTTTGCAAGGTAGCAGCTGGCAGCCCATCCCACCACATTAATGTCCCACCTCACCAAAACCTCTGCCGTTTAACTCCCCCATCCCCCTTCTGCAAACATGTCCCTCTTGTCTCATATGACATCTGTGTCTGGGGGTCTTGTGCTGGAATGCCACTTGACTGCCATTCTGCAGGTGCTCCCGGCTGCTTCCCCCACTCCGTCCATTTTGTTTTAAGTGCTGTGGTGGCATTAGGGGGTGGGGTGGGCTGTTTGCCGGGTCAAGGGTCAAGGGACAAAGCTTTAGGCCGTGGTTTCCAAAGCTCTCTTGCTTCTGGAGCCCACCTTATTACATCAGACAAAAGCTCAGACTCATGCATGCACATATGCACGTACACACACGTGTTGTGAGCTTGTAGATCTGCCGTTACCGCTATTTTGGACACTGGCAAAATGTAATAACGCCAAGCTTCTCTTCACTTCACTTCACACTGACATTGCAGACAGTGGATGAAAAGGCCCTGTGATCTTTGGCACTCCGGCTTGAGAACCACCAGTAACCAGTAGTGCAAGGTACTTGCACCAGCTTTCTATCGCTGGCTGGCTTGTCATGACCTTCAGGCAGATGGGAGCATCCCATCTCCATGAGCTAACATCCCTCCACTCCTGTTCACCCTGTCTCTGTTTAGATCAAGCAGAGGAAGGTCATATCTGTATTTAGCTCAGGGGACTGTTGTCCCAGATGCTGTGCTCAGTTTCTTCATCAACCTGAGGGAGTCGAGGCCAGCTGTCCTGTGACATGTAGGGCCAAAGATTCTGAAAAGACCTGTCAAAATCCTTCTTGTGGCCTCACCGAGAGCAATGGCATCACCTGGAGACAAACAAACAGCCTCAAACATACTGGGAAATAGCATGTCCGCTTTAGTTGTTGTTTTGAAGGGGCTTTCTTCTGACTATAAAATCCTGTGTGTTCATTTAATAACAAACAAAATAAATCAGCACTTGGTAGACTGCAAACTTGCGTGTTGCGCATAAGTAGGCCATGGCCTACTCGTGCGTGAGAGGAGCGGACTAATACCCATGACATTGGCTATAAAGGTCTTTTACTTACGTTGCCATTATGTTACCCGCCCCCAACCAGCCAATCGGAGTACCCCGAGGGAACGACCACCGAACACTACGCACCGATCGCCTTACTTGCACCCGCTCTACTCACGCAAGTAACAATGATTACATATTGTCCAGCTCCCATAGCCCTACTAAAACCAATGGGCCCTTTGAACGGTATTTTGTGGTGCGTAAAACCACTGGGACTTTGCCTCCTTGATGGTCTTGACAAAGTTTCTGAACTCAACCACCCCAGCTCGACATTTGCAATAGAAAAACTATTTAGGCCAGTACTCCACCAAGCATGACAATCAATTCCTCATTTGGTTCAATAAAAAAATAGATAGATAAATAATAAAGCCGTTGTGAATGTCTAAAGAACTGAAAATTAGTCTCCAAAAATACAGCAGCTTCAGCGGAGCACTTTGATTCAAGTTTCATGGGGCAGAAATGGCATGATTCAAAACAGCCATGAATTTAAAGAGCCAATTCCATTACTTCATGCTAGTGCAAAAAAGGCTTGGAGCCTCAATTTCACCATTTTGGCTGCCTCTTTTGACCTGTTAGCTTTTCCCTTTAGCTGTATTCCGAGTTGAGGAGAAATGGGCTCCAATAACACCAAAAAGAGACTTCACTCTGCAGTTTGATGCCAAATCGGGGCACCGAACAGCACAAAAGAGTCTCTATCTTGTGCTGCACTTCGCAAAGATTTAATTTGGTTTGGTTTCAATAGCAGACAGGCAAAAAAGTTTTGCAGGGATCACCATAGCAGCAGGTGAAACTGTGAGTCTGTAGGAGTAGCAGATGGCATGTAGTCTGTTACTTAATGTTGTCCATTAGTCAGAGCTTTTTTTAACATCCTCTGCAACCTCCGATCCATGTAAAGCTTGTGGATTCAAGCTAAAACTGTGTCTGGGGGTAGTGCCATGGAAAATGGCTGTACTGATGGCATTTTGACACTTTGGTCTTTTGAGTCTACTACTACTGCCATGGTTAAAAGTGTAGTTTAGTGGTTTACATGTACAGTATATCTGACTACAAACTACATGGGCATACACAAACTCTTGAGTTGTTAAACTGCCCAAACTTTTGGAGGAAACAACTGAGGTAACTTTAGAACTGAAAATGCCCTGATCCTGCTCACCATGTTCATGCTTGAAAACATGGTAACATGCTAACAATTAAATAAAAGTGCAATTGGAGGGGATGAACTGAATCCTGACAATTAGCTTAAAAACTGTGACCTGCTTTAAGCTTTAATACATTTAAAAAGGTGACAATATGAATATGAAACCATCACAACACAAGAGAACAGTCTCTTAACAGTTGAGTGCACATCTATAATTTGTACTCTACTATAAAAATGTGGCATAATCAAAATTGTTGCAAAGCTTTTATTTTGCCAACTCAACACACACTAAATGATGTGACAAAAGCTGCCAAACTGCATAAGAACACATTGATTTACAGTGACTGAACAAAGAATAATAGCCACATTTCTCACCACTCTCGCAGTTACCTATTTTTTACTACTAGAAAACTCTCTGAACCTCCCTGATAAAAACAGCTGCTCATCCCCAGATGGGTGGCACACGCCTATACAAATACCCGCACAAACATACACATCCCACCATATCTGAAGCTGCCAAAAGCCACAGGGCCAGGCACAAGACGATGGTAGGCAGCTTGTTTGAGCAGTGTTCACAATCCTCTCTCTGTGAGTGACTGCCCACACCCCTCCAGCACATGAAGTGCTCCTTTGACTGACTGAAGTGAGAGAGAGCGAGTAAGAGTAAGAGAGAGAGAGAGAGAGAGAGAGAGAGATACACATGAGCAATTGAGACTGCACCGTCTGAACAAGAACATGGTGTCACACTCACACAGACCAGTGAGTGAAGATGAGGATGAGTGAGGTTTAGAAGAAATTCAAACAATACAAGTTAATTTGGTCAGCAAATTAGGTCAGCCCTGGACTGCCCTGGTATTGTTAGGACACAGAAGATCCATCAAAAGAATTATGACTAACTGGGTCAGGGTTAACAAGGTTCAAATTGCACTAGCCAAATTGGGCAATGTAGTAAAAGGCGTAAAATGTAATTAATAATCATTTCGAATATTGTTTTCTGAAAACAGCATTTCAGCCAAAATGACAGTCGTAACACTATAATTATAAGCTAATATAATAAGAGAAATTAATTACATGAATTATGTTAATATATTTCCCATGTGTAATAACCTATTAGGCTCAAGGCTGTATAGTTAAGTTCAAAGCCATAAATGCAGCATAAATGTAAGCACATGTAAACACATCGAATTGGATTCAAAAGTGAAATTGACAGGATTCCTTCAGGTGTAGAAACATCTGTCAACTGTAAAAGACACTCGGAGACTATCGACTCTATCTTTCAGAGTTTTGAGATAAAGACTTCACAGATGAATATGCTGCAAATATCAAGCTCTGATTCTCCATGCAGCTTCAGGCAATGAGCTTTGCAAACAAGCATCCCTTTTATGTTTCTTGTTCTGCAGGGTAAGTGTTCAGTATAAAATAAAGCCTAGCCCTCATTAGGTCAGGCTCATCTGACAAGCAGATTGTATGTGTCATAATACTCTGCAGCTGATGCCCAGTGGCAGCACACAACAACAAGGACACGGGTATAACCAACAGAACGTTTCAGGAAAAGTTTAGGTCAAGTCCTCTTGCTGAGCTTGCCTTGCATAATGCTAGAACCACCACCAAGCCTATTGATTATTTGGGACATGAATTCCAGACAAAATTACAAAATTGATGTGGACTGGATTGCAGGATCAGATGAGCATGTGACAAACCTGCTATGAGGTCAAGGTTTCAGCCCAATCAGAGAGTCTCCGACTGCAACCTTGACCAATTTGACCAAGAATTGGGGGTGTGCTATTCTGTGCACAAAAACTTTGGTTCTGATCGGTCCTGTGGTTTGCAAGATTAGCTTGTCACAGACTGTCCACGGAGGGACAAACGCACATAAACAGAGCTGCAGAGTCACTCTGTAAAAGCCTCTTCTTGACAACTCCAAGGTAATGCTTTTAAATACATTACTTCACACACCTATTTGTCATTTGCTGACATCATGCCATGATTCTGAGAGGCATGCATTGATTTGAACATGAGACAACAAAAGCTTGGCTCCTCTTCCGTCTTTGTAAGCCAGGATTGTGAAATGGCTATGCAAAAGAGATGCAATAACTGGGACCACACACTAGTCATGCATAAATGGTAATGTAGTTATACGATATGTTTTAGGAAGCTAATGGCTTGTTATTTTTATTATTTCCCATCTAGGCTATTACGCATGTGTTTGGAAAAAGGCTTCAATCAACCCAGCTTTAGAATATTTATACAGCCAGTATATCACAGGGGGCAATTTCAATTTTCCAGAAAAAACATACATTCACAATGATCCACCAGTAAAACACATGCCACAAGTCTTCACACACACAATCTATACAGAATTTTGTATATTTATCAAAAATGTACTTCATTTATGCAGTCTATCGTGACGTCAGCAGTAATTTGATACAGAGCAATGGCAAACTAAAGGACCGACATCACATCTTGCCAAGCCAGCATGTAGAGCTCTCGAATGTGTGACGTAAAGGCTGGTCAATCAGTTAAATTGACAGATTGGGTAGGGCATTGATTGGCAAGGGCAGGCCAATCAGTAAAGCCAGTGCAACAATTACCAAACACACAGAGAATGGGTGCATGCATCTTCCACAGATCCAACGACAGACACATAGTGTTTTTTGTTTTTCAAAAACAGTTGATCCAATCACTGCACATATGGAACACACAACAGTTTTGAAATGCCCTGGACAGCAGTCGGAACACAGCTTCCATGAATTAATGAGCCAAAACACCTTCCATGTTCATATTATAAGATAACTTGAACAATAAACAGCAACTTGTTTCTCACAATTCAAATGACTTAATTAGTTGTATCTGTCTGGTGAGTGAATGCACCATGAAAATTATTCAACCCCAGACGAACAACAAGAGTTTAGCTATTACAGTGTGTGAATTATATTAATGTTATAAGTGGAATACAGAGAGACCCATTGTTTTAGCTGAATCATATGCAATAATAATGTGGGACGGACATTAGCGGGGAAAAGGGTAGGCAAGGTATAGTAAAACAGTCACAGCCTTGACAGCAGTGCTATACAACAAATTGGCAAGGGTACTAGTAACACATGGGCATGACTTCATCATGGATCAATTGTACCAAGGTGAGAATAAGGAATTTCCTAGCAGATGACTGAATGCTATTTACTGTACATGTTATATCACTATATAATTTAGGTCAATATCATTGACCTAAATGCTGTTATATCAACAGGGTCTTATCCCAAAAATATATAAAAAAAATATTTGTTTTTTGCTTTTGTGTTTAGATCAGGAGATACAAACAGATTTTAATTAAAGCTAAATTCTCAGTCTCTCCATCCCTAAAAACTAGCAGCATCTCCTAATGGGAGATGAAAAACATTAGTGAAACAGATTAATTAAACATTTGGCCAAGTGTGCAATTATCCATCTCTCAATGGAGAGAGGTCATTAGGACTTTGTGAGCAAAATATAACCTATAAATAAAAGATCAGAAAACCTATAATATATATGGGAAAGACCGCAGTTGAGTCTCCAGGTCAGCATTCTGCTGCCAAATGTGGTGAATTGTTACTCTGACTGGTGCTAAACATTTAAACAGCCTCTGTAAATGATAATTTTGATAGACAGGGCTGCCTGTCTATCAAAATGATAACAGGCAGTAGTTCTGAAATACTGTAGTTTTTCAAAACTACTAATGTGGGCTGTCTCGGCCAGTGGATCCGAGTGGATTTTGGTTTGTGAGATGTACCGACATGTTGGGGTTAATGGACATAGAATAACAATAAAAAACATGAATGGCTACAAAAACAGATAAAATATAATTTATATATAAATATGCAATAAACTCATCACCATAACTTCGCAAAACCCTGCTTAGACAAAGATGACAAATTGTGCTCTTGAATCCAGTGAAAGGGCCCTAAAGGCAGCAAAAAACATTGTTGTTTTTAATGTCTGTGCCATAGTGCATCCAAGGTGGTCCAAGAGGATAAAGACCCATGAGAGTGTATCTGTGGGAGCAGAAAGGGTTGCCAAATGTTTACGTTTCAGCCAGCTATTTGCATTGTCTGCTGGGAGACAATCAGTGCACAATTCCCTCCAAGAAGGATTAGAGAGATAAGATAGGAAGCCAAATGGATTTTACACTCATCTGACAAGGAGTTGTTTACAAAGACAAACTTTCAGAAGAATTGAAAAGAGTTTAGTGAACTATTTTGAGCTGAGAGAGGAGAGTGGATGCAATGTGTAGGTGGTTTGACTCAATATATAGCAGAACTTTCAGGTTTAAAACACAAAAACTATGCATATTCATTACGCCTGTCCCCAGAGGCAGATGGGAACCAATGAGCACGGAGGAGATGGATTGAAACTCTTTTAAGCTGGGGTAGCATTGCAACTCTGCCAACTTTGATAAAAACAAGTTCTGGCCATGGTTCCACTTTGCAAAGGACTGTGTGGACCTCAAAGAAATGTGTTTCGAATAAACAGATATTTTCAGTGAGGGGGACCCCACAATTAGTAATTTGAGACTCTCTCCGCGTGTGGGTCCCAGTCCAATTCTCTGGAATCAATCAGAGCTCCCAAAGGAACTCCCCGCTCCCCTTAATCTCCTGGTTTTATTACTTTCCAGACAGTCGGCCTGTTTCACCCTACCCCCATTTCTCTTTTGTACTGATCTCTAGCAAAGCCAAGGAGGGGCCTTTTTTCTCTCTCTGCTCTCCCCTTAGCTTCTACCACATGGAGGAGAGGGTCTTTTATCACTCTCCACATGCAACAGCTCAACGGCTAGCCACTAGCTGTGGTCCATCACTTGAAGACCTTTCCTCTCTCCACATTCTCATAACCCATACAGCAACCATATAAAAACACAGGCTGCATTTTGAACATTCAATGCACCCCCTTCCAACACAGAACCATTCAGTCAATTTAACTTATAATTACACTCATGGACTGGATTGTTGAAAGTGGAGGCTTTTGTGTTAAATCATATCAATCTGCCACGATGAAGTAGCTTATGAGCTGTTGAATGGAAGTCCATGGAAGTTACAACATTAAATTGCCAATGATGAGGTATGTGGTGAAGAAATGTGTTGTTTATTCTAATGGGCGAAAGTGCGTGCCATTTCTTTTCATCACTCTTCCACAGTGACTCAGTCACATGCGCTTACTCGAGTGATTAAAGCACAATCATAGGCTGTGCCGAAGACTGAAGCCAAGTAAGTCAGTAGCACCCAAATTCATTTAACTTTAAGACTAGCATAATAACAAAGTAAATGGAGGGGGAGTCTAAATCCACCAAAGCAATACGCCCAAATGCACATCCATTTCACAACACACATGCTATAGGCTACTCTCTGCTCATTCAAAAGAATTTAACAGAAGCAAATGCATTGTGTAGCGTTTATCCATCAGCTAAAGCTGTATTGACGCCCAGGTAATGAGATGTCTGCTGGACTGATGATGCTCGCTTAATACCTGACAGTGAGTCCTAATGAGTCTTCAGCCTCAGACAGTGATTTTACAGACCCAGACCAGGTCCCTGCCAGTGCCAGTGCCACCCCCTTTCAGGTATATCACTGTAATGGCATACATAACCGATTCCAAAAGCACATGCCATTTCAACTGGAAAATACCAATAAAAAATCCCAAAGCGTTTTAGTGAAAACGTCAGGGTGGTGTACAGTAGTGAGATTGCTTCTGGCATAAAGAAAAGAAAATTCAAATACAAATAGAAAGATGGTGGCCGACAGAACACCTCAGCAGACAATAGGGACTTTAAAGAGAAAGCGTAGCATTGTATGAACATGTAGAATTGTACATTTTAGCCGATAATCACCTTGCTATAGCCTACTAAAGCAGAGTAAGATTTAATTTGAAACCTGAGATCAAACATCAAAGACACATTCTAAATCAGAGGCCTTTTGCATATTATTGAAACTGTATTTAGAAAACAATGCTGTTAAATATCCCAAAGTGATAGCAAAAGACAATTTGTTTCACAAAAAACCTTCATACCCGGTATAACAAGTGCATAACAACGCAATCTAGCTAAAAGCTGTTTATCACAATGCTGTAGTACAGTGTACCCACTCAGACTATAGGTTTCTTTCCCGTTTCTTAAAAGGTTTTCACTTTTGATTATATTTTTGACACTTGCTTTGGCGGTGTAAACGCACGTTTCCTCATGCCAATAAAGCTCCTTGGAATTGAACTGAAAACATATAGCTGGTACCTTGAAACATGCATAGCATGTCTGTTGGGAGCTAATAAACTTGCATTCCGAGGTTTACCAACTCGTGATCGTACATTGTAACTTCCAACGGAGGGCATTCAACAATAACATGTTGCATTCTGGACCCGATCGCCTTCTTACCTTTGTCGACATGTCTTGTTGCCACGGTGGTCGCCGTGCAGAGAAAGGTGAGACAGAGGAGAGAGAGGGGCGACCGTGCTCCCCGCTCGGCCATCACTTTTCAAAAAAGAAATCTTTGCAGGCTTCTCGAACAACCCCGGGCGAAATCCGTGTTTTTATATCCTCCTGAAATACACTCCCGAGAAACAACGAAGGAGAAAAAAGTTCAATGTCTTCGGCTACGAAATACACCTAAACATCCCGGAACCAGCGATTTAAAAAACTGGTCCGGATGAAAATGGTTCGGGAAAGAAACCCGCAGGTTAAAGTGTTTTCTCAACTTGGTCGAGTGCTTTTTGGGGGGTGTGGGGAGGGGGGAGTCGAAGGAAAACTGAAATCAATCCATTGCCGCGGCGGCACCGCGGGCACAGGGGGAAACGCGCGCTATTACACGATCATACGCCGATTCGATCTATTCCGATGGACGTGCCAGACTCGTAAAAAAAAACAAGAATAGCGACAAAAGAAAAAAGATACCAAGATCCGACTCGGCTCGGAGTAGAAACGCCAGCGCAGCGCAGCCACCTCCTCCTGCTGACGAACAGAACGTAGACGCAGCCAGCCAGCCAGCCAGCCAGGCAGCAGCGCATGGAAGAAGGGCTGGATTCCCACACGGCTCCCCGGAAAACAGGGTGTGGAGTAGAGAGCTACCACGGAAGTTGGGATTGTGGCAGGGGCGGATCTAGGCATGTGCTTGGAGGGGGCCGGGGCAATGTCTGCCCCACCAAACATGATGGCATGCAAAACAAATTAAAGTGCTTATAGGCGACTTAAAATGATTTGAAACACTACTACTGCTACTAACTAACTACAGCTGTGTCACCACTAAACCAACAGCATTTCATCATTGAAAACAGAAAACTCTCTGAGTCAGACCTTTAGCTTTATGCATCCTGTGTGTCTGTTGCAACTTCAACAACAACTGATGTTATTGCTTTACTTGACTAATAAAAATCCTGTAACTGAAATGGTATGGGTGCGCCTTCATACCATTTTTCCTGCCCCCCCCCCCCCATTGGGAAATGTATATCCGCCCCTGGATTGTGGCTTACTGTAGACTAGTAACGGAGCAGGCAAAACCTAAAACATGGTAAAGGTTGGTCTATTCTACGAGTCGACTGAGTGTTTGACTCTCACTCACATGTTGTCTTGTAGCATTACGCGGGCAGAATCACAAATCGCCCATTCCGCCCAAATAATCGATTTGATATGTTTGATCTGTTTTGAGATTCCCTTATGGCAGCTATAAAAAATAATAAATGGTTTAACATATCAGGTTGTTTAAAAAAAACTATTAGGCTAGATCAGTGGTTTTCAACCGTATATAGCCTACCAGGGGGCACTATTTATTCTGCATTTAACTACGGACCACCTTTTACCTGCATTTGGTTTCATTTTACACTGTTAAGAGTTACAGATTTATAAGGGTCCATTTGAGGCTACCAACTGTCCATCATTTAGCTGGGGACCACCTGGAATCCTCTCAGGGACCACTGGTGGTTCCCGGACCACATGTTGAAAATCCGTGGGCTAGATTAGATATATTAATTAGATATATTAGCTATATCTAATTGATCTGAACCAAATAAATGATGCAGTTGTCGGTGTGTGCCGTGCATGATTGTGACATATGAATGATATAGGCTGATAGGCTGCTGCTTAGTGTCAGGTGTCAAGACACGTGGGCGTTGTTACTTGCGTGACCGGAGCGGGCGCAAGTTAAGCGATCAGTGCGCTGTCGGGAATCCCGACTCGGGATACTCCGATTGGCTATGTTTGGATATATTTTCAGTTTGGTCACTGTCTTTGGATTCCATTTGAAGTTGAGGGATTTGGTCAGAACAAAAACAAATGCTCTGCCTGGTAACATTCTGCCTGGCAACACAATATGCGCATGCACTTGGTCTACAGTGGGGGACATGCAACAGGCCAAATGGAAATGTCCTTAAAAATGGGTTATATTATATTCGAGGACTACATTTAACATTCAATGTCCAATGTACATTTAACATTCAATTCAATGTCATCTTATAACCAGTCGCCTTAACGTTGTAGCTGGGACAATACAGTGAAATCACTGAATATAGCCTTTAAAGCGGAATTATAAAATATTTCATTATTCATTCCTTCATCCATTCATTCATTTATTCATTGTGACAAACAGTGGCGTTTCTAAGCAATTTGGAGCCCTAGGCAAAATTTTCCCTGGAGCCCCCCTTACCAAGGGGGGGAGGGGGGGGGGTGTTAAATGTTCAATTCTAGTCATAGAGGACAAGTATAATGTATTTATCCATATGAGGCTTATTAGCCTGGGGTCCTTTTAAAACATGTCTGGTGGTCGCCCCCTCCCCTCATGGCGCCCTAGGCAACTGCCTAGTCTGCCTAATGGCAAAAACGCCCCTGGTGACAAAGGTCATGCTTCACCTAGTCACCGACCTAACATGAATTTTAACTGACCTGAAGGTCAAGATTCAATTCATCCCCTGCAGGCTGGCTCTTAGCCTCAACTACACATAGTTAAAACATACCAGTATCTAAAGTAAAGTAGCATATACTGTTGAATAACAATTTACCTCTCTACTATTGTAATCTCATAAAACATTCATGAAGGCTAGACCTATAAAGCCCCTGTAACTGTGCTTGGGGTATAGCTATAGCCAACATCAGTTTATTTATGTTTAATCCAAATATTAGGAAAACTGTATTTCCTGTAGATAAACAAGATACAGCATTATTTACATTTAATCCAAACATGACTCAGAGTATATGCGCTGGCTGTAAATCAAACAATGGGATTGGGTATTACATTTCAGATCAAGTTGCTTAAAATAAAATTGTTATTTAGGAGGTAGAGCCTGATAGCCTGACACCTAGGCTTTCATTTTTAATCATTGCTACTGTGGTCTAGAAGAGATGGGACCTGGTTGACTGACAGATCTTAAGATTCAATCACGGCAATCGCCTGAGTTGGTCCTATCTCTCTAGGCCAAAATGCTTTCAGCTTAGCTCAGGCCTAGAGGTAGCCTAAAGAGCCTAATTGTCTAATTTGAACACAAAATAAGACTGTACCTCATTTTGAATGAGTTATTTTTCATATAAATATTTCTAGATAATTACACAGTCTTCTTGTATCCTTAGCCTAAACAGCAGTCAAATAAAAGAGAAGAAAAAACAATGCTGGGTCCTCCCTTGGTGTGTGAGTTGAGCACTGCCAGAGAAGGACAATGAAGACATGCCTGTTTGGAAAGCAGCAAAAGATAACACAGGCTGCACACTTAGAAACATGGAAGAGCTCCACCAACTGGTTTAAGTGTTCTACAACATGCTAGTAGAGACAATTCCCCTTATGTGCATGACAAAGCATTATGCCATTCGGTTGAGCGTCTCATAGTTCAAGTTGACAGTCAGTAACCTATTTATTTTCAATATTTATTTTTCCTCTTTTTTTGTGCAGTGTAAATCCACATGCAGTACCGAACTGATGCTACTGTCCGTACATTAGCTTTTGGTCATATGAACCACACAGACAATTATGTTTATGTAATTTTCATAGCATGGTAAATGGTACATTTATATAGTGCCTTTATCCATGGCGCTTTACATAGATAGATCATTGGATGCTGATGTCTGAGGGTCCTTGGGTAACTTCAGGGTGCTCTCAGTGACATACATTGTAGAAGCTATAACTGTGTATGTTTCCCTGATATTTCTCTGCCAGAGGCACTACAACCTCACCTACAGGTGTGTGGCATTTGATGACAATGTTCTTGATTTGTGGGTATGAGAACGCACAAGGCAACAAGAGAGAAGGAATACAACAACGTAAGATGTTATTTATTATATAATATTGACATTATTATTATTATTAAAGCCTCTACATTGCAGAGTATGAGATATGAGGATCCATATATTTGAGGATTCTTATTAAACATTACATAAACCCTACCGTAGCCTATATATTTAGTTTGAGGTCCTTCGGGGGTCTATGCTGGTCTCCTCCTTCTTACCTGCACAACAAATCTCTTTGTCGGAAATAATCGAAGAACAAGCTGTTTTGTTGCGACGCGTTGAGCTTGTAAATCTCACCAAATGTTTCCCTCCAGGACACTGGTTTCATGTGGTTTGAGATTCGACAGATTGTAATAAAGGTTATAATTCAAGGCACTGACAGCGCTTTTAGAATATTTTCCTATTCCCTAAGTTGGTTCATGGATGCTGGCAGATATTTTGGTATATTATGATGATTGATTTAGTCATGGTGCATGTGTATGTGTAATATTGCCTTCTCATGAGTGCATGTTATGGTGTGTGTGTGTGTGTGTGTGTGTGTGTGTGTGTGTGTGTGTGTGTGTGTGTGTGTGTGTGTGTGTGTGTGTGTGTGTGTGTGTGTGTGTGTGTGTGTGTGTGTGTGTGTGTGTGTGTGTGCATGCGTGCGTGTTGCAAACACAGTTGGCCATGTAGACATGCAGCTGTTGTCCACCTGGACAAAACACCAGGATATAAATGGCACACCGCCTCACAGAGCGTTCTCACCTGTTACAGTACATACTTACTTCAGCAGGAACCTGACTGTACCCAGACATCCTACCATTCACATGCTTACATGGGCACATTTGCTTACGCCGGCACAGTTTAGCTCCCAATGTCAGCACTTTACCTCTCTCTCCTTTTCCTCCTCACTGCTCTTTTGCTGGTTGCTGGCAATCATTATTGTAATGACTTATTAGTGTGCCGCCAAAGTGAATAGAGCATATGCTGTGATTGACTGCAGGAGTCACAGAGAGAGGATATGGAGTACACCAAGGGATCTCTGGATCAGACCTTTTCAACCACTAATATCGAACAAATTACTTCAGATATTGACTCAGACTTTAGTTGATTCATTAGTAAGCCTTGGCAAGCCACAAGGCCCATAGTTAAAGTTTTTTTCATCTTTATTTACAGCTTTTTTTTTTTTTTTTCAGAAAAAAGTGCTGTTTTCCCTATCCCAAAATAAGCTTATAATGGGGCTAAGGGGTGTTGTTCAAGTTCACCTATATACATCGCTCCAAAATGCAAGTTTTTGCTATATATTGTCTCTCCACCATATCAGTAGAGTGTTGACACTCACACTTTCACTTCCACTTTTGTTTCACTTTTGGTTCAGCCATAGGCCACGCCCCCACCTTTTGAGACAGCTGAATCACTGCTGATTGCTGAACCAAAAATGAAAGTGAAAGTGTAATTGAGCCACCTATGCAGGTATTGAACCCTAACCTCCCAGTCTCAGGGCAGGCACTGTAATCACAAGGCCACTGAGCTGGGGATTAATTAGACACACGCAATATTGACCATTGCTTTGAGGTTTACTTTCAAATTGCATTTGCCTTCGGCCATTTAAGACAAAGCGTGTTTCAGTCATTATTATCATTAGACGCTTCATAGGTTTCACGCCATTGGTTTAAGGAAGGAAGAACAAAAGACTGTGTGGCAGTCAAGTGTGCAGTGGCTAGGATGAGCATCAGCATCTCCATGTCTGAGGCCATGATTCTCAGCAGGTAACCAATGGATTGTGTCAACCAAGCAGGTAGGGAATGACATTCTGACACAAGTGAAGCAGCATCTCATGGTGATGAGATGATGATGTTGCAGGTTGTACCGCACTGTTGTAGTGAAAGGAGAACTTAGCCAGAAAGAAAAGCTCTGTGCCTAACAACTGCCAAGCTTTGTTCCTTACCTATGGTCAAGATGCACGGTTCATGACCAAAACAATACGGTCACAGATACAAGCAGCTGATAATTGGAGGATGTTACTAATGACATCTCAAGTCGACTTTCATTACCGGTAAGTGGTTGAAGTACATGTATGGAGAACGAAATGTCATTTCTAGCAGATTTTCCCTTCTTTAATAATCTAATAAAATAATCATTTAATAATCAATGCTGATTGCAGGGTGTGCATCTGGACAGATGCCTATAGTAACTATAGGTAGGTTACTAAAGGGGAGGTGCAAAGGGTGCCATTTCTTCTTGTGCCTTTGATGGCAGTTGGAAGATTTGAAGCATTTTGCTCCAAAATGTGTTTTGCAACCATCCACCTGTTGGTGGCACTATAACAGGCCAATGTCAAAAGGGTGGGATGTATTGCTCCACCTAGAAGGAAAGTGTGTTTAAAGATTTCACTTAAATTGCATGCTGTGTTCATGATTTGATGCCTTTTGTTGCAAAATGGCCAATCTTCAAAAATGTCAATTATAGCGAATTAGTATAGAATATGAAATATCCGTCTTGATCACATGACTGTAGAGATAGCAATTTGCATGATTTGGGGACAGAATCTGGATGAGTAATATGAAAAATTGGTTTTACAAAAATCTGCCTCTTGGTGGCACTATAAAAGGCTGGAGCGAAAAATACAGGTCAAAGGTTTACAGTTTTTTTAAGGAGTCTGCATGCAACATTTCATGCAAATCTCTGCATTCATAGCTAAAGATGGGAAAAGCTGCTTCATTGTGGCAGAGGTTCATCGTTGGCATCCAGGGAGTGTGTGTGCAAAGTTTAGCATTGACTGAATTAACAGTGCCGGAGATTAGCAACATACGGATGGCACATGGATGGACGTAGTGCAAAACATACTCTTCAGTCTTCACCATACCTTCAGATAAAATATCACACATATGAGTAGTGTACAGAAGCTGTTTTCTTTGGTGATCTGTACTGTATTCTAGTATAGAGCTGAGCAGTCCTGCCACCCTGTGACGTTGCCCCAGTTACAGAAATGGATTCCTCATTCATTTTTCTGATAGACTTTTTCGAAAGTTATTCATATAATGATGATTACGCCGTGGACAAAGCCAATCCGGGTCGTGACAATTCATGATAACACACACAATCTTTTGGGACAATCAAATAGTGAAAAAAGATGAAAAACTAAACAAAATGTGTACCCTGTCGTTTTTTTACTTCTTGCTGATTAGATATTACATGATAATATTGTGGTGGTTGTCATGATTTGTCACAACCCGACTTGGTGTTGAGTAAAATGAATGAGGATTCCATTTCTGGAACACATCATGAAAGGGGCGGGACTGCTCAGCTCTATACTATGCGGTGGAATGCGCAGTTATTGCAGCTTTCCATGCTTGGACATACAGTACCCAAATAGTGACAGACACAGTGCGGACACACGGACACACATAACTCCATAATGGAGTGAAGACACTATTTGTGCCCAAATGTACATCACTCCTCTCAAGAGCAACAGCACACAGGTGTGCTTGAAATGTTAAAGTCTACAAATGAAACGGAGATTAATTAAATTCACCCCATTAAGGCAGTTTTGGTTCACAACTACACCCCCCAGAAGTGTATTTCTTGGTTCATGAGTATTTCACAGGCAGGCAGAGAGAGGCTCTATTTCATATCCAGCTCAATTATGGAAGATGGGCACTTGCGGCACTCTACGGCCTGCAGTGACTTTAAAACAAGTCAAGAAAAAAACAAGAAAAAAGGCATTTAAAGATATTAGAAAAAGTTTAAGTAGAAAAGTTCCAAGCGAGTAGAAGTGACAAGGATAATGTAGTCTTATGGTCTGTGGGTTCCCTTTATTCCATTTGGGCTCCACTTAGGCAAAGCCCTCCGTATATTTGAAAATTCCATAAGCACAAATTTGGACTTTTGTAATCATTGGCCCTTTAGTCACTTAAATGTTTACAGAAGCTAGCTGTACATAGAAAATAGTTGTTCTTTTGTGCTGCACTGTTGATACAGCCACATCTGATAATACAGAACAGAAATTGTTCCTGCACAGTGCAGAATAGGTGTCAACTTTCAGCTACCACAAAAAGAAAATAACAATAAAATAAGGTGAGTCTGACGTGCGTTTATTTTTCCAGCTATCTCAACAGAAGTCAATCAGTTTCCAAACTCCATGCTGACACCGTTTTATCCTCTCTCCAGATGGGGCTCGTTTGTTTTATGATATTGCACTGAACGGATGGCTTTCTATAGCACATAATGAGCACCATTGAGATGAGGTGAAGTCACTAAAAGCGCTGTCTGGGCAACACATGCAGCCTTCCCAAGACACATGACCGCAAGCTCCCTTCCTCCTGGCCCACCACCCACCTCCCCTTCCAAACCCAGCTCTTGTGGTTAAGGGTTTTCTTCCTGCCAGAGGAGGTCGGCTGTTGTTGTTGGAATTGCCACGGCCACTTAAAGGGGCGCTCTCAATCAACTGTGTCTGCATTTCCTTTAAGAAGGACTTAAGGATAAGCCAGAGAACAGAAAATAAAACACCCGATCTCAATGAGTTTAGAAAAAAAAACACTATGACGTTTTACCTAACACACATGACACAAGCCTTTAAGTGTTCGATTTTGATAATTGAGTAGATACTGTCCAAGGCATGTTGAGTTGACTTTAGTATCTTCTTAGGCCTATCCACAAAGGGTAACATATTCAGCTCCAAAGTTAGGTGGCCAGGGCAGAGGCTAGTGTAATGAGACTGAAACACTACAGAGTTACAGTACCTACCTAGACAATGACAGTGAGATGCGTGTGCCATATTCCAATAAAAATGAGCAAAAGCAAATCAGAAATGGAGGGAGGAAAAATTAAGAGAGCTCCAACAGTGAAGCAAAATACAGCAATCTGTTTTGGCAGAACAAACTGAAACGATTACTGTGAGGAGAGTAGGCTACCCACCTCCCCACATCTCCTCATCTGTCATGAAATACACTAGGCTGAATCTGTAGTTTAGAGAGCATTGTGTTGAGAGATGTATACATTAGCAATCTCCATATGGACATAAAGGGACATGGACTGACATGGATTGGCGGTACAATGTGTGTAGGTGAGTGCATGTGCGTGTGCATGACATAATGTATTTCTTGATTTGAATAATCTACTGTCAAAAGAGTAATTCAATTCAAGATGTCCTGATAGTGTGCTGTGACAAAACACAATGTTTTTAGCACCAACATGAAAACAGTCCAAAAAATGCAACAGTTGCGGGGCTAACCTAACCACCATGTAACAGCAACATGCCAGGCAGAAAAATTATACATTAATCCCCCTGTACTCCATTACAATGAATTATGCTTGCATACCCGTCCTCTCTCCAATGGTTATTTATTCCTGCCCTGTAATTACGCTGGTCTGCATAACAAGTCGATTTGTTTACCCCAGTGTTTGTATCTCATTACGACTTGAATACATTTCCCAGAGAACTACTCGGCATGTAGCTTATGGAATGTAGGGGTAGTCAGTGTTGGTTTCTGCAGTGATGGATGGCTCTTCTTTTCTTCTCCTAAGGGAGTTATATTTATTCAGTCCCACCATGGCCTGATGGCCTCAGTCAAGAATATCCAAACCCATGTCCAATCACTTATAATGTTTATCAGAAAGCATAGTGACGGTAATGTCAAGCTTTTCCTTGATACGTAGGATTATGTCATTGTTCAGAATCAAAGTTTTTGGTGTAAAACTGTATTGTGGCCTGTTTTTCGGTTTGTGTGATGATAGCCTATAGTATTACATTGTATTGGATTAGAACAATGTGTCATACGACAAAGACAACTGCGTGCCACGTCTCCTTCAGCATTATATTTGCGGTCAGCGGTTGGAACAGTACAGCAAATCTAACTCAAATGACGGTGCATAGTGCAGATTATGATATGGTGACGTTATGGAGGCAGAGGTCAGAAGCTTAAAGCATAGGCTAGATGAGGATAATGGATCTGGCAGGACGTCTTCCAAAACAACCAACTTGAAATAATAGTTATCTAGCAAAAAAGAAAAGAAAGGAAAAAAAAAGTATCCCAGTGATTGTTAGCTTAAAGGCTCAATGTTAAAGGACCACTTTTCAACCTGTCTTCATGTAATTGGTTCTCACTAATGTTCATGATAAAACAATTTTCTACTCAGTCTGTGGGTCCTTTAAGCAGTGCTTTGGTATGGATTTTGATTTTTGAAAGCAACAGACACTTCAAGCTAGAATGGAGCTACTAGAAATCAAGCCTTTCCCTCCTCTATGGGCTCCTTTTGTCAGCATCATCTAACAACAGACTATGGAAAATTGGCAGGGAGGACCTGGCTTCCGATCTCACTTCTCAGATAGACATTGCTCACTCACAGCTTGTACCAGCAGGCTCCTTGTTAACAGGATGGCACCTCCAAAGCTGCTCCCATAACACCTGAGATCCAAGAGGCCAATAGCAAGAGGGGGCATGTTGCTTTGCTTCCCATATCTGTATGAAGAATACCGGTACAATATTAGGAGACCGGAAGAATGTTGGAGTCTATTCTTTTCTAATGGGAGAATGAACGTTTTACACAAGGCAACGGTCGCGACGGTTTTAGAAAATGGTTGGAATCTTTTTTTCAAAAGGGTTGCGACAACGGCCGAGAAATGATTTCGCCATCCTACTTCCCCCAATCAGCACCAATCAATGCCACTAGTTGTTCAACAGTTAAAGTAAGAACAAAATTAGGCCTATGCTATTTCCTCTGGACAGGAGTTGAGAGGAAGTGGAGGAGTAGTCCTAGAGGGATGCTGGACATCTCGCTGCAATTCAAACTCACCACATCAAGAGAAACAATTGAATTATTAGTAATGTTCGAACTCAGATATGTTGTAATTTCGTTGATTTCATTTTTTTTTGCAATTAAATGGTATGGTAATTAAATGATACAAAGGCGAGTAATGATACCTCCATTAGGAATCTTATTTTTTAACTGACATATTTACTCTCTTGATGTAGCATTCCTACTCCATCTAGTGTAAACTCGAAACAACTATATACACTATAACTCAATTTAATGCAATTAAAATAAATGCTTAAGGTGTTTTATAAGCAAAAACAAAAATGCACTAAATTGCAGTAAGGCAACCGCACATCGTCCTGGAGCAGGCAGGCATCATAATCACTTTTGGATTTTAGTGGGGATGCTATGAAACCACTAGAATCCATGTGTGATTGAGCAATTACAGAGCGTTTACTGTAGCAGCTGCTGTATAAATCTAACCGTTTGTGCAGTGTGCTGTGGAAAATGCATCCAGTAGATGGAGGACCGCCTGTCTTTGAAGATAAATGCAAAATTAAGTTGTGTTAAGACTTAAAGGATGCTGTTTTTATGTAAATGGGAAGTCGTATTGAGATTGATATCTCTTTAAAGAGAGGCCTATGAATGTGTAAAGCATATACAGCATAAAACACCTTACAACTGAATATAACACTGGGCAAAACCAGTGCATGTCAGTCCTACTGTACAGGTACAGAGATGAGCAGTATACAAAAATGCTGGTCAAAGGAAACAATTCCAATGAACATATCAGGAGTCAAACTTATTAAAATTGGACATGATGGATGCTACAAACAAGACCTGCAAGGCACATTGTTTTCCGATCTGCTCAAACACGCATACATACATACATACATACATACATACATACATACATACATACATACATACATACATACATACATACATACATACATACATACATACATACATACATACATACATACATACATAGGGTTTTTACCAATTTTATTCAATACATAGGGTTTTTAGCAGGCAGTATGCCATCTGGTGGGCGAATGTTGAAACAGTTTTTAGAACCCTCTTTTAGGCCAGGGCAGCAGAGCATGATTTTTGCCTTTTTAAACATCACCATTTTAATTCAATACATACATACATACATACATACATACATACATACATACATACATACATACATACATACATACATACATACATACATACATACATACATACATAGGGTTTTTACCAATTTTATTCAATACATAGGGTTTTTAGCAGGCAGTATGCCATCTGGTGGGCGAATGTTGAAACAGTTTTTAGAACCCTCTTTTAGGCCAGGGCAGCAGAGCATGATTTTTGCCTTTTTAAACATCACCATTTTAATTCAATACATACATACATACATACATACATACATACATACATACATACATACATACATACATACATACATACATACATACATACATACATACATACATATAGAATTTGTATTACTTGGTATCATAGAGTACGCAATCTGGTGGCCAAATGTTGAAACAGTTTTTAGGACCCCACTTTTATGGCAGTGCAGTAGAGCATGATGTCCCCATTTTAATTCAATAAATCATAATGCATACATACAGTTGTATGCACGCGTTTAAACCATATGTTTAAACCGCTCATCTTGCTGAGAATCCAACTGTTCTCGGCAAAAGGTCAAGAGAAATATTAATCTTTAGTAATGAATTATGTATTATAGTAAAGATAATATTTGTAGTTTGTCGATCATAGATGTCCAATACATGCTTTCGAAATGGAGCAAATTATTTTGTGCAAGTAAATGGTATAGTAATTAAATGATCAAAAGGTGAGTAATGATTTGTCCATTTGGAACAGTGTTGTCTTTTGAAGGAGTAAAATGTATTAATTGGATTAGTTGGATTCTCGGCGAGATGACCGTATACCCTTTAAAACAGTCCAAGTTCCGTTTTCAAAACAAAGTAATACTATGACCTAGTATTCCACCTATATTTGTTTAAAGACAATCAAGAAGAAGATGAAAGGGAAGTTTTATAATCAGAACTTTTATCTTTTATTCATTATTTTGTTTTTATTTAGTACTAGCTAATTATTTACTACCTGTAAAGGCAGAGCCGTATCTGGGCCAGTGAGTTAAGTGGATCTAAAAGTAAATATCCTTTTCACCATTGCCAGTCCTGAATTACATTGCTACTTCATAGCAGAACTGTACGTTGCACATTCATGAGGAAGAGTAAACATGATCGGCTGAGAACCACCTGGAGAAGATCTACAAATTGTCTCATGCATGTATGTCATATTATGGATACAATATCACAGAGGAAAGTTTATAGAATATCTGTTTCCATTAGGAGAGATCTCTATTCAGGGGGGAACATTTGCCCACCAAATAACCAATCTATGTACCCGTAAGTTCACAACAGTTCAACATTTGGATGCTTTATTTAATGGAATTGGTACAACGTATGTTCAGGAGGAAGACCACGCTTCAAATAATAATCGTTAATCGTTAATTACCCTGTCTCTCTCTATCATACCTCATACCCCATTCTTGGTTAACTTCTGTAACATACCCTAATCACGTAACCTGATCAAGCACCTCCCCTCGACTTATCTACCATGGTAACTGATAGTGCTCCACCCAAACTCCTCCCCTTTGTCTACGTATATATATCTGCCTTGTCTACCTATCATTCGTGCTTTGTTCTTCGTCCCACCCTCCCCTTTTTCAATGTTAACTGTCTTACTTGGTCTCCTTCACACGTCGCTTAATCAATTGAATTAAAACTATTCTTTTCTTCTTAGGTTCCACCTGGGGGTCTGGAACTGACGGAGTGTGCCGTCTCTGATATCAACCAAGACGGACGCTTCTCTATTCGGATCCCAGGTCAGATACTCAGGGTCCAATACCCCCATTGGAGCCCGCACCGTGTACCATCAAGACCACACCCCTTTCCCCTTCAGGGCTACGCCCTTCACCCCCATCCCTGCCAGGGCTCCACCCTCCATCCTTCACCTATCCTGCAGGGGCTTAGTCTACAGTACACCACCCATTCTCTCCTCCATCATGCTCCTTTCATTCCCTCCCTCACTCCCTTCAACTCACCTTCGTAGCGCCACTTCATCCCACCACTCATCCTCACTCCCTCACCCCTCTATCGACCCTTCCTCACTCTTCCATCCAAGCCCCTCACATTCTCACTCTTCCCTCCCCTGCCCCATCATCCTCATCTCTCCATATCACATGTACCGTATTTTCCGCACTATAAGGCGCACCGGATTATAAGGCGCACCGGACTATAAGGCGCACCTTTTATAACTGATTTCATATATAAGGCGCACTGGATTATAAGGCGCAGTGAATAGAAGCTACTACAGTTAACATAGAATGGAAGCTACTGCAGTTGAACAATCCATATATAAGGCGCACTGGATTATAAGGCTCACTGTGGATTTTTGAGAAAATTAAAGGCTTTTAAGTGCGCCTTATAGTCCGGAAAATACGGTACATTGTATTTCTATTATGCACCAATCCACCCCTTCTTTCCTAAATAAACATCAAACGATGTATGGTTGAATGTGTGGTCTGTTACTAGTGAAATTACCAGCAGGGGCGAAATCCAAAAGCGACCTCGCCCGCGGGCGCCCGTTTTCAAAAGCGGGCGCCCGCTTTCACAAAAACGGGCGCCCGGTTTCACAAAAACGGGCGCCCGTTTTCAAAAGCGGGCGCCCGTTTTCACAAACGGGCGCCCTTTTCAAAAGGTTATGGTTAGGGTTAGGTTAGGTTTAGGCATAGGTTTACTGAGGTTAAGTTTAGGGTTAGAGTTAGGTTTAGGCATAGCCTAGTTTGTGAAAACGGGCGCCCGCTTTTGAAAACGGGCGCCCGCTTTTGAAAACGGGCGCCCGCTTTTGAAAACGGGCGCCCGTTTTTGTGAAACGGGCGCCCGTTTTTGTGAAACCGGGCGCCCGTTTTTGTGAAAACGGGCGCCCGGTTTTGAAAACGGGCGCCCGCGGGCGAGGGCTCAAATGGATTTCGCTGGCTCTTGAAATTACTGTTATTTGTTCTACAGAGCCATGTCACAAAAAAGTACCATTTCGCACAGCAGTTATTATTATTATACAATATATTTCTTATCCCATGATTTTGTAACCCATTTTTCACCCGGTGCCAATTGCCTCAGCTGTAATTCTGGGCACTACTCTCCCCCATGCTGTCTATACTTAATTAAGTACGGTCAGTAATTAATGACAATGTCAATTGGTCAGGCAATTATTGAAATGCAAGAAGAGCAATTACACTCATGCATGCATGCAAAGATGAATTTATAGAAGGATAAGCTGCTGTGCTTTTTCACCTGAAAAGTGTGTTCACATGCTACTACCACAATTGCCAGTGAGTGACTGCATGTACAAGTTAGCAATCTCACCACAAAGAGTTTTGCTTTGTTTTATTGGCTAACTAGAAAAAGTGCCCTTCCGGGCAAAGGTCTCCAGTAGGTCAAATTGTGACCTCCTGGTGGCACTATAAGCCTATGTGAAATGGCTACCTTTCATGGTAGTTGGATGATCCACCTGTTGGCGGCGCTATAATAGGCCAATGTGAAAAGGGTGTGGATAAGGGTGCAGAGCTTCATAATTGGCATTCAGGGAGTGTGTTTGCAAAGTTTGACATCGATCAGGTTAACGGTCATGAAGATTATCTGGTAACAGACGGACACACACACACACACACACACACACACACACACACACACACACACACACACACACACACACACACACACACACACACACACACACACACACACACACACACACAGATGGACGGAGAGACGGACGGACGGACGGACGGACAGACAGATGGAGTGCAAAACATAGTTCCCTCCATGCCTTCGGCCTGATGGAGACAATTAATTTAGAGAAAATCCTCGGAAAGATGATTTAGTCTTTGTCTGGGATGTTTTGGATTTAGTTAGCCTTTACACTTCTTGGGAACAGCTGGATTTGCAAATAATGATCTGCAAACATTGATAAAAATCTCAAACTGAAAGGTCTTCTAAACTCCGAGAGCCTATAGAGTCCAGGTCATTATAATTCCAACCTGTATTTTCCAGGCACAGCCGTATTCAAGTTTGGAGCCGTGTTTTTACTGCCAACATTTGTGTGACACTTGGCTTAGGACAGTGCCGACATCTGAAGTGATTAGTTTTGGAGGAGACATTTTCTCAGAAGCATTTTAACGGCATTTACTGTATGTTCCCTCTAGCAGGGTATAAAGTAAGATCCCCTTGCTGCTGCACCAGTTACCATAAATGAAACACCATTGTTATGAAATCTATATTCATATTTAAGATTCATTATTGTTAATTCATACCCAGCTAATGGATATTATTGAAGTCCTGCAGAGTTCCAAAGATGACTCACCATGATAGAGATGAGAGCAATTTAGTTTAGACATTAATGGGAACCACAAAGAGAATATTTCAATATGCCACTCTAATGCATTATTATAGTATGGAGAGGATTACGAATGTATCAATGTTGGTACAGTGCTGACAATTACTGCATCGCATCTTCAAGGCTCCAAACGATGAAGGAAACTATTTTGTTACAATTCATTAGGCGGATACTTACTTTCTTTTCCTTTTTCTTTTTTCCTTTTTATTCTGACCCACTTCCTAATACTTCCATTAGGACAATTAAAAAGCAGTTAAATTGAATCTAACAAGCATATCATACGCAATATATTGCAGTTGTGCTATTTCATGTTTAATGTTCAAGTTATTCGAAAAAGCAAATTGTGTTTTTGCATACAAAACAGACAACATGACCATGTCTTCATTAATAAAAAGGATAGTTCCTCATGTCACCAGCGAGATGTCCATTTATGGCCAAAGGTCGTAATAACTAAGTTGAAGCAGGAGGACGTGTTCCAGACTTTCAAGGCTGTTTTTATGTCGACAATGTCAGAACAGTCCTTAGCTATACTTTAAAGTGCTAATGAAGACTTTTTAAGGCTTTTCATATTACATTGGGAGGATGATGTGAATATGAGTGGCATATGGAGGGCGACTGGAAGTCTGCTCCGGGGTCCCATTGAACAGGTGGAAAAGCCAACCACCAAGGGTCCAAGGAGTACTGCCTCAATAATCGAGGAGCCCCAACTGGCACATTCGGTCCCACAGTCAGTCAGTGTGCCAGGGAGATGCCATGTACCATGCCAGGGCACAGAGCCATGCCACTGAAAACTACGCCAGGTGGAGACGTGGGATGGGGGCTGGGCCTCCTTGGAGACACAGTGTAGTCTTTTTGTCCTTTCAGAGAACATGAATTTTCAAAGAAACACGATTACTTGTCATATAACATGATCTTCACAATAAAGGCATTTGCTGCATGTGGAGGACACACTTGGCAGTTGGCACTCTTTAACAGCACTATAAAATAGATATTTGCCAGCATATCTGTAGCATGCATGGAGTTATCCATATGCTTTCTAAATATTATTCTGAGCTACTAAGAATTAAACCTCTTTTTTCTTATTTGTACAAGGAGGTGAGGAGGTGGCACATAAAGCCTCATAATGAAATTGGCTATGGCTGTCAAACAATGTGGTGCTGTACAAAATAAAGTAAAAAATATACAGTATGTATATGTTTGCATAGCCAAGCTCTGATTGTTTGTCTTATGTCACCATGACAATAGCCTGAAAGTACCCAAGCTTGTCTCGGCATATTGTGTAATTTACGCACTTTCGGAAAACCTGGGTTCTCTTGACAGGCCTGTGCACAGTCCTCATTAACATGAAATTCATATTCCATGCTGATCACTAGGCAAGAAAAATTGAGGAAGGTCTAGAATACAAACAAATAATTATTCTATGGGAATAAAATGATAAACAAAAAATAGTGGTGGGCGAGTCCAACTTCGGTTAATCTCATTATTCACACTGTGGTGGTCTAGTGGCCATCAGCCTGAACATGGTGTGTTTCAGGATGACAGAAGGCCTACTGCAATATTTTTCCTCAAAGCTGGCATCTTCAGAAGAGAAAAACAGAGAGAGTCTTGCTCTCCAAAGTCGTTTGAAGTCTTATTATGTCACAATGCCAAGACCTGTCTCATTTTACAAGCCTCTATTCTGGCCTTTGTGTTTGGCGTCTGTAGCCTTTGATGGATGTGGCAATCGAAGGACAGTGCCCCTGGGTTGGGACACAGCTCAGCGTCTCCACCAGGCCGAAGGCTGGAGGAGAG
Source organism: Benthosema pterotum (assembly GCA_039105355.1). NCBI lineage: Eukaryota > Metazoa > Chordata > Actinopteri > Myctophiformes > Myctophidae > Benthosema > Benthosema pterotum. Next base: position 16,347,582 of record CM076966.1, read on the forward strand.
AGTATGTTTTGTCTGTCCGTCAATGTGTCCATCTGTGGACAGATAATCTCTGGCACGTAGTCAAAACTGTTCACACACACTCGCACACGCACACGCACACGCACACACACACACACACACACACACACACACGCACGCACGCACGCACACACTCCCTGAATATCTGAATTGTTTAAGACTTGTTTAACATCTTACTGCCTGGCAGTAACAATTAAGTTAAAATTGACTTCAAAAGCTTCACTGTGCACTGTGTTAGTGTGATTATCTTGGGAGCCCAGCGGAGAACCTTAGTGCATCTCTTGTTCTTTTGTTGCCTGACTGCTAGCTAGACTATATAATCATAACAAAACATTATGGTCCCTGATACAAATAAACAGGTTGAAGGAAATACATTTTCATCAAGATATTGCTCGATCATGATTATTTCACTATAAATAGGAATAGTGTAGAATAGAATAATGTCTACAAGGAAGTCCGGGACAGACACTGACTGCGCTAAAGCATAGGACTTGCAAAGTCTGCATGGCCGACTCAGCCTTGTTTTAGTTGCAACCCGATACGCACAAAATAATGTTCTGGCAAGTCCTTGCAACGACATGACAGCGGCAACTGGCCAATCACAGTGGACCCTTGCACAAGTGCACTGGCCAATCACAGCGTGTCCTTACTCAAACGCTACGGTGATTCCACACTCGGGTTCCACAGTTGTATTTTTTTTCTTCTAAAATCAAACACTAACTACCGTATATTTGTAAATAAAACCTTTTATGGGATGAGTTGAACCAATGCACCATGATGCCATCTGAATAATGTACTGTCCCAGTAATCACATATCCGTGTGCAGAGAACCTCGAATCACTGGTTAAACAGGACCCTAACATCAGTTTATTGTAAATAATATACTGTACATTCAAAGTGACAATATGTATGTAGGAAAGGATAATAATAGTCAGCATAGGATTACAGATAAACAATGAAACTAGCATCTGATTAAATATCATCTAAATTACATTCTTTCATTGCGGTAAAAAAAAAAATCTTAGTAACATGAGAGCGAGTGATAAAGCTATATGTCAGAATATGGCAGGACATTGTGGCTGAGTCTGCAGTTCTGACTACAATGGGAGAGTTTGTTACAGTTGTATTATTTTTCTATTGAGTGCCGTAATAATGCTGTGTAGTAATGCAGTCACTCACAGGCGTGTTATAGATAAACTTACGATGGCTTTGAACATTGATCAGCCTATTGATACTCACAGACTGGAACTATTATATTTCATAAAAAGCATTTGACAGTGGATGTAGCAACAGAATAACATTAAAAATACAATCCTATAGCAACAGTAGTTGTATAGTATAGTTGATGTCATTATCAGCAGTATAAATAGTGTCAAGAGATAGCATAGTACTTACTGTACACAGTAAGATCCTTATTGTTAAATACCTTAGAGATCCGCTCTACTTACGTTTAACGGAAAGAAACACTGTGTCTTTCTGTTACAAAATAATGAATGAACACTGGGGATATTACTCTTCTGCATTGGTGAAGGTTGACTTAATAAAAGTACTGTAAGTGCTTGATACCATTAACGTCTTTCATTCATGCAGTCTGTCCCTGTAATACTGTATTCGGGAAAATCTCCTCCCAAACATGTCACTCTATTGCTTTGAAAAATGTCAGTGATCGACTATAAATCTATAGTCCCCAAAATAGGCAAACAGTACGGCTGTTTCAACTACTGGGGTCTGTCTGTGAGTCATAAAGGATCATGAGCATAAACAGAGAGAAAGACAGAGAGAAAAGAAGAAGAAGAAGAAGAAAAAAAAAAACAGCATTGTAAACAAAAAGCATATGGGAGCATTCTGTGAATGCTAAACAGTTCACCACAGGAACATCAGTGTGCCAGGTGTTTTTCTACTAGTACGTTTAGACTCAACGTCCAGTTGTCTGGGAGGCAAAACGGCATCTCATCGGGGGCCATGACCATCTGGAGCACTATCCAACACATTTCTGATGAAATAAGCCAGAGCACAGTTCTATGACCTTGTGCACTGAACTCAAACAATGTGCTGCATTTATACGAGTATCAGTGGCAGTTCTTTTTTTTTGTACTTGTTTTAAGGGAAAAGCTTACAGGCTGTCATGTGAAATGACTGGGCATTTCGAAATCAAGCCACAACCGGGCCGACCACTCAACCGAGCGAGGGCCCGTCTCTCAGCTTCCCATCAACCATCTGGATGTAACTCAAGACAGGGCACTGAGCCAAATTTAAACAATTCTTCCTCTGGGCTGTTGGGGGCTGACTGATGAGGTGCTGCACTGTAGCTCTGACCCTGCTCAGCTCTCTGCTTTTTCCTATAACAACATACACTTATAGTGGCACTTCCACGCTGCCAAAGAACATTGCCCCTGATGCAACTGTCTCCATTACACATGTCACTGTGTGTGTGTGTGTGTGTGTGTGTGTGTGTGTGTGTGTGTGTGTGTGTGTGTGCGTGTGCACGTGTGCGTGCACGTGTATGTGTGCGTGTGTGTGTGTGTGTGCGCGTGTTCATGCGGGCATGCGTGCACATACACACATACTGTATATGGAGTGGGGAGGGGGGCGGGGGTATAGTGCATTCCACAGAGTGGCCTGTTGAATAGGGACCATGGGGCCCATAATCAAATGCAGCAGTAGTAAAAAGTGACATTTGACAGTGGCAGAGAAACCTGATAGATTTGACTGCGGATCATACGGATGACATGGCTTGAAGTAATGGTTGTGCACTAACGACTGCTTATGTTTGCATTAGCTGTTGGAGGTGATAAAATGAGCACTTAACTGCTCTCCCGTGTGGTTACATTATACTTTTCCAACTAGCCATGGCAGGCACAAATTTACATTATTTTTGTCAGAATGATTACGGCACCAATTGGGGGAATGGGGGGAACTATACGGTTAAAGATAGTAACCACTGCAATGTATGATGCATTTGTCAACTGGACTCTTTTTCCCAACACTCCTTTATACAACACTGTTTATTGTGACCTTCACAACAGCTGTGCTCACCCTGGCTAAACTGATGGCATGTTCTGTCTGAATGAGTTAGTGAATAGTTAAGTTTCAAGAATCTACACAATTTGAAAATGTGGACGAATTGTTATTTTGACCTACGTTTTGCCAGTTTATCTCTCCTAAATTTTGGACAAAAAACTTGAAAATCCTTGCTTTTGGGTCCGAGAGATTAAACTCAACATCAAAGGTGGTCTGTGGCTGAAATTCTGAATAAATAGTTGGCCCCGGTATGAGAAAGGTTGAAAAACACTGATTATGGACAGTTTCAAACACTGCAGACCAGTATTTCTACTGGCAGGAGTATTCCCTGTCCTTGCTTCGGTTAGAAGGATTCCATCGTATACGGATTAAAATTGCCATTTTATTAGTGGGCATTAGCCTGGAGCAGGTGCTGCACTGATCCAACAATCTTACCATCAGATGGATTATCTGTCTCTTAATCAATGATCGGGCTGGCCCCCACTATACAGTATGCCGTTCCCTACGTGCAGTGTAGCATCTGTTCTGAACCGATGAACCATGAGATGCATTAATTTAAAGTGATATGAAAAAGTCGGGGATAAAGTGGAGATTCTCTCTTGCTCTCTGTGTGTGTCTCCTGATGATGTTGTAATCTAATTCTAGCTATTTCCATTTTAGAGCGCAGAACTTTAACTGGCTCATAAAAGTTGATGATGCACCATAATGTGGTGCACATTATGACCCCATGCATCATTCATATGAGCAGCTTCATATCCCTTAATTTCTGGCAAGTTCCTTTTATAGACTATACCTCTCGTCTCAGTTTTCTGCCCTCACAACCTGTGGAGCGGTGCAAAGCATCAGGCATAGCTGTAGCAGCTCAATTCCTGGCAGTGTCTGAGAATCCTGTTTGATAGGCAGACAGAACATGATTAATGAGGATTCCAAATGCAGCGCACAAGAGCATCCACAATATCATTTTTCAACTCTCTGCATTTTAAAGATGATATGTTTTAGGAACAGTGCCCTGAGGGACGCCTTCACTTATGGATGGCAACAGTACACTCTCACAAGCTTGATTGTACACAGGTGGTTGGTTCAAAGACATGGATGTCTCAAAGAAAGGGCTGGACTGCTAAACATTAACATAAGATCTCAGAGCACTGACCCATTTTGCACTAATAGCAGTAAACGCAAAGCTTTATCAACTCCCCTCTGTGACTCTATTTTCTCCGTCATCAGTCACTAGCTAATTATTTCAGCTATTTGTCTATACAAGTCTTTCTCACGCATTTCCTTTTGGATTTTGTTCTCATTCCCGCTAGCACAGATTTGTTTGTGTTCAGCGTTGCTTTGGAATCTGCTAAGTGAGCTGTTGAATGTGGGCTATCCATGTCACATCCCAGAACATGTGAAAATCAAACATTCCCCACATAAGATTAGATTCATGCCATGCATTATGTATGTCTTTTGTAGGCCACTACCGTATATATCTATCACAAAATATTCCTAAGTGAAAACACACACACACACACACACACACACACACACACACACACACACACACACACACACACACACACACACATACACGCACACACATGCATGCATGCACGAACGCACACATATGTGCAGGCTACGAGCTGCCATATTACTGCAATATTACTGCCATATTTACTAGGCTTTATACACGTGAACTTGGAAAATTATGCCTAAAACGCATTAGGCACAAGAACTTTGTGGTGACAAATCTGTGGTAACGTGTCCCCATAGAAAATGCAATGGACAGACACGACACGTTTGTCTCGCCATGTGAATATGGCACTAATAGCACCCCTTCCTACCCTCTGTGTTGCCAAGCTGGATATGTGTGTCAGTCACACACATGTCTCCATGTTGACATGTCTTCATAGAAAATGCACACACACGCACATGCACACGCGCACACACACGCACATGCACACGCGCACACACACACACACACACACACACACACACACACACACACACACACACACACACACACACACACACACACACACACACACACACACACACACACACACACACACACACAGTCTCTCTCCCTCTCTCTTTCTCTTTCTCTCACCATCAACATACCTGCTGGGCTCAGATTACAAAGCTTGGACCGGTTGTATGAAGCTGAAGCACATTGATGCACTCAACTAGAATATACTGCATGAGCTTCACCAAAGGGCTGTGGAAATACACAAGGGGTTAAAGAAGGTGATTTGCAGAGCAGCATGTCAGTGTTCATCACTCAATATTAAAACACTGCAGAATTCAGGACACATTTTCTTTCAGCAAAATACTACAAATACTACAATTTGGTTTGACATGATCTCAAGTGATGGGACATCTTGGCATTATTAGAATGTGCTAGTGTTGACTGTACACACATCTCTAGGATGTGTCTAGCTGTATCATAATAAGAGTTTTAGAAGATTTTCTCAGATGACAGGAAAACTGTGAAATTGCTTTAAGTTTTAAGTACATTTTGCATTGTACCATAGTGTGTGTGTATGTGTGCATGCGTGTGTGTGCGCACGCGCGTGTGTGTGTGTGTCTGTGTGTGCATGCTTTTGTTGGAGTAAAGGTCATCAGACTGAGGTGTGATAGAAAGAACTAGAGAGCAACAGAAAGGTGGACTATCACCTCTGTAGCACTGCAATCCTTATCCTTTTATCGTACTGACCCCACACCATAAGGTCTCTGTTACCTATAATCCTTTCTGGATGATAGACATCTAATTTGTGCTTCTGTGTGGATGAAAGCAGGAAGAGGGGAGAGAAGGGATGACTGACCCAGAGAAGAGAATGGAGGAATACAGCAGGTCTGGACCCTGCCGGGATGGGGAGGTAGTAGTGTACTTGCCTGCCCATAATACTACAGCCCCATTCTAAACCCAGGCACGTTAGTACACCAAGGTTTTATGTAAGAAATGTTGAGTATGTCCCCAGCATGTACAAACTGCCAGAAGCTAACCTGCATATGTTGAGCATTTTTATTGCCATGATATGTCATTTCATTATCAACCTATAGAATGCAAAAAAAAAAACATCATGTCAAATTTTCATCATGCTTTATGTAGTGTGTGACATGTCTATCTCTAGGTGGATTTTATGATGCTGAAACCATTCCAAGCATTCATTTTTCCAAAAACTGAAAATTGCCATAGCACTAGCCTAAATGTGCTGACTATGCACATTGATGACTGATTTTTAGCCCATGGAGTGTTTTCAGTGCAAAACCAATTCTTGGAATGTACTGTATTTGGCCTCATGAAAACCCCCTTAGTTAGACATATCACAATGCTACATGAAGCATGATGAAAATGTTACCTTTTTTGCCTTCTATAGGTTGTTAATGTAAGGTCATATATTATGCGAATTACGAAAATTGCTCATCAGATCAATCTGGCGCGTGTTGAATTCACTAGGCTGTGTGTGTTCACTCCTGACGGTACCCTCATATGTCTCACGTTATGCTAAGATATCACACAGCTTTACAAAAATAATGGCATATGTCAAAAGCACTTTGTTGTGTTGCAGTACAATTGACTGTTAATTTGCAAATCTGCTTTGGGCCATGCTATTCGTTTAACATTAACAATCAATCACTGCTTTGTGAATATAAGCTGACAACAATATAACACTCAGAGTAAATCCAGATATATAAAGATAAACAGGATGGGGAACAATTTGGACATCTATGATTGGGCAGGTTGATTACTCGGGTTTGTTTACATGATGTATAGCAGGACCTTCCCCATGAACTCTGATAGTGGAGTAACATATTGCTTCATAATTAGAACCATTCGGAAAGCAAGATATATTATACACTATACCATAACATCCTGCTTTATTTAACTCCTCGCTCCCTGACCTATTGTTTGTTTGATTGTTGGCTTCTCGTTACCTCCAATTTTGGGTATATTGTGTGTCTTGTGATTCAAAGAATTACAATTGATGTATCTCAGAGAAAGCTCCAATTACAGTACATAACAGCAGGTTATAACCTTATTTATTTCTGGGAATCCACTTTCTGCTTTTCATCTCTGGGTTCATTCTGGGTTCCATCCAGCTTCTAACAGTACAACAAACCAAAAAACGTCCATAAGCGTCATGGCATGTGATTGGGTCAGTATTTGGGCAGGTAAGTGACTGGGCCTTGTGAAGAACTTCAACCAGGCGGTCTCTCTCTTGGAAGATGAAATGATTAACTGTGTAATTTACAAGCCATGCAGTGGTCATTTCAGTGTCAGAGAAGGAATCACAAATTGATATGTATCAGGCAGTAGACCCCTTTAAAATGTTTTGTGCCAGTTTCTAGGGTTTATTTTTGTTGTTGTTAGGTTATATCTCATATTAATATCTAAACTGTATAGTGTATACTGTATTTGGTGAGATAGCAGTGGAGAGTGAAACAAATGACTTGCATAGTCATCATTCTTTCATTGAGATCCTAGCTGGTGAAATAATAGGAAAATGAAACACTGTTCTTCATTTTTCTGGTAACCCCCTGGAAGCCCTTCAAGGGTGCCTTGGGGTTCCTGGACTCCTTTAAGAAACACTTAGGCGTACAGGTTTCCGCAACAGCTGAATCGGCACATAAATCAAAGACAATGTTTAATAAACATTTCCCTCAACAGTGTGACACTACCCAGCTCATGAAATTAAAATAATTTGTTATGTGATTTGGCCATTCTCTGCCAGTTTTCACCAAGCCAAGTAAAGAGAGCAAAGCAGCACAGGCTTGTCCTCATGGGAGAAGTAAATGTGTTCAACTCACAGTGTGTGGTGTTAATACCTGTTGAGTCAACAGAGATTTAGTGATGTTGAACACTATGGCTTAAGGACACCCAGGTTTTTGTCCACTAATGTGGACCATACAACAAGTCATTATCAATGTGAGTCTGTATATGGCCCATGTTAGACCCCAAGAAAAATGTCCTAGATTAGATATGCCGTTTTAGTTTTGAAAGCTAAACCAGACATAACTCTCTAAAAGGGGGGAGCTTGTTTTGTACTGATGGTCACTTAAAGCTTTTTCCGAGACTGTACTGGCTCGTTTCTTCCTAGTTTGCATATGTATCATCAACCTGGCATCAACACTTTAGTTCTGCATGCTTAATGTTAACTGCTAAATGGCAGTCCTGTGTAATGATGCATGAGCCTCAATGTAAGTGCGCAATTTGCCATCATGCATGTTGCATGGTCCTGAGTGATGTACAGTATTTTACAGTTCTTTGAACGGTAATCTCTCGAACAGCAATCAAGAAGTGTTGAGAACAGGGAACAGGCCTATTGTCTGTAGCAATTACATTTATAATAATATAGCTGCAAGCAGCAATAAAACGGGATCAAGCAAGCAGCAATAAGGAGTAAGAACAATACGCACAAATAAGCCATAGAAACATGGGAGCCTGAACTTCAGAAATACATCAGGTAATTATGGGAGCAGGGCAGGGTTTTTGATTCCTGCCCTGACTGACTCACAATCTGGTGTGACTGAGTGAATGATTGGTGAGCTGTGAGTGAGTGGTGAACTGAGCTATGAACTGTCATTAGTGACAACATGGCCGAATAGTGACAGTCAAACAGCCTTGCCCAGCCATGAGGCCCATAGGGCAGGTGCCTATCTCCTGTTTCTGTAGCATGAGGCAGCTTGATGTACAAGTACACCCTCTGGACATGACGCTAGTATGACACAGGGTCTTACCCCCAATCCAACCCTCTATGCTGAGTGCCAAGCAGGGAGGCATTGGATCCCGTTTTTAGAGCCTTTGGTATGACCCGGCCGGGAATCGAACCCCGGCCTCCCAGTCTCAGGGCGGACACTCTAACCACAAGGCCACTGAGTTGCTGAATGAGTAAATGATTGGTGAGCTGTGAGTGAGTGGTGAACTGAGCTGTGAACTGTCATTAGTGACAACATGGCCGAATAGTGACAAAACACAACATGGCCGAATGGTGACAACCACCATTACATTGAGTTTTACCCTGGGTTACACATAGAACCATGAACTTAGATGTAGAAGACCACATGAGATTGTGCATGATTGACTCATATTACTAGGTGTCCGTGCCGGGATTTGAACCCAGGAACTCTCATTTCCAAGTCATGCGCTCTACCAATGAGGCTACCCAACAGACACAAGACATACTGGAAACAACACACACATTCAGTGGACTGCTTGGTAAATGGTAAATGGTGCATTTATATAGCGCCTTTATCCAAGGCGCTTTACATAGATTGTGCATCACATTCACCCATTCACACACACATTCATACACTGATGGCAGTGGGACAGGGACACATCGACACTAACTCTGCAGGAGCCCGGGATCGAACCGGCAACCTTGTGGTTACCATCCGGTTACTCTACCTCTGAGCCACTACCGCTCCTTAAATATGCACAAATAAGCCATAGAAACATGGAAGAAATACATCATGTGATTGTGGAAACACAGCAGGGTTTTTGGAGACTCAGACTTTGTATTGTCAGCAGTGGGACTTGAACCCTCAATCTTGTGTTCCGAAGTCAGGCACCCTACCGACTGAGCTATCCAGGCACAATGATTTGCTTAGTTGTTGTCATCAATGAAACAACCCAACAACACGCCACCAAGCAGTAAGCAATATGAACAATATGCACAATTCAGCAGTCCGAGGGTGGAGCTTAGTGGTCAAAGTGACAAATGGAAACAAGTTCCACATGCTTATTCCTCTCACACAATCTGGCACAATGTACTTGCTCCAGTGTTGCCAGAGAGAAACAAGCAGAAGAAGACTCTTCACAAACGAGCAACTTTCATTGGCTTATAAAAACGTCATTTTTTGATGAAAACAAATTTGCTTCTGAAGTTTTGTCCGGATGGGGCCAAAGTTCTCATGTAGCAGGTGTCATGCAAATTGATCAAAAATCCAGGCATAAAATCAGGCATGAGCATTTTTCAAACTGCTTAAAATGGCAGACACTCTGGGGGTGGAGCTTACCAGTCGAAATTACAGATGTGTTCCACATGAATCAAGGAACGTGTAGAAACAAGTCCCATGATTTTAAGCCAAACGAAGCCTGAGTTATGCTTGTTCAAATGTTTCAGTTTCAAAGAATTGCTATAGCGCCCCCATTTGAGCGATTGGAGCAAGACTGGTTTTAGTGTTATTTGGCATCCCCCTCTACCAAACTGTAAAATCTCATAAACAGATTACTTTGCATGTGTAGATTAGGGATAATAGAAGAATTTTCACAAACAAGCAATTTTCATTGGCTCGTAAAAACATCATTTTTTTCACTGAAAACAAAATTCACACTCATTTCATGTTTGTATGGCTTCAAAGTTCATATGTAGGTCATTGTTATGCATTTTGATCAAAGATTGTAGGAGAAGAGACATTTTAACTGTTTTACATATGATTAAAGATGGCGGCTCATCTAAAGGTCAGAGGTCAAAAGTCAGAATACAAAAGTTGTTTGACATAAGCAGACGCATAAGTGAATATAAGTTACATTTCTGTGAGTCGAGCAGTTCATGAGTTATGAGTGTTTAAAGTTTGCAATTTCAGTTGAGTGCTATAGCGCCACCATTTGACCAGTGGTCACAGGCTTCGCATCATCACCGTTTGGCATCACCCTCTACCAGATTACCAATTTTCGCGAAAACCGACTGCACGGTTCAGCCAGAACAGCTATTTCTGGCGGAAGAAGGAGAAGGAGAAGGAAAAAAGAGACAGAAACAAGAAGGGATCAAGTCCACTTCGTGGACTGCTTGATCCCTTAATAATATTTCAGTCCATGTTTAAATGCTCTTAAAAATACATACTACTCCTCCTCCCCAACAACAACAACAACTACTACTACTACTACTAATAATAATAATACATGTGTTTTGCTATTGTATCTCATTATTTCTAGATAAAGTTTTTTTTTACATTATGGCCGGGTGTATGGAGAACCGGAAGGACTGGAGAGTAGACTCCGATGGAAGCTCGTCTGAGGACGACTAAGAGAGAGCATAGGGCACACATGTAGGTAGAGACTACCTTTTATCATTCTTCATTATGTTTTACACTAATAAAAGAAAAGGCAGCTTTCCAATACTGGTTGCTTTTCCAGAGGAAAGCATACAGTACATGTATGACTGAAATATAATGATTTCTCCTGTCAAGAGTGTCCCTTTTGGAGTCAGAACAGTGTGTAAGAATTTACAAATGCCTTTGAAACAATGTGGTGAACAGAATCAAATATACAAGACAAGAATTTGCAGTTGAGTGTTTACTGTGAACTATTAATCATCAACATACGCTCTGCATGCTCATTTCAAGGTGCGCCAACTGCATAACAAGACTAAAACAGACCCACCGATCTGTAACATAGAAATTCAAACTGACTAGAAGGTTGTTGGAATGAAATATAAAAGGAAACAATTCCATTCACTGCGCGCGCGCGCACACACATACACCCCCCCCCCCCCCCCCCCCCACACACACACACACGGTTTTATTGTGTGCAGTATGCGGCTACAAATGGAACCCTTTTGACAGGTCCATTGTGACTATATGCACAGTTGGTGTCGGTACCCTATGTTCTTTGAATGTCTTGTGTGTGTGCGCGCATGTGTGTGTATGTGTGTGAGTGTGCACCTAATACTTAGAGAGTATGGTAGCATGCTGGGACCTGGCCTGAGGCTCTGTGTGTGCTGTAGCGTACATGATGTGTAACAGGTGTGAGGTTATGAGATGGGGGAGATGGCTACATCTGTCCCCTAGATACAGGTCATGTCCTCCCCCATCTGCCTCCCCCCATGTCGCACTAACACTCTGAACTCTGCGTGTGTGTGTGTGTGTGTGTGTGTGTGTGTGTGTGTGTGTGTGTGTGTGTGTGTGTGTGTGTGTGTGTGTGTGTGTGTGTGTGTGTGCAGCCATTGGGGTCTGTGCACCAGCCATTGGATTCTCGCTACTGTGGTCCAAGAGTCAGCACCTCTTTCTCTTCCCATCCCAAAATCCCTCTCCACCTGCCCAGTCCCACGGCTACCTGGGGATGCTGGACTCGTGCAGTTTCTGCCATGTGTCCGCTTGTCAATGACTGCTCATGCCTCATAGCTCTTCTATGGCAGTAGGCCTAGAGACTGCATAGTGCTCAATGAATGTGAGTGAGACAATTCACTGCATTAATCATGTCCCACCTGAAACTTAGGTCATTACAACAGCTTCCAGGTATATAATCCCACATGGCAGGATGAGTTCTCCTGCTCACCAATTAAATACCATGAACAATGTTACGGTTGTCTAATATGATATACAGTAATTCACAGATCTGACCACATGCACAACACACATGTGCACACTCACACACATGCGTGCGTGCTCACACACACACACACACACACACACACACACACACACACACACACACACACACACACACGCACGCACGCACGCGCACACACACACACACACACACACACACACACACACACAGGCACGCGCACATGCACACGCACGCACACGCACATACATTTTCCAGTCTCTCTGCTATTAAAATCATTTGTGTCATAAAGCAGGCCATTTTGCAGTCCTCCGGTTCTGATAAGATATATTGCCTGACTGTGAGGCCAGATAATTATATCTTGTCAGATGTGAAATCCATTAATGCTGGCTGGTGGTCTGTTAAGGGAGGTTACTTGGCAACACAAAGCCCTTCAGGTGAGGTAATGGCTGTCTAAAAGGAGATAAGCTGTCAAACATATCCTTATGCTACAGATAGACACACTGGAAAATCCTTTGTTCTGTAAAGGTCCACAAGTATTGGTATCAAAATGTACCAATAGTAAAAATTACTCATTATGGACATATATATTACATTCAAAGTAGTCTTAAGGGGTTCATTATTATAATAATCAAAAGCAACAAAGTAACTACTAACTCAAGTTTTCAAATAATTGTAGTGCAGTAAAAGTATAATATTTGACCCAGCAAATGTAGTGAAGTTGAAGTACTGAAGAAATTTGGAAATACTCCACTAATGTAAAATCCTTAAAAGTACAGTAGGACATGCCACATGACTTATGATGTCACCACTGTAACCACATAAAGAGTTAAAGGAGAATTCCACACCAAAACACATTAAGCATAAAGGTACCTTGATTACTGTGACATGATACATAATGTTCTTGATTTTTGTCACAGATGCCCCCTTTTCTACATTTCACCCTGAGGTCCCCTTCCCTCCAATACAGTTTGCATTGGCGGAGTTTTCTTTATTATAATGTGGGTATTTTAGTAGCTCTAGTCTAAACTTAATCTTTTTTACACATCATATCAAACCACACACTGCAAGATGATTGGACCACTATATGATTTTTAAAAACTCAGCCGTCACCCGTGCGACAGGAATTTCAACCGGAGTGATTGGAGAGGAGAGTGGAAAAGGGGAGGAGAGGAGGAATAGATTACCTCTGGGATTACAAGTAAAGTCTGCCCCAGAGTGACGTAAAACTCAAGCGTGAGTATCAGTATACTATTGAAATGTGATGCGTGAAAGAGTTATAAAAAGAGTTATAAAAATACCCACATTAGAATAAAGACAACCTGCGGCAATGCAAACTGCATTAGAGGGAGGGGTACCTCATAGTGAAATGTAGAAATCTGTGACAAAAGTCAAGGACGTTATGTATCTCATTATGTATCTGTATGTCACAGGAATCAAGGAAGACTGATGCCCTATGTGTTTTGGTGTGGAATTCTCCTTTAATGTTGTCAATCTCTGGTTTCAACTATACTTTCTTACGGCATAATTATTTGTTTTTGCTAATTATTACACCATGCAGTAGCACACCGTTTACGCTTATACTCACAGACTCTGATAGACGCTTCAAAACAGGTCTGTAGAACCTAATGGCTAGAACAGATTAACCGCCAAGAAGGCCCCTGGGCCTGGGGTGGTAATGTTTTTTTTTTTTTTTCATGTTATTATCGTCCTTTTGACCTAAATTTAACAAAATCAATGGTACATTTCTGGGCCTCAAAGACATTATACTGTGAATTCCAGTTTCCTTAAAGGGCCCCTGAGAACCAATTGGGCCACATGGGCTATGGCCCCACTGGCCCAATGGCTAATTTGGCCCTGCTAATGGGTGACGTCATGGTCCCTTTGTCCATATTTCTTTCCAGTCTACTCTACTCTATGGTTTCCACATGGGATTGAAGTGGGGATGTTAGTGCATTTTGTAGTCAACACTAATTCCCACCATGAGGGAATTTAGGCCACAAAAGTGAAGCATCAGTCTACAGTCATACTCCACAAACCATTGTATTTTCTATAGCATATTTACAGCAAATGTTACAGTATGCGTGCATGTACACTACTGTATATGTACTGTATATGTGTTTAACAACTAAACTGTGCTTCTTTTACGTGCCACATAAATGGATTCTTGCAACTCTCCAATATACACACTGACCCGTCTTTGTTGGCCATGACTAATGCACATGTATGGCTGCAGACACTGATGCGATGTGCAATATAAGGAGCAGGGAGAGCCCCAGTTCATTACTGGCCCACCGGGTGTCCTGCATTTTGATGGATCTCCCCAGGACTTTCCACATGGTCTCTACATCATGCTGGGTAATTGCTGTTAGTCTAAGTGCACTACCACTAGTCCCCAGACTGTACTCCTTATGGAGATTCCTCCTTCCTTTCCTTTCCTTTCCTTTTCCTTTTCCTGTGCATGTGTGTGTGTGTGTGTGTGTGTGTGTGTGTGTGTGTGTGTGTGTGTGTGTGTGTGTGTGTGTGTGTAGGGACAGAGAGAGCAAGAGAGAGAGAGAGTTAGAGATGACGCCAGAGATAAAGTACACGCCTGTTCCAGCACGCTTGTGCATTTAAGAGACAGATTGCGAGAGAGGCTTCATGATAATGATGTATGAAATGTAAACTAGAGGTCATCTGTTCCAATAAAGCATCCCATCCCTCAGCGTCCTCCCATGGAGGGGGACCAATAAAGGGCTTGCCTTGTTTCATAGGCCGCTCTCTCATTTCACTGCTACTCGGGCCAATGAAATAGGATTGCCTCGCGATATGTCTCGCTCACAGGGATGACACAGAGGACACAATGACAAATAAAATGTGGTGAAAAACTATAGTGTCAATAAAAATAAGCAGTAATAAAATAGTGAGGTTTAGATAGATATCGCATGAATGAGAGAGATATTGAGGAGGATGGAAGGAGGAAGATGAGTTGAGAGAGAGAGAGGGAGGCAGACTCCATGTTTCTGATAAGTCTGAATTCTGAAATGAAACAAAACAAGGGATAAATTGCTGGGGATTGACGGGGATTCCAGCACTGAGCATTACTGACAAGTTTCTGCTAGATTAGGAGATGAGAGGAGAGTACAGTAGCTCTACTGGACTCCCTGTTTCATCTCCAGCAGCTGAGCTGCTGGGGGATGGCAGGGGAAGGAGACTCACCAGGAGGTCTGGCACTTGGTTTGTTGCTGGAAATAACTGACCTTAGCAAGGACTTGAAAAGAAAACCAGCAGTCGGTCATCCGTCACAGTTATTAATTTACTGTTTATTGATGTCTTTGATTGATCCCAATGAGACATGGAGCTTAAAGAGCTTAATTTGAATGAATTATTTGGTTCATTTGAATTAAAACGTATAACTGCAAACTCCAATTCAGTGAAGGAAGTTTTTTATGGACCTATTTCATTAACTGATTCCCATCTACAGTATAAACAGCCCGGATAAACATTACACCATTTTAGTGCTTGGAAACTGTCTAAAATCAAGATGCGTATTTCAAATAACATCAATTCCAAAAGGATCGATACCATAAAGAAGCATAGTGCTGCTATGCTTGGTCATTCAGCTCGCCTCTAGAAAGCAATTCCACGACCACTGGCAACATTTGTTATGGGGTTGTCTTAAAAACGCTGCCACTAGGAATTATTATGTTGCCTTGCCATGGTGGGGAGGCATTTAAAACAATGCAATGACTGCCCAGGGAGCAATTATACCTAGGTCAGGCCTGATTCATGATCCGTTTCAATGACATAACAAACTCACTTGTAGGCACACACTTTCATATATTGACATGCACAAGCACACTCTTTCCACATCTGAAATGAGCTATGCACTAGAGCTGCACAACATGCACTTTGAGGTATGATCTGTCGTCCACCTCCACTGAGGCAGACGGCAGATCTGTCACCCTTTGCACTTATCACATCAACTCTTGTGTCACACAGCTAACATATGATGCAATCCATTAATTGAGTTGGAGAGATAGGAAACAGGCCGACTTATCCTCTGTCTAAACTTCTGTTATTCAAGGGGCAAATGGCACACAGACTGCATTTCCCACTGCACCTCTTATGCATATATTGTGGAATGTAATTTTCCTCAGCAGTTTCCTCTGCATCTCCTCCAACTTGCTAATTAGCAGGGAGCTACCGTGCTACGATGAAGGTGGAACTGTTTCACCCAGTGTCAATTGCCGAGGGTGATCCTGGGCTCTACACACTATTTGCCAAACTGGGGAGGTAGTGGACTGGCCTCATGCTTCCTTCAATGCATGAGGACTCCAAGTTGCCTTCTTTTCACCTGACAGGGGGGAGTTTCCCTGGCTGGACATAGAGCATGGAAGGAACATGTCATTCTGGCCAGGTCCTTTCCCCTCCATCAGGCGCCCCTGCTGGCCACTGTGGCCAGTGGGGGGCAGTCCAGAGACTAGGATCACAGCATGTTTTTGGTGAGGGTACTGTACCTATCCTAGGGGAAATGGGAGCTGACACTCTGATTGCTTTAATTGGTGTAATGTCCAGCCACACATTACAGGTACTAATGGAATAGGGCTTGTATCACTGCAGTCCAACACGGGCCACTAGTCATAAGTTATAAGTTATAAGATGATCATATTATTATTCATTATCATGGCAAAGAATGATCTTTTGGCAACATGTTTATGGCATCAGCAATGTCATGCCTAGAGTGTGATTAATACTTGGTAATTCATTAGGGTTTTCATTATCCACAACTATTGTCTGATCATGTTCCATATAGCCTTGGCAACCTTTGCTATGTAACAGTGAGAGATTCCATTCCAAAAACTGCCAAAGGTCATGAACTTCTATTCAGTATAGTGGGGGATATAGTGGGAGATGTTGGATCTTTAAGAATAAGGTGACATTGAAGGCTTAAATGAATTGACTTGGGTTTCATTCTTTTTTTAATCAATATACTGTACATTACAACATAGCTTTAGAGGTAAAATGTATGCCACATTACTCTTTGTCATGCTGTGCATGTGCATTATAGCGCTGGTTATCAAAGTGGGGTCCGGAGACCATCCAGGGGTCCTTGAGGGTGTTCCACAAAAACTTAATTTAGCAACAGAAACATAAGCGCCCTTGTTGGAATGATTAATTTACCGTGCATGCACAAAGATTTAACAGTAAATCCATTGTAAAGAATACTGTGCCCACAAATACAACAGTGCATGGCCATTGTTAGGAGAGCTACGTACTAGTGTGGAAGCTCCTAATGGTCTTTCATCTCAAAGATGAGTCAGTTGTTTTGCCATCATGTGACTGTCATTTGCAGCTTGTGGCTAAGGTGATAAGCTTGTGGAATGAACCAAGAGGAGAAGACGTGAGATCAGACGACTTTTCAGAACTGCCAGCAGGGAGTTATTTCTGGGGGGAGGGGGCTGTATTTTTGGAAGGCATAAGATAAACTAAAACAGACAACTCTCCAAAAAGCGATATCCACTCTACCTTAATTAAGTGGCTTTATTGATATGCAAACCTGCACCCCCTCAGTTCCCCACGAAAAACCTGGAGTGATTAAAATGAAAATACATTATATGCACCATTACGCTACCTAAACCGCATGTTTAAACACCGCCAGGATTTTACAACATTATATAATTATTAGGCATTATTGGTGTCATCATGAAATATTGCATGAGACTACTGAAGCTAGGTAGATTAATTATGTGAAATATAACCTACAAGACAGTGCTGAGGCCTGACTCTCTGCTCTCTCAGTATTCCACTCGTATTCCAATCCATTGATTGACTCTGTGAAATAATTTCACTGCTTTGTGCTTGGACTAGGAAACTGTCAGAACAAGGAGGAAAATAGAATAGACCATATGAATCCAAATGACCTTGACATACACTAAGTTCAGGATATTTGGGGGTTCATCTTATTAATGACTTAAATATTGTCAGATGTTGCCTTACAATCTACTATGCATGTAAGCATAATATCTTGATTATGCCCAAATCAAGTGAGATGTTGCTGGGATCATTGAAAACGTATTTGTCTTCTCTTAAAAGAACAGTAACTAGGATTTTTTTTTGCATCACGTGATATTTTTGTGAATTCTTGGTTGTAAACGATGTGCCATTATATGAGTAACTTCCATTTGGCCTCTGTATATTTTCACTTGGATAACTCTGGCCTCGCTGGTGTTTGATTATCTATTCGTCTCTTCTGTATATTGGGTTGTGGGTTAAGTGGGAGCCATCCGTTGTTCTTATCAACTGAAAAACATGTCTGTTGCATTTGACCTTGCTGAATTTTCACTCTCTAGACATACAGTATAATCTCCTGGTCTCCTGGTCTCGAGTCTGTAAAACTACACAATGTTACTTAGAAAAATACATTTTCCATAATGGGAAGAAACTTAACCTCTGAGAACTGGAAAATCATCACGGAAACATCTAGTCTGGGCAACTGATAACTGTAATAAATATGTATCATTTGCTTGTTACTTCGGGGAAAAAACAGAAGATGCTATGAGGCCTTGTGTTGCACTATACATTCTATTTCCCCTGTATCACGAAATATACAGTAATTCTTATGAAATCAATGCTGCTGGCCTGGACGCTCTTCCTCTTCTCAATGCCCGTGGGAATATTTTTACTATGTTTTTTATGGTTTCATATAATAGGTTTAGGTTTCGTTGTTTACTGGTAACAAATTCCAGCTAAGGTTAACTTTATATTTATTATATTTTAATTTATATAGGTGAATTACAGTTGGATAATCTTAAAAGTATTCTAAACTCTCTTAAAGCTAGATTTACTTTAATTTTAACTGGTCTTAAGGTATGATACATTTCTGCTTCTAGTCTGGTCCTTTATTCAAAATCCTTCTTAATCTAAGGTATCAAAGGTGAATAAGTTGAACACAAAGTCCTAATGAGCTCATTCCAACTGTCCCCCTAGAGGGGTAAATTAGAAATCCAAAATATTCGTATTTTATCTAAAATCATGACCTTGAGGAACTACATAATAAAGCATGGGCCACTAGTAGCTTGACCGTGCTTATTATTTCTGATATCTTATAGGTGCTTAAGAATATTCTACGTGAATGGAATTATTGATTGTTCAAATCTAATGCGGTATATGCATTTTTCATTCATATTCATATAAACAATGTACATGCATCTTAGTACTAAGATCAGGTTGGATCTCCGGATCAAGGGCCCCTATGCACAATGAAATATAATACCAAAGCAGTATTTCACTGGCATAGAAATATGTAACCACATCTATCATATGGAATGGAGAGGGCATGACTGTATAAATACTATCTTGTTCCTGGGTCTCTGTCCTGGGGTTTTATTTCATAGGCTTGGATCTCGGCCATTCTTTATAGCTTGTCAGATAATCATCAGCTCAGTGGAGGTTAAGAACTACTCCACAGGGACATTTCCATGTGCCATTTGTTGTTTCCTAATCAGAGACATACAGTATTTCCAAGGGAATGGAAATCGTATATCAATTTGGACAACACTGCTTTGAGCTTCTGATACCGGAAAGCGCTTGTAACAGAAATAATTATAAGAAGCACAGACTTATTAGAAGACCATATCAATGCATATTATACCATATGCACTTGAACTTGAGGGTACACTTAAAATCAAGCAATTCTGAGTTGATAATCATAAAATGCACAGTGAGTTGTTATTCAACACTTAATGAAATTAAGTTCTCAAATTAAATTTAGTTCTCACATTCATGCATATTCTGTTAGGCAGTCAAATGCACTGCAACATTAAATGCACTTAGTTTGTCAAACTGAAACAAACTTAAGAAAGAACATGACCGTTTAGTCTAAATACAGCTTTTCAGTGATTGCAGATGACTAATTCAGTAACTGATTAGTTTTTTCTGGCCTTTTGACAATAATACTGGTTGTTACCATCAGTGTTCTTTGTCACATGATTAACGTCTATTCATGAACTTGGCAAGGTGTTTCAGACTATATTCCCAGACACAGGGACAGACATGTTGTACGCATGTATACAGTACAATAGGGACACACATCGCTGTCTAGTCTAATAATAATGTCACCACCATCCTAACGGCCTCTATAAGCACTATGACAAGTTGCAAGGTTGCCTCGAAAAGATCAACTTAAAAAATATTCCTTTGAGGTTGACAGTGATTGTCATAATATAACAGGAAAAGTCATTTAAATTTATATCCTCGATAATCAATGACAAATTAATGAATCCCTCCACCAAACTGCAGAACAATCGATCTAAAATGAAAGGCTTCACCTCAAGGCTTCATAATTGAAACTCATAATTCAGTGAGCTAGAAAATCAGAAGAGCTGGATTACTGATCCTTTGCTTCGATGGTGTGACAATGGTGCAGAGCTGTCACAATAATAATTCACTTCTAATTCACTTCATCCAACTTACTGTACTTCTGACTCCTTATAGGTTCAGGCGAGAGAGGGATCATGGGTGGGCTTGGAGCACCATCAACGTCAGACTTTGGCCCTGTAAGACATTAGGATTTAGGAAACATTAGGGTTGGGGCATTTTACATATATAGACACCCACATATTACAAAAATAAAAGTACACTTCCAAATAGTAGTCCTACCCGCCACCCGGCACGTTTGCTAAAATTCCGTCCCCCAAAAATGATTTAGCGACAGCAGGCAGATGGTGTATCTGCCTACTGTTGCTAAATAAAAGTTATTTTGGAGCACTTTAAAGTGAGTTGCGAGCCCCTGCTTTATTTTCCAATTCATTTGTTACATATTGTAAGTTAGTCAAAGCAGTAATATGGCTAAAGAGTTTGTTATTGTTATCATTAAACAAATACAGTAATTACAGTTCTGCTGTTCATTAGTAGATACATCAGTATCTATGAACATCAGGCTGCTAGCAAAACATGTACAGCTGTTCCATGAGTAGAGGTTGATGGCTGTACTGAGGCTGAATCATATTGTCAAACGCACCTTGGGCTAAAAACAACCATACCCAGCATCACAAAATGTGACAGTTATCACAAATGAGCAAGTGTTGTAGTTCTCGAGACATTGTCTCGTCTCGAGACCAGTCTCAAGACAAATTTTCATTGTCTCGGTCTTGTTTTTGTCTTGCTTTGTTTTGTCTTGGTCTTGTCTCGACCTTGCAGCTCTCCACTTCATTTGTCTTGTGGTCTCGTCTTGTTCTCGTATAATTTTGTCTTGGTCTTGTCTCGACCTCGGAGCCATTGTCTCGGGTCTTGATCGCCAACAAGACCTCTCGAGACAAGACAATGCAAAGGAAAAGTTCTATTCATTGTGCGGAGCAAGGACCCATTCATAAAGACAGATGCAGGCACAAATAGCAATATACTTTTTTCTTCTGTAAATATTGAAAAGAAAGAAGACAGACACTGGGATGTGTCTGATTAGGGATTTTTTATATTCTTATCAACCATATCGCCCCAGCCCTATTATATTATTAGTAGTTTTGTTTAAATGTAATGGTGGACGGGGGCAAAACAATCAAATTCAGTGTTACTAATAATAGAAGATTGAAAATCATTATTGACATTATATTATATGTTAAAATGGGCATGACAAGACTAGGTCTTGGCCTCGGTCTTGACCAGTCTTGGTCTTGTCTTGTTCTCGGCCCCGCTAGGTCTTGGTCTTGTCTTGATCTCGACCGTCTAGGTGCTAGTCTTGTCTCGATCTCGTCTCGATCAAGTCCGTGGTTGTCTTGGTCTCGTCTTGGTCTTGACCCCTCTAGGTACTAGTCTCGTCTCGATCTCGTCTCGATCAAGTCCGTAGTTGTCTTGGTCTTGTCTTGGTCTCGATTTAAGTGGTCTCGACTACAACACTAGACAGTTATCACAAATGAGCAAGTGGCTATGGCTGTTTTTAGCCAAAGTATTGTTTTTTTATGCAAAACTAATGCTTGCAATGAATTCAGAATGATGTAAAGCTCCTAGTTTGACACATCACTATACTCAAGTCAGAATTAGACTTTGACTTTACATGTTAAGGGTATACCAGCATCTACAGTATTTAGCAGTTGTCGCGAATGGGATTTCTCTTTTTCTTTTGATGTATTGTTATTGTTACTAACATAATTTATGGAAAAAAGACAAGAGAAAAGTTGAAATATTTTTGTTGCAATTTGTTTGAGGTTAATCCCTCTTTATCTATGCATATGGCTGCAGGGGCGATATAATTGAATAACAAAAATAGAGATTTCCCTTCATTGTCATCCTCGGGTAAGAACCTGCCTGCATCTACCAACATACAATGGTTATTTTCGCCACTATTATGTTGGTACTGTGAAGTATAATACAGGGCTACCGGTATG
The DNA here is from genome assembly GCA_039105355.1 of Benthosema pterotum. Lineage (NCBI taxonomy): Eukaryota > Metazoa > Chordata > Actinopteri > Myctophiformes > Myctophidae > Benthosema > Benthosema pterotum. The sequence goes on from CM076966.1 coordinate 16,370,256, forward strand.
TGTTTTTATGTTCTCATGTTGATATATTTTCAGTTCATTTCAGTTCAGGCTCAGCCATACGAGAGCCACACAACAAATAATGCTGGAGTGTGGTGTCTCTCTGGCATTCTGTCTGCTATGACTGAAGATGTTTGAAGGTCTATCATGGGACCACTTCCACGGGGTCCTAGATGAATGAAGTAACACTATTACTCATGCTACATTCTTCTTCCTGAAAGGCAGTCTCTCTGGCACAACGCAGGCACAAATACTTGGTCATGGCCCCATCAAAATCTCCATGGGTCTGCATCGTACTGGCCTTGGAATAAATTGGGGAGAGACAGCAGCAAGGATGTCACTTTGAAACTTCACAGATCATATCACTGACTGTCTTCCATTGTTACAGCATGGCTCAAGTCTAGCCGTCTGTAGGGGTGTTCTGTCTTGTTTTTCTGGTGTGTACATGAGTTCAGTGCTAATCTCACAAACCACTGGATTGATTACCATCACATTGCTTGTGCACATTGCCAGTAAACAACAGAATTACATGCTATTATTATACTTGAATTATATATTGGAATACACTGTTCATGTTCGCACTAAAACCCCAGACATCATAGTTGACTATAATGTGTCACAGGCTGGCCACATGAAGTCCAGTCCAAATGGAGCCACACCATTTGCATGTGGATCTCCACATTTATTTTTGGAGTGGTACACAGCAATGTGCGTCTGTCCTTCTGTCTGAGTGCTGTCTGTATGTCTGTCCCTCTGTCCAAGTACAGAAATAGCGTTGGTTGACCACTAACTGCTAAAACGTGCGGGTTGCACCCTCAAAAAATGCGCCAAAATGAAATGTTGTTCTGTTGGCATTCACTCTTGTTTTGAACTTCAATTGCTGGCAGCTGTGTGACAGTCACAGGTGTGTGCCACTCAGTCACAGGTCAGGCACATCCTGTCACTTTCTTGATTGTGTTTATGCTCCAAGCAGCAGAAACAATGGTGGAAATAAAGATGACACATTTGTCCCTTCAGGATTAGGGTTGTGCAATAGGGCAATTGGAAGCTGGTGTTCCAGCATACAGAGTGGCAGCATCATTCCCTGACACCCTCAAAGCAAGTGTTGAATGCCTGCCATTACATGCCATTTTTTCAAATGTTGTGGGTCTGCAATCCACACATTTTACAGGAATGTCCAATCCCTGCACACCAAGGTACAGTATGTTGTAAAGGTGACTAATCAATGATTAAAACAGTATATGATACAATACTAATTTGGTATTATTGAGGTGGAGAAAATAATTCCCAAAGTTAGGTTTTGTTTATGTTTAGGTTTATGTTGCCCAAGCTGAAAGAAAAGTGAATCGTCATGTTGTAATGCTTATGTATGCACTATGGGCCTGACTAATGGTTGTACATTCCAACAGCATGATTAACTCATCCCTTTTCATTACCAATCCAAAGTAACAAAAATGAATGAATGAATGAATGAATGAATGAATGAATGAATGAATGAATGAATGAATGAATGAATGAATGAATGAATGAATGAAAGGTAATTAAACAACAAAATTAAAAACAGCAGATCCATATTAGTCAGCACTGGAGTATTTTCTGGGGAGAACCTGGATAGAGCATAGATACAATAGCACAAGACTGTTTAACTATGCATGTCATTACACCGAACACAATTCGGGGGCTGATAATTCAGGTGGGCTTTGATTTAGCATAACTGTAGATTTTTAATTATCGGTTGTTGTGGAGACCATTGGCTCAGGGAAAATACTGGTGAAAACAATTGGATAATAAAGGGTAAGAGGGAGAAACAGACACGGGTGTAAGAAGCTCAGGGGTTTTGGTACTTGATTAATTCATTTAAACTCAACAGGAGACTGCCGTGTTATTTACAGCATTGCCAGAAGTGACATTTTAGGATAAATAAAGGTGTTTTGTGGACTAGACCAGTGATTTTCAACCAGTGGTCCGGGGACCACCAGTGGTCCTTGAGAGGGTTCCAGGTGGTCCCCAGCTAAGATGGTTAACAAGATGAAAAGTTGGTTAACCAGATGTAACTCTTGAGAGCGTATTTTTTTCTACGCTCTCAAGAGTTAAAATATTCATCATGTGAATTAATGGTCATTTTAATGTAGTCTGTATTCTGTATGTTTGACTGTTTGGTGGTCTGTGGCTCAAATGCAGAATATAGTGGCGCCTGGTATCAAAAAGGTTGAAAACCCCTGAACTAGACTGATTGGAAATCTTAACTGATGATTTATGATGTTTATTCATATCATGTTCACACTCTACTTACCCCACAGCACGCTAACAGGTGGACCTTCCCCAGAATCATAAAGGACCAGTCATGGTTGTTCATCCGGAGAGCTGTTTAGATGCTTTACTTTACAACCTAGGAGAGTTAGTAAAGAACTGCAGTCAAACCATGGGGCATGATGATGACCTTTAAAAAGCATATACCATGCATCTACATTGTGGCTAATCTCCCATGGTATAGGCTATAGGGGAACATTATACCTGAGGCACTGGCTCATTTGGATCCAATGAAAAGGGACTCATACTGTATATGACTACAGATTAAGGTGACATAACATACCTGTGATAGGCTACATGGTATTGGCTCCGTTACAGTGCCACAGTTTTTTATGCATATTAACTTTCATTCTTGTAGACAAGTGCCCACACAAACATATCAGTCTTATGGAAAATGCAACACCCTCATTTCAATGCTTGTGGTATCTGTATAAGGGAGTGACACTGAAAATCCTTGAATCTTGAATCAACAATAAAGTAATAGTATACAAAGTATGGTGTTGAGTGTCCTGTCTGACCAGTTCAACATATATACACGGACACGGTATATAACTGCCATTCCTGGTTATGCCTGACAGCATGCTGGATCCACAACGCTGGGGAAGGATAATGTTGCCATTGTCTCTGCCACGCAATGCTAATAAAATCTGTCACACTCCAGGCAATATCAGTGACAGAAGACTAGTGTGAATCCTCAGTGTTCATTTAATTTCACCCATTTTACCCATAAACATTTTTAAACTTAATAATGTACAATGAGTCTACAAAAAACAAATACATTATCTTTAACATTGCAGCTAATGTGGTGCTGCAACAATGTAATCTATCCTGACGAGTATTAGACTTTAATTAAATAAAATATTTTAAAAGAAAATGGCAGAAATGGCAGAACGACAAGCTCACAATAAATGCCCGAGGCTTTTGATAATCAGTGATGTGATCGTTTTAAACATTTATAAAAACAAATAAATTGTTTTGACCTAGATCCCTGACCTCTGAAAGTGAAATATCCCTTTGAGCACAATTTTGAATGCTCTTTTTTCTTTTCTAAATAATTACTACAGTATTTTATTTTATTATAATTACCTTTAAGTACTTTCTACTGCACTAGGAATACTAGAAAAATATGTACTGTAGTACTGTACTGTACTTAATTCTTCCACCACTGGCTAATCTGGCCCACATGAATGTGGCCTTGACAACTTTCCTTGTGATAAGCTAAGCTTATAGAAATGGGAAAGTTAACGTGTGTCTAGGCTTTGTGTTCTATAGGCATCGTGTGGAGGTCAATTTCCCTCCCGCATTTAGAATGCAAGATGCCAGGAGCCTTGTTGATTTTCTCAGATAAATTGTCCACAACCTAATAGAGGATTGATTTCTTACGCTCAGACAGTCTTTCTCATTGAGCCTCGCAGCTTCATGATATACTTCAATTGCCGCCCAGTGCCTCCCCAGCAGAAAACTAGGGGGAAGAAAGTTAGAAAATATGTCAGCTGATTATGTGGCAATAATGACACAAGCCAGCTCATAGCAAGCTGTATATTTGGCAACTGCACTCATCTTATGCATCGGTGACAAACACAATCACTGGTGGTGGTGAATGGGGTCATTTAAAATGCAACATTAACTAAACTAAAAAGCCATCAGTGGCTTTCTGGTTTCTTGTCATCATTGTGTTTTTCTTCATGTGTGCCAGGCCTCGTTACAGCGGATGATTAAAGATGCTCTGTCTGGACAGACAGTGCACTCCCAGTGATCTTGCCACTTGTTTAAGGTTGTCAGCACTGCTGGGATGGAGGATAGCACAGCTCTGGAACAGCTCCAGGCTCTTGGTGGATCTTCCCCTCCAGACACAAGATTAGCGCCGTGCCGGCAACACAAAGGAGAAAATGAAGGGCTTTTCATCTACACGAGGAGGAGTTAAACCAACACATTAAAACTGAGGCACAGCAGGGGTCAATGCTGCATTCGAAAGCTTGGATGCTGAAGGCATGGTTTTTGTGTAAGACAGCTCTACGTGGTGCATTTTGCTAAATATGAGAGCTGCAGCCTCAGTTTTGAAGAAGGCTACGGGGTATCCACCCATCCTATTCGATATGGGTATCATGCAGTTGTTATTTGACGATTGGCTGGTTTGACAAAGAACTGCAACATGACTTGTGACATGACTAATGTGGAAGTGTGATTCTGTTTGCAAATGAAATATAAAAGTAGGGAGGAAAGATCACATGGAATGGCCACATGAAACATTGGGTCACCGTCAAACAGGCACGCGATTACTGGCTTACAGGGAATTTTTGTATAGTTGAACCAGCTAGTTTCTTCTCTTTGGAATGGGTTCTGTAGCTGGGTGAAACATTAGGGAAACATTACAGTGTTTAGTCACCTTGTAACATCATCTTGTATTATCAGAAACAACACTAGCTCAATGAATTTTAATAGCTGGCTTCTCTGAATTGAAATATAGTATCTTGTTCTTACTGTGACGCTGCCCTTCTAAAGCATATCTTTACAACACTGTCTATAGGTTGTGTGAAAATATTCATAAGCCATTCTTCTTGTTGCCGAGGTAACAGTGTCTCTAGCAGGACTATACAACGTGTATTGAAAGGTGTCTCAGCAAGGGGCAGCACAAAGACAGCTTTAGAAGGGCAAAGTAACCCTAAGAATAATGACAACTGCAAGTCTTGCTGCTAGCAAGATATTATATTTCAATTTCACTTCAGAAGTCAGAAGCTTTTATAATCCTAAATTGAGTTATCTTGCGCATACTACCTTTCACTGACGTGACAAAAATGACCTATCTATTTGAAATGAAGCAGGTTTGAGCCTGCAATAGATATTCCACAAAATTTCTGATTAACTCTTTGTCACACAAATACAGCATGATGTACACTAAAGCTCATTTTGTGCTTTATGTTACAGCCAGTACCAGAGCTGGAGCAATGTTCCAAAGCCCTGACAAAAATCCTCTCCATCGCTGAGTAGAAAGCGGCATGGTTCTTGCAAATATTTGCTGCATCAAGATTCGAAATGGCCCTATTTGAAGTGACTTAATCCGCTTTCCTCCTGCTGAGGCAGCAATAATATTCTTGTCTCTGCGTTTCAGCTGTGGCTCTGTGGCACTCTAAAGTCCACATATACAAAGCAGGGCAGATTTGTTCGAAAAGTCAGGCGCACATGTGTGACATATATTCTAGAGGACAATAAAAGAGGGATAGAACAGCAGCAAGGAAGCACAGCATGGGATCTCACAAATATAGCTCTGTGAAAAATGACATGGTGGATTCATCGTTGGTTATTATGATCTGGCTAATTCTGAGACACGTTCTCCCCTTTCCTTTGCACATAGCTGTAAAAAAAAAGAGGAAACCTGAAGTGGTAGGCTACATAGAGGAGATATACAGTGGATCTAAATACTGTATATACATAGATTGGAGGTATGCTACTGTATACTTGTCATACAATATGGTGTAAAAGTTATGGTGTATAATATGGTGTATAATATGGTGTAAAAGTTTGATTAAAATTCAATTCTCTTTTTGGTGAGTCCCACACACAAGCACAATGCGATGAACTGAACATAAATGCACTTAATGTAAACATACATACATACATTAGTGTTAAATAGCTTTATATTCTGATAATGATCATTGTGTAGACTATAGAGCACAGCTGCATTGGGATCCATAATGCTTTCTAAACAAAAAATAAATCTAAAATTAAACAAATAATCAAAAATGGAGGGAAGAATAAAGGATAAACACATGATTGAGAAAGAAAAAAGGAACTTGAACAATATACAACGTATGTAAAAACTCTCCTGATCGTGAATTATCAAAAGTATAGGGCGTTTGTATGACTTTTTGACATAGGCCTTCTTTGGTCTTTTGGGTTTTTTATGACTTACGTTTAGTATAGTACAAGTGCTTTTTAAATTATGCCAAGTATATCCATTTGACAAACCCCATCCCACTAAAAAAGATGCATGGGGATTTTAGCCTTGAACTCCTCATTCCACTCCCAAAGGGGGGAGAGGTTCCATATCAGGCTGAATTGTCCCTAAGCCTGCCATGTGTAACAGGGTCGTCCATGACTGGTAGTCATGAAGTGCACCACCTAGAAGCATGCATGATACAGTTTGCCTAAGGATGCGCTTTGATAGGCCAGTAGCTATGTGGCAGTCAGGGTAAACGCTCTTGCCTGAAGAACATGATTTACTATTCTGTCCATATCAGGTCGCAACTCAAGCAGGGCTGAGTAAGCGAACTTTGCAATGTTCGTACCCCCTCTGCCGCTTTATCCCTTACTTACCCTTTCCAGGCCCCCCATAGCAAATTTTGATGATGTAAGCTTACTTCTTCAACTAAAACAGTGGTTCTCAACCAGTGGTTGAGAGTGAGAACCATGTATTTTTTAGTTTTCTGTTACTGTTTTAGAAATGCTTACAGGCCATGGGAAATATAATATACTATAGACTATCACAGTCAACCTTTGACAACATTGATCATTGTAACTTATTTAGACATATAATTCTGCGGTAGACATATAAGTTTGCGGTTTCTGTCAAAAGGGAGACTTACAGTGCTACAACTGATTCTTATACAGTATGTAGGTATCCTTCAGCCCTAAGGAACAATCCCAGTCATATGCTGCCATCTAGAGGTAACTACATAAGGTACAACAACACTCAGAATTAGCCCTTCTCAAAACCCCACCCAGGGTTTAGTCACTGCCCAACGCCAATCCAAATAGTTTAGCAACTATTGCTATGCAGGTCAAGCTTTCATCTTCTAATGTGCATGCCAGTTGGACGAGGCAGGATTGTGGAGGGACTTTACTTAGTGAAGGGCTAATTGAGGAAACAGTTTTGATGAGCAGCACAAAAAAGGTGTTGGTTCCTCTAGAGTCTATACAGTAAGTCTTAAGTATATTGCCGGTATCTGCACCTGGCTGCCATCCTGCCAGCAAGGTGCTAACTAGGTGCAACTAACCATTGACATCCAAACAAAAAAGTCAAATCTAATTGTATTTAAAAAAATAAAAATAAAGTTTAACTTTTAAAAGTTTTGTTTTGAAATGTGTTCGGCATGGGAAGACAGATCTGTGTCAAACGGTTCATGAGCTATGCCTGTTTTTTCAAATTTTGAATTTTCATTTGAGTGCTATCGCGCCACCCTTGTGGGCTTGGCATTGACCTGTACCATGTTGATAAGCTTTGACAGCAGTTCAGCCAGAACTGTTATTTAGAACAGGAAGACACAAGGAGGAGCATTGCACCAGAGAATTATGTTCATTATAAGAACCCTGCAATCCAGTCAAACCCTAAACAAACAGACAACATTATTTTTTTCTGACCATATAGCGTTCACATTTCAAATTTTCACACACGGAGCGACTGCAGTTTCGTCCAGCGGTAAAATGTATTAAATATATGATTTTGTTTAAGTACAAAGAAATAATTCATATTATATATAGGGGTCTCTATTCTCTAAGCAAAATAAATATGTGCAGGTGAGTTATCATCTGCGACTTAAAACACAGTGAGGTACAGTAGCTTGTCTTAAGCCTTTGGTCTGACTGGTACCTGGGCCTAGACCCGGTCCCGGGTCCATCCCCACCCATGGTGACAAGATAAGTAGTGGGAACTTCCAGGAGAAGCTTGTTCTAGGATCTATGGCTATACAACACTCCAGCATATCTGTAATTTAGCTGACCATGCCAGGCCATGCACGGCTTAATAAGTTGTCAGTAAAATCTTAAAATAAATCCTGAAAATCACAGGCAGCCAGTGAAGGGAGGCAAGATAATGCATGCAGTTTCTTCAACAAGCTTCTTAGACTTACAAGACAGACTTGGGGCATTAAGGAGTTCACAGTAAATCCTTTTTCTACAAATAGGCCTAATTAGAGGTACGTCAACAACAGCTTAAATAGCCTAAGTGTGTAGTCTACAAGCGCGCACACGTTCTATGTGTGTCTGCATGGGCATGGGGACGGGAAAGGCATTCCATTTCAGCACCCTGCCCCTGGACAGCGACCAGCAGGATGCCTGAAGCCTTAACAATCTGAGATTGGAGAAATGCTTTAAAGCCTCAACATTTTCTCAGGCTAGACCTACCTACAGACACACATGGAAAAGGATTTCGATAATGGTTAAATCCTAAAGAAAATCTATTTCAACTGGTTTGTTTGGGGAAAAGGTAGGCAAAGTTTACATTGCAAATTGTCGTTTAATAAATTAATTTCCCAGAAAAAAGTGGTCCAAAAGACAACTCTGGTCCAGTCTGTTAATTTAGATGGTTTAAGTATTCACTTTTTTGTGTATTGTTTTTATTGCAATTCCTGGAATTGCCTTTGGCTATAGTGGATAAATGTTGCCTTTCCATGCGCTGTGTGTTACATTGGTGTTGTAACCTGGATCAGGTTTACCTGTGAGGGAGGTCAAAAGGGGGCTTAGCGTAGCAGAGTGGCACAGCCTCAGCCTGATCTAAAGTCTCTCCCACTCACCCGAGACAGGGAAATTCCCTTTGGATTAGTGGTTAAAATGTTGACTTTCCACACGGGAGACCCGGTTAGAATCCCAGGTGTTACATAATGTGTATGTTTATGTATGATTGGTTCCACCTCCAATCTTTATTTTTGAGCAGTGCCTAACCACTCCATTGACTGGCCATGTGTGTATGTCTGCATGTTTGTTTGTTCTTTGCAGAAACGGACAGACGGATCTACTTCTCGTCACTGTCGGGAACAAGCCTAATACATTCTCTGCTGCTGCTACATGGAGAAAGCATTGCATTAGTCATTCTTTTTTTGCAATTTCCATACTAGAAAGGAATCCTACATCTTCTTGTTAACTATGAATTATTTTAATGCTACGTCAAACTTCACGGGTAAAGGCTATGGCTTCCCGCCACCTATAGAAGAGCCGATCTACAAACAGTACAAGCCAGTGTCCAGGGACCTGATCGCTGTTCCAAAGCCTGTGTTGTACATGCTGATGGCCGCGGCAGTCATCGTGGGAGTGGCCTACGCTATCGTTGGACACCTCATCAAAGACCTGGCCCTGGACATAGCAGGTAGACTATATGATGACAGCCAGGCTTTCATTTTCAGGAGAGACTGGACTAATTTGTTATCCATAGTGGCCTAGAAGTGGGAGTAAACCTTTCGGGGTGGGCGTCGCTCCAAATGATCGAGCAACGCCTGCGGCCCACCCCGAAAAAGGGATCAGATCAGCTCAATCTGCCGTCCAGCCTTGGACGCCCCCGTCCCCCCTAGGCCAAAACCATTTCAGGTTAAGGCAGGCTATATGATGACTGATATGATGACCAGTGGTGGAAAAAGTATTGCACTCCATTTTTGTCAGGTGAAAACCGACTAACATCTAGGCATGAAACTTAAGAGTTACCTGATCGACTTTACCCGTTGTCGAATCGGGCACGTGCTGATTGGCTCCTTGCACTATTCCCATTGTCTAAACTGACCTGATTGCTGATTGGGTGCTTGCTAGCCGGCCAACAGCACAGCCACAGCCTCAGCCACCCATTTCAACCATTATCAATGGATAAGCAGGTGCAGAAACACAACGTGCGTCAAGTACATGAGTGATAGGGCTGGGACGATAGTGGTACCTCACGATACGATATAGGTAGCTATGCCATCGATAGTGACGTCACCGCCCCTGTTCCGGAAGTCTTTTCCCAATTCATTTTTCTCATAGACTTTTCGAAAATAATTTATATCAAGACGATTACGCCGCGGACAAAGCCAACTCGAGTCGTGACGAATCATGATGATACACACAAACTTTTGGGACAATAAAATAATTTCTAAGATGAAAAACGAAACAAAAAGTCTTGTATCATGCCGTTTTCTACTTCTTCCCAATTATATATTATATGACGATATTGTGTTTGTTGTCATGATTTGTCACGACCTGAGTTGGCTTTGGCCGCGGCGTAATCGTCTTGATATAAATTATTTTCGAAAAGTCTATGAGAAAAATGAATGGGGAAAAGACTTCCGGAACAGGGGCGGTGACGTCACTGCGCAGCTCTATAGGTGGTGATACTAGGCCATCGATAATGATTTGATATATTGTGACATTTGCGATAATATTGCATAAAATTCTTCAACGATATATCATGACACTGTAACTGTAGCTGAAAAACAAAAACAAAAAATGATAACAAATGAATGAATAAAAAAAACTAAAAACGTGTTTGTTTTTTGGCAATGAATCAGCTATAGAAGTCATTTAACATTTTAGTTCTGCAACCCGTTTTTACTCGTGAAATTATCCCTGGTGTTGTGGATGCTCTGCAGCATGTTTTTCCTCACAATATTTGCTGAGGTATTTACGATATATATTTCGGGAGTAACTATACGATATTTTACCGCGATAACGATATTTTAGCACACCCCTAGTGAGTGATGCAGTCTCGAAACACAGATTAAATATAATAACAAAGCCACATGCATCAACGACATGCATCAAGTACTGTATGTGCATGATGCTCAAAGCACATTCTTGTTTTTTAGTCATAGGATCTCTGCCTAATAAAACAAGCATGCTTTAAAACATTATACTTTCCCTCTATAACATTTTAAAGTAAAAACATAATTTGCGTCTTTCACAGAGAAACTTTCACTCAATAGGAACTGCTCCTGGCGCAAGCTGATGTCATACTGTATGTCCATGGTGTGGTCCAGCCCTATGGAGTATATAAAATATTTAAAGTATTATTTTATTTCTCATGTTAACTTCAGGAAGCATTGTATACAATACATAGGGCTGGAGTACACATGGACATGTGTAGTCCTGAAAATGATCTAAAAAAAAAAAAAAAAAAACAGTCCTGAAATAATCTATTTATGAAAGAAATAAAATATGGTGTTTTTTGCAGAGGGCAATTATAATGTTTACACATTCATAGACTTATTAGCCAAGGTACAAGGTATTAACTGTACCTATAAGAATGTACACATGGAATGAAGTGGGCCGGTCCTTAATTTTTTACTTGTAGTTGTACACTAACAGTTATGGTGGTTCGTCTTTGAAAATACAACTTTTGAGAACCAACACTCTAGTAATTGTATAGCAGAAGTGAAGTCCACATACCAGCTCTCATAGTGTAGAAAAAAATAGTCCCGCAAACGGTTTCAAATGTGACGGAACCGATTCACAGTTCTTAATGTTGGATATGGTTTCCTATTGTTCCAGATCCCAATCCCCCTAGTCTTGACATTGAAAAATCTCTTGCAGACTGTGTGCTTGGCCCAGTGGACGACGGTGACAAGAACAAGAACCTGGGTCCGGCCGGGCCCCGACACCCACCGCCCAACATGACGGCCAATGCCTTCCATGTGTGGGTACAGGATGAAGTGGTCGTCCCCCTTCCCTCCCCGGACGACCACTCTGGCAGAGAAAGCCCCCTGGCCATGGCCGTGAACGCCGCCATCCCGTACATCCACTCCATACCATCCATGCTCCCACAGCGCGCCTTGCATTATCACCCGCAAAGCCCCACCAGGAATCTGCACAGCCCTACTAAGCAACCACGCAGCCACTTCAAAGACAGCCCATCACATGCCGGGGAGTTCCAGTTCTGATTCCTAAGTGGATCGTCTATGAGGAGGGGGCTTTGGGTGTAGGGGCCATGTTTGTAAAACATGAAATGGTGACCCACTCAGTTCCACATTTTGTGAAAATAACCGACAGGTATGTACAGTACATGTACAAGCTCACAGCACCTCATGTTGCCAGGTGCTGTGAGTGTGTTCATGAGCTATTTTCAAATGATGTGTCACTTTCTTGACAATTTGGCCAATAAAAATGTTCTTGCAGGGAGATTTCACTGTCAAAAGTAATGCCACGGAGTAGAATCAGTCACCAGAACCAAGGATGGGTGTTTTCTAATAGATTTATCGTGATTCAAACAAACATGTTTGAAAGGAAATATCCCTTTAACAAAGAAACTCAGTCTTTTGCAATTGGGCACCCTTAACACACTGCCAAGGATCCCTGGCTAAGGAGACAAATATGCCTTAAAACACTATACTTGCCTTCTATAACTAAAATATGCAGATAAAAACACCTTCAATACTTTATTTCTTTCATAAATAGAGAATCTTTCACTCAATAGGAGGTGCTCCGGTCGCAGGATGATGATGTCACAGAGCATGCTCATCCATGTATTCCATAGAGCTAGATCACATGTGACATCATCATCCTGTGCCAAGAGCAGTTCCTGTTGAGTGAAATATTCTCTATTTATGAAAGAAATAAGATGCCAAAGGTGTTTTTATTTGTTTATTTTAGTTATATAGGGAAAGTATAATGTTTTAAGCAATGTTTATCTTATTAGACAGGGATCCTTTTAACACACTGCCAATGATCCACTGGTCTGTTCTCATCAGGCTTCTAACAGCCACATTCTGCTGAGTTGATTGAACACTAACCTCACATCACCGGATTTCCAACTCAGGGGAACACTGGCGTGCACAGTAGGCTGCTCTTAGAGTACCTAAGTTAGGAAACAGACAACAAAATACACAGCCACGGCCATAACATAACCACAAGACAAAACTAATTACAGGTGAAATAATATAGAGTATGCACAAATAATAAATTGCAGTGCATTTCTTGACAGAAAGTAGCTCATAATGTTTCTATGGTAGATTTATATGACACAAACAGCTGCAACATTGTTGAGCTAATATTGTTTAATGCAATAGATAGAACATTCTGTTTGGATGCCTGGGCTGTAAAGTCCAGAAAGTAGTTTATTTGTGCATACCCTCTATTGTGATATATGATAACTGTTGCTGTCATATGATATCCTATAAGCTTCATAACGTTTGTCACATTTCTTGTTTCTGAGGTCTTGGGGAATCTGATAATTATGATCACTAGGAATTCTGTTCTGTTGTAAGCGGGATATGCATATACTGTAAGCTTTTACCTTCTGCCTATTCATTTTGGTCACCTTCATGCATGTAACAGCTTCATTTTGTCATTAAAATTGTATTTGGAATTGAAAGATAGTCAAATAAACTTTAACTAAACATATACAGGAGACAAAAGGGCACATCATTACTAAAACATGTACAGTATACGAACTCTAGTTGATAGTTGTATTCACTTTCATGGGTGAGTTGTCTCAAGGAAAGTAGAGACAACTCATCCAAAAGATGTGGACAGTTCACCCTAATGTTTCCTGACCATAAGAGAGTATAGGATTGCTAAAAAAAAACAACAACAACAACATTTGAAATAAGCTGTTATTGCCTTGCTGCCTGAGAATGTTCATTAGTTGAGTTTTATATAAAAATAAATGCTTTATGTTGGTGATGTCACTAAAGGCCCAATCATTACTGTTATGAGAATAATAGGGTTGAATGCAACTGGGGATATGATGTATAGGCCTACCGGTAGCCATGTAACCCTGTTGTAAATTTGATTAATAATAATTTATTCACAGCTCCCTGAGGGTGATTGGTGAGGGTGGGTAGCTGAACAAATAATATAATAATGATAACAATAATGCTTGAATTGTTCCCAGAAAAGAAAAGACAACTTTCCCAGAAAGTGCAGAGAGCTTTTTGGGGGGTGAGTTGTCTTCAGAAAGGAGAAGACAACTCAGGTGGGAAAAGGAAAAGGGTGAGTTGTCTTGTTACCCAGCTGATAGGCCTACATGCACACATTGTACAGCTCAACTGTAGCGTCTGAATGAATTAATACATAATGAATTATTTCGTATGAACAAAAATGAGAGTTACAGTACAAGTCAAGTACACACTGCTACAAAACTGATCCCTGCTGTCTGATTTGATGGCAAACATAAACCAGACACAGAGCCTTGGAGAATGGGGACAACAAATGAATGCGGACAAGTTCTGGGCCCCGGAAGTAGGCAGAATGCATTAGACTCAGGTGACAGCCCAGCTTTAATGACCTTAAATCCTTTTATTTTTTTGTAGACAGGCCACGACATATTCTAAACATTAGAGAGACTTTAGTAGTTACCGTGCAATACTTACTAAGGCCTGAAATAGCTATTGTTTGCGTCGTCCTCGATGAAAACAATGTATATCCAGCTCCATTTTTCCCTGAACGTGAACAGCGCCCTCTCTTGGCTATATTATGATAGACGTTTCCAGCGCGCTGGCTACTGGGGTAAAGCTATCCGACGTTCGAATTTCGTTGCGCATTTAGTAACGTAATTACGATAGTGGCGATTAATATTTATTACACACCAACATCTTAACCACTAGACCAAACATTGTTATAACATTAGATTTGTAAAGTAGTCAACAGCAGGCTTGTATTTATAGTTCATACAACAGCCAGTTTGGTCTTTCCTCTTTCTCTCGCTCGGTCGCCGTAATTACGTTACTAAATGCGCAACGAAATTCAAACGTCGGACAGCTTTTGGATAGCTTTACCCCAGTCGCTGGCTGGCTCTTGCTGGTGAAAACAGAAAAGTAAGCAACATGCACATTGCACAATAGTAATTATAAACCCTTTGTCCATTTCTGAAAGGCTTCTAACCTCGTCGACAGAAAGTGTTGTCTAAGTGTTGTCACTGCTGGGCCGGCGGAGTGTTACTTAGGCAGCGTGCCGTATTATTATGTTTAATCTGTCATGAAGAATACCGGACATTACCAACTCATTACAGCGAAAATTCTTCATCAGTGGAATCGTAATGCTAACATTACTGTTGCCTATAGTAGCCTAAGTACCGAAAAGTACACGGACCTAAATCCCACAGCTAATTTATAGTTGTTCATTAATTGTAAAGTGAAAAAATATATATTTTGAGAAATGTAATGGTCAGCCTATAATAAATCAGTGGTTTTCAACATTTTTGATACCAGGACCCACTATTAATGCAGAATTTGAGCCACGGACCACCATTTTATAACGAGAATCAAAATGACTTAGCGATTAAGGTAGCCTAATTAATGGCTTAATTAGTCTTCTACATTCTCTAGTTGTGTAGACTTGGGCTAATTTATGATGAATAGTTTAACTCTTGAGAGCGTAAAATGAAACCAAATGGACCATTTGGTTTCATTTTACGCTCTCAAAGAGCTACACCTGGATGACCAACTTTCCATAGTTTATCTGGGGACCACCTGGAACCCTGTCAAGGACCACTGTCTGTTCGAAAACCACTAATAAATATAAAAAAAGCTTTGAGATGGGTAAAAACAGCCATCCCCTCGCAAATGC
Organism: Benthosema pterotum; assembly: GCA_039105355.1. NCBI lineage: Eukaryota > Metazoa > Chordata > Actinopteri > Myctophiformes > Myctophidae > Benthosema > Benthosema pterotum. The sequence continues at coordinate 16,385,802 of CM076966.1, forward strand.
AAAGTCTATACCTCATTTGCTCCACTTCCTTACATGTATGTCCAGTACTCCAGTTAGATATATAATGCAATGTGGGGATTTTGTTCAGTCATTATGATATTCTCGAGTGTTTTATGAAAGTTAAGTCACACATTTTTGTTGAGTTGCCAACCAAGCCCTCCCTCCCCTCTCTCGGTGTGCAGCAGGGTTCAGCTCATATCGCAGGCTGCATCTATCTGGACCGCGCTCAGGTATACCGTTGCTACTGGAAGCGAGCCTGCTGGAGGATACAGTACAACTACGAGCGCTGCTGCTACTGGTAACGAATGGAGGAATAAGCATCGGCATGGCGGACAGAGAGAAGAGAAAACCCAGCCCTCCCCGCCGCGGTCGTCGTAGCGTCCGGGTTGACTCGCCGGCAAGTTTCAGGTAGGGGAGGCTGATTCAAATCATGACCGGCTTAAATAGGAGGTGCCTGCCCTGCCCTGTTGCCCTGCTGTCCGCGCTGGAGATTGTTGTTTTGTTTCTGTGGGTGTGTGTGTGATGAATGATCCCTGGTCAGAGTAGATCTCCGTCTGTGAATGTGAGATTAGATACTGCTGCTCTGCAGATGGGAGTGAAGGTGCCGATGGTGCTGCTTGTTGATATATCAAGCAGCTTGACTCAGGAGGGGCAAGACGCTTTCTTTCTTATGTTCGTTTGCTTCTGCGGCACTTGGAAGGAGGATTTGCCCAGTGAGCCCCGAAGCGTGAAATCTTAATTCGTTGATCCGTGTCTTCGCTACATGTTATTTAAGGGCGTGTCTGGCTGCATGGCTCCCTCTTTGCAAAGCAGTGACTTGAAGAAAAAAACAAAACAATACATTGAATTCTCGCTCAACCCAAACGTTGTCTTGTCTGACAGATTATAAATTATGAATTATAGGGATTTTAGTAAACTATTGCTAGACTGCATTTATTATGACCAGGCCTTATAGCAAACTCTCACTCAATTATGCCAAAAGATGTGTTTATTAAACTGGTGGTGGCTGCTGCTGGTGGGATTGCATCGCAGGCTTGCATACCCCCCCAACACACACAGCCTACTGAGAGATGCCTGAAGAGATAGTGTGATACTACAGTCGTATTAATGAGTGAATAGGGATGTGATCAATATTCCCCAGTGAGCTGCTTATTACCCAGCCCCAGTTATTCACCTGTCTCATTAGCTATTGCAACATTCACTGTTAATTAATGGTAATTAATACTCACACAAAATAGCAAAAATACAAGCTCAAAACTTGTAGATACTTCTGTTATCTTTTAATTGTAAATAGAATCCTGAATAATGTTTTGCTATTTTTGTAATTAATGTGGGTCATGTTTGTAACAGCTGAATTCAGTATGCAGATAGTGGGCAGCATTAAGTGAAGGTTTGGGCACAAAGTGGCCCCTGGGTTGCCGGTTGCCCATGTATGCTCCATAAACCTATGCATATTGTGAGTGTACTGTATACAGTATCTATTTAAGTATCTATTCAGGAAAAACATATACAAACAACAGATGCAGCACAGAGAGGTCCATTGACCTTGTTCCCACAGGAATTTCCGTATCAAAGATTTTACGATGGACTGCTAGTTATGAATTTTTCTTGTGTGTGTGTGTGTGTGTGTGTGTGTGTGTGTGTGTGTGTGTGTGTGTGTGTGTGTGGGGGGGTGTGTGTGTGTGTGTGTGTGTGTGTGTGTGTGTGTGTGTGTGGTGTGTGTGTGTGTGTGTGTGTGTGTGTGTGTGTGTGTGTGTGTGTGTGTGTGTGTGTGTGTGTGTGCGTGAGGGAGAGTAAGAGGGGGGGAGTGATATGTGAGACACCCACCCAAGTGTATTTTATTATTTAAAAATCCTATAAAGAGGCTAAATGCACTGGAAAACACGTATTCCTAGATTTTATTCATGCCTAGCACAATCTCTTCCACTCTCCACCCAATGTTCATACTTCTCTTTGCCCTTAATTCCTCTGAGATCATAGTACTCCTGCTGATCTCCCTAGCCACTGGCTCAGGACCAGGGCAGCCATATGCCGTCCTGTGTGTGTGTGTGTGTGTGTGTGTGTGTGTGTGTGTGTGTGTGTGTGTGTGTGTGTGTGTGTGTGTGTGTGTGTGTGTGTGTGTGTGTGTGTGTGTGTGTGTGTGTTTTACTTTATTGTGTTACTGGTGTGCTGCGATAAGGCAAAAAGATAATGTGTTACTAATTAAGGTGTAAGATGTAATATAGAAACTGACAGATGGGCAGAATAAAGTAAAGCTTAGTCTGTGTGAACACAAACATTCACTGATGATTGGCTGATCATCCATTGCGATAATTTGATTGGCTGAATAAATACATATTTGTCGGCAGAAAAGTGAAGGCACCAATGGTATCTAGAGGGTTTAGACCTGTGCTCACATGTAGGCCACTTGTGTGCAAGGCACACAGAGTGCTTTTCTAGTTTATTATATGATTATATGATTATGATTTAAAGTCCTCTGTGCTCAAAGTGAGATTTGAATTAGCATTTTTCATTCTAGTTCTACGACATTTTAGTTCTAGGAGTTTCATCAAACCAGCACCAAACAGAAAATCCTAAAGAGTATTACTTTGATTTTGCATATTGTTGATTGATCTAGCCATAGTTCAATGGTTTTCTACGAGATGATGGTAGAGATACAGTGGGAAGATAGGTGAGGCAGTTGGCGACTGTGAGTTCAGAGAGGGCACTCGGTTCACAGAACATAGCTCAACCACTGGCATCAGGAAATGTAATATCAGCAAAAAAAAACAAACAAAAAACAAACATATACAGTACCAACATGTTTCACTGTACTGCCACCAGAGGGCATAGCTTCTCCAGCATATGCTTTTTGTTGAGGTTTGTGTGTGTGTGTGTGTGTGTGTGTGTGTGTGTGTGTGTGTGTGTGTGTGTGTGTGTGTGTGTGTGTGTGTGTGTGTGTGTGTGTGTGTGTGTGTGTGTGTGAGCTTGATAAAGGTGTATAGGATGCCAATGGTGGAGCTGCATGATCCCCACCACAATGCATCATACTGTTAGATGATCTATTAGTTTTTTGATGACAAATGTGCCTGTGACATGTAAACTGAGCTCCCTCTGAGGATTAGAACAAGCTCTGGTGTGAGCTCTGGCTTTACTTTTTTTCTTTCTCTTGTTCTCTGACGGTCCCACTGACTCACTCTTCCCCCTCCAAAATCTAATTGATACCAATACTCTAGCTATCATACATCCTTGCGTCCCCCACTTGGATCACAATTGCACCTTCTCCCTGCCTCCAAGAGAGAAGGCATGAGGAGAGGCGAGGAGGTTCACCATAATGCTCTTCGCTTGGTCAGCATCATTTTTGTACCAATGGTTACTTATGACATGCTACACAGCTGCATCTCTAGATTCTTCCATGTGAAGGAGGAGAGTTGGTATTACACGCCATGCTGACCAAAATAAGTTTGGCGAAAAATGCTCTTGACTCCTCCAAAAGCAAACTAACATTTGGAAGGTCTGATTACTAGATGTCACTTATGTACAGAGGAGTTAAGGGGGCATGCGTTTGAATATTGGGATTTCGCAAATGTCCACTTATTCTCTTTTAAACATCAGTCACTTAGTATTGGAATGAGTACCTTTCACAATCTGAACGTGAATGTCAGATCCTTTCTGTATTCCCAGGCAACCTAGAGGTTCAATAAAGCCATAGGAAAGCAGAATCCAAGTTTGAGATCTCTTGTAGAGCTCCATCTGAGACACACCAAATCTATTTCTCAGGAGAAAACAATAAGAAACATAGCCTTGAGATACAACAATTGAGCAATATTTAAGCCATAGATGAGATTGAGATGAGGTAAAAAGGAGATGTAAGCTTGTGGCTCCTGTTTCTCTTTGTTTTATCCTGAGAAACAGGCTCGGTATTTCTCAAATGGATCCTCTAATGAACTATACAGGAGCTCTCAAAAATGGATTAAATATTACTCAATTGTTGCATCTCAAAGCTATGTTATTGTTTTCTCCTGAGAAATAGATTTGGTATGTCTCAGATGGAGCTGTACAGGAGATCTCAAACTTGGATTCTGCTTTCATCTGGGAACTAATTCAGTTGAGTTGGAGCCACTGGTAGAGGGCACAAAAATGTAAAACATTATTCACTACTTTAAATGATTAAAGAAAATGCAACATGCATTTCTGAATTTAATATTGGATATCGTATTGTTCATGTGTATGTAGTTGTAGCTGCACTACCACAATGTCCTAATGTGGTGGTGGTGCTGTGTACAGGTAGTGTATGCATATTATTTTCTCCACCACACCCTCTTCCCAACTACCTCTTTGAGCTCTTTATTAAATAGTAGACGGGAACCCCTAGTGGTAGTTTTACCCTAGTTGACGGGAACCCCAATAGGGGTTCTGTACAGTATGTACAGTATCAAAAAATGTCAAAAATTTGATGGTGTTACACAATAATTTGAAGTTTTTCAGTACACTTAGGTTAGTATTTCAAAGACATTTTTAGAATCGGGATAGTCTACAATGGGTTAAGAAGTCTTCTGTGGTAACTGTTAGATAGAAGATAGATAAAATGCAGGTGATGGAGGTGCATTCTGCAGCGCGCTTCTAGAGTAGGCAGTAGCTTACAGTATATCTGTATTATTATTGATCCCCTTGTATGTAATCCTCAACTCACCATCAGTACAGATAGAGGGAGATAAAATGAGCAGATGCACAGATGCTGTATGGAAATGGAGCTGAATTAAGGTTCTACAGCACCAGGGGATGACCAGTAATTGCTCTGATTCCATTTCTGTTGAATATTGACTGTCTGCTGGTTACTGCTGATGCAAGGAAATTTACTCACTTCCCCTCCCCCATGCACACGCCCGCCCGCACGCACACGCCTGGCCGCACGCACCCACGCAGGCACGAGCACGCACGCGCACACACACACACACACACACACACACACACACACACACACACACACACACACACACACACACACACAAATTAAGGAATTGTTGAGTGAGTGCTTTTTGTGTGCAGTTCCTAATAATTGGGAAGGAAAATCAATCAAACAACCATATTTAGGTTTTTACCTTCTTATTAAATACACTTGCTCCAAATTGGACCTAACAACTATTAGAACACCAAGCTTATAGCGTGGTTTTGCTATTTTCTAGTTTTGGGACACCCTCAACTGTACTATGGGGGACTGGGGGGAGTACCATATAGTAGGTGTATTAGGAGGTTTAATATTAGTACAATGCAGATAATTTTAATTGTTTTATTTTACAATAGTTTGCACAACTGGCAACACACTGGAATATACAGTATTTATACAAGTTTATTTCTCTCCACGTAATAAGAGGTAGAGGTAAGAGGTCCCGATACTGTGTGTCGTTATCAGGAAAAGTATCGGAACGGCCGTTTTTTTTTGTCATTTTGGTTGGTTTTGTCATTATCGGATCATATCAGAATTGGAAAATATACCAGTCTGATCAGACACGGGGCTAAGGGGTTGACATTGACACTATGTTGAATATGCCAGTCTAACTACTGATCAGACATACTGTAGGGGCTACGGGGTTGACACTATAGTGACTATGCCAGTCTTTTTTTTTTTTTTTTTTTTTACAAATTTATTTATTGATTTAGCAATAAAATCAGACAATCAAAATGAACGGTCCTTTTTTTTACAAAAAGAGTCATTATCGGATCATATCAGAATTGGAAAATATACCAGTCTGATCAGACACGGGGCTAAGGGGTTGACATTGACACTATGTTGAATATGCCAGTCTAACTACTGATCAGACATACTGTAGGGGCTACGGGGTTGACACTATAGTGACTATGCCAGTCTTTTTTTTTTTTTTTTTTTTTTTTACAAATTTATTTATTGATTTAGCAATAAAATCAGACAATCAAAATGAACAGTCCTTTTTTTTACAAAAAGAAAATAAAATACAAATAAAAATAATTATGATAATATAATAAAATATAAATATGTATATATAAGTGTATACAAAAATAGAAAAAAGACATGATATAAAATGCGGTTTAAATGTTTTGTGTAAGAAAAAGAAATAAAACAAAAGGAAACAAAACAAAACAAAAAAAAAAAAAAAAAAAAAACAAGCACCCGACTCATTCATACCAGGGGTGGAGGGGGGGTTCTGCTCAGGAATGAACTTCCTATATGGTTAGGATGTCAATGTTGTTATTATTTAAAAATGCCTAATCGTCAAATTTCTCAGCGATTAAGTATGATCATCCCTTATGGTTAGAGTGTTAATATAATTTAAAAATGGTTGTGACTATGCCAGTCTAAACAGTGATTAGACACAGGGGTAAGTGGTTGACACTATAGTGAATATGCCAGTCTAACCAGTGGTCAGACACAGGGGTAAGGGGTTGACACTATAGTGAATATGCCAGTCAAACTACTGATCAGACACAGGGCTAATGCTAAGGGGTTGACACTATGGTGAAAATGCCAGTCTGACCAGCGATCAGACACAGGGGTAAGGCTGACACTATGATCAATATGCCTGTCTAAACAGTGATTCGACACAGATGTAAGGTATTGACACTATGGCAGTTAAATGTATTGTTGGGGCATGTGGAATTTGCTTCGGAGTTGCCCAAGTGCAAATTTGGGTGAGGCTGGGTGAGGAATTGATTGACTTCATAGGCTACAAGATCTTTTTTTCCATTTTATATTATTATATATATTATTCTCTGGTATCAATATTTG
>CM076966.1:16395043-16585043 GCA_039105355.1 Benthosema pterotum
GTTAGTCCTTCTCTTCTACCACCTCCCCCTCCTCTCTTCCTGCCCCTCCTACCTCCCTCCCTCTGTTTCCCTCTGTCTCCGCTCCATCTCTCTCTCTCTCTCTCTCTCTCTCTCTCTCTCTCTCTCTCTCTCTCTCCTTCGTCTCTCTCCTCCGTGGATGCCCTCCACACTTACAGCATGGACTCAGGAGGGGAAGGAGAAGAGGGCTGGATGGAGGACCAGTGGGAGAAATGGTAGGGGATCTTTCTCTTGCTCATGACATGCAGACATTTAGCGTGTGTGCTGTGTGGATGCTACTGTATCTGTCGCTGTCCACCGTAGCGGTGTCTTCATCTTGCAAGCCTGGGACAGGGTTGCCCTTGAAGAAGCAGAGGGGGGCGCGTGGTGTGTGGGTTGAGGGGCAAGACAGAGGAGATGGGGATGCGTGTGTGTGACTGTGTGCACATGCGTGTGTGTGTGTGTGTGTGTGTGTGTGTGTGTGTGTGTGTGTGTGTGTGTGTGTGTGTGTTTACATGGGTATGCATGTGTGTGTGTGTGTGTGTGTGACTGTGAAGAGAAGAGAATCGTAGAAATGGTACAGTAGCTCATCACAGGAACATACAGTAGTATTATGGTGGTGGTGTGTCTTGGGTGGTCATGTTGGCGGTGAGGCTCTGTTTAGTTCTCTCACGGTTGGTGAGGGGGAGGGGTGTGTGTGTGTGTGTCAGGTGACGCATTTTATGGGACCGTCCTGTCCTTGCCACACTTGAGGATGTACGTCGGCGGCCCATTGATGGATTGCTGGCTCTCTGCCACCTAGTGAATGCACAGTGGGTGCTAAAGATGTGAGTTATCATAGGTGGAGTATAACACAAATGCACGCACACACGTGTATGTTTGTATGTGCATCTAAACGCCATCATGCATATGTATGCACTCATTGTGGTCAAAGAGGTGTCTGTGGGAGGTTTGAAGGTTAGAGGACAGGTGCAATGGTTTAGCAATGGTGTTCACAACCTAAACACACATGCACTGCACAAACAAAAAGCATATCACATTGTGAGTTTTTTTTTGTTTTTGTTTTCAGAATAACGTCAACAGATGTGTGAGACAGCAGTTAATGTGTATCTGGGCGATGGTGTGGAGTCTTGACAGCATGCTATTAATGAAATATAACTTTTAAACACATTGCAGGCAAACAAATAGGCATCCAGGCATTCTTACTGATGTAACTATACAATTGCACAGCAGAATCCAAATGAAATGAGAACGGTATGTTTTGATTATTATTATTATTTTTTCCCCTTTGCACTTGGATCTTTGTTTCTCAATTACTATCACGTCTCACTGCCTCAACTTATCTCATCTGATGGAAGTGCATCTAAATTTGACCTTGTAGGCTGTTTGGTTATTACAAAGACAAAGAGCAGTAAATAATGTCCTGTTGGAGCCAGAGGGAAGACTAATGTGGTTTACAGAGTGCTGGTCTGATAGGGAGGTCAGGATGCCCTTCCTGGGCAGAGGAAGAGATAGAGAGAGAGTCACAGGGATGGACAGACACACGGACGGACGGACGGACGTATGGAATGACGGACAGACAGACATGAGGAAGGGGAAAGGGCTGGACCACGTTTGTCAAGTGGAAAATCATATTGCGTGACCTGTGTGAACCCAGTTGTAATGGGGGTAGTTTTGTGTTTCTCCTTAAGACGAAATTGAATTTTCATTGATTTCTGAGGGAGATTTGGTTGTAATACGATACACAACACGCTACATCAACACAACAACAGGCAAGAGTGTGTGTGTGTGTGTGTGTGTGTGTGTGTGTGTGTGTGTGTGTGTGTGTGTGTGTGTGTGTGTGTGTGTGTGTGTGTGTGTGTGTGTGTGTGTGTGTGTGTGTGTGTGTGTTCTCCCTGCATTCCATAGGATAAGTACCTTCACAAAAACATGCAGTAATCCCAGTCTCTAAACTGCCTCCTCCTTGGCAAGCCTTTGCACCTTGTTGAAAGGGAAAGCAACTGGTCGGAGTAACGTGTTCCTTCCATGAGCTACTAGGGAGAACCAGGGAATTCCCTCGTCAGGTGAAAAGAATTAGTGGCATTGATGCTCAGGCATTGAAGGAAGCATTAGGTCAGTCCGTTGCTCTCCCCAGGTTGACAGAGGAGTGTAGATCCCAGGATTACAGATAATTGACACTGGGTGAAAAAATGGGTTAAAAAATATGGGATGAAAATATAATAATAACATTTCCACCTACAGCATGAGAATTATAATAAAGCATGATCCTTACAAGAAATATGTGTTGAGTGACCAGCAATTCTGAAGTGACCTTGGCAAGTCATAAAATGTTTATTATAATAAGATCCCATGAGTCATCATGTCTCTAATGCATTATAGACATGGGATCTCTATGGATCGTGTTCGACCACTGAAGATCATTATGGAAAATACAGAGCATTCCAATCATGGGCTGAGTGTATTGTCATCACCAAATGTGATTTATATTGATAGAAGCCCCAGTACTTACTGCTAAAACAAAAGAGCGACAGATAGTAAAGCTAGCCATGTGGCAGTATGTGTATGTTTGTAGCCATGTACAAACGTAGCAGTATGTGGACGCGTGTAGATAATAAAGCAAGGCTGTGTAAGCAAGGCTGTGTAAGGGAAGCAAGGTCAGTGAGGGTGATGTCACAGTGAGATGTTACTATGACCAGACTGTGTTGCTCACATTTCACTTGACAGTGAGTGACACTGACTCTGGGAATCTCTATGACTGGTCTGGACTTCAGATATCTGCTGAGTCACCCGTCTCCTGTCATGCTGTAATACGGTGTCTGCTATAGGGCTGGGCAATTAACCAGAAATGTATGTACATTTACAACCAATATCTAATCTGACTTAATCTGGCTCATGTAGCTTAATTAAATAATCGAGAAGTAGGGATCATTTTTCATTACATTTCATGTTTTTTTATGGATCAAGATTTATGGTATATGTCAAGGGTTGGGTAACCTTTTGGACATGAAGTGTCACGTTTCCATGTTCCTGATTGGGTTGGATCAGGTTGAATTCTGAGAATGCGTACAAATGGGATAATATAATATAATTAACAACATCTTTCTTCTTCTGGACTGTTTTGTTTCACATCAGGACATTGTAATCATCATTAGGAAAATTACACCCAAGTCAATTACATCTGAAGTCAGAGTTCAGTTTGAGTGAATGTAGAATTGCATGCACGATTTGCAGGAATTTGAGAGAGGATAAAAAAAAACATCCTCTCTCTCGTAGAGAGAGTGTGCCAGTAATCCCCCTCCTTCAATGTGCCAATGTTTGCACCTGTGCCTGAGGTTGCCTACCCCTGGTATACTGTATGAATGTTGTCGGCAGAATCTTGCAGGCTGCAAACACAGCACATGGTACCCTTTGTGGAGTGTGGCTCACCCCAGGGGAAGCCTGGTGTCATTCTGTGTAGTAGAGGTGGAGAAACTCATAAAAACCATATCGCAAGAGGATGAGGTCATCATTCTGCTCGAGCAACCCCCCATACTAGTGAAAGAGAGAGGATTTCCGGTGGCCTCTCTATTAGTGTTTGAGTGGTGCTCTAGCCCCTCCTATATTAAGCCTGGAGGGCCTAGCGTGGCTTGTCTGAGCAAAGTGGCTAGTAGTTTTTGTCAAAATGATGTACAATGATAAGAGTACCCCTCACTTCACACAGGTGTGATTTTCAGCTCTATGCCCTATGAACACAATACTACCTGAACACCCTGCCACAGGCATGGCAGGTTATAAGATATAAAGTCCAAGCAGCCACAGCTCAAAACAAACCTGTGGACTGTGTTGTCCAGGTTGCTGGTGGATAGGTTTCTGAACTGCCTGCTATGAGTAGAAAACCAATTGTGGCATTTTATCATGGACTGATGAAGTGGGGGTCACTCTGTCCTCTCCTGTCCCATGTAGGCATGAGACTCATAACACATTGGGCTCCATTTTTGTTACCACCTAAACCCCTTATCCTAAACCCCTTATCATTTTTTATCACTATTTTTCCAAAAGCTTTTTGGAATAGTTCAATGTGCCAATCTATTGACACATTGTGAACTTGTAGCCTGGCCATTTAAACTATTGAAAAAGTTTTTTTTTATAGTTTAAAAAGGCAAAGAAGTTAAGGGATAAGGGGTTTAGCGGTGACAAAAATGGAGCCCCTTATCTCCAATTTCTCTTTTGTTCTGTATCCTCCTGTCTCTCTCTTCCGCTCCTGTCTTCTACCTGGTGTGTTTCTAGTGCTTTATCTGTCATGTACCACGTCCTTCGTGGCTTTCCCTCTGCTCATTGTCCTTTGCCTCTCACTTTTTATCATCTGCCTTGCCTCCCAAGTATGGAATGAGTGCCTCTCCTCTCCTGCTCATGTCAGAGATGCTGAGAGGAGTGGGGATACCTTTAGTTTGGATCATTTTGATGCCTATTGCTTATACAATAGAAGTGCAAGACGCAGCACTTCATCATCAAATGCAGCTTATTTTCAAACATTTTTTCAGTGCAAACATGCCAGCAAAAAGCATTTTGTGTAGCATTCTATCTATAAATGCATGAGGTGAAACTCAGCCTCAGAGATGCATAGCTATACATCTCCTTATGACCATAATTTACCGGATTTTTAAGTTTTTCCTGCACCGATACCGATAAAAAATTATGCAAACGCCAACCCGGCATATCGAAGCCAATAATCATTGGCCATTGCTGACAATCAGTCACTAGTTTCTAGCTATGTTGTAATGTATATGTTGTATAGATCCCACTTTCCCACTTTATGGTTTCTCTTCCACCCATTTGGACTTTCCCTCCTCCTCCTGTGTCCTCCTATAGCCCATCCTAGGCCTCATTATTATTGTGGTAAACAGATGCTTCCTCCCAGGCCATCTCCGTCGTCCATGCCCCCTACACGTGACAGCTCTAGCTTCTGCAGCTTGTTTTGATGTTGGCTGTAGGAGGCAGAGACTGTGCCATTTTGTTCTGTCATTTTATTGATGTATTGATGTGCAGCAGCACAGATGCTGAGCTGGGAATCAAAAGCAGGATGTGTATAACAGGACGTAGTCTCTGAGTCCCGTGGCTGAGTCATCAAGAATCACCAGGCTTTGCTGTTCAATTCAATAGATTTGCATAGATTTACATTGCCATGAAACAAAACAAACAAGAGTTGTTGGATGGTTCTCATGTTATTTTAAGGGGTGGTGGTGGCTCAGGGCTAGAGTGGCTCGATGGCAACCCCAAGGTTGCAAGTTTGAACGCAGGCTCTCCCAGAGTTAGTGTTGATGTGTCCCTGTGCAAGACACAACCCCTAAAATTGCTCCTGATGTGCTGGTCAGTACCTTTCATGGTTTTCACCCCATTGGTGTGTGAATGGGACACTCTGGTGTCTTCCTCTTTAGCGCCAACTGCCACTGATAACTTGTCTGTATCTGTGTGTCCGCCCGTCCCACAGTCTAGCTTTGTTTCTCTGTCTCTCTCTCTCTCTCTCTCTCTCTCTCTCTCTCTCTCTCTCTCTCTCTCTCTCTCTCTCTCTCTCTCTCTCTCTCTCTCTCTTTTTTTTTTTTTTCTCTCTCTCTCATTCTATTTTGGTTTCTGTCTGTTAATGTATTTTTGTGTGTATGTCTCTATTGGGCACAGGATGAAGCAGGGTAAAGAGATAATTATGTCCAGGGAAAAATGAAAGCGCTGTTTTCTGGATACTAATTGAATCCAGGGGAAGCTGGCTGGATGATATCATATTCAGAGTAATGAGCATCAGTACAACACACCCACCTTATCCTGGCAGGCTCACTCCAACATGATTGTACACATTGAAATGACATGTTTTATTGCTCACTCATTCAATATTACGTTCTCTTTTTTGCAATCAATGCATGCTGTACCCATATAGAGCAATTCATCTTTGTAACAAGTCACTGAACGTTAGTTTTGATGTTGCATGGTAGTGGCAGTGAAGGCATGGTTTCTGGCCCTTGGATAATACACAAACAAATGGCACTTTAATTTCTTGTTGTCCAATTTGGAAGACAAGTGTGCTCAGTGTTAAATTCTTCATATTATGTGGATATTTAACTGGATCTTTGCCAGGTCGCCTGGGCAATGAGCATGTTTTTTGCCCATCCCCCCACCAGTGTCAAAACAGCAGTTTTGTCATTGATTACTTTGAGTTCAACAATAATTTTATTTTCTATTTTCTTATGTTCTACTCACATGTTTATACGGCCTATAGATCGATCTGACCTGTACACGGCCACACACATGCTTAGTCTGTCTTCTGTTGAAAAGCATATCCATAATCCACTCTTTGGAAGCTTATACAAGTGGAAGTAAATACCCCACCTTCACAACAACTGCTTGTATTGATCGCCTGTGTCCCAGAGTGTGTATGTAGGCGTCCAGTCAAAAAGACATCTCTTCACACTTTTTTTTCATGCTTGTTTTCAAGTTCACACGATGCAGGTTTGCTCATACCATGTGTGAGTCAGACACATCTGAAGAGTTTACTTCTTCTACTTGCAATTCGGGGGTTTGACAGGCACTGGTGCCACATTGGCACCTCTGGTGGTTGCAAAGACAGGGTTAACTGGGTTGGGTTAAGCTTTTATAGTTATGGCACAGAGACAGGCCCCCGCAGGTGTCCTCTGTCACAGAGGTTTAAATCAGAGGATCTAGAGGACATGATAGTGCTTCTTTCCCCATTTCGGTCCTATTGACCCAGTGAGTCAGTGTTATAGTTTAAATTTAGACCTGGAACACCTATACACATTATATATCTTTCAATCCAGAAACCCCCCTGCCATATATTATTTAGAGGGATAGGTGTATGAATATGGTGTATTATAAAACTGCCACAGGCGCACGCATTTGTCATGCGCACACGCACGCATGCACGCACGCACGCACGCACGCACGCACGCACGCACGCACGCACGCACGCACACACACACACACACACACACACACACACACACACACACACACACACACACACACACACACACACACACACACACACACACACACACAGATCCATGGCCTGACCATGTCTTTCTTTCTTTCCCTATGCTTACAGGTTGACCCATGACATCAGCCTGGATGAGTTTGAGGATGATGACCTGTCGGAGATCACAGAAATCACAGACGAGTGCGGGATGAGCCTCAACTGTAACGGCCTGGAAATCAAGGTAGGGTGAAGTGTCACTGGAGCAGACAAAATACACAAATAACTAATACAGTATACATACAGTATATACTGTACACGAAATATACTTATTAGCCACAGTAGTGAGGTGATCTAGGACGGCAAGTTCCAAACTTTTTTGGTCCAGGTGTTTGTGGCTTCGTCTATGGACTTTTGATGTTTGCTTTGCCCCTCTAATGTCATGTTTGTGTGTGTCCCCAAAGGCAGCCTCACATTTGTGATATAGTCAGGTATGGGACCTCAGTTGTACTTTAGTCAGGCGAGGGAGGGTATTTTTAAAACAGTGTCCATAAAAAGTATCCTGCATGGCCTCAGTGTCCTATCGTTGTTAGTGACTGGAGTGACTTGCTCAAGGTTACCTCAACAGTTTCTATCACCTTGATTCACACTCATACAAGTTCCCATACCCAAAGATATCGTCCCAACCCGCCAAGCCTCTGCTCTACTTTACTCAGTTTGCTTTGCTTTGTATATGTAAATATTGGGGCAAGGAGAGAAGTTTTTTTTTCATGGAAAATTAGTTAATAGCACAGACAGACTCTTCACATACAGTACTATACTGTATGTTTGAAATACATGTCAGAGCTGAAACCAACATGTAAACATGAAATAAATGCTTAAACATGTAGCGGGTGTATTGTCAGAGGCCATAGAAGTGAACCTTTCTACTTGCAACTCGCTGTTTTCTCTAAAAGCCGTATCTCCAAAACTGGTGGGTCAAACTGAGTGAGCAACCAATATGTCAATTTGAAGCTACGATTCCCTGCTTTCACATTACATGAAAAACAAAAATGAATAAAATCCCATAGACTTAACGACAGTCGCACACAATTACACCTTTCTTTGATTGGTGCTGCTAGCTCCTCCTTTATCCAGCTGTCGATGTGTGCATCCAGCATCCAGAGGTTCTGCTGTAAGTCATGTGTTTCAAATTGACAAGAAATGGCCACTAAAATATTGAAGAAAAGTATGCCATGTGGTCAATCTACAATGAATTTGGTGAATGTCAGGCTTTCGAGTCAACTATGTCTTTTGTAATATACCGTACAGTATATTTTACGAATATAAAACATCTATTTTTGGTACAAATCACCCTCTACAGTACAGAGGACTGGGACATATCCCAAAATAGATGTATGCTGTTCTCAGTAAGGGGTTAGCCTCTCATCCTTATGGTTTATCCTTACAGGTGTATGATACACCTCCACAAACGTTTTAGCCCCTGTCCCAAGAGAGTAACTAGTGTAAACAGCATATCACTACTGCTTAACTGTTTATTGTCTCCACCGTATGGTGGTGATTATAATTCGCCCCTGTCCGTCCGTCCGCATCCGTCTGTACGCGCCCATCTGTCCGCACGCCTTTCACCCGCAGGGTGACATAACATTTGCCTGCAGGGGTGAAACATAGTCACCGCCAGTCTTCACCCTGACCCAAGACCGTGGACCGTGGACCTGTGCCCCGGGCACAGGTGAGGTCATCACCATACTGGTGAGTCACCACCAGTGACTGTTACCTCCCCCTCGCAGGGTGACTGTTGCCCTCACAGGGTAACATGACCCGAGACGGGTCATGTTACCTGGGCCCCTCAGGGGCGCAGGTCTTGTTCATTTATGTTTTCCCCCTTTGATTTTTTTTTCCAAAATTAAATGTAGGAAATAAAAGCGAGTTTAATGTTGTTTAATGCAATCAGATTGGACTTCTCTGTGCGGATGTACAGTATGTATGCGCTGTCAAGGTCAGAAAGTAGTTTTTGCCACTCAATGGGCGCTCCCGCATAACTTACTTTGATGCCACGTGCAAAAGCCTCTATATGGTAGATGTTCTATATACTTTGATGAACTATGCACCGCAATATAGATTTTATATAAATTATTTTTACCCCACAATTTTGTAACCCATTTTTATCACCGAGTGCTAATTCCTAATGTGATCCTGGCCAGGTTGAGGTAGTCACGTTTTTGTGAGGGCATCTACCCTACCCTAGCACCCACAGCATCCCTAGTGAGATTTTATGTAAATTTTACCCATTTTCAAAACTTTGCTGAAGCAGCCAAACCATGGTCACATTCAGAGATATGTGCCATACAAAACTAAATAGATGGGTAATAATAAATAAATAACAGTATAAACAAATAAATAACAAAATATATACTGTAAATATATATAATATAATAAGGGTAATAATAATAACAATAAGGGTAATAATAATAACAATCAATAATAATAATGATAATGAAATGGGTTACCGGTATAATACACAGAGAGATACCGTAATTCACTGTGAAGATGAAGTGGAGGCTGCTTACTCTTCAGCGCAAGAGGATTTTATAGATATGCACTTTCTTTTATCAAAGTAAGATCAGCCCACTTGTCCCCCGTTTTGCGGACTCTCTGGCACATAAAACAGGAGCAGGTTTAAAAATGGAAACTGGAGCGTTGCTGGAGAGACGTTCAGGAAGTAAACACAGAGGTGTTCAGCGCAACACACCCCAGAGAGAGAGAGAGACAGAGAGAGAGAGGGGGGGGGGGGGGGGGGGAGACAGAGAGAGAGAGAGAGAGAGGAGAGAGAGAGAGGGAGAGAGAGAGAGGGAGGGAGAGAGAGAGAGAAAGAGAGAGGGAGAGACAGAGAGACAGAGAGAGAGAGAGAGAGAGAGAGAGAGAGAGAGAGAGAGAGAGAGAGAGAGAGAGAGAGAGAGAGAGAGAGAGAGAGAGAGAGAGAGAGAGAGAGAAACATCAGGGGATGGGGGTCAGTGAATATACAGTATCACAAGATAATTGAATTATTGTCACTTCTCTCTGGCTCTGTTCCCAACAATGCCATTATCAGCTCCTCACCTCTACTTGGGTAGCCATGGCAACCTCACCCCTCCCCCATTTAATAGAGAGAGCCAAGATGCAGGCATTTACTTTTCTGTTTCTCTGTGATATATGACCTCTGACCTGCGAGGAGAAGAAATGTACTTACTATGTGAGAGAAATAATCATGTCACAAAGAATTAGAAAGTCTAACCTCATCACTTTTACAATCTCTGCTCTCATTCTCACACTGCCTTACTATCCAGGGAGCTAATTATAGCTGAGATTACAGCATATGACAACTTTCTGCTGGAAGTGTGTGTGTGTGTGTGTGTGTGTGTGTGTGTGTGTGTGTGTGTGTGTGTGTGTGTGTGTGTGTGTGTGCGCGCGCGCGCGTGCACGCGTGTGTGCATGTGCGTGCATATTTGTCTACACAAGTACAATACAATAATTGCTTGTATTTTGTATGTGCTGCTCATTGTTGTTTTGGCCTTTTTCAGAACATATAATTATGGACATTGTGGTAAAAATTATGTAAAAAAATGTATATCGCCTATAATATAATGTCCATATCATTATTATCACAGCAAATTGTGCTACGTCTGTGCGTGCATGCGTGCCTGCGGGTGTAAAACGGTTGCAATGCACAGAACTCGGGTACCATTTGGCCCACCCATTCCAAATTCGGCACACTCCCAGGGGAGTGAGGTGCCTGGCCTCAAGTCTGTGGGACACACCGTTGTACATGAACACCACAAAGGGCTCTGGTCAGGCTGAGGGCTCTCCCAGTGAGCCTAATCAGCCAAAGATCCTCACCTGTGCATTTTCCAGCCTCTGCCTCAGACAATTGATTGCCATAGCAACTCACACCTGCCAGTTGATTACTTAACGAGTAATCAACATATCATCATATACATAACTAATACGTAACTAATGTGGATTATACATAAACTAAGAATTTAGTCTTCCTACCCTGCTATCTAAGCGCACATAGAAATGTTATCTCAGATACATAAGTTGAGACTTTGCATATGCCCATTGGAGTTCAAGGCTAGATGCAAGTGCAATGGGTTAAGATGGAATTGTGGTAGAGCGATTGGGTGGCGCTGCAGTTATGATTGTAATTGGAAGTGCATTCTGTAGTTTTGGGGCCAGAAGGGAGATGAATTTGGGATGTCTGGAGCATTGTCCAGGAGTTTTTAGCGAGGGCAATTCCAGATAGTTAAACCGGGTGCTATGACAAGTTCATAACAAGATATTTTTGAGGTTGCCAAGTTGCAGTGTTCTCAAGCAGGTGTCACACGGGCACATACAATCTAGTCTAGTGCTTCAAATAGCTTATTGTGGAGGGCTTGGTGAGGTACAAGGCTCACTTATTGACTGTACGTTATTTACCGGGGGGGGGGGGGGGGGGGGGGGGCTGGTGCGCTGGAAGTCCGGTCAAAAAAAAAAATCATGCCCCCCCCCACCTCAATTTTTTCCCCATGGCCCTCCCCCACTTCAATGTTGTTTTCCCATGGCCCTCCCCCTACAGGTACAAAATTGCCCCGCCATTTACTTTGAGACTTTTTCTTCAGTTCAATGAGCATGCCAGCTGTCGTGAGCATCCCAGTACACACTGACATTTAACCAACAAATAAAACGCTGACAGGTCCCTTTTGGTCAATCTTGCGGAATCATGCCTCTCACAGCCCATCAATCAGAAAGTATACATGGTTCAGACCCTACACATGCTACCTAGCCGCTACCACCCATTCCTCAACAACGGGGCAGATGAAGCTCGGCACTTTTCAACATCCAACGCGGTACAACAAAATCACTTCTAGTAGCACAACTTAAACAAGTTGCTTCGGTGGAAAAACATTCGTAGCCTATATTGAACACAGATGGCACACGGCGGTGCCAATAAATAAAATCATGACTTACCAGAGGCTGTGACCACCAGTTGACTACAACACCTCTCCAAAATTCCTCTGGAAATGCCCATCCAATTCGTTGTCAAAACTTCCCAAACTGTTTAGCCCATATAGTTCACCTCAGCTAGTTTGATATTTGTTCACAGGCATTTTCTATCATCTCGATGATGCTCAATGTTCCTCCGTAGCACTAGCAATACAGTGAAAGAAAGACAGCGCGGGCAATCTACAGTAGCTGCAGACTTCAACGTCATGGCAAAGGTCTCTGGTAGAGCATAGCTGTGTTTTTCAACCCTGGGGTCGGGACCCCAGGACTTCAACTTGGGGTCCCCTGAAATGTCTAGCTGTGAATAAAAAGACTACTGTAAGCCCAGAAAATATTCACACCATTGAAGTGGAACGTTTCTCATGTATCACCGTTTCACACCTACCCAATATTCTAACGCACGCGGAAGCGGCAGTCCACCGGAGTCACGACATTGAGGAGTCAGAAACTGAGCGCTTGAGCGCTGTTCAAATGGCCTGAATAGGGACAAACTGCAGTTGAAGTCAATGTAGAAGAATCGCCATTGGTCTACTAGCTCTATGAGTAAACGTAACTCAGTCTATACTCTAAAGCTCCGTCTCCTTTTTTCCCCATGGCCCTCCCCCTAACTCCGATTGTTTTTGCCATGGCCCTCCCCCCACCTCATTTTTTTTCATCATGGCCCTCCCCCCCCTACGCACCAGCCCCCCCCCCCCCCGGTAAATTACGAACAGTCCCTTATTGAGTAGGCTACTTCAGGGACTGGGGCCGCCGTGCCAATTCTTCCATTAATTTACAGGAGGTGTCACTGAACAGCTGTTGTTCCACAATTTTGGCTGTGCATGCAGGCATACACTGTGGCGCATGTTTCTTGTTTGTCAAATCTCTTCGGCCGTCAACATTAAATCCCAAATGGTCTAAATAGACTTTGAATACAGTTTGTATGTGCTGTGGGTCATCTGCTTTATGTCTTTTTCATCAATTCATGCCATGCACAGTATGCTTCTAAACCCTGCTGTTGCTAAGCATGCAGCCAAATTAATGTCATTTTTGCAATGTACTATTTGACCAGGAGTAAATTTATCCAGATCCATACACTACTCAAATAGTGAGGGTGAGTACTTTGCCCACCATTGGTAGTACAGGTATCTGTGCCAGATAAAGTGAATTGCAATGAGTCCTTGAGTATCTAGGGTACGTATAGCAGGGAAACAGCAGACTCTGCAGGACAAACAGACAAACTGTGCTCTTAACAGCTTGTGCTTACTGCTCATTTTAAATTACCGTTTTGCAGTACTTTACAGTTCATAAGGACACCAGTACGACAACAGTATAGAAACAGGTAGGAGAATGAATTATGGTTTAAAGGAGAATTCCACACCAAAACACATTGGGCCTCAATCTACCTCGATTCCTGTGACATGATACATAATGTCCTTGATTTTTGTCACAGATGTCCCCTTTTTTATATTTTACCATGAGGTCCCCGTCCCAACGTTGAAGATGTTCCAACGGTTTAACATGGCCGCAGGTTGTCTTTATTCTACTGTGGGTATTTCTGTAACTTGTTTTTTTCACACATAACATTTTAATAGTATACTGATACTCACACTTGAGTTTTACATCACTCTGGGGCATCCTTTACTTGTAATCCCAGAGGTAATCTATTCCTCCTCCTCCTCTCCTCCCCTCCCTTTTCCTCTCCAATCACTCCGGTAGAAACTCCTGTCTCACGGGTGCCAGCTGAGTTTTTAAAACTCATATAATGGTCCAATTATATTGTAGTGGGTGGTTTGATGTCATGTGTGAAAAAAAATAAGTTTGGAGTTACAGAAATACCCACAGTAGAATAAAGACAACCTGCAGCCATGTTAACTGTTGGAACATCGTCAACATTGGGACGGCAACCTCATCTGTGACCAAAATCAAGGACATTATGTATCATGGCACAGGAATCAAAGTACAATGATGGCCAATGTTTTGGTGTGGAATTCTCCTTTAAGGTTTACTGCACCTTATATACCCATCAAACTCAAAGACCACACTCTAAGTTAATTTACAATTATAATGTAGGCATTTAGCAGACACACTTGATCCAGAGCGATTTACAGTAAGAAAAAACAACACAAGGGGCAGAGAGCATTTGCAGAATAGACTGGGCAACAAACTCACATAAGAGAGGTGTGCTGTACACACATGCCTCAACATGTGACGCTTGGAAGAAATACAACTTGTCGACTAATTTTTTAAGCTAAATACAGACATAGTATATACCCTGTTTGATGCCCATTGTCACATGACTCAAGATCAATTGTACCTCATTTGATGGAATCGTGTTTCTGCACCAGTTGTAGTAGTTGTGGTGCCGTTGTTGTACGGTTGTTATGTGAAATCACTTTCCGTTTGCCCTTGTTTAGAGGCCCTCAATGTGTGTTAATTAAAATGTGGTGTTGATCATTTTTTTGATCAAAGAAATCCATGATAAATCATAGTTATAGTATGATTTATATTTCAAAGATATTGAGGTGGACTGTCTTCTTTGGCATACTGGGAGTTGAAGTTGAAGTCTAGTAGTGGAGTCCAAGATCAGCTTTGTAGACAGCCAAAAAAAATATTTGGCTCCACAAAATGTTTTATATATTTTTTGTGTACAATATATTTAAAAACAACTAAGAACAAGATCTATATTTTCTTTGCAGGAAAACAAAGTATACTCTAAAACAATCAACCAGGGTGGAATAAATATACATTATCCTGTGGTCTGATTTGGTCTATATCATTATCAATAATCCACCAGCAGAAGCCGGCGCAGCAATATGCAGCCATGGCAATAGGTTTTAACTTGTGCACTAAATACAGGGCTGTCATGACTTGCTCTGTGTTCGATCCTAGACAGTGGACAGAGAACATAAAAACAGGTGTAAGCAGGGGGATCTTGGGAGGGGGTGCGTGAAAAGCAGCAGTACTAATATATCACACAGTGAAGCAATGGGAGATCAGACACAGAAAGCTGCTGGCATAGAGGAGTATGTGTCATGTAGTTGACATTTTGAGAGTAGGCCGTATGTTGTTGTCTGGCTCGCTTGAGAATGTATTATGCTTCTAGATGCATTGGCTAACCCGAGGATTTTCCTGAATAGAAAGAACTGGGTAGGATGTAGTAGAGACTGTCTGGTAGTGGTTAGAGTCAGAGCGAATCAGCTGTTGGCAAAAGTGTATTTGACTGCAGTGAAGTTAGTTGCAGTGAAGAGGGTGCTGTTTTTCCTTATTTTGCCAAAAGGGTTCCCTGATTGCAGTTTAGTCACATTTTGTCACTCACATGTTCCTGAAAATATATTTTCTGTAAAAGAGATGGAGAGATGGGAAGAGCCCTGTTACTGACTGGCACTCTATATTGCAATACATTCTAGCAGAATGCTGTGCTTTTACCTTTTAACAAAAACTTTTGTAAACCAAAACACATCACTTACCTACCTACCTAACTATTAAACTAGCACAAGTTAGTTATATTATTATACTAGCACGGTTAGTTATATTGGCGATTAGTTACTTATATTGTATCACGTTCATTTGTAAAACCACACCATAATGCAGTATAGATAAAGTGTGATCTTGTTTTATTTAAGTTAAGTGACATTATGTACTGTATGAATGCACAAACTGTGCATGCACAGCCAAACTGTGCATGCACAGCCACACACTGCCACACCCGTGTAGTGTAGAGTGGTGACCTCACCACTGAGTCCAGGGAATTGTGGGACACATCCTATCTCATCAATAATGGAACGACTGCACAGTGAACAAGCATGACACACCCCAGACAGCCCAGCAGGGGGCAGGGGTGTGTGTGTGTGTGTGTGTGTGTGTGTGTGTGTGTGTGCGTGCACGCACGCGCGCGTGTGTGTTCATACCAGATCATAGATTTCAGAGCAGTTGTTGTCTCTGCCAGGCCAAAAGCACGGGGAGAGACTGTTTTGCCCCAGTGTTCCTGTATCTCTGTGTTCATCTGTGATCAGTTATTCTCCCTGGAGGGATACCACAGTGGAACCTCTGCCCCAATATTCATAATATACCAGGAGGTTTTTTTGCAAGACATATTTCCTGACAGTTTTGTCCAAGCATCACATAAATCGATAAACCGATTTGCATGAGTTAACGTTTGAATGAATGTTATTCCTTTTGGAGCAAAGTGTCTCAAATCAGCATGCGATTTGTATGGCATTTTGCACCAGCCAGGACAAGGAATGAGATGGAAGATAAACTTTATCAAACCCCTGTAGGGACACTGAAGAAAGGAATAAATGCCACTTGAAAATGTTCAAATCAGCCTCATGGTGGTGCTATTGCCTGGTGGTGTTTTTACCTACTGTATACCTGCACCGATCTGTGTGTGCAACTTCATATGCACAGTTACACACTCAATTGAGACTAAGGAAGAGTATTGCCTGCATTTCAAGCCTGCCTTTTGTATCACCACCAGGAGGCTGATGTGTGTGTTTTTACTTTGTGATCCTGCGTCTACCTACGACACACTACGAATTTCATCTAATACTTTGTCTATCGGCTATTCACTGGTACTTCTATCATGGCCGTAACCAGGGGTGTAGTGGAGGGGGGACGCGGGGGGACGGCGTCTCTCCACTTCTCACATCTAAATTATTTTTGGGTCTGAAAAAAATTATTAGCATGGTGAAATACATCTTGATGACATCATCAAGAAGATGTGTTTCACCATGTTTATGAGTTTCCTTTTTTCTGAGAGTGTACAAATGGAACCAAATGGACCCGCTCGGGTCCATTTGGTTCACATTTGTACACTCTCAGAAAAAAAAAAAATAAAATGGGGGGAATTCCCCTTTAAGAGGCGTCCCCCCACTTCTAAAAGTACCACTACAACACTGGCCGTAACTGTGCTCTGAGGAGTATGTTTGTCATGTTTAGATGGATGTTTAGTTTTGTCAAACCAAGACAGGGCGATTTTATTACCGGTAATCGTCTACTTTAGTAACATGTTCGTTTGGGTGGGTGGGTGTGTATGCTTGCATGCACGCACACACACACACACACACACACACACACACACAATCATACGCATGCACGCACGCGCGCGCACACACACACACACACACACACACACACACACACACACACACACACACACACACACACACACACACACACACACACACAATAGCTAGCTATTGAAAGGCCAGACTTCTGGCTTGTGTCGTTTCATTGGTACAGACCTCTATTGTGTTAATGTGGTATCAGCAGAGAGGGATGGATGGATGGATGGCTTGGCAAAGAGAGAGTATAGAAAGAGAAAGAAATAGAGAGATAGAGAGACAGAGAGAGAGAGAGAGAGAGAGAGAGAGAGAGAGAGAGAGAGAGAGCAGAGAGAGAGAGAGAGAGAGAGAGAGAGAGAGAGAGAGAGAGAGAGAGAGAGAGAGAGAGAGAGAGAGAAGCAGAGAGAGAGCACATGACTCCAGCAAAACATAAGGGGGAAAAGGAAACCTATTTCCATGGCAACTGTGTTTTTCTCACCTACTCCATGCGTCACAGCTGAAAATACATGCAGCGTTTGTTAGAGCATGCGTTTGTACACACACACACACACACACACACACACACACACACACACACACACACACACACACACACACACACACACACACACACACACACACACACACACACACACACACACACACGACTCTGGGACTAACATTGTAAGGAATGGCTAATGTCTAATGTTAGCATTAGCTCACAATATTTATTTTTCGCCATAAACGTTAAAGTCAAAGTCAAAGTCGCATGATTTGTCACTACATTACCGCAGCGAAATTGGACCTCCGCTTTTAACCCATCACTTGGAGTGGTGAGCTCCAAGGAGCGGTGAGCTGCGGCTTTCCGCGCTCGGGAATCATTAGCTGATTTTGACCCCCAATCCATCCCTTTGATGCTGAGTGCCAATCAGGGAGGCATTGGGTCCCATTTTTACAGTCTTTGGTATGACCCGACCGGAAATCGAACCCCGGCCTCCCAGTTCCAGGGCGGACACTCTAACCACAAGGCCACTGTTTAGATAAACCGCAGCCAAAGATAATGGTTATAATGAACAGCGAACAGATCACAAAATTATATATGTTTTATATATGTTTTGCTTTACCAAGAAATACAACGGTAGTATGGATCTTATTTCAACTTTATTCTCTTATATGAAGCATGCCACTTTCAAGAGTTTGCACATAAAATCTTCTCCATTTGGGAGTTGTCCACACTATTGATTGGCACTACCATACTGCATGGACATTTTTTGCTGGTATGACTCCTACTGTTTGACTGGACTTTTTCCATAATGTTGGCCAATCAATCATATAACAACCATGTTCAAAACTGACAACTAGTAGAAGTACTCTGAAGTACCGTAGTATGTTTGATGGAGAGTGACCTTTAAGCTTCAATTCCCAATGAGGTATTTTTTATTTTACTTGTGAGCTGCTCTACAGACAAAACACAAAACAAAGTGCTTTGCCAAGTTTACAGAGCATAGGACTGAGGTTGAGGACTAGGCCTGCGCAGTTAGCAGAAACTAAGAGATCAATGTCATCATAGATTACAATAATCACAGAAGAACCACGTAGTCTAGTTATAGGTCTTGTTAATGTTCTTTTTTCTCTGCATAGACTGCGTGACAAGAAAACTGTAACCTGTAAACAGATTCAGAGTCTGTGTTTGTTTCTGTGAGACCTGTTGGTTGTTATTGGTTGTTATGTTCCTCCCCTGGTGGTCCTTCTGATTGGTTGAGGTTACTGAGCATCAGAGATCGTCAGGCAGTGTCTCGTCTGTCGCTAAGACTCTCATGTCTCCTAGCAACACAGGCCAGGGCTCTTAAAGGAGCCAAACGTAATTAAGGTCATGGAACAAGCAGTTCACACCAGTCACATCCTCACCGTTCAGTTACGGGTCTGTGGGTTGACACTGATGCATTGGCACCAGGCAAACAGAGAAAGAAATTCACGCATGCATGCACGCACGTGTGCGCACGCACACACACACACACACACACACACACACACACACACACACACACACACACACACACACACACACACACACACACACACACACACACACACACACACACACACACACACACACACACACTTTCTCTTTCTCTCTCTCTATCAGAGCTTTTCCATAACGGTGACCTGTCCAGCCAGTCAGACTGCTCAGACAGTCCATGGATCCATATTGTCATGTCATAAATCACACCTACAGTCAATGATGTAGTTTGAATAGTCTAATGGAGTGAGCTTTCGTGAGAGTGAATGAGAGAGAACAAGGTGATGACCTAGTAAAGGGCTGACTCTGTCTCCTCTGACTGGAGAGAGAGACACACACAGAAGGAGAGCCACAGAGTGACTTAGCCACATGTTCACTGTATAGGAAGGAGGGGAGAAAGGGAGAACGCTGGATGATTGAGTGGACAACAACCCATATTGAAAACCGTATATTTATTGAGGCTAGTTCATTCCTCTCACAGCACTTTTTTGCCATTGATTATTTCTGCACTGTAACATAATTCATATAAATACAGAATTGCATTAAAATCATCAATCATTTGATTCTCCCAATGCCGTAGCTACAGAAGACCAAGCATGGTCCTGGGACAACCATCTCTCATTCCCAGTATAGCCTTTATAATCCAGGTCCAAGCATACATCCCTGCATCCCTCTGGGAGTCTCTTCCTGTCCCAATTCTGTCTTGTAGCCTAATCTATATTCTACAGAGCAGAAGAGAGGAGAGGCATTCCTAGCTGTTAGTGGAATGTGATTACTGTGTCCTGTCCAGCATACAAATCCTAGCCTACTGATTAGGCATTTGATCACCTCCCTGTTCCCTTTCATTCTCAGTGAAGCATATACTGCTAACACTAAGCATACACTGTATGCTGTGCTCACAGAAACCTTTTCTTAGAGTGTGCCTAAAAACATGTCAGAGAGAGAGAGTTTGATCTTTTTTGTATTCTTTATTCCTTAGCCGAGCAGAACTAATACTATTTATAACTTAAGGCATTTATACTGGGCCACTGATTTGTCTCTGACAAGAGCACATGCACAGTCACACAAACAACAGACCTTGCTTCTATTCTATCATCATCCAAATTAGCATTTCCTTTTGGATTTATTTTGGCTTTGAGCCTTTGATTAAAAAGTAGAATCATTAAGAAATGATTGTTTCGATGGAAGCTCTGTACAACCTAACATCATAAATAAACCACATCGTCTTCCGTCTGCCACTGACTAGACTAGAGGGAATTCTGTTCTTATTCAGGATACAGCCAGATGTTCAAACCCTCCCACCACCTGGATTTAAACACAATTAAGCCTTCTGAAGTGCTGCTGCACTTCCTGTTAGAGGGTCAGGTTTAGCTAAACATCCACAGTTACACACATCATCATCATCATCATCATCATCCAGCCAATTAATATAGCAATTCCATGTAGAAATTATGAGCGAAGCAGCCCATATGTCCTTTTCACTTTCAACTGCTTCTACAGCCAACAGCCAAACCCTAAACTATTTTAAATGTATTGAAATAGTCACACTGGTGGATAAAATGAAACAGTAGACGGAGATCTGCATAATATGTGATAGATGGGGGCTTAATTGTTACTAATCTGCGAAGGGAACCCTCCCAGCTTCTTGTTTTCATTTTGTTTACTTTGACTGTTGATTACCCAAGCCATTATATTAGTGCTGTGCTGTATGTATACTATACGTGCTACCCTGGGCTCATACATTGACTATTTCAGTCATGCTTGCATGATTGATTATTCAGGATTATACAGGTTTCATGATGAGGTAGATCCCACTGAGTGTTGGATTATGGTGATCACTATGTAGCCATACCAGGAAACATGACATGCATGCATGAGTGAGTGCATGCGTGCCAGACCAAGCGTGAGGGAGAGAGAAAGAATGAATAGAAAGGTTTTACAGGTTTAAGGGTTTCAGGTATGTGATTGTGTATGACAAACACCGCGGAAACATCTGATTTGTGGTGTCACAAGCTTGGTGAACGCTGGTTCTCAACGTTCTTTAGTTTCAAGCACCACCATAACTCACCACAATACGGATGGAACCAAAAATGCACTCATAGGGGGCCATACACTTGAGAGTGTGCAGTTTTTCCAGAGCCAACATGCAGTGTTAAGATTTAAGAGCTTATTCTAGTTTGGTCTAGTAACATAGTAATGTACTGTAATTAGTTGATTAATATCAAAAACATCATCAATTTTTTGTAAAGTGTCTGCTTTTGAACACACAATTTAATATAAAATCTACCAATCTGTCCCAGACTTCCTCCCCATTCAGAGGTATGAAAGTAGAATTGTTATTATTATTATTATTGTCATTACTATTACTCTGTAGCATATGTAGCGTGTGTAGCATATGTAAACACAGCCAACCAGAGCTACTAGCATGTGAACAAAAGCAGTCAAATATGTCGGATGATGATGTTTATACAACCCAACGCTTCTTTAAAGAAACTATTTATCATAGGTCGGTTTAATGGGTATATTGATGCGGCGGCCATGTTTGTTGTTTGGCATTGTAACTGTTGCACTGTTGGAGTGACGGGGCTGTTAACCAATCAGCTGTGTATTTTCGGACTTGTCTCTGACTCTCATTGGATAAATACATACCGAAGCAAATTATAGCTTGATAATAGAAGACCAAACCATTGACCAAGAGACTCACTCAGAGGGTGGGCTGTGCCTATGGGTTTGGACCAGGCTACCAGTGACTCTATCATTGGTAATTTAAGAGTAAAGGCATGCGTGATTCATTTTCCGACCGGGATATTGACTGCCCATGACTGTAATGTAGGTTAATGGCGTCACATTCAGTACACGGAGTGATGCCATTTTCCTGCCCCCTCTCTCCTTTCTCTGCCAAGCTCTCATCATCCACAATCTGTTCCTTTTACCCACTCCCTCTCTCCCTCTCCCTGTCTCTGTCTCAGTCTCTCTCTCATTGATGCTCCGAGCAGCTCAGCGTCGGCAGCAATCGTGTTATAGGGGCTTATATGTCTCTCTCTCTCTCTCTCTCTCTCTCTCTCTCTCTCTCTCTCTCTCTCTCTCTCTCTCTCTCTCTCTCTCTCTCTGGCACTCGCTCACCACGCCTCCTCTCGTGACTGACTCGCTCATCCTCCAATCTGCTGCAGGGCCAGGTGAGGAGAGGGACCAATAGCCTCTCTGGGAGGGCGGAGCTAGGCGCAGTCGGACAGTTCCAGGCTGAGATGCTGCATTTGGACCTCATCGACGGAGCGGACAGTTACCACGGCGACAAGGAGTCGTGCAAGGCATCGTCGGCAGTCATACCACCGCCGCCGGGGACCAAAGGCGACCCTACTACCACGGCACCCATCGTCACCATGGATACCTACCGACCCAAGAGACCCACGACCCTTAACCTCGTCTCCATCGTGCCACGCACTCAGGTGAGCCCTCGAATTCTTCTTCTACGACCCCCTTGTCTGTCTGGCCCCTCTGACCCCTGGAATATCTGTTGACACCCTGGTTGTAACTGCTGATGGAGGGGAATGGGACTGGTCTGTGCCGATCATTCCTTCATTCACAATGTGTGAAAACCCTAACCAGTTCATTACAAATATTCATCTTTACAATAACATGATGCTGACAACAGTGGCTGATATATACGTAAATATGTGAAGATGGTGTGTGTGTGTGTGTGTGTGTGTGTGTGTGTGTGTGTGTGTGTGTGTGTGTGTGTGTGTGTGTGTGTGTGTGTGTGTGTGTGTGTGTGTGTGTGTGTGTGTGTGTGTGTGTGTGTGTGTGTGCATGTTTGTCTGCTTGAACAATATCTGGTATTGTAAGTGGGAAAGAAAGGGAGATGGAGGGCTGTTGTTCTGTGCCCATCTCCGTCAGCTCGTGACTCCGGTGTGTGTGTGTGTGTGTGTGTGTGTGTGTGTGTGTGTGTGTGTGTGTGTGTGTGTGTGTGTGTGTGTGTGTGTGTGTGTGTGTGTGTGTGTGTGTGTGTGTGTGTGTGTGTGTGTGTGGGCGTGCGTGCGTGCGTGTGTGTGTGTGTGCCACAGACGCTGTATGTGGGTTTGTTGTTCACCTGACAAAGGTCTTAGTCAAGGTGCCTACACACTTTTAGCTAACATTGATTGTCTTGGATGGATTACCCAGTCTGTGTGTGTGTGTGTGTGTGTGTGTGTGTGTGTGTGTGTGTGTGCGTGCGTGCGTGCAAGCATGCATATACATGTGTGTATGTGTGTCATTGCTCCGCATCACCCCTAAGATATGTTACGCAATCCCTGGTGTAGACTTAATGTCATGAGACAGCTTCAGCTCTCCATTGACAGTAGTGGTTTCTCAGTGAACAAGTGATTTTCACACAAATGCATGAAATGAAATGCCACAAAACACAAATAACAAACATATTTTTACAACAAGCGTGTTGTTATTTCTGGAATGCATGAGGATTGTTACACTGTATTAAGTCAACACTCTTGCTTCTTGATGTGTACAGAGAGAGAGGGGGGGGGGTTGAACGTAGGAAGTGCTAGCACACAACAAAATGTCCTTTTCACATGTTTTATTACCTCTGACAAGACAACGGGTGTGTTTCAGCGATATGGGCCTTCCTCAGCGCTGTCAAGGAGACAAAAATAAGAGGAAAAAAAAAGTTAAACCCCCGAAAAAATAGTTTAACATAATTATACAGGCTCCCCAGGGATACATATTCTGGAGACGTTTTGGAAATAGTTCGGAAATTCATTGGTAAAAATATGTGGAAATATTTAAACATTGTCCAGTAGTGTGGCAGTTCGTAGTGGAAAGTACATGTGTTTCCAATTCAAATGACCAATTGTAGATCATTGTTGATGTTACATCATCAACTTCCTGGGAGAGCCTTCCTGGAAATCATTTTCAGTGAATGGTGCTGAGTCTGCCGATATGAGGATTATGAGAACTCTGGTTTACATAATCTTACCATTAGTAATGGAACACTACTCTAGTAGATCACAAGGTCAGTTGACCACCACTTTTGTGGTGTCACACTGTGTTTAATGGAGTGCCTGGCATCACTCGCTCATTCCCTGGTTCATGGAAGTACTTTCTCTTTGGACGATAACATGGTGTCATCTTAAAATTGTCTCGCATACGCAATTTTGTCATAAAATACGCAAGCTGTCTCTGAGATATTGTTGGGGAGCTCTCTCTGTAGCATTCACGACAGTCACTTACATTTGATACAGTCTGTATCACTGCTCCCTACTGGCTCAATCAGTTATTGTTACCAATGCCTGTGCAATACGCTCTGTCACTGACAGGTAAAATAGAGATTTCTAAGTCAATTCTGGAGTCTGGCCGTTTAAAAAGGAACGTGGGTTTAATGCCCAGCTTCACCATCAGAAAAGTGCCAGTGTCTTTATGTATATATTTGGTCAACTCAGTGTCATGTTGTACTAATCATTCGTGTGCTGCTAAATAGGATGTTATGTGTGCAGTATTACAGTATATGTATTGTACACAATCTTGCATGCTGAGAACATTTTCAAACCCTCTGGGGCGGGGTACTGCTAATATGCTGTTTTGCACAGTGATTTTAAGGAGGGGGGGGCTGGGGGGTGAGATAGGGATGCAGAGACACAGAGACCGCCAGAGGACTGTAAATGGCTGTTTCCAGGTCAGTGCATTAGTTGGCAGGGAAAGACATCACATATCTTCATTCAAGACTAGCTCAGACTCAGAGCTTTGTTGTCGCCACAGTAGGACACCACCATTAAAATTATATTTTTGCCCTCAGAGGTTTATAAAGTATAATTTAATATGAAAAGTATAATTTAATATGAAAACCAGCTAAACTGTTTGTGGAGCAATGAAACTAAAACACCTATGATCAGAATAGGCGACACTGCAAAATTCTGATTCTTATTTTAACTTGGGCTGAATGAAATGTTATTGCAATTAATCCTCCTGGTGTGTTCGCTGCACCCCACCGATCAGTATCATGATATTATCATGCTCAGTATGTCAGTATCATGGTCAATATGGCAGTATCATGTCATTATGTTAGTATCATGGTCAATATATCAGTATCATGGTCAGTATGTCAGTATCATGTCATTATGTCATTAGCATGATCAGTATGTTAGTATCATGGTCAGTATGTCAGTATATTGGACACTACAATATTCACTTTATCAGTATGTATCATGGTCAGTATGTCAGTATATTGGACACTATAATAGACAGTTTATCAGTATGTATCATGGTCAGTATCATTGTCACTATTATGACTCATACACAGAGAGAAAACAGTCTAGTAGTTAGTTGGCAAAGTCACTAGACTAGAGTGTGAAAGTCTGACCTCACTGACGCTAGAGGGCGCTATCCCCCTGGGGTCAGGGAGTAATATTTTGCATAGTGGACTCTTAGATCATGTCATAAGAATGGTGTTCCAAACATAAACAAACCACGTCTGTGATTTTAACTATATGAAAAGGTACAAATTCATATAAATAGTATAAAAGATGTGAGCTGAGTGGACTTACATCCAGAGATCTGACTTTGTTTCCGCTCTCATATCAACATTGGGCATGTGTTGATTGCGCACCAGTGATACAAACTGATATAGAGATCTCTCTTATGTGTTTGTTGACTATAAATATCTGCACCTCTGCCTCGCCCACCTGCTTGCATCATGTGCGTTGGCGTCAGCATCAGCAGTGAGTCAGCAGAGGGGACAGGGTGGGATGGTGCACCAGGGAGCAGGGAAGGTGGAGGACAGTGGTGGAAAGTAGTCTTTCCACCAGTAGTCACTCTACTTTCTCTCTCAAGGTATTTTGCACTTTACTTGAGTATCCAATTTCCTATGCAAATACAGTAGTTACTGTACTTTCACTATTTTTGAAAACAGTCAATTAACGAGGTGCCAATCTTGTAGATTGCATGTTTGCATACTTGCATAATCCTCCACCACTTGTAAAGGACTAGGTCTTATGGAATATCAACCCTCACTGTGTTGATGTTTCATAAGACCTTGTCCTCACTGGAGACGAGATCTCTCTAGTCCTGGGTCATCCTCTGTTTCTCTCTCTCTCCCTCTCTCTCTCTCTGGCCTCTCTCTTGCCACACTCAAGGAAAAAATCAAATGTTGAGAGTTCCACATAGTGATATTAGTAATATAATGCAGTGCTACTAAACTTTAGATCCAGCCACTCAGCAGTGTGTGTGTGTGTGTGTGTGTGTGTGTGTGTGTGTGTGTGTGTGTGTGTGTGTGTGTGTGTGTGTGTGTGTGTGTGTGTGTGTGTGTGTGTGTGTGTGTGTGTGTGTGTATGTGTGTGTGCATGATCGAGCAAGTGAGAAAAAAGAGAGAGCGCCACGAGGGAGAAAAACACAAGAGAAAATTACGAGTGAATGGTATTTTTGATGTCGGATCACCCATATCATGTAGCACCTTTGTTTTTAAAACCAGCAAAAAGTGATAGGTCTACTCTTGGGCTTCTCACCACATTTTGAAATGGCTCTGTGTACTTTGTTGCAAGGATGCATAACAGTAGATTTGTTATTTTCTCATGTTGCTACTTGCGAATTGTATTATGGTGACGTGCTGTTAATATTGTCACATTTAGTGCTGGCAGGAGACACACTGGCTTACTGTTATTTACTTCCACAGCACGAATGCAAACTCCCTGCCACCATCCCTAAGGCTGATATTCTCAAATGCTATGGTGTAGCCAAGTGTAGTGTAAGTCTTCTCATTGGCTGCATGGCAGCAAATCAGGTCTGGGGCCTTGTGTGTAGGCCAAAAGCCTGTACCACCAGACCTGGGCCTTGGATTACCAAATATATACCCATAATAATTAAAACCAGCCATCAAGAGCTTCAACTCATCATTATAGTGCTCTAGGCCAAAAGCCTGTAACACCATACCTGAGCCTGGGTTTACCAAATAATTACTCATTATAATTCAAACCAGCCATCAAGAGCTTCAGCTTACGATGAACAAAGAACAGTACAGTAACTTTTTTTTTCTACTTTTTGAATTGCAGATTTTAATTATTCTGGGCAATTCTGATAAGCCCAGTCCCAGGTATGGTGGTACAGCCAATGAGAAGACTTACACCACACCTGGCTACACCATAGCGTTCGAGAATACCAGCCATTGGGTGCAATTCTGAAAGCTGTGGTGTAGCCAGGTATGGTGTAAGTCTTCTCATTGGCTGCAGGGCAGCAAATCAGCTCTGGGGCCTCTGTAGTAGGCCAAAAGCCTATACCACCAGGCCTGGGCCTGGGCTTACCAAATAATTACCCAGAATAATTAAAATCTGCAATTCAAAAGGTCCAGAAATCACCTGAACCCCCCAATTAAAAATGTTACTGTACTGCCCTGCTTTGTTCATCATGAGTTGAAGCTCTTGATGTCTGGTTTTAATTATTATGGATAATTATTTGGTAGGCCCAGGCCCAGGCCTGGTGGTATAGGCTTTTGGCCTAGCCCAAGGCCGCAGACCTGATTTGCTGCCATGCAGCCTATGAGCACGGACCCACACCTGATTTGCTGCCATGCAGCCAATGAGGGGACTTACACCATACTTGGCTACACCAAGGCGATTCAGAATTGCACCCATTGTCTTTTCTGGCCATGTTGACATGCTGGCCATGTTGTTTCCTACGTGCTGTAACTTGTTATTGCTCTTCCCCGTGCAACGGTCAGGACAGTGTTGTGTACTGAACGTGACCCGATCTACAAATGCTCTATGTAGCGTTGATGTACTGTAGTGCTTGTGGACTTGTAAATTGACATGAAGTAAACACAACGCACCCACTTGGGCAAACAGCTAATGATCGCACTCTTGTGGTTAGAAATGCTAGAAATTACTTTTCCACACTGAAAGTCAATCCTGTGAACAAACATTTTGTTCAATTTATTACAATGAGCAAGTGAGGCGCACAGACATACTGTACATACACACTCGTACGCGCGCACACACACACACACACACACACACACACACACACACACACACACACACACACACACACACACACACACACACACACACAGATTAGGATCATTCATGGTAAGTCTAGTTCCAACTGAGTTAGAGGTGATTTTGAATGGGTTTGTGGAAGTGGTCTGACCCCTATCAATTAAACACCCTAGTGTGTGTGTGTGTGTGTGTGTGTGTGTGTGTGTGTGTGTGTGTGTGTGTGTGTGTGTGTGTGTGTGTGTGTGTGGGTGTGTGCGCGCGCGTGCGTGCATGTGTGTGTTTGCATATGTGTATGGGTGCCCAGTAGCTTGGTAGGAGGCCCAGTTCCCTTTAAATGCACACCACGAAGCACAGACAAAAGAATCCCTGGTCATTCAGCTGAATAAAAGCTTTGTTTTGTGTGTGTGCGTGTGCCTGCGTGCGTGTGTGCGTGTGTGTGTGTGTGTGTGTGTGTGTGTGTGTGTGTGTGTGTGTGTGTGTGTGTGTGTGTGTGTGTGAATTGACAGAGAGAGAGAGAGTCAGTAGAGGGGAGCTGTACATTGAGTTTCTCTATCCAGAATACTCCCAAAAAGCTAACTTTCTACCACCCATCGTTTTTCTCAGCATCTCTGTTTCACTGCATTTTTCCTCTCTCTTTTTTGCCAATCCACAGGACACTTTAAACAACAACTCCTTTGGAAAGAAATACAGTTGGCAGGAAAAGGTTTCACGGTCATCCTCCCCGCTCAAAACAGGTGAGCTGTTCCTGGCAACATTTGTAATGTTTAACAGGCTGCTGGGCCAGACCACTAGTTCACTGACTATAGGGGTTTATAGTTAATAGGTTTCTGTAAAGATTTTATAACATCAACAGATTGTACTTTTCCTCTAGAGCAGGGGTTTTCAACAAGTGGTCTGGGGACCACCAGTAGTCCTTGAGAGGGTTCCAGGTGGTCCCCAGTTAAGTTGGTTAACCAGATGTAACTCTTGAGAATCAGATGTAACTCTTGAGAGT
The DNA here is from genome assembly GCA_039105355.1 of Benthosema pterotum. Lineage (NCBI taxonomy): Eukaryota > Metazoa > Chordata > Actinopteri > Myctophiformes > Myctophidae > Benthosema > Benthosema pterotum. The sequence continues at coordinate 16,424,028 of CM076966.1, forward strand.
GTAAAAATGAAACCAAATGGACCCTTGCGGGTCCATTTGGTTTCATTTTTACACTCTCAAGAGTTAAAATATTCATCATCCGAACTAGCCCAAATCTACACAACTAGAGATGTATGTTTGCCTGTTATGTTTACGAAAAATCCAGCCTGGAATTGTAGATAAAAAAAGAAGAAATCTTTGGGTTTTGGGTCTGTGGGTCTAAAATGTCATCACATGGTACGTGGCTGAAATTCTGAATAAATAGTGGGCCCTGGTATGAAAAAGTTTGAAAACCCCTGCTCTGTCATCGACTATTTTTGACATCAAAATGGCTTTCTATGATCACTCTCAGGCAGGTTTTCCAGACTTCCGTATACAATACAATGCTGTTCTACAAGTGAGGCTACAAGTGAGGCTAGCAGCCATGGCTAGGCTGTACTGTAGGTAGCCAGTTGAGGCTTAGCTGTAGCTCCCATCTGTCACTACTCATTGCCATGCACACAGCTCTTTTGTACAGTCCCTCACAAAGACTGACTCAACAAGCCAGGCTGACTGGCAGTATAGACAACACCTAGCTATAAAACAAAATATTTAGGGTAGTAATTTTTAATATATGTGTGAATAAGAATAAGAAGTCATCAACAAAAAGCAAAAGTGCGTGCGAGCGTGTGTGTGTTTGTGTGTGTGTGTGTGTGTGTGTGTGTGTGTGTGTGTGTGTGTGTGTGTGTGTGTGTGTGTGTGTGTGTGTGTGTGTGTGTGTGTGTGTGTGTGTGTGTGTGTGTGTGTGTGTGCGTGTGTGCATGCACAAATTGCACATTATACCATATTTTTACAGTAGCTTACATGTACAGTACATATCAATCAGAAATATAAATTGAATCCTTACTGCATACTATTATGTTACATTGTGTAAAAATAACAAGGGATGTTTTTGCTTTGTTTTTTAAACCAGAAATACGGTACATTTTTGTGGAAAGGTATTATGGCCTATGGTTTATGACAATGCTACAATTATGCAATTTCCCTTTCTGTCCACCAAATGTGATGACTAATGGAGATTTATCTGTATAATCCCTATGTTCATTACCTAACCACTGATCTCTCTTCTCTTCTGTTTCCATCTGTCTGCCTGTGTCCCTGGTCTATGGTGTGGATGTGTGTCTTGCTTGTCCGCATGTGGATGTGTCCTGTGTGGTTTTCATTTTCTGTTGCTGTTTTCTAATCGTTGTCCTGCACATCGGCGACCATGTCTGTTTTCATATGTCTCTCCGTGTGTGTGTGCTTGCCATCTCTCCGCGTCTGCTTGTGGCTTTGTTCATGGCTGTACGAATGCTGCTTCTGCCTGGTATTGGCTTGCGTGTGCTGCTGTGCATGCGTGTCCTTCTGCACGCCTTCGCCTCCCCTCGCAGGCGAGCTCACGCCTCCCCACGAGCACAGCTGCCTGAGTGACGAGGACAAGGTCCACGGCGCGCAGACCAAAGACCGCGGCACCTCCACGGACGCCCCCTGCCGGCACACACACTCCTCCGGACACACGCACTGCGGCTCCTCCTCCACCGCGGCAGGGACTCGCTCCAAAGTCCAGGAGAGGCCCCCCGCCCCGCCACCGCCTCCCCAGAACTACACCCCGGCCCCCCTGCACCCCCCTGCGCCGAAGGTGGATGGGGGCGGCGGGCACCACAGGGAGAGGATCCGCTACCACACCGACGTGCGGCTAGAACCCACCGAGGAGATCTACCTGACGCCCGTGCAGCGCTCGGCCGACCCACTGGAGGCGCCGTGCGAGCAGGACCGGCCGTTCCTCTCGCAGCAGGTGGAGCAGGGCCGCATGTCCATCAGCTCGGACACGGAGGGCCCGCCGCCCTACCAGCCCCCCATGCCCGACCGGACCAACCCCTCCATCCACGAGGAGGAGGACGAGGTCTACGTGCCGCCGCCGTCCTACGCCTCCTGCGTGGAGGCCCTCATCACCCCACCGGCCGGCATGACGCCTTCGGCGCCTCCGGCCCCCTCCTCCCTGGCCCTGGACCTCAGCTTGAGGACGATGGGAGGAGGAGGAGGAGGTGGTGGAGGAGGGATGGGCGCCGGGGCGGTCCTGCGGGCAGGTGCCGGGGTGGAGTACGTGGACGCCAGCGACGACGCCTATGGGCCGGAGGATGAGGATGTGGACAGGATCATCATGGACGGCGTGGCGAGGAGGAGGAAGAGCGGGGGGAAGGCGGAGGGCGCCGCCCCGCCGCGGACTTCCATGAGCTCAGAGGCCAGCGGGCTGTCGTACGACTCGGTCAAGTACACGCTGGTGGTGGACTCGCACTCACAGCTGGAGCTGGTTAGCCTGCGGCAGTGCTACCAGGGCTACAGCGACGACAGCGACTGCGCCACCGTCTACGACAACTGCATATCGTCTCCCTACGAGGCGGCCATCGGGGAGGAGTACGAGGAGGAGGGGGAGGAGGAAGAAGACGAGGAGGACGAGGAGGACGAGGAGGGGGAGAGGCTGGGTAGCGTGCAGAGGGAGGCCACCGCCTGCCTGTCGGACGAGTCCACTCCGGAGGGGGACCTGAGCTTCTCCAAGAAGTTTCTCAATGTCTTCATGAACGGACACTCTCGCTCCTCCAGTAAGTCATCATCGCCACCCGTTGAAACGCTAGCTCCTAGAGCACATACACTGGAGCATTGTTTGCATGTTTATATACTGGAAAGTTATAGAAATTAAACAAGTCCTATGGTTCTATTTTACGCATCAGCACCGGGCATAGAATAAATATACAATCAGTAAGGAGTAAAACATTTGCAGCAGTTATCCTCCTACGCAGAATAATCTGGCGTACTGTACATTCCAGTAGTCCCTGTGCAAATGTGCCATAGAAAAACAAGAGTCATTAATCCAAAGAGTCTTTGAGAAAAATGCAAACAAAAGTGCTATATATAGATAAAGAGAGATATCGAGAAAGAGAGAGAGTGAGAGAAGACTTTTTTTCTAAGCCACTTTAGTTTTTACAGTACACAGTAAACAAATGATCCTATCCAGCCATTATGATTAGACGTGTGTACATTCACAGAAGCAATCTCTCTCTCTCTCTCACAGACAGACACACACACACACACACACACACACACACACACACACACACACACACACACACACACACACACACACACACACACACACACACACACACACACACACTTTTTTTTTTTAAAGCAAGGCCAAACCACACCAAAAGGTTGGTTATCGGTGTGATATTTCAGTACTCATCTTGGATGTGTTCAATGTTTTTAAGAGGCTGTTAGAAACAGTGATCACAGAGTCATTAGAATCACCCAGGCGTGGTATATCAGATGAGAGCATCCTGGGGAACCATAGATATTGTATGCCCAACGCTCACCAGTTTCATGCCTTATTAAAGCTGATTAATAGAGTGAAATCTCTGTATTGATTTAAATGTAATTTGTCCCCAATGAGTTTAATGTCTCGCCGTGAAAGGCTTTGTTGAGTTCTCAATGGGTTCTTCTGCCCTACTACTGGACTGCTACAGTGCCTGACAGTTGTGCAGAGTTGTGCAAAACTCTTCATTTATTTATTATTCCTTGCCCTTTTTTCGTTGCTTGTTTTAAAGGTGCAGAGTCTTTTGGTCTGTTTTCTTGTCTTGTCAACGGAGAAGAGAGAGACCAGACCCACAGAGCTGTGTACAGGTGAGTGAGAAGAAGTAGTGTACAGTGTAACAGTGTAACACATATTCTCCTTTTTTGTGCTTAGCCAAACTGTTCGAATCATAATCAAAAAGTAACGACTCACAACTCTCGTATGATGCTTGAAAAAGGCATGGGGCATGTAATTTTATTCATGCTCCATGAATAAAAATACATGCTCCATGCCTTTTTCAAGTATGAATGGAAGTGTTTATTTTTTTGTACATAGTGTGGATAAAAAAGCCATCAGCCCCATCTGGTGTTGGGCAGTGGCTACAGATTAACAACATTATTTTAGAAATATACATTAATCATTGTACATATATAAAGCATAATTTTAGTATTTGTATTAAAAAAAAGAAAAATAGATCTTTATTTATTTTCTATTTTCCTACTTTTATAGTTATTCAGGTTATTGGAGTAATATCAGCAGCTTAGATCATTTAAATATAGGTGATCACATGTTGGATTGTTTTTCAAGAAATATATCGACAATTATTTTTTCTTTGTCCTGTACCTTCGAGTTGAACAGTGATTGATCCACGACTAAAAGCATTGATCCAGTTGAAAACATATTCCTCCAGGGTAATTTCTCTAAGAATTTGTCCAATGCATTCATCCATTGTGGCAAACTTGGCAAAGATCTGACCTCCTCATGTGGCTGACGTGTTTCTTTTGTGGTCTTTTCTAACTTTTACCACCAGTTTTATGCCAAACCATTTCTTTTTACTTGTTGAAGTGCACCAACAGACTCAGCATAAGTCAACAATGTTTCAATAGCTAAAGCAGTGGTTTCCAGATGACACCGTCCTACTACATTACAGAGAACTGGTAATCAAATGGACCCTTATGGGTAAAATAAAACTTTCATTTTTTATTATTTACGTTATTTGGTTAAATATTTGGCTGTTATTGACTGAAATGTGGAGAAAAACAACAACAAAAATGAAATAATAATCTTTAGTTTTGGGTCTGAGAGACCAAATGGTGGTCTGTGGCTTAAATGCTGAATAAATAGTGAGGCCTACAATCAAAATGGTTGAAAACCACTGAGCTAAACTAATACTAAGATAATCTTTAAAACACCAAAAGCGGTTCCCGTCCTGAATAAGTTTAAGTATGCTTAGTGGTGTGATGGGAAAACAATGTTTTCACAGAAGGGTCAGGGAGGGTGATCATCCCAGAAGGAGCTGACCTGGGCTCCACACCCTTCTAGCCCCAGCAGGCCAGGTGTCATCTGGGACACCTTTTACGCCTGCTATGGACTGGGAGACACTACAACAAAGATACTGACAGGTCAAGAATACAGAATTAGATGTTACTAAATCTCAACAGACTGACAACAGCAGGGAATAAGTAGAAAATAGCCCTTGGGAACAGCTGCTGACAAACACAACAAGAGCCTGTGACAAGACCCCACTGTCATGAACTTATACACTAATCAGATACAACAGAAATGAGATACAGATAATATGCACATTGGACTTCTACAAATTATTAATTATTAAATTATTGTTGTTTATTATTGTATGTTTAATGACTAATACTAATGAGAGGAACTGTGGTATCTATGGTAACTATGGTATCTGATTCTTTTAACATTTTACAACAGATTTACAACTTGTATGTTAGTAAGCTCTGTTGGTTCTGGTTGCTTCTCGCCCTTTCTATAATAAGATTAGATAATTGATTAAGCAAGCTGTTGCACTGTGTGTGTGTGTGTGTGTGTGTGTGTGTGTGTGTGTGTGTGTGTGTGTGTGTGTGTGTGTGTGTGTGTGTGTGTGTGTGTGTGTGTGTGTGTGTGTGTATGTGTAGGTGTATAATACAAAACCAGTAGTCTACATCATGAACAGTCGTACATATAGTAGATAATGGTGTGTTGTGTATTGTAAGTTTCACATCACCTCAGGTCAAAAATAATGCATCATTGTGTAATACAGATGTCCCCATTTCACATACTTTTCACCCTGTCCCACAATGAGACTGACAGGCATCAGTGTTCAAATGCCATAATGGTTAGTCCTCTGATTAATAGTTGTCTTTCCGATAGGCTTAAAGGTAGGGGAAGTGATTTGAAATTCATGGTGTAGTACCAGCCTGGTGCACTAGGGGCCCCCAAAAGTAGCTACACTATGTGAACCTGCTGCTCTCTCCTGATTGGAGGAGAACTGTGGTGACCTGGGGAACTTTTATTAGCTCCTCTGCTAACGTGGGGGAGGGGGAAACTCCATATGTGGTTTCCACACCTTATAATAGAGCATTTTAACAGAAAAAAATATTTTTTGGGTGATATCTGACAAAAGTGAAATCACTTCCCCTACCTTTAAGCAGAACTTTCCACACTCACTCCAGAGGGGCTACATTGCATGTACTGTCATAGCCAAAATAGCAGATATAGATCTGCTATTTTTGCTATATTTGAACTGAAACCGTGAAATATTTTATATGACATCAAGATATTAATAATTTGCTAATCCTGTTTCGTCCCGTTTCCCCACTTGTCACACTTATACAATACTTCTGTCCCTCAAATGAACACTTTGGATCTGGTCAGCCTCTTTAGATTCAAATGACAATACTAGAGTATGTTTTTCATGTGTGGTTTTGGCAGGTTTGTTCCCCGACATGAAGACGAGTTAGAGCTAGAGGTGGATGACCCACTGCTGGTAGAGGTCCAGGCAGAGGACTTCTGGTACGAGGGCTACAATATGCGCACGGGTGCCCGCGGGGTCTTTCCTGCATACTACGCCATGGAGGTGAACAAGGACTCAGAGAACTACAATGGTACGTTACCACTGTCGGTTTTATTCCTTGAATCCATGACACAACAGGTGGCCCATTTAGGTACAGAGGGTCATTTATTTTATTTGTAATATTTTCTGAACATAAATTCTCCTTTTCATCAACATCTCACGGGAATGCCTACTGAGTGGCAAAAAAACGACTTTTCTTGCCTTGATAGTGCATACATTCAAACTTTACTTCAAACATTGTTTAATGCAATCAGATTAAACAATGTTAAATGACATTAAAACTCACTTTGCCAAGTCACTTTGCCATTTTCCACTCGATTACTCTCTATACCCACCCACCATTGAGAAGCACTTCAACAGATGATATTTGAGGAGGAGGCAGGGCGGGATTGATCATTACATTTCCATGCCCAGATTAAATCAACAACATTCCGGCCACAAGCACGCTTCTCTAAGTCATCACTGCTTTGTCATTAGATATTAAAAATTAAAAAAATTATAAATTAGCCAAAAAGGAACATTATTTTTACAAACATGAAAAATACTGTCTACATGCCAAAGTGTCCTTTTGCAAAACACTTAAACATGATCCATCGGTGCAGTGGTTGAAATGATGTTTGGCTCCTTCATGTGAGTCAATAGTCAAGTGTACAGTATGAGCTTATGGATTAACTGTCCTTGTTTTGCTGATTTTTGCCTTTTTTACAGTAAAGAGCAGTGAATGGATGGATGGATACAGACTTAAATTTCTGGGTTCAGTCCAGGTGCCCTATCACAAAGGAAATGATGTTCTGTGCGCAGCTATGCAGAAGGTATAGTACAGGGCTCTTACTCTGTGAAAGCACTGTGTGTGTGTCTGTGTACAGTACACCCCCCCCCCCCCACACACACACACACACACACACACACACACACACACACACACACACACACATGCATGTGTGTGAGTGAGTGCATGTGAGCATCTGTGCACTTGTGTGTGTGCTAGTAAGTGTACAGTGTGTATGTTAACTGTAAAAAAAATTGTATATTAGTGTATGCAGTTTTGATAAATAAAATAAAAAGGGCATTGAAACATTCAACCATCAATTGTGTAAGAGAAAAATACTGTAATGCACAAGAACGGTGGAAAACTAGAAAATGAGTTCAAATGTAAGAACAGTACTCCACTATACCTTATTACTGAATGCCTAATGCACTTCTTTAAGCCATGAGGATACTGCTACACGCAGGAGCTTTTAACATGAGATGTATTTGTCATCTGTGTGACTGCCCACAGATTGCCACCAACAGGAGGATGACAGTTCAGTACAACCCACCTTCTACTTGTATACTGGAAATCAGCGTGAAAGGCATCAAACTGGCGGTGCAGGATGATTACTATGCTTGTGACAGGGTGAGACATGGATCATTTTGGCATGGATAAATGTGCATTTCCTTCCTGAGGCCACTATTGGGGTACTCCTAGGAAATTTGCTAAAAGTTTTTATTTAACCACTATGCCACCATATTAAAATATGGGGACAGGTGTTAAAGGCCTTTTTGGGGGTCAGAAGTATTTTTGACAAGATGAATTGTTTTATGCCACACTACCTTCTGTTTGAACTGTTATGTTGTGCTGACTGTCCACAGAGTAATGAGTGCAGTCACTTCTTCCACTTGAAGAATGTCTCCTTCTGTGGCTATCACCCCAAAAACAGCAAGTGAGTAAAGGACAGGAATGACTTTTATATAACATTCAAGGGGTTTCACTAGCTTAGGTAGTACACATAGGAAAACTGTTCAGTTTTTTGTTTGTCTTTTAGGCAATTTATTTATTGTTTATATGCCATCTTTGTTCCAGCTTACAATTTCTGCCATAGTGCGTTTTCTTCTAAACACACTTTTTGCTGCTAGTACGACATATTATTTCCAAAACTCGCTAAAATCAGTACACATTATCTCTGGGGTCAGATGTTCCAGAACCCATTCCAAGTAGTGCTTATGACTTCCTTCCAAAGTTTGCAGGATGAGTGATGATAAGTTAGGGCTATGAGGCTATGATAAGGCTATGATAAGGCCAGTGGCGGACTGGAGCCCCAAATTAGGCTGGGAAATCATACACCAGCCAGGCCACTAACATGAAATTTTTGAGTTAAATAATTAATTAATGCCAATATTTAATATCTCGTGGATGCAATTTTGGCCACACTTACCAACTATTTTGTGCATTAAAAATAGGAATACAGCCTTATTACCATGTAAAAACAGTGATGCTCAAACTGGACTGTGTGTGTATAACTTCTGGCTGGCCTGGCTGATTTAGGAAATAATGTATTTTTGTTGCATAAAAACTCTGCACTGGTACTTACTACCCTGGCTGGGCCTGGCCTACCCTGGACTTTTCTCAAATTACTCATGTTTGTGTTCATGTTTGTGTTTTAATGATGCAGAGCGATGCAGGTATATGTAAAATGTTGTGCTGCCTAAGGGTGGCGCTATAACTGGCCATTGTGGAAAATTGTAACATTGGGGCATAGATTCATTGTCAGCATCCAGGGAGTGTGTGTGCAAATTTTGGAAGCGATCGGACTAACGGTTCCAGAGATAAGCTGTGCACAGACGCTGCCTAAGGGTGGCCCTATAATAGGCCGTTGTGGATAATTAATGAATAAATAAATAAATACATATTGGCCTGGCCCAGTTGGTATAGGAGACTTTTTTGAGGATAGAAACGCTAGTTTGCCTGGGCCTGGCCTTCCCTGGACGTTTTTTGGTCGTGGCCTAGGTGGCAGACCACTGGGAAAACTAACGGTATTCCTGTGGGTCAGTCCGCGCCTGGATAAGGCGATAAGTTGAATATCTCCTGATGTGCCTGGTTGTGCTGATGAACCTGTTTGGTGTCAAATACGTTGTATGTCTTGTCTGCAGGTATTTTGGCTTCATCACTAAGCACCCAGCAGACCAGCGGTTTGCCTGCCATGTCTTTGTTTCTGAAAATTCCACCAAACCCATGGCCGAGTCAGTAGGGTGAGTTTAGCTTCTTCACACCTTCAAACCTTCATTTCACACGTTTAAAGTGAAATTCTTGAGCCATGTTTTACTAGTAGAACACCCCACACAACAAACTTGTAGCATTCCAACTACTTAAAATGTACTGTGAAACAAGAATCTGTGAAGCCCCCTACAAAGTAAACATTGCAAAACCACAATGGCTTTGTACATTACTCATATTACCCATAGTGCATGCTGCTTCTGACTAGCCACATTTAGCCATAATGTTCTAAGTTGTAGTAAAATGCAGGCAGAATGTGGGACAGAGAGTATACTGTAGCTTTCAAATTCAAGGACATTTGACAAAATTAGTTTTGCTTGTATATTTCGAATAGCCATAAATTCAGAATACTATCCACAAAACACATTTAGGCTACAAGCTATTTTGTTGAGCTGTAGATGCTTGCTAGCTAGCTTAGACATTTAAATGAATGTTGAAGATCACTGGAATGTCAACTTAACTGCATATTACACTAGTCTTTACCTACAGTACACCTCCAGGTATCACTGCAAACTCTAGGACTAAGTGTAAATGTTCTCTTGATCTCCAGGAAAGCCTTCCAGTTATACTATAAGGAGTTTGTGGAATTCTCCTGCCCAACAGAAGATATCTACCTGGAATAGCTCCACCCTGCCTTACACCCTGTACAGTACACTGTATCATAACATAATGTTGCATGGAGGACCAACATATCTTTAAAAGAAAAGAAAAATGACAAACTAATACTTCTGAAAAATAAGCAGAAGGGGAGACATGGGCGGTGTTATAGTAGGATGCTCTGAGACTAAAGCCTGCAGCATACAGTACCAAGTTAAACTTATCTGGGCTTTGGCAGGTCTTGCTGAGCGACACAAAGCTCTCTCAAAGACTTTTTATATTCAATTTGAGCATTATACCCCTCCCCAGTGTATAACGTGCCAGAACAGTGATCGGACCATGGATATTTGCTGTTTGTTTACATCAACCTCTGAAGTGCTTTGACATAAATTAAAAACTTGGAGATGTTAAAATAAAAATTTGGAGATGTTGACATTTCTGGAGAGACAGACAGTGGACAATGTGTGTGCTATCTCTACATTCATGAATTGCCATCAGACAGGGATTGGAGAGGTTTGTTGTTACGTTGCCGGCAGATTGCAGTAATAATGCAGTATAAACACACAATGTTCGCTTCGGTATCTCTACTGTGGCGTTTGGCTAAACATACTTTTACAAGACACTGCGTTTGTTTGCTCTGCATTGACCTCAGTGTGTTCTTGTTGACCTGCTGAAGCCTTCATATGGAGTGTGCTGCAGAATTTAGATTCTGAAAAGAATTCAGCAGAAAGAGGAAAGTGCTCAAGAGCCATATGATGAAATATTTTTTGCTAAATCCCAAGGCAGGTGGTGATCTCAGACTGTCAACAATAAAGCAACCATCATGACAACATAGCCATGACATGGTGATGGTTAGACTTAGTTGGACAAAACACCAGAGGGCCTGGGAGCACATTAAAATGACTAACAATGCATATCTACAGTATGTATCAAATAAATCAAAGTTTCTGTTAAAAGGTTTAAATAGCTTCAGAAATAAGACAGTCCGTTGTGCCCCTTAACCTGACAGTGGAGGGAACTTCAGGGAAGTACTCTTTTCTCTATGGTGAATGTTGTATGGCCTTTCTGGTGCCACTATTTCGACAATAGTGCAAGTACAACAGCCTCCATTATTAGCTATTTGTCTCCCTCTCAGAGTCCAGCCAAAAAGGCTCGACCACATGAACCCTATCAACCCTGTTTTTGCTGAAAATTTGGGAAAGATAGCCAAACATTTGCCAAACATTGCACATCTACAATCTTTGGTTAAGAGATTCGATGTTAAGGGGGAAAAGGGACCAATTGAACTCCTTCAACAACATATACTGTAGGGGTTTAAGTCATTACAAAGTGGAAGAGTGTGGGTTTGAAATTTATTGAAACAAATTTGGAGTAGACTTTTCCCCTAACTAGTTGAAGATTGTTGGTACATGAGGTGATCGGATTCTCCTTCATTTTGCAACACCAAAACAAATTGATATTCTACTTGTCATATCCACAGCAAAAATCAAACACGGGTTGAATGCGACCATGAGAGGATATTACCCTCTGTGCAGTCCAAACGGTGCTGATAAGGAAGCAAAAGCGAGGAAGACTTTAGTGTCTTTCAGATCTTCACTAGTAGTGCCTCTTTTTCTTACCATCTAATTATTGTAACTTTACGGAGTTATCATTATTACAATATTTTCAAGCAATTACCACAAAGTGTGCGTGCTGCATTTTAGAGATGGGAAACAAATTGCGTTCCGGTAGGGTGTGTGTGTTCGATGTGGCAAAGACAAAGTCAAAATGGCTGACAAAGGGGACTTCTTACTGCCTTCTCCATGAGTTAACGTTAATTAAGTATATAGCTAAATAAATATGTGATCAACTGCTCAAAAAATGTTTTTTTTTGTAAAAAAAAAATAAAATAAAAAATAAAAAAAATCAGCGCAGTCATATCACAAACCCCTCCCCCTTGTTTGTTGTTTTCAATGGTCTTTGTGAAAAGACAGCTTCCTAAAGTCTGCAAGGAAGTCCGCCATTCTTACTGATTGCAGCCATTGTATCTTATCTAGGAGATTCCTCATCCCAGTGAATCAGGCAGACGTGTGTGAACTGTTATGCAGCAGGAGTTTTGACAAAATGGTGTACAGACAGGCCATATATAAAGAAATAATTTAATAATTGTAATAATTACAGATATTGTATGGAATCAATCTGTAGTATGTGAAATTCTCTTATTTTATTATTTTCTGAGGTGTGAATTATTCTTTATTTAAAAACTTTAATGCAGAATATTGTGTCCTGTCATTATTCATTATTGTGTTTATGTTGTAGTATGCATGTAGTATGCACTCATTGCAGTTTTATTTCTACATGGACATAATGAATACTGCCACACTACGAGATATTTAGTACATCCATTTATATAAATTCTTTACAGTACAAGGATAAATTGTGATAAATAAACATGAATTCAATTGTAAACACCACAATAATTTTGCAATTGCATTGAAAAACAGCAGATAGTGATAGATCATTAACAGGAGGTGCATGCACAGGTAGAAAGCACATACTGAAATATAAAGCCTGATGCACGTTGATCAACCAACATCTACTAGGGAAATAGTAGATTTACACTGTCAAGACAAACCACAGAAATCTCTGTTGAAATCCGATATATTTTGTTGCCAACACTTGTTCTACTTTTATTCAAATGCATTTTGAATGCTGGAGTTTTAGAGTAGTATAAAATCTCTGAATAATCAGTCATATATATAATCAATAATCTTCCACCAGTAGTTGCACATGGAACACTTAGGCTGTGGTCTCTGTCTCAAACAGCTTCTTCCTGCCGTCCATGCCAGCCTTGCCCTCCACATTCTTCCTCCAGTCACCTGCCACTTCCTGGGGGCAAAACAAATGAACGTAGGGGGTGTTAATTCAACTCTGCGTGTGTCAAAATGAACATGGGCAAATGCTCTCACAGGGTTAGATTGACACAAGCATAGAAGTATAATGTATAATTCATTTGCTATGCAAATGAATTATGGCTCCATGCACTCACCTCCTCCTTGACCTCCTTTTTGACCTGTTTGAGGTTGGACCTCATATCCATGTGTGTCTTGTGTTTTGAGCCCAGGAGCGCTGCCAGCATTTGATCTGCTGACATTTTCACTTTCTTCAGTGCTGGCTTCTTAAACTTCCCATTCAGGTCCCGAATTTTTATCTTCAATTCGTCAATCTGATGGACAAGACGACAACAATTAACAACGCGCACTCACACAACAGACAGTACCGAAGTATTGTACTACTACACAGAATTTTGTAGCAACTATTTTTGCAGTGAAATACATTACTTCGTATGAATGAATTCATATGAAAAAATAGGAACGTTGTCCTCTATGACAACGGGGGAAGACCGAAATGACCAATAGGCATCGTAGTGAATCTTACTCACATCCTTATTGTTTTTTACTGTCTTGATTTCAAAGTCGTAGCGCTCGTCATCAACCAGGTCAATTTCCTTGTGAAACTTCCTGCACAGCTCCTGCCGAGGTGAGGAAGAGAATAATATACATAAATAAATAATAATCTGGGTGCATGCCAGGACATTTCTCCTCCAAAAATGACATTTGAGAAAGAAAGAAAGATTTAAATATACAAGGACACCATATAGCTTATTTCAGAGTGTAGTGTACCTGGAGCTCCTGTTGAGAACTAGGGATAGAAAGTGGAGGGCAGTGCTCCTCCATGTATCTCTTCTGCTCCTCCTCCAGCTCCCGTGCTTCCTGCGCCACCATCTGCTCACCGATCTGAAGCATCAAGCTCTGTAAGAGAGAAATGATTTAAGTTACATTAATAATATCAATTCAATTCAAAGTTCACTGGCATGAAAAAAACATACGTTGTTTCATACGTTGTGTGAATATAACATGAACTATATGAAGGTAGGTTGAAAGGTGGTGAAGCGTTCCTGTAACTCATTTTGATTCCAGAAGATTCACCTTTTAATTTCTGAATTATGGTCAATGTAATAACTTTTGTTTGCAACCCTTTCATTTTACATGTTAAGCAACAAGCCAAACAGGACCACATTAAGTAGCCAAGTAGCTCTATTCTGGGCCTGTAATAGTCAAGCATTTGGCAGAGATTGCAGGATAATACCGTATTTTCCGGACTATAAGGCGCACTTAAAAGCCTTTAATTTTCTCAAAAATCAACAGTGCGCCTTATAATCCAGTGCGCCTTATATATGGATTGTTTGAATGCAGGTGGTTCTATTCTGTGTTAACTGTAGTAGCTTCTATTCTCTGCGCCTTATAATCCAGTGCGCCTTATATATGACAACAGTTTTAAAAGGTGCGCCTTATAATCCGGTGCGCCTTATAGTGCGGAAAATACGGTAACAGATCATCTGAACATTCAGTGCAAATAGCAGATCTACAAGCTCAGAATTCATCACTATGCTAACCAATGTAGGCCTATAGGAGTTTATAATTTCCTCCTTTTCACTCTCTAGAAACTCTAGAATATGGCTGATCTACAAGCAAATTGTGAGCTTGGGGTCTGCAGGAGATGAATGAAAGCATCACAGAACTGGAAGAGTGTGCACCGTCTCAACAACATACCTTCAGTTCATAGCGGCGGCTTGATGACATCTTTTTCCTGTACAGAAGCAAAAATGGTTTGCGAGTAAGAAACAAGGCTTCAGAAGAATGGCTTTTAGAACTTTAATCACAACATGATTGTCAACTCATCCACTGCACTGATATCAATTAAAAATTAAACAGCACTTACTCTGACATCTTGTCCACAATGATTTACAACCCTCTGACTGGGGGAAGCGAAGTAATACAATACTGTAGCTGCTTGTGCTCAGTCCTCCTTGCTGAGTGAGTGGTCTACCTGCCTTGACAACTACAACAGGATCTGAGCCTTGTGAAGACTTGCCTGCCTTGCAATCAGAGAGTCCAGCCCCCTTCTGAGGGAGGAGCACAATGCCTTTCTATATTTGACCTGTGAACAGGCCACCAGGTGTCTTAGAGGGGGGTCTCGGGAGTTGTTGTCTTATACCTCCAAAACCAAGCATCTAACAGCTGTAGCTGTAGCTGGCCTGCTTCTGGTATTTCCCTTTGATATGAGAATAAAAATATCTCAAAACCTTTAAATACCTCACTGCAAGAGTCTCGTTCAGA
Organism: Benthosema pterotum; assembly: GCA_039105355.1. Classification (NCBI taxonomy): domain Eukaryota; kingdom Metazoa; phylum Chordata; class Actinopteri; order Myctophiformes; family Myctophidae; genus Benthosema; species Benthosema pterotum. Next base: position 16,439,243 of record CM076966.1, read on the forward strand.
TAGCAGCTATACACTTACTGCCAGCCAATAACAGTGATAAGGCATTGTTGTTGTTTAAAAAATATTATAGGGCTGGGATGATATGGGTACCTCAATATAACAAAGATAATATATGTCACAATGTTTGATATATTGCGATATATCATTATATTGCATGAAATTCATCAACAATATACAGTATCATGGTACTGTAGCTGCTGCTGAAAAAAAAAAAGTTAATAAAAAAGTAAGAGGCAAAAATCACAACTTACAACCATATATCCTCAATTATTAACCTGAGCTTTTATTTGTCTCAACTGATCCTCATACCGGATCCTCAGGCTTTTTAGTTTAATATTTTGTTTGTTTTTTGGGAATGAAGCATCTATAGAAGTCATTTAACATTTTAGTTCTGCGACCCATTCTGCGGCCCTGTTGTGGATGCTCTGCAACATGTTTTTCCTCATGGATTCATTGATATTGATATTTGCCGATGGCATTGAGAAAATAAAACACAGTTTAGTCATTTTGATGAAACTTCACTTAAACTCTATAAGGCTGGGGCCAATACTATAGTAGCAGTACTGTCACTGCCTGTCACTTGCCACAAACCTGAGTTTGTGTGTGTGTGTGTGTGTGTGTGTGTGTGTGTGCGCGCGCATGCGTGCGTGCACGCGCGCGCGAGAGAGAGACAGCTGTCGTGATCTAGGGGGCTCTATTTATTGATGTTGTCACTTCAGACTCAGCAGGTGGCCTAGGAGCCCAAGTCACCACAGGGCTGGATCACTGAATCAGAAGTACCTTCACAATCATACATACTGTAAATCACTATGTCATTGCACCTAAATAACCATTCTACAAGCTCTTTGTGTTGTGGGTAAATGTCTAAAAGAAAGAGTTCTTTTGGGTCTCGGCTTGAAAGGTTTGGGAAACACTCCTGTATACATATAGAGAAAAATCGGAGGTTGTTGATAATATATAGCCTATTGACCAGTTTAGTTGAAAGTTTCGACTACACACACAATTATTTGACTTGACAATATCAGTATTGGCAATTATGCATTTGATGTGTCCTGATTTTTAATACTGTATTGTACACATTTATGAAAATGTGCTCCATTGTCATAAGTTGACTAAATGACGATGATGAATCAGTATGACAACTTTACAATTTAAGCATTTAGCAGAGGCTCTTAATCCAGACCAATTTACAATAAGCATGAACAATAGAAAACCATGATAGTACATCATATACATACAAAGCAGCTATTTTGGATTGAGAACTCAAAGAGAGACAGAGAGGGGGGGTCATCAAAAGTCAAGCAAATGGTCAGGTTGGCATCCCAGCTCCCCTCCCCCCAAACAGTGCAACTGCAGTAGTTGCATTTCCAACAGCCGTATCTGAAAAAGACACGTTTATCCTATTTGCATGTCCGATGATCACTACTTAATTTGGTGACCCCTTAGTTACCCTTGACCTTTGCTGTCGCAAAACAGCTGTTAAAACCAAACAACACATCTTCCTCAAACATGGTGAGAATCACTGCCTGAGCCAGATAATTCCTCTCTTATGGGGGTCCCCCTGGAATGTCTTTTCAAAAGGGCTGGTGCATGCCTGATAAGTGTTAATTTGGTAAATGTGCAGGTCCTTGGCAGACATGAAAAGCTTGAGGGACCACAGTACAGCCCTTAGACATATTAGTTTCCTAGCTCATAATATAGCAGTTGTATTGCTTTTCAGTGAATAGAGGAGCCCTCAAGGCACAGCTGTGATGCAATCACACCCTTGTTGTCACTGGCCAACCCACCTCCAGTTCAGTGTGTCCACCAAGCACAGAGAACACCATGTGTGTTGAGTGAGCATTTCTCCTGTTTATAAACTTGATGGCAATCTAACTCTGATAGACTGTGTGAATGAAGAGAAGATGGTTTAATGACAGGTTCATAGATGTAGTACTACACTTGTTTCCCCCTTTAAAACAGCAACTTGTAAGTTTTAAGAGAAGTTTGTCCCATAATGCATTGTTGAAATATAAATGAATCCTTTGATGGGTTCCCTCCCAATGGCCAGTCCACCCCTCCCCTACAAGCACACGGCAGACACTTGCACAGACCGTGGCTCAGGAGGTAGAGTGGGCTGTCCAGTCTCCAACTCTCCAACTAAATGTGTTGGCGGTTCAAATCCTCCACCTGTCTGCATATCCAATGGACCTTGGGCATGGTGTTGAACCTCAAATTGCTCCTGATGTGCTGTTTGATACTTTGCATGAATGTGTTATATGAATGCGCAGTTGCACACACATTGTTGAAATGTAACATTCTGCCTAACAAGTAGTCTAGTTAACTCAAGACTTGATTTGAATTACTTGTGTTAATTGTTTGGTCCCTAATGTTGTTTTTTCTCTTGGTGATGTAATTCATTGGACTGTGTTAACCATAAGGGACTTAATAATCAAAACAAGAATCAGACCTGGCCTAAGCTCTCCTCCCTTGCTTGTGTGCGTTTGTGTCTGTGTGTTAGCCTGTGCGACAGTGACACTTGGTGGTGAAAATTGCTGTAACAGTATTTTCATGCTGGACACAGAGACACAGCCAGGGACACAGCCACACACATAGCTGTCTCTAGGAGTGGTTGCAGCACTCCAAAACTTCAATAAAAGTAAGGCAGACTGCCACGTGCAGTGCCAGGTTTGGATGTGCTTGGAGTTGTGGAGCTTCGACCGCCCTACGTCCTACCAATGGGCCTTGAGCTTGTTTGGAGGTCCTAGCAGGGGAGTGGAGCTACTACCAACGATGAGCCAGGGGGAAGGATGGTCCTCTGACACCGAGCGCAGGGCTTCGGGAGTGGACGCTCACCTGGAGTGGAGAGATGGGAGAAGAGGGGGACAACCGCCTAACCAGCCAGATCAGCCGAATCAACCCAGACAGATGCCGCCGCAGATCGCCCTCACATCCGATAGCTTGCACCCATAACCCAGGTACATATGCCTCTGTGTTTTCCCACCCCATCACCCATGGTTTTGTTGTTATAATATATTTCAAAAATATTGACAAAACAAACAAATAACATTGACAGGTCAATAGATGTAGAACTACACTTGTTGTTTTCCCCCTTTAAAACAGCAACTTGTAAGTTTTAAGAGACGTTTGTCCCATAATGCATTGTTGAAATATAAATGAATCCTTTGATGGGTTCCCTCCCAATGGCCAGTCCACCCCTCCCCTACAAGCACACAGCAGACACTTGCACAGACCTTGGCTCAGGAGGTAGAGTGGGCTGTCCAGTCTCCAACTCTCCAACTAAATGTGTTGGTGGTTCAAATCCTCCACCTGTCTGCATATCCAATGGACCTTGGGCATGGTGTTGAACCTCAAATTGCTCCTGATGTGCTGTTTGATACTTTGCATGAATGTGCAGTTGCACACACATTTGAGAACTGTTGAAATGTAACATTCTGCCTAACAAGTAGTCTAGTTAACTCAAGACTTGATTTGAATTACTTATGTTAATTGTTTGGTCCCTAATGTTTTTTTTTTTCTTGGCGATGTAATTCATTGGACTGTGTTAACCATAAGGGACTTAATAATCAAAACAAGAATCAGACCTGGCCTACAAGCTCTCCTCCCTTGCTTGTGTGTGTTTGTGTCTGTGTGTTAGCCTGTGCGACAGTGACACTTGGTGGTGAAAATTGCTGTAACAGCATTTTCATGCTGGACACAGAGACGCAGCCAGGGACACAGCCACACACATAGCTGTCTCTAGGAGTGGTTGCAGCACTCCAAAACTTCAGTAAAAGTAAGGCAGACTGCCACGTGCAGTGCCAGGTTTGGATGTGCTTGGAGTTGTGGAGCTTCGACCGCCCTACGTCCTACCAATGGGCCTTGAGCTTGTTTGGAGGTCCTAGCAGGGGAGTGGAGCTACTACCAACGATGAGCCAGGGGGAAGGATGGTCCTCTGACACCGAGCGCAGGGCTTCGGGAGTGGACGCACACCTGGAGTGGAGAGATGGGAGAAGAGGGGGACAACCGCCTAACCAGCCAGATCAGCCGAATCAACCCAGACAGATGCCGCCGCAGATCGCCCTCACATCCGATAGCTTGCATCCATAACCCAGGTACATATGCCTCTGTGTTTTCCCACCCCATCACCCATGGTTTTGTTGTTATAATCTATTTCAAAAATATTGACAAAACAAACAAATAACATTGACAGGTTCATAGATGTAGTACTACACTTGTTGTTCTCCCCCTTTAAAACAGCAACTTGTAAGTTTTAAGAGAAGTTTGTCCCATAATGCATTGTTGAAATATAAATGAATCCTTTGATGGGTTCCCTCCCAATGGCCAGTCCACCCCTCCCCTACAAGCACACGGCAGACACTTGCACAGACCGTGGCTCAGGAGGTAGAGTGAGCTGTCCAGTCTCCAACTCTCCAACTAAATGTGTTGGTGGTTCAAATCCTCCACCTGTCTGCATATCCAATGGACCTTGGGCATGGTGTTGAGCCTCATATTGCTCCTGATGTGCTGTTTGATACTTTGCATGAATGTGTTGTATGATCTGAGTGCCTTGGATAAAGGTGCTATATGAATGTGCAGTTGCACACACATTTGAGAACTGTTGAAATGTAACATTCTGCCTAACAAGTAGTCTAGTTAACTCAAGACTTGATTTGAATTACTTATGTTAATTGTTTGGTCCCTAATGTTGTTTTTTCTCTTGGTGGTGCAATTCATTGGACTGTGTTAACCATAAGGGACTTAATAATCGAAACAAGAATCAGACCTGGCCTAAGCTCTCCTCCCTTGCTTGTGTGCGTTTGTGTCTGTGTGTTAGCTTGTGCGACAGTGACACTTGGTGGTGAAAATTGCTGTAACAGTATTTTCATGCTGGACACAGAGACACAGCCAGGGACACAGCCACACACATAGCTGTCTCTAGGAGTGGTTGTTGCAGCACTCCAAAACTTCAATAAAAGTAAGGCAGACTGCCACGTGCAGTGCCAGGTTTGGATGTGCTTGGAGTTGTGGAGCTTCGACCGCCCTACGTCCTACCAATGGGCCTTGAGCTTGTTTGGAGGTCCTAGCAGGGGAGTGGAGCTACTACCAACGATGAGCCCGGGGGAAGGATGGTCCTCTGACACCGAGCGCAGGGCTTCGGGAGTGGACGCACACCTGGAGTGGAGAGATGGGAGAAGAGGGGGACAACCGCCTAACCAGCCAGATCAGCCGAATCAACCCAGACAGATGCCGCCGCAGATCGCCCTCACATCCGATAGCTTGCACCCATAACCCAGGTACATATGCCTCTGTGTTTTCCCACCCCATCACCCATGGTTTTGTTGTTATAATATATTTCAAAAATATTGACAAAACAAACAAATAACATTGACAGGTCCATAGATGTAGTACTACACTTGTTGTTTTCCCCTTTTAAAACAGCAACTTGTAAGTTTTAAGAGAAGTTTGTCCCATAATGCATTGTTGAAATATAAATGAATCCTTTGATGGGTTCCCTCCCAATGGCCAGTCCACCCCTCCCCTACAAGCACACGGCAGACACTTGCACAGACCGTGGCTCAGGAGGTAGAGTGGGCTGTCCAGTCTCCAACTCTCCAACTAGATGTGTTGGTGGTTCAAATCCTCCACCTGTCTGCATATCCAATGGACCTTGGGCATGGTGTTGAACCTCAAATTGCTCCTGATGTGCTGTTTGATACTTTGCATGAATGTGTTGTATGATCTGAGTGCCTTGGATAAAGGTGCTATATGAATGTGCAGTTGCACACACATTTGAGAACTGTTGAAATGTAACATTCTGCCTAACAAGTAGGCTAGTTAACTCAAGACTTGATTTGAATTACTTATGTTAATTGTTTGGTCCCTAATGTTGTTTTTTCTCTTGGTGATGCAATTCATTGGACTGTGTTAACCATAAGGGACTTAATAATCAAAACAAGAATCAGACCTGGCCTACAAGCTCTCCTCCCTTGCTTGTGTGTGTTTGTGTCTGTGTGTTAGCCTGTGCGACAGTGACACTTGGTGGTGAAAATTGCTGTAACAGCATTTTCATGCTGGACACAGAGACGCAGCCAGGGACACAGCCACACACATAGCTGTCTCTAGGAGTGGTTGCAGCACTCCAAAACTTCAGTAAAAGTAAGGCAGACTGCCACGTGCAGTGCCAGGTTTGGATGTGCTTGGAGTTGTGGAGCTTCGACCGCCCTACGTCCTACCAATGGGCCTTGAGCTTGTTTGGAGGTCCTAGCAGGGGAGTGGAGCTACTACCAACGATGAGCCAGGGGGAAGGATGGTCCTCTGACACCGAGCGCAGGGCTTCGGGAGTGGACGCACACCTGGAGTGGAGAGATGGGAGAAGAGGGGGACAACCGCCTAACCAGCCAGATCAGCCGAATCAACCCAGACAGATGCCGCCGCAGATCGCCCTCACATCCGATAGCTTGCACCCATAACCCAGGTACATATGCCTCTGTGTTTTCCCACCCCATCACCCATGGTTTTGTTGTTATAATATATTTCAAAAATATTGACAAAACAAACAAATAACATTGACAGGTCCATAGATGTAGTACTACACTTGTTGTTTTCCCCCTTTAAAACAGCAACTTGTAAGTTTTAAGAGACGTTTGTCCCATAATGCATTGTTGAAATATAAATGAATCCTTTGATGGGTTCCCTCCCAATGGCCAGTCCACCCCTCCCCTACAAGCACACAGCAGACACTTGCACAGACCTTGGCTCAGGAGGTAGAGTGGGCTGTCCAGTCTCCAACTCTCCAACTAAATGTGTTGGTGGTTCAAATCCTCCACCTGTCTGCATATCCAATGGACCTTGGGCATGGTGTTGAACCTCAAATTGCTCCTGATGTGCTGTTTGATACTTTGCATGAATGTGTTGTATGATCTGAGTGCCTTGGATAAAGGTGCTATATGAATGTGCAGTTGCACACACATTTGAGAACTGTTGAAATGTAACATTCTGCCTAACAAGTAGGCTAGTTAACTCAAGACTTGATTTGAATTACTTATGTTAATTGTTTGGTCCCTAATGTTGTTTTTTCTCTTGGTGATGCAATTCATTGGACTGTGTTAACCATAAGGGACTTAATAATCAAAACAAGAATCAGACCTGGCCTACAAGCTCTCCTCCCTTGCTTGTGTGTGTTTGTGTCTGTGTGTTAGCCTGTGCGACAGTGACACTTGGTGGTGAAAATTGCTGTAACAGCATTTTCATGCTGGACACAGAGACGCAGCCAGGGACACAGCCACACACATAGCTGTCTCTAGGAGTGGTTGCAGCACTCCAAAACTTCAGTAAAAGTAAGGCAGACTGCCACGTGCAGTGCCAGGTTTGGATGTGCTTGGAGTTGTGGAGCTTCGACCGCCCTACGTCCTACCAATGGGCCTTGAGCTTGTTTGGAGGTCCTAGCAGGGGAGTGGAGCTACTACCAACGATGAGCCAGGGGGAAGGATGGTCCTCTGACACCGAGCGCAGGGCTTCGGGAGTGGACGCACACCTGGAGTGGAGAGATGGGAGAAGAGGGGGACAACCGCCTAACCAGCCAGATCAGCCGAATCAACCCAGACAGATGCCGCCGCAGATCGCCCTCACATCCGATAGCTTGCACCCATAACCCAGGTACATATGCCTCTGTGTTTTCCCACCCCATCACCCATGGTTTTGTTGTTATAATATATTTCAAAAATATTGACAAAACAAACAAATAACATTGACAGGTCAATAGATGTAGAACTACACTTGTTGTTTTCCCCCTTTAAAACAGCAACTTGTAAGTTTTAAGAGACGTTTGTCCCATAATGCATTGTTGAAATATAAATGAATCCTGATAGGTTCCCTCCCAATGGCCAGTCCACCCCTCCCCTACAAGCACACGGCAGACACTTGCTCAGACCTTGGCTCAGGAGGTAGAGTGGGCTGTCCAGTCTCCAACTCTCCAACTAAATGTGTTGGCGGTTCAAATCCTCCACCTGTCTGCATATCCAATGGACTTTGGGCATGGTGTTGAACCTCAAATTGCTCCTGATGTGCTGTTTGATACTTTGCATGAATGTGTTATATGAATGCGCAGTTGCACACACATTTGAGAACTGTTGAAATGTAACATTCTGCCTAACAAGTAGTCTAGTTAACTCAAGACTTGATTTGAATTACTTATGTTAATTGTTTGGTCCCTAATGTTGTTTTTTTCTTGGTGATGTAATTCATTGGACTGTGTTAACCATAAGGGACTTAATAATCAAAACAAGAATCAGACCTGGCCTACAAGCTCTCCTCCCTTGCTTGTGTGCGTTTGTGTCTGTGTGTTAGCCTGTGCGACAGTGACACTTGGTGGTGAAAATTGCTGTAACAGTATTTTCATGCTGGACACAGAGACACAGCCAGGGACACAGCCACACACATAGCTGTCTCTAGGAGTGGTTGTTGCAGCACTCCAAAACTTCAATAAAAGTAAGGCAGACTGCCACGTGCAGTGCCAGGTTTGGATGTGCTTGGAGTTGTGGAGCTTCGACCGCCCTACGTCCTACCAATGGGCCTTGAGCTTGTTTGGAGGTCCTAGCAGGGGAGTGGAGCTACTACCAACGATGAGCCAGGGGGAAGGATGGTCCTCTGACACCGAGCGCAGGGCTTCGGGAGTGGACGCACACCTGGAGTGGAGAGATGGGAGAAGAGGGGGACAACCGCCTAACCAGCCAGATCAGCCGAATCAACCCAGACAGATGCCGCCGCAGATCGCCCTCACATCCGATAGCTTGCACCCATAACCCAGGTACATATGCCTCTGTGTTTTCCCACCCCATCACCCATGGTTTTGTTGTTATAATATATTTCAAAAATATTGACAAAACAAACAAATAACATTGACAGGTCCATAGATGTAGTACTACACTTGTTGTTTTCCCCCTTTAAAACAGCAACTTGTAAGTTTTAAGAGAAGTTTGTCCCATAATGCATTGTTGAAATATAAATGAATCCTTTGATGGGTTCCCTCCCAATGGCCAGTCCACCCCTCCCCTACAAGCACACAGCAGACACTTGCACAGACCTTGGCTCAGGAGGTAGAGTGGGCTGTCCAGTCTCCAACTCTCCAACTAAATGTGTTGGTGGTTCAAATCCTCCACCTGTCTGCATATCCAATGGACCTTGGGCATGGTGTTGAACCTCAAATTGCTCCTGATGTGCTGTTTGATACTTTGCATGAATGTGTTGTATGATCTGAGTGCCTTGGATAAAGGTGCTATATGAATGTGCAGTTGCACACACATTTGAGAACTGTTGAAATGTAACATTCTGCCTAACAAGTAGGCTAGTTAACTCAAGACTTGATTTGAATTACTTATGTTAATTGTTTGGTCCCTAATGTTGTTTTTTCTCTTGGTGATGCAATTCATTGGACTGTGTTAACCATAAGGGACTTAATAATCAAAACAAGAATCAGACCTGGCCTACAAGCTCTCCTCCCTTGCTTGTGTGCGTTTGTGTCTGTGTGTTAGCCTGTGCGACAGTGACACTTGGTGGTGAAAATTGCTGTAACAGCATTTTCATGCTGGACACAGAGACACAGCCAGGGACACAGCCACACACATAGCTGTCTCTAGGAGTGGTTGCAGCACTCCAAAACTTCAATAAAAGTAAGGCAGACTGCCACGTGCAGTGCCAGGTTTGGATGTGCTTGGAGTTGTGGAGCTTCGACCGCCCTACGTCCTACCAATGGGCCTTGAGCTTGTTTGGAGGTCCTAGCAGGGGAGTGGAGCTATTACCAATGATGAGCCAGGGGGAAGGATGGTCCTCTGACACCGAGCGCAGGGCTTCGGGAGTGGACGCACACCTGGAGTGGAGAGATGGGAGAAGAGGGGGACAACCGCCTAACCAGCCAGATCAGCCAAATCAACCCAGACAGATGCCGCCGCAGATCGCCCTCACATCCGATAGCTTGCACCCATAACCCAGGTACATATGCCTCTGTGTTTTCCCACCCCATCACCCATGGTTTTGTTGTTATAATCTATTTCAAAAATATTGACAAAACAAACAAATAACATTGACAGGTTCATAGATGTAGTACTACACTTGTTGTTTTCCCCCTTTAAAACAGCAACTTGTAAGTTTTAAGAGAAGTTTGTCCCATAATGCATTGTTGAAATATAAATGAATCCTTTGATGGGTTCCCTCCCAATGGCCAGTCCACCCCTCCCCTATAAGCACACGGCAGACACTTGCGCAGAACGTGGCTCAGGAGGTAGAGTGGGCTGTCCAGTCTCCAACTCTCCAACTAAATGTGTTGGTGGTTCAAATCCTCCACCTGTCTGCATATCCAATGGACCTTGGGCATGGTGTTGAACCTCAAATTGCTCCTGATGTGCTGTTTGATACTTTGCATGAATGTGTTGTATGATCTGAGTGCCTTGGCTATATGAATGTGCAGTTGCACACACATTTGAGAACTGTTGAAATGTAACATTCTGCCTAACAAGTAGTCTAGTTAACTCAAGACTTGATTTGAATTACTTATGTTAATTGTTTGGTCCCTAATGTTGTTTTTTCTCTTGGTGGTGCAATTCATTGGACTGTGTTAACCATAAGGGACTTAATAATCGAAACAAGAATCAGACCTGGCCTAAGCTCTCCTCCCTTGCTTGTGTGCGTTTGTGTCTGTGTGTTAGCCTGTGCGACAGTGACACTTGGTGGTGAAAATTGCTGTAACAGTATTTTCATGCTGGACACAGAGACACAGCCAGGGACACAGCCACACACATAGCTGTCTCTAGGAGTGGTTGTTGCAGCACTCCAAAACTTCAATAAAAGTAAGGCAGACTGCCACGTGCAGTGCCAGGTTTGGATGTGCTTGGAGTTGTGGAGCTTCGACCGCCCTACGTCCTACCAATGGGCCTTGAGCTTGTTTGGAGGTCCTAGTAGGGGAGTGGAGCTACTACCAACGATGAGCCAGGGGGAAGGATGGTCCTCTGACACCGAGCGCAGGGCTTCGGGAGTGGACGCACACCTGGAGTGGAGAGATGGGAGAAGAGGGGGACAACCGCCTAACCAGCCAGATCAGCCGAATCAACCCAGACAGATGCCGCCGCAGATCGCCCTCACATCCGATAGCTTGCACCCATAACCCAGGTAGATATGCCTCTGTGTTTTCCCACCCCATCACCCATGGTTTTGTTGTTATAATATATTTCAAAAATATTGACAAAACAAACAAATAACATTGACAGGTTCATAGATGTAGTACTACACTTGTTGTTTTCCCCCTTTAAAACAGCAACTTGTAAGTTTTAAGAGAAGTTTGTCCCATAATGCATTGTTGAAATATAAATGAATCCTTTGATGGGTTCCCTCCCAATGGCCAGTCCACCCCTCCCCTACAAGCACACGGCAGACACTTGCACAGACCTTGGCTCAGGAGGTAGAGTGGGCTGTCCAGTCTCCAACTCTCCAACTAAATGTGTTGGCGGTTCAAATCCTCCACCTGTCTGCATATCCAATGGACCTTGGGCATGGTGTTGAACCTCAAATTGCTCCTGATGTGCTGTTTGATACTTTGCATGAATGTGTTGTATGATCTGAGTGCCTTGGCTATATGAATGTGCAGTTGCACACACATTTGAGAACTGTTGAAATGTAACATTCTGCCTAACAAGTAGGCTAGTTAACTCAAGACTTGATTTGAATTACTTATGTTAATTGTTTGGTCCCTAATGTTGTTTTTTCTCTTGGTGATGCAATTCATTGGACTGTGTTAACCATAAGGGACTTAATAATCAAAACAAGAATCAGACCTGGCCTAAGCTCTCCTCCCTTGCTTGTGTGCGTTTGTGTCTGTGTGTTAGCCTGTGCGACAGTGACACTTGGTGGTGAAAATTGCTGTAACAGTATTTTCATGCTGGACACAGAGACACAGCCAGGGACACAGCCACACACATAGCTGTCTCTAGGAGTGGTTGTTGCAGCACTCCAAAACTTCAATAAAAGTAAGGCAGACTGCCACGTGCAGTGCCAGGTTTGGATGTGCTTGGAGTTGTGGAGCTTCGACCGCCCTACGTCCTACCAATGGGCCTTGAGCTTGTTTGGAGGTCCTAGCAGGGGAGTGGAGCTACTACCAACGATGAGCCAGGGGGAAGGATGGTCCTCTGACACCGAGCGCAGGGCTTCGGGAGTGGACGCACACCTGGAGTGGAGAGATGGGAGAAGAGGGGGACAACCGCCTAACCAGCCAGATCAGCCGAATCAACCCAGACAGATGCCGCCGCAGATCGCCCTCACATCCGATAGCTTGCACCCATAACCCAGGTAGATATGCCTCTGTGTTTTCCCACCCCATCACCCATGGTTTTGTTGTTATAATATATTTCAAAAATATTGACAAAACAAACAAATAACATTGACAGGTCAATAGATGTAGAACTACACTTGTTGTTTTCCCCCTTTAAAACAGCAACTTGTAAGTTTTAAGAGACGTTTGTCCCATAATGCATTGTTGAAATATAAATGAATCCTTTGATGGGTTCCCTCCCAATGGCTAGTCCACCCCTCCCCTACAAGCACACGGCAGACACTTGCACAGACCGTGGCTCAGTAGGTAGAGTGGGCTGTCCAGTCTCCAAATCTCCAACTAAATGTGTTGGTGGTTCAAATCCTCCACCTGTCTGCATATCCAATGGACTTTGGGCATGGTGTTGAACCTCAAATTGCTCCTGATGTGCTGTTTGATACTTTGCATGAATGTGTTATATGAATGCGCAGTTGCACACACATTTGAGAACTGTTGAAATGTAACATTCTGCCTAACAAGTAGTCTAGTTCAAGACTTGATTTGAATTACTTATGTTAATTGTTTGGTCCCTAATGTTGTTTTTTCTCTTGGTGATGTAATTCATTGGACTGTGTTAACCATAAGGGACTTAATAATCAAAACAAGAATCAGACCTGGCCTACAAGCTCTCCTCCCTTGCTTGTGTGCGTTTGTGTCTGTGTGTTAGCCTGTGCGACAGTGACACTTGGTGGTGAAAATTGCTGTAACAGTATTTTCATGCTGGACACAGAGACACAGCCAGGGACACAGCCACACACATAGCTGTCTCTAGGAGTGGTTGTTGCAGCACTCCAAAACTTCAATAAAAGTAAGGCAGACTGCCACGTGCAGTGCCAGGTTTGGATGTGCTTGGAGTTGTGGAGCTTCGACCGCCCTACGTCCTACCAATGGGCCTTGAGCTTGTTTGGAGGTCCTAGCAGGGGAGTGGAGCTACTACCAACGATGAGCCAGGGGGAAGGATGGTCCTCTGACACCGAGCGCAGGGCTTCGGGAGTGGACGCACACCTGGAGTGGAGAGATGGGAGAAAAGGGGGACAACCGCCTAACCAGCCAGAGATCAGCCGAATCAACCCAGACAGATGCCGCCGCAGATCGCCCTCACATCCGATAGCTTGCACCCATAACCCAGGTACATATGCCTCTGTGTTTTCCCACCCCATCACCCATGGTTTTGTTGTTATAATATATTTCAAAAATATTGACAAAACAAACAAATAACATTGACAGGTCCATAGATGTAGAACTACACTTGTTGTTTTCCCCCTTTAAAACAGCAACTTGTAAGTTTTAAGAGACGTTTGTCCCATAATGCATTGTTGAAATATAAATGAATCCTTTGATGGGTTCCCTCCCAATGGCCAGTCCACCCCTCCCCTACAAGCACACAGCAGACACTTGCACAGACCTTGGCTCAGGAGGTAGAGTGGGCTGTCCAGTCTCCAACTCTCCAACTAAATGTGTTGGTGGTTCAAATCCTCCACCTGTCTGCATATCCAATGGACCTTGGGCATGGTGTTGAACCTCAAATTGCTCCTGATGTGCTGTTTGATACTTTGCATGAATGTGTTGTATGATCTGAGTGCCTTGCATAAAGGTGCTATATGAATGTGCAGTTGCACACACATTTGAGAACTGTTGAAATGTAACATTCTGCCTAACAAGTAGTCTAGTTAACTCAAGACTTGATTTGAATTACTTATGTTAATTGTTTGGTCCCTAATGTTGTTTTTTCTCTTGGTGATGCAATTCATTGGACTGTGTTAACCATAAGGGACTTAATAATCAAAACAAGAATCAGACCTGGCCTACAAGCTCTCCTCCCTTGCTTGTGTGCGTTTGTGTCTGTGTGTTAGCCTGTGCGACAGTGACACTTGGTGGTGAAAATTGCTGTAACAGCATTTTCATGCTGGACACAGAGACACAGCCAGGGACACAGCCACACACATAGCTGTCTCTAGGAGTGGTTGCAGCACTCCAAAACTTCAATAAAAGTAAGGCAGACTGCCACGTGCAGTGCCAGGTTTGGATGTGCTTGGAGTTGTGGAGCTTCGACCGCCCTACGTCCTACCAATGGGCCTTGAGCTTGTTTGGAGGTCCTAGCAGGGGAGTGGAGCTACTACCAACGATGAGCCAGGGGGAAGGATGGTCCTCTGACACCGAGCGCAGGGCTTCGGGAGTGGACGCACACCTGGAGTGGAGAGATGGGAGAAGAGGGGGACAACCGCCTAACCAGCCAGATCAGCCGAATCAACCCAGACAGATGCCGCCGCAGATCGCCCTCACATCCGATAGCTTGCACCCATAACCCAGGTAGATATGCCTCTGTGTTTTCCCACCCCATCACCCATGGTTTTGTTGTTATAATATATTTCAAAAATATTGACAAAACAAACAAATAACATTGACAGGTCAATAGATGTAGAACTACACTTGTTGTTTTCCCCCTTTAAAACAGCAACTTGTAAGTTTTAAGAGACGTTTGTCCCATAATGCATTGTTGAAATATAAATGAATCCTTTGATGGGTTCCCTCCCAATGGCCAGTCCACCCCTCCCCTACAAGCACACAGCAGACGCTTGCACAGACCTTGGCTCAGGAGGTAGAGTGGGCTGTCCAGTCTCCAACTCTCCAACTAAATGTGTTGGTGGTTCAAATCCTCCACCTGTCTGCATATCCAATGGACCTTGGGCATGGTGTTGAACCTCAAATTGCTCCTGATGTGCTGTTTGATACTTTGCATGAATGTGTTATATGAATGCGCAGTTGCACACACATTTGAGAACTGTTGAAATGTAACATTCTGCCTAACAAGTAGTCTAGTTAACTCAAGACTTGATTTGAATTACTTATGTTAATTGTTTGGTCCCTAATGTTGTTTTTTCTCTTGGTGATGCAATTCATTGGACTGTGTTAACCATAAGGGACTTAATAATCAAAACAAGAATCAGACCTGGCCTACAAGCTCTCCTCCCTTGCTTGTGTGCGTTTGTGTCTGTGTGTTAGCCTGTGCGACAGTGACACTTGGTGGTGAAAATTGCTGTAACAGTATTTTCATGCTGGACACAGAGACACAGCCAGGGACACAGCCACACACATAGCTGTCTCTAGGAGTGGTTGTTGCAGCACTCCAAAACTTCAATAAAAGTAAGGCAGACTGCCACGTGCAGTGCCAGGTTTGGATGTGCTTGGAGTTGTGGAGCTTCGACCGCCCTACGTCCTACCAATGGGCCTTGAGCTTGTTTGGAGGTCCTAGCAGGGGAGTGGAGCTACTACCAACGATGAGCCAGGGGGAAGGATGGTCCTCTGACACCGAGCGCAGGGCTTCGGGAGTGGACGCACACCTGGAGTGGAGAGATGGGAGAAGAGGGGGACAACCGCCTAACCAGCCAGATCAGCCGAATCAACCCAGACAGATGCCGCCGCAGATCGCCCTCACATCCGATAGCTTGCACCCATAACCCAGGTACATATGCCTCTGTGTTTTCCCACCCCATCACCCATGGTTTTGTTGTTATAATATATTTCAAAAATATTGACAAAACAAACAAATAACATTGACAGGTCAATAGATGTAGAACTACACTTGTTGTTTTCCCCCTTTAAAACAGCAACTTGTAAGTTTTAAGAGACGTTTGTCCCATAATGCATTGTTGAAATATAAATGAATCCTTTGATGGGTTCCCTCCCAATGGCCAGTCCACCCCTCCCCTACAAGCACACAGCAGACACTTGCACAGACCTTGGCTCAGGAGGTAGAGTGGGCTGTCCAGTCTCCAACTCTCCAACTAAATGTGTTGGTGGTTCAAATCCTCCACCTGTCTGCATATCCAATGGACCTTGGGCATGGTGTTGAACCTCAAATTGCTCCTGATGTGCTGTTTGATACTTTGCATGAATGTGTTCTATGAATGCGCAGTTGCACACACATTTGAGAACTGTTGAAATGTAACATTCTGCCTAACAAGTAGTCTAGTTAACTCAAGACTTGATTTGAATTACTTATGTTAATTGTTTGGTCCCTAATGTTGTTTTTTTCTTGGTGATGCAATTCATTGGACTGTGTTAACCATAAGGGACTTAATAATCAAAACAAGAATCAGACCTGGCCTACAAGCTCTCCTCCCTTGCTTGTGTGCGTTTGTGTCTGTGTGTTAGCCTGTGCGACAGTGACACTTGGTGGTGAAAATTGCTGTAACAGTATTTTCATGCTGGACACAGAGACACAGCCAGGGACACAGCCACACACATAGCTGTCTCTAGGAGTGGTTGCAGCACTCCAAAACTTCAATAAAAGTAAGGCAGACTGCCACGTGCAGTGCCAGGTTTGGATGTGCTTGGAGTTGTGGAGCTTCGACCGCCCTACGTCCTACCAATGGGCCTTGAGCTTGTTTGGAGGTCCTAGCAGGGGAGTGGAGCTACTACCAACGATGAGCCAGGGGGAAGGATGGTCCTCTGACACCGAGCGCAGGGCTTCGGGAGTGGACGCACACCTGGAGTGGAGAGATGGGAGAAGAGGGGGACAACCGCCTAACCAGCCAGATCAGCCGAATCAACCCAGACAGATGCCGCCGCAGATCGCCCTCACATCCGATAGCTTGCACCCATAACCCAGGTACATATGCCTCTGTGTTTTCCCACCCCATCACCCATGGTTTTGTTGTTATAATATATTTCAAAAATATTGACAAAACAAACAAATAACATTGACAGGTCCATAGATGTAGTACTACACTTGTTGTTTTCCCCCTTTAAAACAGCAACTTGTAAGTTTTAAGAGAAGTTTGTCCCATAATGCATTGTTGAAATATAAATGAATCCTTTGATGGGTTCCCTCCCAATGGCCAGTCCACCCCTCCCCTACAAGCACACAGCAGACACTTGCACAGACCTTGGCTCAGGAGGTAGAGTGGGCTGTCCAGTCTCCAACTCTCCAACTAAATGTGTTGGTGGTTCAAATCCTCCACCTGTCTGCATATCCAATGGACCTTGGGCATGGTGTTGAACCTCAAATTGCTCCTGATGTGCTGTTTGATACTTTGCATGAATGTGTTATATGAATGTGCAGTTGCACACACATTTGAGAACTGTTGAAATGTAACATTCTGCCTAACAAGTAGGCTAGTTAACTCAAGACTTGATTTGAATTACTTATGTTAATTGTTTGGTCCCTAATGTTGTTTTTTCTCTTGGTGATGCAATTCATTGGACTGTGTTAACCATAAGGGACTTAATAATCAAAACAAGAATCAGACCTGGCCTACAAGCTCTCCTCCCTTGCTTGTGTGCGTTTGTGTCTGTGTGTTAGCCTGTGCGACAGTGACACTTGGTGGTGAAAATTGCTGTAACAGTATTTTCATGCTGGACACAGAGACACAGCCAGGGACACAGCCACACACATAGCTGTCTCTAGGAGTGGTTGCAGCACTCCAAAACTTCAATAAAAGTAAGGCAGACTGCCACGTGCAGTGCCAGGTTTGGATGTGCTTGGAGTTGTGGAGCTTCGACCGCCCTACGTCCTACCAATGGGCCTTGAGCTTGTTTGGAGGTCCTAGCAGGGGAGTGGAGCTACTACCAACGATGAGCCAGGGGGAAGGATGGTCCTCTGACACCGAGCGCAGGGCTTCGGGAGTGGACGCACACCTGGAGTGGAGAGATGGGAGAAGAGGGGGACAACCGCCTAACCAGCCAGATCAGCCGAATCAACCCAGACAGATGCCGCCGCAGATCGCCCTCACATCCGATAGCTTGCACCCATAACCCAGGTAGATATGCCTCTGTGTTTTCCCACCCCATCACCCATGGTTTTGTTGTTATAATATATTTCAAAAATATTGACAAAACAAACAAATAACATTGACAGGTTCATAGATGTAGTACTACACTTGTTGTTTTCCCCCTTTAAAACAGCAACTTGTAAGTTTTAAGAGAAGTTTGTCCCATAATGCATTGTTGAAATATAAATGAATCCTTTGATGGGTTCCCTCCCAATGGCTAGTCCACCCCTCCCCTACAAGCACACGGCAGACACTTGCACAGACCGTGGCTTAGGAGGTAGAGTGAGCTGTCCAGTCTCCAACTCTCCAACTAAATGTGTTGGTGGTTCAAATCCTCCACCTGTCTGCATATCCAATGGACCTTGGGCATGGTGTTGAACCTCAAATTGCTCCTGATGTGCTGTTTGATATGAATTGCATGAATGTGTTATATGAATGTGCAGTTGCACACACATTTGAGAACTGTTGAAATGTAACATTCTGCCTAACAAGTAGGCTAGTTAACTCAAGACTTGATTTGAATTACTTATGTTAATTGTTTGGTCCCTAATGTTGTTTTTTCTCTTGGTGATGCAATTCATTGGACTGTGTTAACCATAAGGGACTTAATAATCAAAACAAGAATCAGACCTGGCCTAAGCTCTCCTCCCTTGCTTGTGTGCGTTTGTGTCTGTGTGTTAGCCTGTGCGACAGTGACACTTGGTGGTGAAAATTGCTGTAACAGTATTTTCATGCTGGACACAGAGACACAGCCAGGGACACAGCCACACACATAGCTGTCTCTAGGAGTGGTTGCAGCACTCCAAAACTTCAGTAAAAGTAAGGCAGACTGCCACGTGCAGTGCCAGGTTTGGATGTGCTTGGAGTTGTGGAGCTTCGACCGCCCTACGTCCTACCAATGGGCCTTGAGCTTGTTTGGAGGTCCTAGCAGGGGAGTGGAGCTACTACCAACGATGAGCCAGGGGGAAGGATGGTCCTCTGACACCGAGCGCAGGGCTTCGGGAGTGGACGCACACCTGGAGTGGAGAGATGGGAGAAGAGGGGGACAACCGCCTAACCAGCCAGATCAGCCGAATCAACCCAGACAGATGCCGCCGCAGATCGCCCTCACATCCGATAGCTTGCACCCATAACCCAGGTACATATGCCTCTGTGTTTTCCCACCCCATCACCCATGGTTTTGTTGTTATAATATATTTCAAAAATATTGACAAAACAAACAAATAACATTGACAGGTCCATAGATGTAGTACTACACTTGTTGTTTTCCCCCTTTAAAACAGCAACTTGTAAGTTTTAAGAGAAGTTTGTCCCATAATGCATTGTTGAAATATAAATGAATCCTTTGATGGGTTCCCTCCCAATGGCCAGTCCACTCCTCCCCTACAAGCACACGGCAGACACTTGCACAGACCTTGGCTCAGGAGGTAGAGTGGGCTGTCCAGTCTCCAAACTAAATGTGTTGGCGGTTCAAATCCTCCACCTGTCTGCATATGCAATGGACCTTGGGCATGGTGTTGAACCTCAAATTGCTCCTGATGTGCTGTTTGATACTTTGCATGAATGTGTTGTATGATCTGAGTGCCTTGGCTATATGAATGTGCAGTTGCACACACATTTGAGAACTGTTGAAATGTAACATTCTGCCTAACAAGTAGTCTAGTTAACTCAAGACTTGATTTGAATTACTTATGTTAATTGTTTGGTCCCTAATGTTGTTTTTTCTCTTGGTGATGCAATTAATTGGACTGTGTTAACCATAAGGGACTTAATAATCGAAACAAGAATCAGACCTGGCCTAAGCTCTCCTCCCTTGCTTGTGTGTGTTTGTGTCTGTGTGTTAGCCTGTGCGACAGTGACACTTGGTGGTGAAAATTGCTGTAACAGTATTTTCATGCTGGACACAGAGACACAGCCAGGGACACAGCCACACACATAGCTGTCTCTAGGAGTGGTTGTTGCAGCACTCCAAAACTTCAGTAAAAGTAAGGCAGACTGCCACGTGCAGTGCCAGGTTTGGATGTGCTTGGAGTTGTGGAGCTTCGACCGCCCTACGTCCTACCAATGGGCCTTGAGCTTGTTTGGAGGTCCTAGCAGGGGAGTGGAGCTACTACCAACGATGAGCCAGGGGGAAGGATGGTCCTCTGACACCGAGCGCAGGGCTTCGGGAGTGGACGCACACCTGGAGTGGAGAGATGGGAGAAGAGGGGGACAACCGCCTAACCAGCCAGATCAGCCGAATCAACCCAGACAGATGCCGCCGCAGATCGCCCTCACATCCGATAGCTTGCACCCATAACCCAGGTACATATGCCTCTGTGTTTTCCCACCCCATCACCCATGGTTTTGTTGTTATAATATATTTCAAAAATATTGACAAAATAAACAAATAACATTGACAGGTCCATAGATGTAGAACTACACTTGTTGTTTTCCCCCTTTAAAACAGCAACTTGTAAGTTTTAAGAGACGTTTGTCCCATAATGCATTGTTGAAATATAAATGAATCCTTTGATGGGTTCCCTCCCAATGGCCAGTCCACTCCTCCCCTACAAGCACACGGCAGACACTTGCACAGACCTTGGCTCAGGAGGTAGAGTGGGCTGTCCAGTCTCCAACTAAATGTGTTGGCGGTTCAAATCCTCCACCTGTCTGCATATCCAATGGACCTTGGGCATGGCGTTGAACCTCAAATTGCTGCTGATGTGCTGTTTGATACTTTGCATGAATGTGTTGTATGATCTGAGTGCCTTGGCTATATGAATGTGCAGTTGCACACACATTTGAGAACTGTTGAAATGTAACATTCTGCCTAACAAGTAGTCTAGTTAACTCAACACTTGATTTGAATTACTTATGTTAATTGTTTGGTCCCTAATGTTGTTTTTTCTCTTGGTGATGCAATTCATTGGACTGTGTTAACCATAAGGGACTTAATAATCGAAACAAGAATCAGACCTGGCCTAAGCTCTCCTCCCTTGCTTGTGTGCGTTTGTGTTTGTGTGTTAGCCTGTGCGACAGTGACACTTGGTGGTGAAAATTGCTGTAACAGTATTTTCATGCTGGACACAGAGACACAGCCAGGGACACAGCCACACACATAGCTGTCTCTAGGAGTGGTTGCTGCAGCACTCCAAAACTTCAGTAAAAGTAAGGCAGACTGCCACGTGCAGTGCCAGGTTTGGATGTGCTTGGAGTTGTGGAGCTTCGACCGCCCTACGTCCTACCAATGGGCCTTGAGCTTGTTTGGAGGTCCTAGCAGGGGAGTGGAGCTACTACCAACGATGAGCCAGGGGGAAGGATGGTCCTCTGACACCGAGCGCAGGGCTTCGGGAGTGGACGCACACCTGGAGTGGAGAGATGGGAGAAGAGGGGGACAACCGCCTAACCAGCCAGATCAGCCGAATCAACCCAGACAGATGCCGCCGCAGATCGCCCTCACATCCGATAGCTTGCACCCATAACCCAGGTACATATGCCTCTGTGTTTTCCCACCCCATCACCCATGGTTTTGTTGTTATAATATATTTCAAAAATATTGACAAAATAAACAAATAACATTGACAGGTCAATAGATGTAGAACTACACTTGTTGTTTTCCCCCTTTAAAACAGCAACTTGTAAGTTTTAAGAGACGTTTGTCCCATAATGCATTGTTGAAATATAAATGAATCCTTTGATGGGTTCCCTCCCAATGGCCAGTCCACTCCTCCCCTACAAGCACACGGCAGACACTTGCACAGACCTTGGCTCAGGAGGTAGAGTGGGCTGTCCAGTCTCCAACTAAATGTGTTGGCGGTTCAAATCCTCCACCTGTCTGCATATCCAATGGACCTTGGGCATGGCGTTGAACCTCAAATTGCTGCTGATGTGCTGTTTGATACTTTGCATGAATGTGTTGTATGATCTGAGTGCCTTGGCTATATGAATGTGCAGTTGCACACACATTTGAGAACTGTTGAAATGTAACATTCTGCCTAACAAGTAGTCTAGTTAACTCAACACTTGATTTGAATTACTTATGTTAATTGTTTGGTCCCTAATGTTGTTTTTTCTCTTGGTGATGCAATTCATTGGACTGTGTTAACCATAAGGGACTTAATAATCGAAACAAGAATCAGACCTGGCCTAAGCTCTCCTCCCTTGCTTGTGTGCGTTTGTGTCTGTGTGTTAGCCTGTGCGACAGTGACACTTGGTGGTGAAAATTGTTGTAACAGTATTTTCATGCTGGACACAGAGACACAGCCAGGGACACAGCCACACACATAGCTGTCTCTAGGAGTGGTTGTTGCAGCACTCCAAAACTTCAATAAAAGTAAGGCAGACTGCCACGTGCAGTGCCAGGTTTGGATGTGCTTGGAGTTGTGGAGCTTCGACCGCCCTACGTCCTACCAATGGGCCTTGAGCTTGTTTGGAGGTCCTAGCAGGGGAGTGGAGCTACTACCAACGATGAGCCAGGGGGAAGGATGGTCCTCTGACACCGAGCGCAGGGCTTCGGGAGTGGACGCACACCTGGAGTGGAGAGATGGGAGAAGAGGGGGACAACCGCCTAACCAGCCAGATCAGCCGAATCAACCCAGACAGATGCCGCCGCAGATCGCCCTCACATCCGATAGCTTGCACCCATAACCCAGGTACATATGCCTCTGTGTTTTCCCACCCCATCACCCATGGTTTTGTTGTTATAATATATTTCAAAAATATTGACAAAATAAACAAATAACATTGACAGGTCCATAGATGTAGAACTACACTTGTTGTTTTCCCCCTTTAAAACAGCAACTTGTAAGTTTTAAGAGACGTTTGTCCCATAATGCATTGTTGAAATATAAATGAATCCTTTGATGGGTTCCCTCCCAATGGCCAGTCCACTCCTCCCCTACAAGCACACGGCAGACACTTGCACAGACCTTGGCTCAGGAGGTAGAGTGGGCTGTCCAGTCTCCAACTAAATGTGTTGGCGGTTCAAATCCTCCACCTGTCTGCATATCCAATGGACCTTGGGCATGGCGTTGAACCTCAAATTGCTGCTGATGTGCTGTTTGATACTTTGCATGAATGTGTTGTATGATCTGAGTGCCTTGGCTATATGAATGTGCAGTTGCACACACATTTGAGAACTGTTGAAATGTAACATTCTGCCTAACAAGTAGTCTAGTTAACTCAAGGCTTGATTTGAATTACTTATGTTAATTGTTTGGTCCCTAATGTTGTTTTTTCTCTTGGTGATGCAATTCATTGGACTGTGTTAACCATAAGGGACTTAATAATCGAAACAAGAATCAGACCTGGCCTAAGCTCTCCTCCCTTGCTTGTGTGCGTTTGTGTCTGTGTGTTAGCCTGTGCGACAGTGACACTTGGTGGTGAAAATTGCTGTAACAGTATTTTCATGCTGGACACAGAGACACAGCCAGGGACACAGCCACACACATAGCTGTCTCTAGGAGTGGTTGTTGCAGCACTCCAAAACTTCAATAAAAGTAAGGCAGACTGCCACGTGCAGTGCCAGGTTTGGATGTGCTTGGAGTTGTGGAGCTTCGACCGCCCTACGTCCTACCAATGGGCCTTGAGCTTGTTTGGAGGTCCTAGCAGGGGAGTGGAGCTACTACCAACGATGAGCCAGGGGGAAGGATGGTCCTCTGACACCGAGCGCAGGGCTTCGGGAGTGGACGCACACCTGGAGTGGAGAGATGGGAGAAGAGGGGGACAACCGCCTAACCAGCCAGATCAGCCGAATCAACCCAGACAGATGCCGCCGCAGATCGCCCTCACATCCGATAGCTTGCACCCATAACCCAGGTACATATGCCTCTGTGTTTTCCCACCCCATCACCCATGGTTTTGTTGTTATAATATATTTCAAAAATATTGACAAAATAAACAAATAACATTGACAGGTCCATAGATGTAGAACTACACTTGTTGTTTTCCCCCTTTAAAACAGCAACTTGTAAGTTTTAAGAGACGTTTGTCCCATAATGCATTGTTGAAATATAAATGAATCCTTTGATGGGTTCCCTCCCAATGGCCAGTCCACTCCTCCCCTACAAGCACACGGCAGACACTTGCACAGACCTTGGCTCAGGAGGTAGAGTGGGCTGTCCAGTCTCCAACTAAATGTGTTGGCGGTTCAAATCCTCCACCTGTCTGCATATCCAGTGGACCTTGGGCATGGCGTTGAACCTCAAATTGCTGCTGATGTGCTGTTTGATACTTTGCATGAATGTGTTGTATGATCTGAGTGCCTTGGCTATATGAATGTGCAGTTGCACACACATTTGAGAACTGTTGAAATGTAACATTCTGCCTAACAAGTAGTCTAGTTAACTCAACACTTGATTTGAATTACTTATGTTAATTGTTTGGTCCCTAATGTTGTTTTTTCTCTTGGTGATGCAATTCATTGGACTGTGTTAACCATAAGGGACTTAATAATCGAAACAAGAATCAGACCTGGCCTAAGCTCTCCTCCCTTGCTTGTGTGCGTTTGTGTTTGTGTGTTAGCCTGTGCGACAGTGACACTTGGTGGTGAAAATTGCTGTAACAGTATTTTCATGCTGGACACAGAGACACAGCCAGGGACACAGCCACACACATAGCTGTCTCTAGGAGTGGTTGTTGCAGCACTCCAAAACTTCAATAAAAGTAAGGCAGACTGCCACGTGCAGTGCCAGGTTTGGATGTGCTTGGAGTTGTGGAGCTTCGACCGCCCTACGTCCTACCAATGGGCCTTGAGCTTGTTTGGAGGTCCTAGCAGGGGAGTGGAGCTACTACCAACGATGAGCCAGGGGGAAGGATGGTCCTCTGACACCGAGCGCAGGGCTTCGGGAGTGGACGCACACCTGGAGTGGAGAGATGGGAGAAGAGGGGGACAACCGCCTAACCAGCCAGATCAGCCGAATCAACCCAGACAGATGCCGCCGCAGATCGCCCTCACATCCGATAGCTTGCACCCATAACCCAGGTACATATGCCTCTGTGTTTTCCCACCCCATCACCCATGGTTTTGTTGTTATAATATATTTCAAAAATATTGACAAAATAAACAAATAACATTGACAGGTCAATAGATGTAGAACTACACTTGTTGTTTTCCCCCTTTAAAACAGCAACTTGTAAGTTTTAAGAGACGTTTGTCCCATAATGCATTGTTGAAATATAAATGAATCCTTTGATGGGTTCCCTCCCAATGGCCAGTCCACTCCTCCCCTACAAGCACACGGCAGACACTTGCACAGACCTTGGCTCAGGAGGTAGAGTGGGCTGTCCAGTCTCCAACTAAATGTGTTGGCGGTTCAAATCCTCCACCTGTCTGCATATCCAATGGACCTTGGGCATGGCGTTGAACCTCAAATTGCTGCTGATGTGCTGTTTGATACTTTGCATGAATGTGTTGTATGATCTGAGTGCCTTGGCTATATGAATGTGCAGTTGCACACACATTTGAGAACTGTTGAAATGTAACATTCTGCCTAACAAGTAGTCTAGTTAACTCAAGGCTTGATTTGAATTACTTATGTTAATTGTTTGGTCCCTAATGTTGTTTTTTCTCTTGGTGATGCAATTCATTGGACTGTGTTAACCATAAGGGACTTAATAATCGAAACAAGAATCAGACCTGGCCTAAGCTCTCCTCCCTTGCTTGTGTGCGTTTGTGTCTGTGTGTTAGCCTGTGCGACAGTGACACTTGGTGGTGAAAATTGCTGTAACAGTATTTTCATGCTGGACACAGAGACACAGCCAGGGACACAGCCACACACATAGCTGTCTCTAGGAGTGGTTGTTGCAGCACTCCAAAACTTCAATAAAAGTAAGGCAGACTGCCACGTGCAGTGCCAGGTTTGGATGTGCTTGGAGTTGTGGAGCTTCGACCGCCCTACGTCCTACCAATGGGCCTTGAGCTTGTTTGGAGGTCCTAGCAGGGGAGTGGAGCTACTACCAACGATGAGCCAGGGGGAAGGATGGTCCTCTGACACCGAGCGCAGGGCTTCGGGAGTGGACGCACACCTGGAGTGGAGAGATGGGAGAAGAGGGGGACAACCGCCTAACCAGCCAGATCAGCCGAATCAACCCAGACAGATGCCGCCGCAGATCGCCCTCACATCCGATAGCTTGCACCCATAACCCAGGTACATATGCCTCTGTGTTTTCCCACCCCATCACCCATGGTTTTGTTGTTATAATATATTTCAAAAATATTGACAAAATAAACAAATAACATTGACAGGTCCATAGATGTAGAACTACACTTGTTGTTTTCCCCCTTTAAAACAGCAACTTGTAAGTTTTAAGAGACGTTTGTCCCATAATGCATTGTTGAAATATAAATGAATCCTTTGATGGGTTCCCTCCCAATGGCCAGTCCACCCCTCCCCTACAAGCACACGGCAGACACTTGCACAGACCTTGGCTCAGGAGGTAGAGTGGGCTGTCCAGTCTCCAACTCTCCAACTAAATGTGTTGGCGGTTCAAATCCTCCACCTGTCTGCATATCCAATGGACCTTGGGCATGGTGTTGAACCTCAAATTGCTCCTGATGTGCTGTTTGATACTTTGCATGAATGTGTTCTATGATCTGAGTGCCTTGCATAAAGGTGCTATATGAATGTGCAGTTGCACACACATTTGAGAACTGTTGAAATGTAACATTCTGCCTAACAAGTAGTCTAGTTAACTCAACACTTGATTTGAATTACTTATGTTAATTGTTTGGTCCCTAATGTTGTTTTTTCTCTTGGTGATGCAATTCATTGGACTGTGTTAACCATAAGGGACTTAATAATCAAAACAAGAATCAGACCTGGCCTAAGCTCTCCTCCCTTGCTTGTGTGCGTTTGTGTTTGTGTGTTAGCCTGTGCGACAGTGACACTTGGTGGTGAAAATTGCTGTAACAGTATTTTCATGCTGGACACAGAGACACAGCCAGGGACACAGCCACACACATAGCTGTCTCTAGGAGTGGTTGTTGCAGCACTCCAAAACTTCAGTAAAAGTAAGGCAGACTGCCACGTGCAGTGCCAGGTTTGGATGTGCTTGGAGTTGTGGAGCTTCGACCGCCCTACGTCCTACCAATGGGCCTTGAGCTTGTTTGGAGGTCCTAGCAGGGGAGTGGAGCTACTACCAACGATGAGCCAGGGGGAAGGATGGTCCTCTGACACCGAGCGCAGGGCTTCGGGAGTGGACGCACACCTGGAGTGGAGAGATGGGAGAAGAGGGGGACAACCGCCTAACCAGCCAGATCAGCCGAATCAACCCAGACAGATGCCGCCGCAGATCGCCCTCACATCCGATAGCTTGCACCCATAACCCAGGTACATATGCCTCTGTGTTTTCCCACCCCATCACCCATGGTTTTGTTGTTATAATATATTTCAAAAATATTGACAAAATAAACAAATAACATTGACAGGTCCATAGATGTAGAACTACACTTGTTGTTTTCCCCCTTTAAAACAGCAACTTGTAAGTTTTAAGAGATGTTTGTCCCATAATGCATTGTTGAAATATAAATGAATCCTTTGATGGGTTCCCTCCCAATGGCCAGTCCACTCCTCCCCTACAAGCACACGGCAGACACTTGCACAGACCTTGGCTCAGGAGGTAGAGTGGGCTGTCCAGTCTCCAACTAAATGTGTTGGCGGTTCAAATCCTCCACCTGTCTGCATATCCAATGGACCTTGGGCATGGCGTTGAACCTCAAATTGCTGCTGATGTGCTGTTTGATACTTTGCATGAATGTGTTGTATGATCTGAGTGCCTTGGCTATATGAATGTGCAGTTGCACACACATTTGAGAACTGTTGAAATTGAAATGTAACATTCTGCCTAACAAGTAGTCTAGTTAACTCAAGACTTGATTTGAATTACTTATGTTAATTGTTTGGTCCCTAATGTTGTTTTTTCTCTTGGTGATGCAATTCATTGGACTGTGTTAACCATAAGGGACTTAATAATCGAAACAAGAATCAGACCTGGCCTAAGCTCTCCTCCCTTGCTTGTGTGCGTTTGTGTCTGTGTGTTAGCCTGTGCGACAGTGACACTTGGTGGTGAAAATTGCTGTAACAGTATTTTCATGCTGGACACAGAGACACAGCCAGGGACACAGCCACACACATAGCTGTCTCTAGGAGTGGTTGTTGCAGCACTCCAAAACTTCAATAAAAGTAAGGCAGACTGCCACGTGCAGTGCCAGGTTTGGATGTGCTTGGAGTTGTGGAGCTTCGACCGCCCTACGTCCTACCAATGGGCCTTGAGCTTGTTTGGAGGTCCTAGCAGGGGAGTGGAGCTACTACCAACGATGAGCCAGGGGTAACGTCCTACCAATGGGCCTTGAGCTTGTTTGGAGGTCCTAGCAGGGGAGTGGAGCTACTACCAACGATGAGCCAGGGGTAAGGATGGTCCTCTGACACCGAGCGCAGGGCTTCGGGAGTGGACGCACACCTGGAGTGGAGAGATGGGAGAAGAGGGGGACAACCGCCTAACCAGCCAGATCAGCCGAATCAACCCAGACAGATGCCGCCGCAGATCGCCCTCACATCCGATAGCTTGCACCCATAACCCAGGTACATATGCCTCTGTGTTTTCCCACCCCATCACCCATGGTTTTGTTGTTATAATATATTTCAAAAATATTGACAAAATAAACAAATAACATTGACAGGTCAATAGATGTAGAACTACACTTGTTGTTTTCCCCCTTTAAAACAGCAACTTGTAAGTTTTAAGAGACGTTTGTCCCATAATGCATTGTTGAAATATAAATGAATCCTTTGATGGGTTCCCTCCCAATGGCCAGTCCACTCCTCCCCTACAAGCACACGGCAGACACTTGCACAGACCTTGGCTCAGGAGGTAGAGTGGGCTGTCCAGTCTCCAACTAAATGTGTTGGCGGTTCAAATCCTCCACCTGTCTGCATATCCAGTGGACCTTGGGCATGGCGTTGAACCTCAAATTGCTGCTGATGTGCTGTTTGATACTTTGCATGAATGTGTTGTATGATCTGAGTGCCTTGGCTATATGAATGTGCAGTTGCACACACATTTGAGAACTGTTGAAATGTAACATTCTGCCTAACAAGTAGTCTAGTTAACTCAACACTTGATTTGAATTACTTATGTTAATTGTTTGGTCCCTAATGTTGTTTTTTCTCTTGGTGATGCAATTCATTGGACTGTGTTAACCATAAGGGACTTAATAATCGAAACAAGAATCAGACCTGGCCTAAGCTCTCCTCCCTTGCTTGTGTGCGTTTGTGTTTGTGTGTTAGCCTGTGCGACAGTGACACTTGGTGGTGAAAATTGCTGTAACAGTATTTTCATGCTGGACACAGAGACACAGCCAGGGACACAGCCACACACATAGCTGTCTCTAGGAGTGGTTGTTGCAGCACTCCAAAACTTCAATAAAAGTAAGGCAGACTGCCACGTGCAGTGCCAGGTTTGGATGTGCTTGGAGTTGTGGAGCTTCGACCGCCCTACGTCCTACCAATGGGCCTTGAGCTTGTTTGGAGGTCCTAGCAGGGGAGTGGAGCTACTACCAACGATGAGCCAGGGGGAAGGATGGTCCTCTGACACCGAGCGCAGGGCTTCGGGAGTGGACGCACACCTGGAGTGGAGAGATGGGAGAAGAGGGGGACAACCGCCTAACCAGCCAGATCAGCCGAATCAACCCAGACAGATGCCGCCGCAGATCGCCCTCACATCCGATAGCTTGCACCCATAACCCAGGTACATATGCCTCTGTGTTTTCCCACCCCATCACCCATGGTTTTGTTGTTATAATATATTTCAAAAATATTGACAAAATAAACAAATAACATTGACAGGTCAATAGATGTAGAACTACACTTGTTGTTTTCCCCCTTTAAAACAGCAACTTGTAAGTTTTAAGAGACGTTTGTCCCATAATGCATTGTTGAAATATAAATGAATCCTTTGATGGGTTCCCTCCCAATGGCCAGTCCACTCCTCCCCTACAAGCACACGGCAGACACTTGCACAGACCTTGGCTCAGGAGGTAGAGTGGGCTGTCCAGTCTCCAACTAAATGTGTTGGCGGTTCAAATCCTCCACCTGTCTGCATATCCAGTGGACCTTGGGCATGGCGTTGAACCTCAAATTGCTGCTGATGTGCTGTTTGATACTTTGCATGAATGTGTTGTATGATCTGAGTGCCTTGGCTATATGAATGTGCAGTTGCACACACATTTGAGAACTGTTGAAATGTAACATTCTGCCTAACAAGTAGTCTAGTTAACTCAACACTTGATTTGAATTACTTATGTTAATTGTTTGGTCCCTAATGTTGTTTTTTCTCTTGGTGATGCAATTCATTGGACTGTGTTAACCATAAGGGACTTAATAATCGAAACAAGAATCAGACCTGGCCTAAGCTCTCCTCCCTTGCTTGTGTGCGTTTGTGTTTGTGTGTTAGCCTGTGCGACAGTGACACTTGGTGGTGAAAATTGCTGTAACAGTATTTTCATGCTGGACACAGAGACACAGCCAGGGACACAGCCACACACATAGCTGTCTCTAGGAGTGGTTGTTGCAGCACTCCAAAACTTCAATAAAAGTAAGGCAGACTGCCACGTGCAGTGCCAGGTTTGGATGTGCTTGGAGTTGTGGAGCTTCGACCGCCCTACGTCCTACCAATGGGCCTTGAGCTTGTTTGGAGGTCCTAGCAGGGGAGTGGAGCTACTACCAACGATGAGCCAGGGGGAAGGATGGTCCTCTGACACCGAGCGCAGGGCTTCGGGAGTGGACGCACACCTGGAGTGGAGAGATGGGAGAAGAGGGGGACAACCGCCTAACCAGCCAGATCAGCCGAATCAACCCAGACAGATGCCGCCGCAGATCGCCCTCACATCCGATAGCTTGCACCCATAACCCAGGTACATATGCCTCTGTGTTTTCCCACCCCATCACCCATGGTTTTGTTGTTATAATATATTTCAAAAATATTGACAAAATAAACAAATAACATTGACAGGTCCATAGATGTAGAACTACACTTGTTGTTTTCCCCCTTTAAAACAGCAACTTGTAAGTTTTAAGAGATGTTTGTCCCATAATGCATTGTTGAAATATAAATGAATCCTTTGATGGGTTCCCTCCCAATGGCCAGTCCACTCCTCCCCTACAAGCACACGGCAGACACTTGCACAGACCTTGGCTCAGGAGGTAGAGTGGGCTGTCCAGTCTCCAACTAAATGTGTTGGCGGTTCAAATCCTCCACCTGTCTGCATATCCAATGGACCTTGGGCATGGCGTTGAACCTCAAATTGCTGCTGATGTGCTGTTTGATACTTTGCATGAATGTGTTGTATGATCTGAGTGCCTTGGCTATATGAATGTGCAGTTGCACACACATTTGAGAACTGTTGAAATTGAAATGTAACATTCTGCCTAACAAGTAGTCTAGTTAACTCAAGACTTGATTTGAATTACTTATGTTAATTGTTTGGTCCCTAATGTTGTTTTTTCTCTTGGTGATGCAATTAATTGGACTGTGTTAACCATAAGGGACTTAATAATCGAAACAAGAATCAGACCTGGCCTAAGCTCTCCTCCCTTGCTTGTGTGCGTTTGTGTCTGTGTGTTAGCCTGTGCGACAGTGACACTTGGTGGTGAAAATTGCTGTAACAGTATTTTCATGCTGGACACAGAGACACAGCCAGGGACACAGCCACACACATAGCTGTCTCTAGGAGTGGTTGTTGCAGCACTCCAAAACTTCAATAAAAGTAAGGCAGACTGCCACGTGCAGTGCCAGGTTTGGATGTGCTTGGAGTTGTGGAGCTTCGACCGCCCTACGTCCTACCAATGGGCCTTGAGCTTGTTTGGAGGTCCTAGCAGGGGAGTGGAGCTACTACCAACGATGAGCCAGGGGTAACGTCCTACCAATGGGCCTTGAGCTTGTTTGGAGATCCTAGCAGGGGAGTGGAGCTACTACCAACGATGAGCCAGGGGTAAGGATGGTCCTCTGACACCGAGCGCAGGGCTTCGGGAGTGGACGCACACCTGGAGTGGAGAGATGGGAGAAGAGGGGGACAACCGCCTAACCAGCCAGATCAGCCGAATCAACCCAGACAGATGCCGCCGCAGATCGCCCTCACATCCGATAGCTTGCACCCATAACCCAGGTACATATGCCTCTGTGTTTTCCCACCCCATCACCCATGGTTTTGTTGTTATAATATATTTCAAAAATATTGACAAAACAAACAAATAACATTGACAGGTTCATATATAATGAGTACACATCTAGAACTACAATTGTTGTTTTCTCTTTAAAACAGTAACTTGTTTCAACAGAAGTTTGTCCCACAATGCATTGTTGAAATACAAACGAATCATTTTTTAGCACAGTGGTGGTTACACCACAGGGGGGCGCTGCAAGTCGCGGTCGCAACAAGTCAACTGTCCATTAACATCATGCAATGACATGCCAATAACAAATTACTTCTCTATCTAGACTAAAACGTCTACTCAGGCAACAGATCTCCTATTTTGTAATAGTCAAACACGAGGAATGGTAAAAATAAATAAATAAATAAAAAGGAATACATTTTATTTAGCTGCAGATTTTCAGACCATGTTCGCGGAACCTTAATAGTCAACTTTCCGCGTTGCACATCGGACGTATTTATCTGTGCAACAGTGAATGCAACTTGCTGCAGCGCTGGATATTTATTTATCCCTGAATCTAATACATATAATTTGTATGCACGTGGAAAAGTATACCAGGGTAACATTCAACGTGTCTTGCTGTTCATGTCCATGTTCGGTTTAGTCAGAAAACTCAGAATGCGTGTATTTCTTTTACATTGAGTGCACTGGGTCGTAACAACTTCGCAGACAATAGATCATTGAATAACACCCTGTCTTTCATTTCTAACGGTAAGTAGTCAGTATTATTATTATTATTATTATTATTTATTATTGCAATCAGAATCGACTCGGCTCGGCTGTGCTGTACTCCATTACCATTACTTTGTTCTCTCTCTCTCTCTCTCTCTCTCTCTCTCTCTCTCTCTCTCTCTCTCTCTCTCTCTCTCTCTCTGTGTGTGTGTGTGTGTGTGTGTGTGTGTGTGTGTGTGTGTGTGTGTGTGTGTGTGTGTGTGTGTGTGTGTGTGTGTGTGTGTGTGTGTGTGTGTGTGTGTGTGAGCGTGCGTGCGTGCGCGCGCGCGCGCCCGTGCGCGCCACCCATAACAATATTCACATCTTTCAGTCGAGCAACTGAAAGTAATGACCTGAATTAATTGGGTGTAGCTGACCCCAAATTAATGCCATTACTTCAGTTGTTTTGTTTATGTTTTGTTTATGTCTTGTAAACATGTCTGTTGAATTCAGGGTTGACTTGAATGTACTGTAGTTAACCTATTCACAAAGTGTTTCTGGGTTGGCCTGGTAAAGACAAAAGTGCGACAGCCAATCAGCATGCTGATTAACTCTGACTTCCAATTTTTGGTTTCTGCAAGATGCCCGACCAGCGTTATGAGGCCTGACTTGTCTGCACAAGACGACTGTAGTTTCAATGTAATTAATGCAACCAGGATGGTTGACCAGGCTAAATCTGAGTCAAGTTACATTTTTATATGTGGCTTAATCTTAATGTGTTTACTGGTTGTCCGATCTCCCCCTTTCCTCCTGTCAGCCATGACTCAGGAGAGCCAACATGGCAAGTGGTCTGTGTCTGACAGTGATGACGATGATGAGCAGCTCACCTCAGCTCAGCCTTCCAAACCTGCAGACTCTGCTTCTCATCACCTGCCCTCTGTCTCCTCTACCACTCATCACCTGGCTGACTCCACACACACAGGCAGCCTTCCTCCTTCACCCACCACACTCGTGAAAACGGAAGCCGATTTGTCACCGGTCAGGGCGGACCCATCCACCCTTGTCTTCGGCTCTGAAGCAAGGCAGATGGCTCATGCCAACCAGCTGAAGCCGGTGAAATTCGAATCCGGTCCCTCTCTGGCTGGGAAGCGGAAGAAGGAGACAGATGACTCGGGCTGGGCTCTTTCGGATAGCGACGATGATAATGATGACAATGATAAAGGTCGAAATGGAAAAGAACGTAGCTCAGATCTACCCTCAGACCCACCTAGGTCCAGTCCAGTTCCTAGAGCCAAGAAGCCGAAAGTGGAGCCAAAGCATGAGCGTCCTCCCAGTCCCCATGGCAGAGTTTACTACATAGATGAGCCCGAAGACTTCTTTGAGAGTAGTGTGCCTTGCTCTAATGACATTTACAGGTTTTACCTCAACAAGGTGACTGGATTAGACAAGAAGTACAACACTGGGGCTCTGCACATCAAAGGTGAGCATTTCTTTTCACATCAAGAAACAAAATTTCTGTAACCAGCGCAAAGCTGAGAGAACAGCTTGTTGTATAGTATATGACAAATGAACAACTAATCATGGATTTATCTTCAACCAGACATCCTGTCTCCATTATTTGGGACACTGAAGGAGTCAGTTCAGGTAAGAAAAAAAAATCTATAACTAATAGCCTTACTTAGCCTGGAGGTATTTTTAATTGTACTCATGATTCATATTGCTCTTTTTCCAGTTTAACTACTGCTTCGATATTGCCTGGATGGTTCAGCAGTATCCAGCAGAATTTAGGTAAGGCCTGTTCTTTTTCATCCTTCCTCACATAATATTCAGCACCGTACAATGACTCCCTCTCAGCATTCCTACCAACAGTTTCTTGTACGCTGTGTACACCATCTTCTGTCTTGTGTTTCTGATGATGAAGCATTAAAGCATTCAGTCAGAGTGATGTTGATTGTTCAGGAACAAGCCAGTTTTGATAGTCCACGGAGACAAGAGGGAGGCCAAAGCTAGACTGCTGCAGCAGGCTCAACCCTACCCTCACATCAGCTTCTGTCAGGTACATACCTCACACAACACATGTACTAGGGCTGGTCAAGTAAGCAAACAACTAAATCAATATTTAGAATCAATAACATCTTACTCATTAGGTTAATCGAATACTCAAGAAGCATTGATTTTTTTTTTTCATTTTTTTTTTTTTTTCAAGAAAATATATATTTTGTTCATTATTGATAACAACATAACTCTTTATTGTATTCTTTGTTAATACAACAATGGTGAAAATAAATGCACCTGTAATGATGTGCATAAAATAAGCTTGCCAAGTTTAAAGTAGTTAATGGCATATGTTTTGTCATTACAGGCTAAACTGGATATTGCTTTTGGAACTCATCACACGTAAGCCTTCTCTTTGCTTCTGTGTGCCATATCTGTCGGTTCTTCTGATGTGTGAACTATGAAATGTTGATTCATCTGTTTATGTATACAGTATCATTGTCTTAAAAGTTGAAGCTGATCAAGTATAAGACAATTGCACCCTGCCTGTCTCTGGCTTACCTGTGTTGGGCTGACAGAGAAACCTGGGAAATAGTGTAGGTGAGATAGACCAATAGTGAGATTGATGCAGATCTTGTTGATTGGCCCTAAACCTCACAACCCACCAGTAGGTCCTTGCCCATAGTTTGTGAATCACCGATGCAGCAGTATGTGGTATAATTGTATACTAGTGCTTTGTATTGATAATGCTGCACATGATCTCCATCTTTGTTCTTGGTTCAGGAAAATGATGCTGTTGTGGTACGAGGAGGGCTTCAGGGTCGTCATTACTACCTCCAACCTCATCAGAGCCGACTGGTACCAGAAGTCACAGGGGTCAGTCCACCTGAACAGTTCCTTATTCATGTCTATTACCGGTATAATTGGCTACAGTATGCTGCAGAACAGACGGCAAAAAGTATGCATTTCAGTTTATAGCCTTCATCAGTGTTGCCTGCTTTAAACAACAGATGTGGTGATTCTGTCTGGTGATTATACTGTATGTATATGTATCAACACACAGGCACCAGTTTACCCAGCAAAACTCAAAGATTTTCTTAAGAAAATAGTTCTTTCACTCTAAAGACTGAAAAAAAAGGACAACTTTATTTTTTCAGGGGTCTAGTAGGACTATAGTAAATAAAAGAAAAATGCTGTAATATTTTGTAAAAATAAATAAATGAATAAAATAAAGCATATTCAGCCCCATATTCGAATTCCCCTGCCCCCTCTCAAAACAGCTGGAATCCATAAAGCTAAAAAAGCGGCAGTATTTAGAGTGAATGAAAACCAGTACCACAACAGTGTATTGTTGGTGTATTGTAACAGTGTAGTTGTTTTTCCATTCAATATTGTCACTGCTCTCTTGTGGACAAATTGCAGGCAAAAAAAGACAACCAAATATAAATTTGAGGTCTTAATGAATATCTTTGCTGTGCGGTCCTCTTCCCAGGATGTGGATGAGCCCATTGTTTCCACGTTTACCGGAGGGCAGCAGACCAACTGACGGTGAGTCTCCAACCTTCTTCAAGAGAGACCTGCTGGAATACCTTGCAGCGTATCGTGCACCCGAGCTCAGTGACTGGATGCAGAGGATCCAAGGTCACGACCTGTCTGAAAGCAGGTGGGTACTATATGCAGAGTGACATGTTCTGATTTTGGGGCAGAGAACTGTGGACACCCAACATTGAAATGCAGTGATGCAATCCTTTGCTGTTCATTTTGTATTCATAATTTAACTTACAAATACATAACAGTAACATCTCTGCAATGAATCAGTTGCTGGTGCAGCTAGGCATGTTTTGGACCTCGATAGTCTTTTCAATGTTTAAATTCTATTGATAATTCATTGTTAATAACTCTTAATAACTCCATTCATAATTCTTCTGTCTATTGCCAGAGTTTATGTGATTGGTTCAACTCCAGGGAGGTATGTTGGTAAAGATATGGATCGCTGGGGACACCTGAGACTCAGGAAGGTAAAGACCCTTCTGTCTGTTGGCTGCCTGTCAGACATTTCAAGACTTGTATTTCTTAATTCTCTCTCTCTCTCTCTCTCTCTCTCTCTCTCTCTCTCTCTCTCTCTGTTTAAAGTTATTGTATGAAAACACACGTCCCATTCCCAATGAAGAGACCTGGCCTGTCATTGGTCAGTTCTCCAGCATCGGCTCGATGGGAGTGGATAAGACCAAATGGTTAACAGGGGAGTTTCTGCGCACAATGAGTACACTGGGTAAAACCTCCCTCCGGTCAGACCCTCCCCTGCATCTGGTACGTTCCATTCGCCTTATTGCAACAATGCATCCACTTTCATAACTGGATAGGACTACATAGGACTTTGTTGACACCCAACAGATGCTAGAGTAATAGGATCTAGTGTTTAGTAAAGAGCTAGAGAGAGGGGGGGGGGGTCTCCTGACAGATTATTCAAAAACAACTCATCTTTTTGGTGACTGCTATGGTCCTCCTAATATGTGAGAAGGCTGTGGAATTTCATTTACAATGAACATGAAATATCTGAATACTGAATGTAACTTATAAACTGTCTGGGGTGTTCACATGAGACTAAGTAGACCATAAAATGAGCAAATGTTTTTTTTGAAAGTGGAATACCCCTTTAACAGAACTTCCCCTATCTTTAAATTGGTTTGTTTGTGTTTTGCAGCTGTATCCTTCAGTGGAGGATGTAAGAACCAGTCTGGAGGGATACCCAGGTGAGGAACAAAGCCAAAAATATAACTCAGCTGAGAGACTATGCAGTAATCTTGACCATATTCACTTTTGTGGTAGAGATGCGGAGCATGTTGGTTACTCCTGTGTGCCAGTAGCCTCGCATAGCCATACTAATACCATTGCGTGGATATTAGTCTTCTTCCCCTAGCCTGCCTTATATACTGGTCCGTAGTTGGTTCTACACTACTGTTTGTCTGAAATACTCTCACAATTGTGCAATACCAGACTCAATCTGCCTCGGTTAATATGCACTGCAAAGGCAGATTGAAGGATGACTACCTGAGGCTAGCGTTCCACTCAAAGGAACTAAGTCATGCTAGAGGCATGGATCAACTAGCACAAAAATCGCTTTTGTTGGCAACGTGTTTTTACTTTTTGGTAATGTGCAGGCATACAGTGTAATAACTGAAGCCAAACATGTATGATCATTTTCAATAACGGAACAGAAACCAAACTGTAATAACTCCAAAAACACACAAATCACATATTAACAATTAGCATGAAGATAATCATTCTCTTGTCTACTGTATTTTAGACTTTATGAACGGTTGTTTATACATCATGTTTTGTTATTTTCTGTTGTTGTACTGTTGTTGTTACTTGATGCATTGTAGCTGGAGGTTCCCTGCCATACAGCATCCAGACAGCTCAGAAACAGCTCTGGCTTCATGCATACTTTCAGTAAGTTGGATCATGGCTAATGGAGTGACACATACACACACATACACATCTGCACACTGCATTTAACTTCCAAGTCTTGTCTGTGTGTTTGTGTGTGATGTCCATACTCCAGCCGATGGAAGGCAGAGACCACTGGGAGGAGTCATGCTATGCCTCACATCAAGACTTACTTGAGGACGTCACCAGATTTCAAACAGCTAGCCTGGATCCTCATCACAAGGTGTGTGTGTGGCTCATTTGTGTCGTTGTTTTTGGTCAGGTGATTGTCCTAGTGATCTGAAAACTCTGAGTGGCACTAGAATAACGTGATTGTGGAATGGCAATGGAATGCCAGAACTGCCTGTAATAAATGGGAATTTATGGGAAGGGGAGGGACATTTAAAATATCACTGGAATCAAAGCAGACAGAGGCAGACAACAGTGTAGCCTTAATACAGAGCCACATAACAGTCAATGAGTTTGAGTTTGACAGTGACACACAAACATACACTTTACTACCACACAATAGAGACAGTGCACACAAACAACAGCCATGCAGTGTGCTGTTGTGACACACAACATTACACTTATGACAGCGCTTCTTCACTTGCTCACTTGTTATAGCATATGTGATGAATAGTTGTTTTACTTTATTGCTTGTTATCTACTGATACACGTGTCTGCATACTTGGATTAATATGACACTATCTGCCTTTAACTTCAGTGTGTGTGTGTGTGTGTGTGTGTGTGTGTGTGTGTGTGTGTGTGTGTTTAGCTCCAACCTGTCTAAAGCGGCATGGGGTGCTCTGGAAAAGAACAACACTCAGATAATGGTTCGCTCCTATGAGCTGGGAGTCCTCTTCCTGCCTTCTGCTTATGTAAGATCAGCGCATGCGTGCATATCAGCGAGATTCAAATGTTCAATTATGGCCTCGACTAGTTTATTTAGGTTAGGGTCCCGCCAGGGCACTCTAACCAAAACTAACCCTAACCAAACTGAATTACTAGTGACTAGTAAGCTGGATGTGACCAGAAGCTATACGTTGCAACCTGGTCGCAACTAGTAAGCAGCTCGCCGGTTGGTTGCCACTGGATCTCGGCCTTCCTGCAATGTGATAATTTGGTTGGAATATGCAAGGAATCATCTGTATCTATATAACAACATTTTAATCTAGTTAGATATCCCACCCACCTGCTCAGTAAAGTTCACTAAAGTACTGTATACTTAGTCTATAGTGTTTTGAGCACATTCTTCTCTGGTGGTGGTGTGCATGAATGTCCACAGAAAAGAAAAGTAAGTCTCCATGATTGTCCATATCTTTCAGAACATGCAAACCTTCCCTGTTCAGAGGAACCCATATCCTATCACGTCTTCGACCAACGCCTTCCCTGTGCCATTTGATCTACCCCCAGAACCGTACTCTGAGAAAGGTATAGGTACTTATATGACCTCTGTTATTATTTAGAAATGGAAGTTATTTGCTGTGTTCATTCCAAGAAGGCCTGTTATGTTTTGGGCCTTTTACATTGTCTTTATGTGCTCTTCTGTTCTCAGACCAGCCATGGATGTGGAACATTCCCTACACCCAAGCACCTGATACGCATGGCAACATCTGGGTCCCCTCCTGAAACACACACTGCTACACACAGAAAGAATACAGATAACGTATTAATGGATTCTTTCACGACCTAGAATCTATGTTTTGTTGTATGTCCTATTGTAAAAATAGTTGCTCTAAAAATCATCACAATTTCTAACATGATGTTGAATTGTATATCAGTTAAGTTTCATGTGCAAAGCCAGCCACACAGCCAAGTCAAGGCAGAGTCGAAACTTTCCTCCATTATTAATGTCTTAATATTGCCCCAGAAGGAATATGTTGTAGTTTTGTGACATGTAGCTGCTGTCCAACTTGTGTCTATCAGATGGATACTCCTTACTGTAATGAACACACAAGGACAAAAGTCGTGTAGACTCAACATCGAGCCCAACCCCACAATCACCATTTTTCTTTACTGCTCATTATCCACTACCTCACTAGGCATATTGTAACTGTATGCCTGTAAGCACACCCCCTATTTACTGTAGTTGTGTGTGCATTGTGTTTGCATGCTGTCATGCATTTTGTCAATGCATTTCCACTGTATTTTGCCTTGTGACTAACACAAAGAAGCTGTCTGAAAACTGTGCATATTCTACAATGTGAGTCTGTCAATAACTTGTCATCACCGCTTTTTTAAAGGCTCTTATAATTTAGCCATGCTTTACTATGGTTTTAACATTGTTTTTGCAGGGAGACAGTTCAACATGGGTGCTAATGTTAACTCAGTCCATCTCACACTGTATTTGTGCTGCTCTTGCTCTCTGTCGTCTCTTTTAAGGAATGGTCTGTGAGACCACCGGTTCTGAGAGTGGGGATACAGGCATGTAACTTTGAGTGTACAAATGGAACCAAATGGCCCAATAAGCGTCCAAGATTGAGATAAATTTCAAATGGACCAATAGGACCACTGCTGGGTTTAAAGCGGGGCATGTCTGGCTCTGTGGGTGCCTGGGCTGGGGCTCCCTGTTTGCCTGGCATATTCATAGTCTGTCAGAGTTTAGACACAAGATGCACGGTTCTATTTGAGTCCATTAGTGAGTCCCTTATGGTCATCTCTTAAAACATTTCCCATCTCTCGTTTCTCTCTCCGTCTGCCCTCTTCTGTCCTCTGTTTTGTTGCTGCTCAGAGGAAGGATGAGCGAGCCTCCTCTTCTCTGTGCAGCATCAGGCTCAAACAACATGTGATATTGACATATTGTACAGGTATATTGTGATTGTTTATTTACCTGTGTCGTTTTAGGACAGCATCTCCTAGTTGTCATGTTATATTTGTTATTTTGTACGTTCCCGTAGCGTAGCCTAGACACATTTTCTAACAACTTCTGAATAATAAACATTTGATGTTATCAAATCTTAGTGCTATTTCTAGTTTTATCCTAGATAGAAGATTTGTTTTTTTTTTTTTTTTTTACTTTACACCCATTGTCCATTCAACATTTTCAATCAATCAATGAAGTTTATCTGTGCTGCTGAAGTATGAAGAGCTATTTTAAAAGTTGAGACACACACACACACACACACACACACACACACACACACACACACACACACACACACACACACACACACACACACACACACACACACACACACACACACACACACACACACACACACACACACACACACACACACACACACACACACACACACACACACACACACACAGAGAAGTGTTGTCTCCGCCAGGCAAGGCCAGCTGTGGTTTAGGTTTTGAATGCCGATCGTTGTGGCATTTTTGCGGTACAAAAAAAAAACTTCAGACGACTACAAGTCCCGTCGAACCCCGCGTCGTCATATCGTCAACATGGCGTCTGTCCGTCGGACAAAGGCGAATCAGTCTCACTACGAGATGAAATCAAATTAGGGGGAAAAGGGGGGTTAGGGACCGCGTTTTGGAATACGGACGGGCTGGTGCATGCTGGCCCGAGGAGCACGCCGCGGGAGCAGATCTATGTGCGTTTTAAATGTTGTGCTGGTCGGACGAGGACACCTACAACAACACTCAGGTAAAATCCACTGTCTTGCAGCAGCAGCAGGCTTTCCAACTTGGCTGGAGGAGGCTAACACAGCGGGCTAGCTGCTGGTAGCCTGCCCCGCAGGCTTGGCACTTATTGGCACCGATTGCCACTTTGTGGTCTGCTTGACAGCTGCCCACGAGCTGCCTTTCATCCAGCGAGTCCTGCTGGGATGGAACATAGCAACTCAGATGCGTCATGTTGTCAGTGAGCTCCAGCGAAACGACCAGATTTGTCTTTATTCTGATTTGTGGCGCTGGACTTCTCTCCGACTTGGAGCAGGAACATCTGTTTGCAACATCTGCTCCCTCCGGGCGCAGAAGGTGCGTATTGCCGACATTGGTGACCCATAGAACACTGTGACCCCAGAGGTCGCAGTGGTTTTTGAGAA
The DNA here is from genome assembly GCA_039105355.1 of Benthosema pterotum. Classification (NCBI taxonomy): domain Eukaryota; kingdom Metazoa; phylum Chordata; class Actinopteri; order Myctophiformes; family Myctophidae; genus Benthosema; species Benthosema pterotum. The sequence continues at coordinate 16,481,634 of CM076966.1, forward strand.
AGGAGAAGCCAGCGACGGTTTGTTCGTTGTGGTTGCTGTTTAGTCAGAATGTCAAATCATTGTGTTGTGTGAAATGCTGACATGTCAATGACGCCAAGACAGTTAGGGTTACACACATTATTATCAACTGTAAATGACATTTTCTATTGCCTTTTAGAGATCTCATGTGAAAGTGTTGGAAATATCCGGGGATGGCCATTGGCCAAACAATACCTGGATTAACATGTAACAAGTTTTTGGTTGGATGGGTTGTGTTCAGCCGCAGCCATGTCTAGCAGAAGAGTTGCGACATTGAGGTGTCAGGAACTGAAGTTTGCGTAACTGACTATATTCTGTCTGGCTCTGAGTCCAGCATCTTCGCTACCAGCGTCTCGGTGCCTCTGCAGCGTCTATGCCAAAGGCCACCCATGGAGTCACAGAATCCTACAGGTTAACACACCCGGTGTAACAGTTTAACACTAAACTTCGGGCGTTTGTTTTCAGATGAATTGGGCAGCATAGTGAGCATACAATACGTTTTTACCAAGTAAGCTCGCTCGTGTAGCCTACATCAAACAGTCAAACATATCATTACATACACTGTACGTTTTTGCCGGTTTATGACAGCGATATCATAGCTCACATCATTCCACATATAAATCTCAGTACCGCTACAGAGAATTTCAAGTTTTAGTGTAACATTGAAATATAGTGATTTCTATGGGTCTACTCTTCATGTGCACCGGCGTGAGTTTACTTCTCTACTGTTTTCCTTCGCTCTAAGCTGAGCAACACTGACCAATGCCACCAGTCAGCAGTATTTGACTTGCAGTCTCTTTCGACCACAATGACAACCCTGGCTCTGCAGCAGAGAATGGAACAGGCATGCACTCTTTATATTTCTAGTAGTAGCTCTCTAGATTGTAGTCTAAATACCTGTGTAATGCATGCTGCCCACCTTAGAGGACAAGTACCCTAGCATAGAGTGCAAACATTCATCCACTAACTACAGTAAATACCTGGTGTCGTGGCCGAGGTTAATAATAGAAAAAAAAAAAGTCTTCTCACAAAAAGCTTCAAAGCTTAAAATATTTATTAAAGTTCCTTGCACCATAGTGAACCTCAGTCAGCCTCACAGCTCTTCGTCAGGGTGAAGAGCCAAATGTCAGTCACTGTGCACTGCAGACTTTTATCTTTTGTCTATCTATCAAAAAAGTGTAATTTGTCAGTTTGTAATTTCTTTGATCTAATAGACACTAATTGAAAGTGAATGAATAATGGTCCTGAACAAGTGTCCACTCCAGGTCATTATTAATGTCCATCCATTATACATATTAATCTTTACATTAAGACATTACTCCTCTATTATAGTTGTCCTGGGTCCATAAGCTTTTCAGACTATCTCATCATTGCACACTTTTAGCTTTCACGGTGGTACAACTTTGTCCCGCAGGCCCCCATTTGATGAGAATGCGATTTTGCCTCTCTGACCCCAAACTTTGAATATTTTGTTATCATTGGAGATTTTGTCCACAATTCCATTCTGTATTGATGCTGGTTGGGGAGAGAACAGGCAAACAATCAAAATAATAGTCATACATTCCCAAAGTATGGCAGATGTTTAAGAATAATATTACTCCTACATGTAATGCTGTCCAGAGTTAAATATCTAGCATGGGTCCATTGGTTACCAACACTGCATCATTTAGCTTGGAAAAAACACCTGGAACCTGGTTGAAAGACAGTTGCATAAAATTAATTTGTGGATACAATGGGGGTGCAGTACCAGCTCTACTGTTTTAAGACGCTTCAAGGTAATTTGAGTTGAGCATTGCTGCTTTCAGTGTTCTATCATTTAGGCAAGACTTCATTCAACCAAACACTACTCTGGGTGAGTTCACTAAGTAACACACCTTCAGCCAGAGGGTGTGTAAATTATTAGTGAAATCGGTTTGGTTGGAATGAAAACCTGCGTACACCCACATGGGTTAACCCTATCCCTCCGTGTTGCATGTTTACACACACACACACACACACACACACACACACACACACACACACACACACACACACACACACACACACACACACACACACACCTGTGCTCTAGTCTAGGGGGATAGAGTTTCTTTACACTATTCTGGTATAAGCGTATTCATGTGTATCACTGGAACTCCCGTCTAGACTAGTCTAGTGTTTTTACTGCCGCAGGCTGTGATCTAAATAGAGTCGAGGGATTTGAACACTCTGTTATGTCAGTGTTATGTTATTTGTCCCTGAACACAAATGTTCCTCTGATGGTGATTAATACATTGCAGCACTTACAGTACATACATTAACACTCAGAAAATCCAATATTGTCAGTCAGACTGTTTTGTCTTGACTTTGTTTTTGACAAATTATGTCTTATATACAGCATGTTCAAAGTGTATTGTCTTGTGAATTTGGTTTTCATGCTAGCTGAAATGCAGCAATGTATGTGATGTGGTGGAATGCATGGAACTACATAATGAGCGCTGCAGAATATGTGTTTGAAAAATGCAAGTCATGGTGGCGGTTTTTAATGGGAGCTCAGCTCGTAGACAATAGGAGACATTTAAAGCCTCCTATAGGGGGTTAATGCATCTTTTATACATCCCACAAAAGCATATCTTTGCTGTGCACATACGGGTATATGCATGCTGTGTCATTTTGCAGCGTGATAACCAGTTGTTAGAAAAGAGAAATCCTCAACAGCAAGGCTATTGTTCTGTACACTTTTCAATAGAGATTATGGTTAGGGAAATGTTATGGTTGAATTACGTTTATTTCCAGGTCAAGGGCATCAGGGCAGGAAGGTGTGGCTACTATGTGTTCTGTCAACGTCATTTTCTAGAGTGAAAACTGTAAAGGTTTTTTCTTTTTCAGTTGCACACCTACTGTAGGCTGTGCCTCCCTACAGGCCTTCTGGTGCAGTGTAAAAAATGTCAGGCTGGAGTAAATTTGAAGTAAATCCTGAGCAGAAATCGCAATATAATATGTTTCATTGTCAGAGCGTCTTGCTGCAGGGTGTGTGTGTGTGTGTGTGTGTGTGTGTGTGTGTGTGTGTGTGTGTGTGTGTGTGTGTGTGTGTGTGTGTGTGTGTGTGTGTGTGTGTGTGTGTGTGTGTGTGTGTGTGTGTGTGTGTGTGTGTGTGTGTGTGTGTGTGTGTGTGTGTGTGTGTGTGTGTGTGTGTGTGTGTGTGTGTGTGTGTGTGTGTGTGTGTGTGTGCATCCTGTCTTCTCTGTACGCTGTGTCCCAAGGAGCAGATATGTGTGTGATATGCTATACGCCAATGACTCATCTCTCCTCCCCTTTTCAGCTTCAAAGGGAGAAAATATGGGGCCTTGGCCACAGAAGATGGAAATTTTCCTTGGCCTTTTCCCAAGTCGCTTTACCCCACCACACACACACACACACACACACACACACACACACACACACTCTCTTCTTCTCTCTCCGTCTATTACACATGTACACATGTGAACACACATGTTCATTGATACCCTGTTTTATGTTTCAAATACCTAACACCCATTAAGGGCAGCTAGTTGAAATCAGTGATTAAATGGCTGATTACAGCTTTATCTACAATGTGCATGTTTATCTACCGGTATTTTGAAACAAACAAACATCACTGAACTGTAATGGCTGACATTGTGCAAAATGCCTACCCGAACGTCTTCCCGGACCACTGTTGTTATTGTCGATGGTTATAATGTTTTCTGCTGTCTACCCCTTTCAATCACTGAGCCTGCCCTGTACTTGGTCAGGGCCTGTCTCTGTTTTCTACAGAGACAGGTGTGAGTACCTCTGACTACAGAGAGATTCCAAGCATTAACAATCTTTTAGTGTCCTTTTCCCCTTTTCAATATTCTGTATAGGTTTCCTTACATCACTTATTTATGTGGTTTCTGTAAAAGTTGGTGTAACAATTAATTCTGTTCAGGAGAACTAGTTTGCAACAGACTATGGGAACTCTTTCTTGGTTCAGAGCTCAGGGATAGATTCGTGTTTGTTCCAAAAAATGTAGCGATTGGTTGTACATGTTATGTTAATTACCAGGAGATGTCTGTCGTCTGCCTGATTCAGCTATATTTACTAGGTGGTTTTCTCTTGTACTGTGTCTATCTTTGAATGATGATCCCTCAGTCTGTGCGCAGATCATTATTCCTTCCACCAGAGGGTGCCAAAAACATGTCTAGACTATACACACACACACACACACACACACACACACACACACACACACACACACACACACACACACACACACACACACACACACACACACACACACACACACACACACTTAGTTGGCCCTTGATGTGACACAAGTTGCTATTATTTCAATGGGAACTGCTGATAACAATCTTCATTCATGGAAGATATTTTTATACACACAGATGACTTTATAACCTTGGCAGCAGCAGCAGGGAATGTCTCATGTAAACATAAGAAAAATAAAAGCCACACCCATCCTCAGTTGTTTGAACCAATTGACATTGGCATCCTTAGCCACAATCTCTTATTGCTGGGGCCGAAACCTACACGCATAAATAATTTCATTGACATTACTTGCATGCAGTTGGTTGATTTTGATTTTGTACCTACGTTGCTACTAATAATTCACTTGCGAATATGGTGAATATACTGTATGTGACCAAAATATGGCAAAAACCCAGCAAGTAAAAAGAAACATCCCCTTGAATGAGGGGCACTAATGTGAAATGCTCTATATAATATATAGATATTTTTATAACTTATGGACAAAAGGTTATCTTAATTCTGCGATGGGGGCAGGTTTATATTTGAGTATTCTGTTTCTGTAAACAACTAATTGTGGCCTATGGGTGACTAGACTAAAGGCCATCAGTAGTTTACCCTGCTGAGGATGGAGGAGTACAACAGATCCCATGGCAACCAAGCAAGTGTTTGAGATAACAGACAGTGCGCCATGCAGTGTTCTAGTCCCATTCATGACACCTTTGCTGCCCCTTATCTCTCTCCATTTGTATCTATCCAGGAGAAAAGCCATGAACAAATCTTAAAGTAAAAGGAAGACGAGAAAGCATCCATGTCATTTCAGACTTTAGCATCACAGCATGTCATTTCATTCTCCAAGCTTGTACATCTGCTATTTTTGAAAGATCTTAGTTGCAAGTATCTTCTGGGGGTTTCCCTGACACACAACCATATTGAAACGGCTTGAGAACTTAATTTGTAGAATCTCTGGTCTTAAAAGCGCTGCAGCTCAGGTTGAAGCTGCACCAACTAAAGTGTCTCTCCTCTCCTCCCCTCTCCCCTCCTCAGTATGTCGGAGCGCTGCGAGGAGCCTCGTTTCACCATAGAGCAGATAGACCTCCTGCAGCGCCTCAGGAGAACCGGTATGTCACGGCCGGAGATCCTCCACGCGCTCGACACCCTGGACCGCCTGGACCGGCAGCATGGCCACAAGCATGGCCGCCGGCCTCTGAGGCTGCCCCTTGGTTCCTTGCCTTGCTCCTCTGACCAGTCCTCCCGGATCGGTGCCACTGCCTCCACGGCCACGCAGACCACCTTCCCGGCGGAGGGCCTCTCTCCGTCGCCGCCTGCAAATGGCTACGACGCCTCGCCTCCCCTCCTCCCAACGACCGGGTCCACGCCTGTCGCCATTGTGGGCGGGCCACCAAACGGCCTGGTCGCTGTGACGAATGGAAGGCTGTCGCCAGTACCGCCATCACGTTTTCCTGTTGCTGTGGATAGTGGTGGGAGTGGCATGGCTGCACCGGCATACGTGTTTGACGCCAACGAAGAAGATATGGATGTGGATGACAAGGTGGAGGAACTGATGAGGTAAAAGCAGAAGCAATCAACCAAATTAAAACACGCTTTTAACACACAAACAAATGAAAACTGTACAGACACATTCTGACACTATATAACACCAGAAAAGCCAATATTGCAACTTCACGTTGATTTAGCAGTTTGTATTATTAATGCTGAATTAATAGGGAATGACAACCTTCATCTGGTACCACCCAATTTCACTACAAATAGGGCTTAAATTCTAATTCTACATCTGTGTTTTTTAAACTTGTGAACCAGGGACCACCACCCTGACTTAAAATCAACCTGGGGACCACTCTGTTGCATTGGGTGGGGATATGGGCTAAAATTAATGCTTCTTTTGTAACATTTTCTAGTCTACATCTACATCCCATCACTGTTTCTCAACCAGACAATCTGCTGCACTTCCCCTGTTGATATCCGTACTCCCCTTTTCTGGTGAATTTCTTGACATGACTTTCTTGAACTTACATGGATGGTCATTCAGTTCATGGTTTATTAACTAGTGAAATGTAATCCAAGGGGTAGGAAATGATCATTTCTCCTTTATGAAGGTAACCCCCCTCCCCACCGCATTCTTTTTTTGCCCCCAACTCTGTACATACTGTACATACAGTGTTTTATTTCTTCCTGTGACTCATGTCATGTCTATGAATTGATTCCATAGTATGGCCTAAATTCAAACTGCTTGGTGCCATCTCAATTAGACTAAATGTTTGGCTATACCCTGATAAGATGAGCAACACTTAGTTGCTACGCATCCCATGGTTTCTCAATAATTTGTCCAGAGACTGCTAATAATTTCACAATACCAGTAATAATGACTCAACCAGGCAAACTGCTCACTCCCCCTCTTGAGATTCTTACTGCCCTTTTCCAGTGAATTTTGTATATTAATATATAATATATATGTCCCTGGCCTCCTCCTGTATGGTTTTGTGTGGAACATGGAACCTCTTTGAGTGGGGAACGTAGAACCTTTTTTGAGTGGGGATTATGGGACCTATTTGAGTGTAGGTCCTACACTCAAATAGGTCCCATAATCCCCACTCAAAAAAGGTTCTACTGTATGTCCTACACTGTAGGACATACAGTAGGACATAGGGATGACCCCATCCTGCCCGTTGTTTGTGCATATTTATTAATTATAATCTGATTTATTAGTCCTAGGATCCTTGCACAAGGGTAGTGCTAATCGCAGTGCGATAACACAAGCGTATTTATTGCACAGGCTTGTTTCTTTCACATGCCACGATTTACCAAACTTGTAGTCTGTTTAGCTCACATTAGCATGTCCCTCTTGACCAGACCTAGAGAAGAGCTGGCATTGATGCAGACAAAAACATGTGCATTTAACGCTCCCTGTTTAAAAAGCTCCCTGTATAAAACCTATTTAGAGGCCTAAAACCCTACATTTTAAGCGGGAGGAGCGATCAGCACATCCTAGTCGCTCACAAATTTGCAGGCCTTTATTTCTACACACATTGAACCTCTGCACCATATCAATATATATGTAAATTAGTCTGCTCAAGGAAACATATGTGTATGAATGTGTTCTGTGGTGAATGTGGCAGTTTTCATATACAGTATATGCTCAATGTATAAGCTATATTCTGTCTGTCTGCCTGCCTCCCTGTTGCTCCATCCATCCTCTTATCCTCCAGGAGGGACAGCTCCATGATCAAGGAGGAGATCAAGGTATTTCTGGGGAGCAGGAGAATCTCGCAGGCTGTGGTCGCTCAGGTAACAGGCAAGTATCTGCGCCCTTCCCTTAGACTCCTGACCTCCTGACTGAAGTACATAATATGATTTGACCCTAACCCTTCAACAACTTTCCCCCCTTTTCTCTTCAGGCATCAGTCAGAGTAGGATCTCTCATTGGTTGCTCCAGCAGGGTTCAGACCTCAGTGAACAGAAGAAGAGGGCCTTCTTCCGCTGGTACCAACTGGAGAAGAGCAACCCAGGTAATGCCTCCCCCTTTCCTTTCAACAACTCCACATCAAACCCAGTGACAAGCTCCATTAAACTTAAAGGAATGCCGGTCGAGTCGTCAAAGCAATGTGCCCAGCTGTCTTGTGTGTCCAGTTTAATGTATGCCCTGATGTATTGTGTGCCCAGATTGACCCTATGCACAGATGTATTGTGTGCCCAGTTGGCCCTATGCCCAGATGTATTGTGTGCCCAGTTGTCTGGATTGGTTTTTGTGCCCACCTGGCCTGTTACCACTTAAAGTACTACATATATATTTTTTATTTTAAAGCAGTGTCCAGATTGTTCTATGTGTATCTTTGTGTGTATTTCTGCACACAATGTACACACACATATTGTTGACAGTATCATACAGCCAGTGCCAGTGAAATGCACAAAAGACAAACAAGAGCCCCTTGGCTAACTAGAAAGTAGACTGAGCAACATTCCTTTTCAGGTTCATGATCTGGACAGGAGCGTATTTTATCGTTAGGGCATGCTGTAGTCATTGTTTTGTAGTCATCAGGGCGAATGTATGATCTGGAACTTCCTTTCCCTCAAGACGTGTTTTCCCAGTAAATACTGCAGGCTACCAGAGATAGAGTCACACTTTAATTACTCTTCCAGGTTGAGGGAAAGGTACTTGCAGATTGAGGGGTCTGGGCTGCTGACTACGGATCAATTACTACAACATGATGTAACTATCATCTGCTCCTAACCTGATTTTTTTGGCAATTTTGTAACACAGACCAGGCTTGTCTCTGAGGTGTAAATCCTACTAAACTTTCATGCTAAGAAAGTGAATATATTCTGCGTTGAAGCATAGCCTAAATGAGAATTTGGCTCAAATATGGAGGCCTATCAATTCTGGGGCAGAGAGAGAATGATTTGGCTCCTAGCTGCCATACTAGTCTCTCTGCTAGCCTGGAGTGATGGTGGATAAATGGTTAAATTATGTCAGTTAATTAATTTCAGGGAAAATAGGATAATTTGCAGACATCATTGTTGCATCCCTGTCTTTCATGAACAGGGTCCTGTATATCATATCCTAATTTGTCCTCCACATGAAACAGGAATGAGTCCATAATCACATCAACAGCAGGAATCAGGCATTAACATTGTCGGGATGCTGTATTTGATTACATCGCCAAATGTTCCTCCATCGGCTGCTCCATAAATGTTTAATGAGGAAGAGAGTGTGACTGTGTATGCACAAGAATGTGAGGGGTATGCATAAGAATGTGAGTGGATGTATGCATGCATATGTTTTACTGCATGTTATACCAAACTAATAAATGTCATGCTCCTTTTCAAATGGTTTAATACAGTGTTGTCCAGACAGCCACTTAGACAACATACAGTATATCACACACAACTCATCACATGGAGTGGACACACTCCCACACTCACCCGTTATTTCCTCTGCAAAGAACTAATGAAAGAGAATGTATTTAAAATACTCAATGTAAAGTAAAATAAAGTATCAAATTCGTTAGGATTCATAACATCATAATCAGCCTGATGGGGCACAGTGGTTAGTGGCTGTCGCCTCACAGCTAGAAGGTCCTGGGTTCGAACTGGTTGGAATAACGTATTCCTTCCACGCACTATGTCCAACCAGGGAAACTCCCCCCTGTCGCGTGAAAAAAAAGAAGGCAGCTGAGGGTGTGTAGAGCCCAGGATCACATTAGGAATTGGCACTGGGTGGAAAAAAATGGGTTACAATAATCGTGGGATAAAAATTATTTAAAAAATAATAATAATCAGCCTGATAACATTATTAATTGCTCCAATAACATCTAATTAATAGCTCTGATCCATATACAGTATAACTTGGTTTAGGAGAACTTGAGATGTTTTAGGAACCAAAGCCAAATGTTAACATAAACTTTATTATGGAGTCTGCCTGTGGTTAGCCTCGACACCCAGGCTTTCATTTCGTCCACGCGAAAACGGAAAGCCTGGACTAATTTGTTACCCCCAGTGGCCTAGAGGGCGGAGTCAACCTTTCGGGGTGGGCGTCGCTCCAAATGATGAGACGTAGCACAGCAGGGGAGGGGCCAGGGATGACGACACGTTACTGAGATCAAATCAGATCAGCTCATTTGCCATGGAAATCTCATGCCGTGGCAAATATCATTTCAGGTTAGGCCAGGCTAGCCTGTGGTTAATTTTTGTCCTTACACCTTTATAGGGTAATTTATGTGCCAGTCTCCCTGCTATCTGTTTCTCTGAAGGTCCATCACTATAGTCTTCTATCCCAAAAGCATGGAAACAGGAATGGAAACCTTTGTCTTGTGTACTTCAGTGGTTCAAGTGGCTCCAACATTTACATGTCAGGGACACCTGGATTAGAGTTATGAAACTCAAACGACCGGACATCTACGGCCGGCCAGGCCGGGCCTAAAATTGTTGGTAATCAGTAGGACCCGGTCGGGCCTCGGGCTCCCTAGAAAAATAATATACACTATATTGAATGTGGTTTGTGTGGTTGCTCTGTCCTTAGGTGCAACTCTAGCTATGAGAGCTGCCCCATTGTCTCTGGATGACATGGTGGAATGGCACCAGGCCCCGCCCCCCATTAGCTCCACCCCTGGCAGCTTTCGCCTGCGAAGAGGAAGCAGATTCACCTGGAGGAAGGAATGCCTGACTGTCATGGAGAGGTGAGAAGAGATCCCTAAATTTCTTTTCCAAAATAAATGCATGCCACTCACCTTGCTAAACAACATTTGCACGTAGAATGCACATTTTTGGTGATGGGGAGGGGTGGTTTACCTTGTCACACAAAAGTTGAGCAAGATGTGCAAGATGATCGTAGATGTGAAGATGTTTAAGTCTGTCTCAGGGTTCTATGAATACTGAATCCATATAAATGATTAACAGAGAATAGAATCTCAGAAGTTGTACACATTAACCCGGAACAGTCTTGTCAGCCCTGTTATATAGTATTTCTAGTATTTCTAAATTAAAGACCTCAGATTCGCAAAGATCTGTTTGTTTCCAATGTATGACACAGTCATACAAGAAAGTACAAAGAAATTATCCGTATATTATTTTTAACCATCACTACATACATTTATTTGTATTTATGTTTTTGAGAGCACTCAGTCTATTCATTTTAGAGTATGTATGCGTTTGTGTGTGTGTGTGTGTGTGTGTGTGTGTGTGTGTGTGTGTGTGTGTGTGTGTGTGTGTGTGTGTGTGTGTGTGTGTGTGTGTGTGTGTGTGTGTGTGTGTGTGTGTGTGTGTGTGTGTGTGTGTGTGTGTGTGTGTGTGTGTGTGTGTGTGTGTGTGTGTGTGTGTGTGTGTGTGTGTGTGTGTGTGTGTGCGTGTGTGTTTTTCTCTCTGCTCAGTTACTTCAATGACAACCAGTATCCTGATGAAGCTAAGAGAGAAGAGATCGCCAATGCATGCAATGCTGTTATCCAAAAACCAGGTGAACAAAGACAGACTAATCTCTGCACACTCACTCTCTCTCTCACCCCTTCAGCTTAGTTTTGTAATAGTTACTGTATGTCCCAATAGACCTATGCTGTGACGTCACTGCATCGGTTCTGGAAGTGTTTTCCCCATTCATTTTTCTCATTCGAAAATAATTTATATAAAGACGATTTCGCCGCGGACAAAGCCAACTCAGGTCGTGACAAATCATGATGACACACACAATATCATCATACAACCCCAAATCCGTTGAAATTGGGACGTTGTGAAAAATGTCAATAAAAACAGAATGCATTGATTTGCAAATCGTTTTCAACCTATATTGAGTTTAATACACTACAAAGACAGTATATTTAATGTTCAAACTGATAAACTTTATTGTTTTTTGAAATTATACAATCTTTTGTAAATTGATCCCTGCAACACGTACCAAAAAAGTTGGGACGGAGGCAACAAAAGACTGGGAAAGGTCATGAATGCACAAATAACGCCTGTTTGGAACATTCCACAGGTAAACAGGTTAATTTTAAACAGTTTAATATTGTTATTGAGTATAACAGGACCATCCCAGTCGCTCACAATCAAAGATGGGGCGAGGTTCACCACTTTGTGAACAATTCTTTGAGAAAATCATCTAACGATTTAAAAACAATGTTTCTCAACACTCAATTGCAAGGAATTTGGTGATTTCATCATCTACAGTCCATAATATAATCAAAACATTCAAAGAATCTGAAGAACTTGCTATACTAAAGCGTCAAGGCCGAAAACCAACATCTAGCACTTGTGACCTTTGATCCCTCAGGTGGCTCTGCATTAAAAACTGACATCATTGTGTAAAGGATATTACTGTGTGGACTCAGGAACACTCAGAAAACCATTGTCAGTTTACAGAATTTGACGCTACACCTGCGATTGCAAGTTAAAACTCTACCATGCAAAGCAAAGCCATACATCAGAAAGGTTGGTTTGAAAAAACGACTAGAAAAACAACCAGAAATGCCTTCTCTGGGTACAATATCATTTAAAATGGTTATACACAAAGTGGAAAAGTGGGCTGTGGTCTGATGAGTCCACATTTCTAATGATAGTGGACCCAGAGAAGGCATTTCTGGTTGTTTTTCAAACCAACCTTTCTGATGTATGGCTTTGCTTTTCGATGGTAGATTTTTAACTTGCAATTGCAGGTGTAGCGACAAATTATGTAAACTGACAATGGTTTTCTGAGTGTTCCTGAGTCCACACAATAATATCCCTTACACAATGATGTCAGTTTTTAATGCAGAGCCACCTGAGGGATCAAAGGTCACAAGTGTTTGGTGTTGGTTTTCGGCCTTGACGCTTTAGTGTAGCAAGTTCTTCAGATTCTTTGAACGTTTTGATTATATTATGAACTGTAGATGATGAAATCACCAAATTCCTTGCAATTGAATGTTGAGAATCATTGTTTTTAAACCGTTGGATGATTTTCTCACAGAATTGTTCACAAAGTGGTGAACCTCGCCCCATCTTTGATTGTGAGGGACTGGGATTGTCTTGTTATACTCAATAACGATATTAAACTGTTTAAAATTAACCTGTTTACCTGTGGAATGTTCCAAACAGGCGTTATTTGTGCATTCATGACCTTTCCCAATCTTTTGTTGCCCCCGTCCCAACTTTTTTGGTACGTGTTGCAGGGATCAATTTACAAAAGATTGTATAATTTCAAAAAACAATAAAGTTTATCAGTTTGAACATTAATTATATTGTCTTTGTGTTGTATTCAACTGAATAGAGGTTGAAAACGATTTGCAAATCAATGCATTCTGTTTTTATTTACATTTTACACAACGTCCCAATTTCAACGGAATTGGGGTTGTATAATATCTAATTACCGGTAGCAAGAAGCAGAATACAACACTTTTTGTTTCGTTTTTCATCTTAGAAATTATTTGATCGTCCCAAAAGATGTTGATCGTCCCAAAAAGTGTGATGATTTGTCACAACCCGAGTTGGCTTTGTCCGTGTTGTAATCGTCTTTATATAAATTATTTTCGAAAGGTCTATGAGAAAAATGAATGGGGAAAACACTTCTGGAAGTGGGGCAGTGACGCCACTGCGCAGGTGTATTGCTAATGTGCTTCTTGGACGAGCATACATACACAAAGTGTAAGCTCTGCAGTGTTTCATGACTCCTTGCGGAAGACCTGGGCATTACATGTTGATGTTAATGCTGGTGTTTAATTGTGCCAAGCAGGGAGAAAATTGCAGAGCTGAACACGAATGTAAAATACAACGTATTATATGCACACTTGTATGCTGATTCTATAATAAATATTGTTTAAATCAGTCGTGAAACTGAAATAGAAATTGTGCATAAAATAGGGTGTGTGTCTGTGTGTGATAGGTAAAAAGCTGTCTGATTTGGAGAGGGTCACCTCTCTGAAGGTGTACAACTGGTTCGCCAACCGACGTAAAGAGATCAAGAGACGAGCTAACATAGGTAATGTTTATTGCCATCCGTAACTCATACCTGTATGTGTCTGTCTTTAGACCCATTTCTTCAAAGAAATTAAAAAAAAAGTTTTTGAAGCTACAGTACTTTCTATAATGTACACCACAGACCCAGGGTGTGTTGAACTAGTCCTGTGTATGTGGAAGCTGAACCGTATAGCCAGTAGGCATTGATATGTTATGGAGAGGTTTGTGTTTTTCGAAGAAGCAGCAATCCTGGAGAGCCATGGCATCGAGGTCCAGAGTCCAGGGGGACACTCCAACAGTGACGAGGTTGATGGAAATGACTTTCCTGAACAGGTAAGTCACCCATCCAAACTATGTCTGTGACAGACAATTGGCACATAAAACAGTTATGAAATAAAAAAAAAAGATTGCTTGTGCATGTTCTCTCCACTAGAGGGCCCACAATCCAAACACCAAAACATGTAATGGTTAATGTCATGTATGACACAAAATTAATACTGTGTTTCATGATAGATAGCCAGGCCGGTAGATCTGATTTGATCTATTTCTGTTTTTCCACAGGGCTGTGAGGTGACGTTGTTTGACAAAAGGGTCACAGGCAGAGCATTTGGTTTGAGTCGACTAGACCTGTCCTCTCCCACACAGGTACAGTAGGGCAATAAAATGTTGCTCATTTGAGATCACTAAATGATCATCATCAAGAGGTTTTGACCACAAACTCCCTGATTCACTTGCAAAATGAATCTAGGCTAAGAAACAACATCTTCCAAATTACTGGCTTAGCCTGAATGGATTCGTTCCATCAGTATATCCAACTGAAGGAATATTATTTTATATTTTTTCAATTTCTAGTTCCATTGTTGTGTAGAGTTGATGTGACTTTAACATTAACTACTTAGCTCAACTTTCAAATTATAATAATAATCTGACATCAAACACTGTCATTTTCTTAATAGCTGATTTAACTATAACATTTATATTTTCCATAATGCAAATGAATAAAAAAATAATTGGGCCAAACATAATTCTAAACTGACAAGAAGGCAAGAAGACCAGGCAACTAGCAATGGATGTGTGATTAGACAGCGGGGAAGCAATGTTGAATTATTGAGATGGAGATAGAAATTATTATTATTGTATCCATTCGTTTTTGCTTTACTCCTCTGGGTGCTTTCTCTGCTTTTCTTTGCCCACGTCTCTTTCTCTCTTCTGTTTGACTCTCTTCCTCTCTCTGATAATCTCCTCTCCTCCTCCTCCTCTCAGGTACCAAGCCTCTTACCCAGCTGGTTGGCAGCGTGGCCTGCTTTGGGCAGAGGTGGTTTGGTGGGGCAGAGGGGCAGCCCCCTAATAGGCCGGTCCCTAACGTTGGGGGCGGAGCATCACGCAGATGGTTCCAGAATGACAGGTGTGTCCTGGTCTCCTCCTTCTCCCACCTCCCTACAGGATGACCCCACCAGCACCAATCACAGTTCACTCGCCGAGCCCCAGGACCCAATCAGCTTGGCCGTAGAAATGGCAGCAGTCAACCATAGCATCCTGGCTCTGGCCAACCAGGCAGCAGTAGCAGCAGCTGTCGCAGGGTCAGCGGCTAGAACAGGAAACAGTGAAATCAAGACAGAGGCCCTGGAGGATGACGATGAGAGGGAGTGAGTGAGAGAGAAAGTGAGGGAGATACAATGGCAGAGTGAGAAAGACCTGGTATGGAGAGATGGATAGTTGTAGATTTTCTACGTTTACATGCACAACAAAATCTGCTTAATACTCAGAATAGTTCCACGTGTTACTGCACCTACTCCTACGGGCTGGTGGCAGCACCTGTCCGCCAAGAGTGTTATGAGAGCTGCAGGAATTAATTTGCATAATCTTTCCCTTAAGTTAAAATGCTAGTTATCGAGAGAGAGGGAGATAAAGAGGGAAGTTGGATAACGGTTATTATAGATGCATAGACTCTAAATATCCTGAATTCTGAAGTCTCCAGGATATGATTCCGTATTCAGGATAATGTGCGCATGTAAACCTAGATACTTAGGAATAATGGTGAGGGACGTGTGCATCAGCAACTTAACTGAAAATTGTTGATTTATCTTGTCATTACTTTGGTCCAATTTTACATTCTTATAGTTAAGTTAAAATGAACACTGTAGCAGCCTTGCCAATCATCCCTAAAAGTACTGTTTTCACTTACTTATAAGTAATACTAGTAATATTGCCATTAGCACATTAAAACAGCGTACCATCAACAGACTGTTTTCAGTGTTACACCCAGACTACACTGGGTGCGGTATAGATACGCTCTGTTGATGGAGCACATAAATAGAAATAGGAAATGCCACACTAGCACCTCTGCATATAGATTACCATCCAAATGTTGTAAGGAGGAGTTACTGAAACCGGTTACGGAAAACGGCTTAAAATATTTGAACTTCTGCGTCGACCAGGTCTTTGGTGGAGTAGAAAGCACAATTGTGAGTGTAAAAATGGACCTGAGTTAAAGTGACACAAAATGCTGCAGTATGTTGCTAGATATGCTTTTTGTTTGGGCTAATTTTATCAGAAGAAAAACATCCCTTTCTATGGTGCTTCATTCCTTAGCTCACCTATAGTGAATAGTGAATATTTTCATGATGAAACTATGATTATGATGAGAGAACGAGAGAATTAGAGAGTGGTTGACAATCATGATTGTGAGAGGCTGTGCTTGATATTGGATGTTATCCAATGCTGTATGATAATCATAGTTGGGACTAGTATTTTAAGTAGGCCAGGGTTTAAATTTGTGGTGGATATTCAGCCATCGGATGATATTGGTAAAATAATTGAAGCCATTGGTGCTTTTTGATTGATCGGTACAAGTCCTACCGTCCAATCGCCTGCCATGTGCTCTGTGGATAAACTATACCCTGTACCAGTTGTTATAGATTAAGAATGGCTTACCTAGCTTGGTAATTCTGAGATTGATTCTCTTAGTGACTTATTTTATACACAAATAGTTAGGTTTAGGTATATGGTTATGACCATTCATGACAAAACGGCTCCTGCTCAGCAACAGTGTGTGTGAGGAAATTGTATGCTTCTGAGCAAGAGCAGTGCATGTTTTTATCTGAATGGATTTGTTACTGTCCAATGCAGCTGCACTAAAGCGGATGTGTTCCTTTGCCAATATGTATGAAAAGGCTGGCATTTAGGAATTGGGTTTCTGGTATACTCCTCACTAGAACCACAGCAAAAATATATATACCTAAATTTAACTGAGTGCCTGGTGGATGAAACTAACATTTATTTTACCAAATGTCGCCTGTTGGTTTAATATCCACTGCCTTAGGGATATGATAATGAGTAGACACATAAAATGTGTCACTTCATTTGATGAGAAACATAGGATGACAAGAAACGCATATACCTTTCAATGCGTCTATATTTGCTTGATATGCCACAATGTGTTATAAACACAAAATGTTATGTTATTCTTTTAAATGTATAGTTTTCCATTTAAAACGACACTTCAAGGGATTCATTATTATGGTGCTAGCGTTCCCCACCCTGTAGGTGTTTTTAGTTGTATAAGTGATTGACAGGTCACACAGGCAAAAGTTTAATTTGAAAGTTTAAACTTCAAATTGATCATGAATCAAAAATTGCATTAGTACTTCAATCAAACATCAAATCTATCTAAAGATGTAGGAATCCCATGCTTATTGATTGACTGGAACACTTTGGCTGCCTAACGAGTCCGACAAAGTGTTATTGGAAAAACAATGCCTTGCTTTCTTTTCAGGACTTTGAGGGTACCAGCAATGGCCTGGTAATTGGTTTATTGAAATACATTGCATTTTGACTTTAAACCCTCCTTTAATTGAAATAGTAAATGTATATTAGCATCAATGCAGCACTAGTCTCAGAAACCGCAGGCTTTTTGTTTTCAAATGAGAGAGAGCCAAAGCTAGTCCAGCAGGAAATAGGCATAGTATAGCAGTGAACTGACAGCAGTGTTCTCCGCTGTGTTCTACTGGCTGAGGAGGAGGGGAGTGGGGTTTTTTCATAGGTTGGTGAAACAATAGGAAGGCAGCGGCGGTTTCCAGTGCTAGTTTGTTCCGGCCCTTAGTGCCTAGAAAAGCATAGGCTAATTCAGTATAGGCGCAGTGGGATAAAGACATTAAATGACCAGGGACTTCTATAATGGCCTGAAGCTCTCGATCAAGTGACCGACTGTACAGGAAGAACGGTTTCAGACCATCCGCTAAATACCTGTCAAGCTTGAGTTCTAAACTCGATACAAATACCTCATCCACACCACACCTCAACTATAAGCTAATTTCCTTCAGTCACGACTCAACTGCTTCAATGTGAAATAAGATGGAGATTTACTGAAAATAGAGACTGAAAGTAATGAGCTCTTGCTCACAAATTTTGAGGTGACTTTGCGATCGATTTTGCATTTCTGCATGCATGCTGCAATGTAACATTTAGATATTATTACATTATGTAGAATATTCAAGTCTCTCCCCTCCAGCATCGCCTGGAAAGAGACGAAAATAATTTGGTTTTGCCATTGTGTTTCCAAATGGCAGAAATGAAATGTCGTCTTTTTTTTAACCAAAGAATTACGGAAATTAAAACAATCTTTCGCCCTTGCCGGGATACTGTCTGTACCAGGGTTGTCGGGTTAAGGCTTAAAATGTCTGAATGGAACTTGAATTTAATGGCAGAACGAGTCCTTTGATATCTGTTTTATTTGAGTATGTTTGACCGGCAGCTAAGCTGTCATCCTGGGCTCATAGCCATTCTGAGTTTGAGAAACTCTATAGTGTCTCTAGTTACTAGCATAGTTCTGTCTTTTGTGTCAAAAATGTATTCCTATATGATAAAAACACACAATACTGTTCTATAAATGCTTCGCTTTACGTACTTTATATCTTTATTTTTTTAGCTGTCTGCCAAGCAGAAACATTTCTGAGGTGAATCATATGATTCATGAAAGATGTCGGCATGCTATTATTTTTTGTTTTGTTTTGTAAATGTTTGATTTCATGATTATAAATCACTTATTTTTTGTGTTGTTTGAAATGCAGTATGATACCTTTGATTATAAACAAAACTATTATTTTAATCCAGGATAGTAGCTGAGCACAATTGCTCATTTTTTAGAATGCCCTACACACGCGCGCGCACACACACAAAATCCTCAGTGTCAATTTATCCATTTGTAACTCTGGGAGTGTCTCCATTTTTGTACATCTTAACTCATTTAGATCTGTGGCCGTAAAATGTATGTTGCTATGTACCAGTATACATGGCAACGACAACCCCAAAAGGGATTGAAAAATGATGTATATGTGGTCTACTCTAAATGAGTTAAGTGAACACTCAGGACTTTATATTGTGGTCCTTACTTTTTCAGGCTAGGTAAGATCTGGCCCATGATTGTCAGGAGAAACCGAAAGGTCAGATTGTGACACTGTTCGACCACGTCCACATGAGATTGAGATCTTCCTGACCATTTGGATTTGTATTCACTTTACCTCAAAGTACAACCTGTGCTAAAGAGTAAACTCTTACGTGTTATGGAACCATTTGGTTACACGTGCACACTCTTGGAACATGAAAAACAAATTTAACAGTCCATAGAGATAAGTACAGATTTTACTGTTTTCCTGCCCATCCACTGTGCTTCCTTTACGCCTTCCGTATTTGCAGTGTGTATTTCAGGTATGCATTGCGGTGCTAATTGTATCTGGTCTGATATCATTGGAATCCTCATTTGAAACACCACATATAAAGCTGCAATCTAGAAATTATTTTTATTAATACAATGTTATATTAACTAGTATTAATGTGCAGAAAGGTACATCTGCAAGTCTAGGAAGTGGTATCTGTACACTTTGACTGTAAAGTTTAGACCGTGGTGTTGGACAGGACACCTACTAGTATTAAGTATTACTGTCTCTGGCTAATAAGCGCAATATCACCCCTGCACAAGAGGGGATTCCAGTCTGTCTTTCAAACTTTCACCTCACGATAATTATGGAAGAGCGTATTAAAAAACCTCACTGCAAATAAGCTTCTGTACTACTGGTAGGCTAGTGTTTGGATTAGCAGCTGTTTATATACTGGACAATACTGAAATGAACACAACTAGCTACAACTTCTTCTATGACTATCAAGTCAGAGATTTTAGCAAATTCTGTGTGACACCATACTTGTCCCTCTCTTTCTGTTTGTATAGGATTGAATGTTGCAACTCTCTGCCAAATCTGGTAGCGTTACTTTATCGACAAACATACCTCACCAAATGTGACTACAGGCCTTTCCTGATCTGTTGTGGCCTACATGGAAGTTAATCTTGACTAATAGATAAATAACTATGATTCTATATGATTGGTGACTGACATAAAACACTTGCATAAACACATTGCAGTGTACATTTTGCTCCCACCCCAATTTCATAAGCAAATGGGTACTCTCATTATGGATCATATTTTCAGAAGGCAGCGTTCATCACTGATGCCCGCAATATATACAATAACATCACTTTAATCATAACCTAAGTTCTACTTTGTCCCGTCCCCGGGCCAGGATAGTGCCCTACACATAGCTGCTGTTCAGGAACTGTATTCATGACATTCCTCATAATAAGATGACTGATTCAGTCTTAAACTGAGGAGGTGTTCCCAGAGACAATCTCAGGTCAGCTGCCGCAGTCTGTGGACAGAATCCAGGCCTGTGCGTCTCAGAAATGTGTTCTCTGGTCTTATCCTTAAGCCCATGTAATGATCTTTTCAGAGAACCCAGCAATTTCGTATCCATGCCTTGAATGATGGACGTGATATTTGGTGGACATTTCATGCACAGTACAAGTAACATGTCTGAGATTATAGTTGACCTTATAACAGATAGCGACATTAATCTAGCCAATAATTTAATAGAAAGTTAGGATTGGATAGACAAACTTTGCTTTTGATACACAGAAAATTTTGATTGAAAATGCTTATTTTGGCATTAGAGTTGACTTGGTTTACTGTTCTAAAATGAAACCGTGTGATTTGGATCAAAGATCTAATGTACTCCACCTTCGTTGAAAGTCAGTTATCAGGCTACTAATGAATGTGATGTGTTGTAACAACAAAACGTCTGTCTAGAAGGAGTACCTTGTTTGATATTGTGAATACATATTATACCACAACAAATACTATATACAACCAATATCCAAATAAATAATTAAGTCTGTCTTATAAGTTTAAAATATATTACATTATCACTTCTGTTACCTTCCATTTCAGAATTTAGTGCCTTTTTTGGACAGTAGACTGTTCTGTAATAGCTATGTAGAAAATAAAATGAAACAAGCTACATTTTGTTACTTTGTTTTCATTAGTTGGGAGAAAAAAGCTTTTTTATTTGTCTTTTTTTAAAGGTGTGTTTATAATGGTATATCTATAAGGGAATAAACATTGATCCAAGAATGTTGTGTCCTGTTTTTTGTTTTATTATTATTTGCAGTCGCCTTTAATATGAAATTGTGCCTTTCTGTCAGCCAGTTTTTGGTTGCTGGTTAGTCCCTGAGTCATTGTGACATCAGGGATGGAGAACAATTTTGGCCTGCAAATCTATACATATACATCAAATCTATACATCTGACCTCAAATCTTTAGATCTCGATGTATGGAGCTGACCCGTTGTGACAGTCCATATGTTGATGCTTCTCCATCTGATTTGATTCTGATTCTCTCTTTTGACTGATACCTGTTATTAGTGCAGCCATGCCCAGCAGGGCTGTGCACGAGATCTTGCTGCAGGGCATCTTACTGGTTACATTCTGGAATCATTCTCTGAACCACAATCATCAAAATGGTAAACTGTTGGACATTAGAACTACCATTGCTGAATTTCAAAAATTACTTTTTTCTTTCTCTTTTATGTGTGGAAGCAAGAAGCCCAAAGGGAAAGCATTGAAAAATATATTTGAAAGCAATACATAAGATACAGTCCACACACACGCACACGCACGCACACACACACACACACACACACACACACACACACACACACACACACACACACACACACACACACACACACACACACACACACCAACAACTACATTGTAGGAATCCAGATACAGACCCCTGGGCGACTAGTGTCACCCCTGGGCGACTAGTGTTCAAGCACTCAGCCATTCCTGGCTGCGTGCTTGAAGAAAGCTCTAGGTGGCAGCATAACATCACATCTGCACATCATGTCCTACTGCATCACACTTTGACCCATGAGCAAAATTCATAATAAAAGGCAACAGATTTTGATTTAACTTGATTCCAAATGACAGTTCATCTTTACAATGCATGTCCAATTGTACATGTTTAAAAGGTGACAGTACTTCATTAGAACCACTGGTGTTAGTTTTTATGCGGAATGATGTCTTCACTTTGTATTTAGGGTTTTTTCCTGTACTGAGGGCTGAACCTTTCCCGTCAAACGTACCAATGAAAAAAACTGTAATATAGTGACATCACATCATCAGTCCCTCCCCTAACTCCTCCCCCTTTATCATACAACTACAGCTGTGGGCATGGCTTCAGTTTAGTATATCTCCACCCATCACCACCCACCAGGCAAACCAGGCATACTCAATGAGCTGGTGAGGCTGCCCACATAAAAATCATTTTAACATATACTGTACGCTTTTTTGAAAAATAAATAAATAAATGAAATAAAAATAAAAATCTTCTTCCTCATATTACAATAATGCCTGATGATCATGTTTTAGGATGGAAAAAAAATCATGGCACTCCAACTTTAAGAGAATTTGTCCACTGGCTGTCAACCTCTTCTAGATCTTCTGATCTTTATTGGCATCACAGTTTATTTAATAATGAAGTGAGGAGCGTAAATATCATCACACATCATCTCATTCTGGTTAATCACAATTTGCATCCTATGACTTTTGTCTTCATTGTTTGTGTTTACACGGTACACACTTTTGTTACTTGAGGGGACACATGCAATACCTTGCTGCCCGCCAGTGAGCTACCCACAGGTTAAGAACCATTGAAATAGTATACACTAAAACAGCATATCCTTGTTGTCAAAAGCAAACTATCTAAACTTCATTTTTTATATACTTTATCTACTTAAAAACCCACTGAGTCTTGTTTCGAAATGATTTAACCAATCATCATAAAACACTTTGGACAAAACCTCCATTGTATTGGATCCTAAAACCGTATGATAAAGCAACTAACTCCACCACCTCTCATGTCTAAAGAAATTGAGAATATATATTCTCAATAGTCACAAGACCAACAACCAACAGCAGAGGTATTGCTTTATTTTCAAAATATAACATTCTTAATTTCCTGAAAAAAGTAGCCCTATAAACTGTATTTTTAATTTCCTGAAAACATTTTGGAGTTAGGTGGTTTCTTCCCGACAACAGAGATGTTATGTGTGAAAGCTGTGAATGTGCTGATGGTCCAAGATAGGGCCCAATTTCCTCAGGATCATGACCCTGTTGCTAATGACCAACCAACTGGCTACTGTAAGCAACTTAGTGCTAGCCATTAGTATCCATTAAGCATCTCACACTGTAGCTTATGAAATGACCCTGTCACTTGGAGAGCAGAGCGCCACTGTGGACCTCTGCACACTGCAAACCACATTCATTCAATGGCCAAATATAGCCTCTATAGCATCCCAGCTATGTCGACGCATTTTGTATGTTTTAATAGGCCAACATTCTGCAAAACAAAATGGACAAAACAATGATCCCAGAAATCGAAATCTGCATTCATTCAGTTTTGGTTGTATCCATTACCATAGCTCTAGAGATCCTAAATGGGAGGCAGAAGGTCACAGGTTTGTTTCCCTGGCAATGTGTTGAGGTGTCCCTGATACTTTTATATACTAATCTGAACCCAGCAGTGGATTTCCTCTGTGGGGGGAATAGATGTAAGCAGCAACTAGAAAGAGTTTTACGATAATAGTTTTTATGATGTTTGAACACAATAAACATCAGATTGGTGCAGTTAGGTGAAAACAAAAATTGTCCACCATTAGGCCGAGTTGATTTTTTTTTCCGAGGTTGCATTTCTTCCTCTGCCTAGTTGTACATACATACCGAAATTGCCCACCAATTTCTGCACACCAAGTTTGCTGGACCAATCCTGCAAACTTTGGAGGGCAATCTTAGCCGATCAGGTGGAATATGGAAAAGTGGAACTAGACATGACTTGGGGTGTGTCTGTTGGAGTCATAGACAAATTGACTGCAGGTGAACACTTCACCCTGTTTCAGAATAATGTCCCCACAATGTGGACTGCATGTTTTTACTAATAGGGTACTTTTGTTCCTCACAAAGTTAGTAAAACATTGCGCATAGTCCTTCATGTGTGTGCAACACACACACACACACACACACACACACACACACACACACACACACACACACACACACACACACACACACACACACACACACACACACACACACAACACTCCAGCCTCCATGCAGGATTTCAGTATCATAGAAAGTGCCTTAAATCCATCTGTTACAGGGTGTGTATTTCTGCTGTTTGCAGAAACACACACACAAAGAACCCACAATGCTGTGAGCTTGTAGCTTGGCTGTTTGCAGTCTGTGTCACTGACATGCAACTAAGTTATAACTCAGGCATAGGGCTAGATTGGATTTTTTTTTCCAGTTATCACATGTTCGAACTTATGTCAGTGTTTGAGTGGGTAAACATTCTAAGTACTAAGTAGTGTTTGGCTAGATTTGTAAGCATTACAACTTATACAAGGCTGCTGTGTGTGTGTTGACTTGAACCTGCACAGAAGGTGCCTCATATAGTCATGTTGATTTATAGCCCACCATTTCTTTTTTCAACAGCAATTGTTAGGCTGCAGACTTACACGGATTATTGCTTCCTTCCTTTCCCTAAAATAAATTGCTCACAGAATGTGAATCAGGTTATGCTGCAGCGTTTCTGCAAATCAACTGTGATGTCACATCTGTCATGGAACTCCCCTATAGCTCTCCACAATCTGCAGCCACTTCATCAAATCGCCGGCCAGCTTCTGCTAACAAACTTTTCCCTCATCAAGTGAACTCACTTCCGTGAGCCTACATTCTTTCCTTAGCATAATTAGTTTTATAACTGGTCTGTGGGGTGAAGGAAAGTACTGTGCTTAAAGGACAACTTCATACATTTGCAATGAGTACAACCGAGGGTTCATGCATACAGTGAGGAGAAATCAAATGGCATTGTTTAACATTACATAGCAGATAGCTCTTTTATGTTTGGATGTGTGGGCTGTCAAGGACAGAAAGGATTGTTTGCCACTCAGTCAGTAGATGTCCCCACATAACCTCCAGGTATGATAATGATGTCACATCAGCAAACCCTCTATAGGCCCTTAGTAATCTGTAGAGGTTATGTGGTTTCTCTCCACAGCCCTCCGCTGGGACACAGAAGTAAATAGACAGAAATCGTACCATATTATAATGAGCATTAGTAAGGACAATGGGAGAGCATTGATCGGTTTTGTCACTTGTCACCTGTCCTGTCCTGCAAGTACACCCCCTCGGGGTGGACACTCCACGAGGCCAATGAGCTGGTCTTCTCTCGGGGACAATAAGATTAAGAATGCCAACTGCCCTTGCCCCTCCCCTTCTCTCGAGGACAATAAGAGTAGAAAGGGGGTTGACAAAGAGGACAGTTGTGATGAGCGGCATCCTTCAGGAGGCAATGTGGGGAGACGGTCCAAATGCTTACTCAGAAGTGACACATGGAATAAATAAAATATAGGGAGTGCCAGCAGCAAGTCATTTTCTTTTGTTCAGTGCGACGACGAATGGCCTGATCGAATCACTTTGAAGTGGCTCCACCATGAATTTAGAACCAAATGTATCATATAAATGTTGCCTTTTAATACCTTTCTATACACTGTAGCCTAAACATCTACTCCGATAATTCATTTTCATATTTTCTCAGTGTGCTATTTGGGTGCAGTACCAGAAAGGTCCATAAAAACAACCCCCCCTGCCCACCTCATTGTTATTCTCTGTCCTTGCCTGGTTTCAGTTGGTTCATTTGGCAGAAGGGGTGTAGATTCCATACATACCAATGACTTAAAGGGTAAAGGCAAAGTTAAATGGCTTTAAGGACTATTACATTTTATATTTTTAGCGACATCACTAAATAAGAGAATCTGAGAGTGCCCATTCATGCGCCCCCATTCAAACAACTTTTGAGGGTGTGAAAATACACTGGGGATGGTAAAAACACCAAAAATCTTGACAATGTTTTTTAAAACAGGCAAACATTTGTCTGTCTGTCTCTTTGTCTCTCTGAGGGTACACCCAGACATAAGCATTAAGATTAGCTGGTTGATGAAAATGATCAATGTGAATCGCTTTGTCAATTATGCAAGTTGAAGCAGCACACAGGCCTCATTTTCATCCACCAGGTGTTTAAAAACCAGGAGGAGACGCCCGAATTAGGCAGGTTTCTTGACGCCTCTTGACGCATATGTCTGGATACAGTGAATCCCCCCCCCCCTCTCTCTCTCTCTCTCTCTCTCTCTCTCTCTTTCTTTCTTACACACACACACACACACACACACACACACACACACACACACACACACACACACACACACACACACACACACACACACACACACACACACACACACACACACACACACACACACAGTGTTTACTGACTCAGTGATTCTCATAGAGGCCTCCCCTGTGATTTACGGAGAATAAAGAAGTGCAATTAGCAGCAGTGAGGCATCAGCAGAGCGTCTATCAGCTACGATGTGTAGAGTGAAGCACTGTCATATTAATGATGGCACTTCTTACATCAGCAGCATAAGCACAAATAAAATACAACCTGGAATGTTACCCAAGGTCACAGTGGGGGGGTGGGCTTGTTTGCACTGTTCATCAAGTCTGTTAAAGAGCCTTGATCGCACATCGGGCAGAAACCTAGTATTCTTATTTCAACTTTTATTTAAATTTGTTTGTTTGTTTGTTTATTTATGTATTTATTTACTATACATTTTTAATCAATGAAAAGTATTAAAAAGAGCTTATGTGAGTATAATAACGGCGTAATGGATCCATTTGAAGTTGGAAAACACAGATATTATTATTATTTTTTTTACAAATAGTAACAGTTTTGGAGATGCAAGGTTTCCGCTCGACAGTGACTCACATTCATTGTGAACGAGAGATATTTAAATTCATGAGGCTGCAATCTCACTTGGCTTCATCAGCAATCCTCTGACATAATGAAGTTGAGCTACATATATTCTTTACCTAAAATACTCTATACCTTGCATAAAAAGTCAATTTTCACCAAGGGTTAAGAGTACTGTATAATACAATAAGAATACGTTCCCTCGTGGGCATCCATATGTCGAATCCCTGGCACCTCATCTCTATGTTATTATAATTTAAAACTGTATTGACATCATTGTCCGTTGCGCTGATGTCTTTCTTGTACACACGTTTGAGTGTTAAATGTTTAATGAACACAATCGAAGCCTTTGGCATCTTATGCATTCACTGTCTTTTTAACTCATTGTACTTGCTGTACTTTTAAAGGCTTGTCAATAAATATTTCTATCCATCAAAGTCACCTCTCGATACAGCATAGCGTCCATCCATCCGTCTTCCTCCACAGCTGTGGCTTGGGGATCCCGAGGTGTTCCAAGGCCAGTGTGGACATACAGTGTAATCCCTCCATCTGGTCCTTGGCCTGTCCCGTGGCCTCCTCTTCCTCTTCCCAGCTGGACATAAGCCTCCCCAGGGAAGTGACAAGGAGGAGTCTTTACTAGATGTCCCAAAGGAAACGGCAGGAGTCTGCCAAGAAGCTGAGTCAGATTCTTCAAATTTCAAAATTGGTTCTCAAACCTTTTCGTGCCCAAATAATATCTATTTCGCCATGTTTTATTTGCCAGGGACATAAAGAATACTCTTAATCTTAATCAATGAAAGGTATTCAATATTATTTTTCTAAATATTAATAAAATAGCAGAAAGTACATGCTCGCAATGTGGCACTAAGTGACTCACTGATACGCGTTTACTCAGGGTTTACAACATTAGCATACAAATACCAATGGCAACCAAGCAACTACAGTACATAGACTGAATAAAAAAGGGTCTGCATGGGGCAACTGGGATGATTGGAGCCATTATATTTTAATTGCAGGATGCAACACATAAGAAAAATAACCCTGACTAAAATATAATCTGATATCAAAAGGCTGCCTTTTCTGTGCTTTGCACGCTGCAATTAAAATTGAAATGCTTTAATCATCCGAGATGCTCCAGCACCATCTTTATACAGTCATATGTGGCGTTCGTTAGTGCAGACCTGAGTCTCTAAGACGCACCGAATCAGACCTGATCTGCTTGAGGCACGGTGGAATATTACTTTAATCATGGGACCCTATTAGGGAAAGGGTCACTTTAAATACTGTTCAAGGAGCCAATTCAACAGATGTGGGACAGAAGTAGAAACAGAAGAGCCTATGGTGTGTTGTTGGTTCATGGGGAGGGGGGGTTGGGGGGGGCTGGGTCGATAATAAGACTGAATACTCTGATGTGCCAAGCAGAAGCTCCAGTGGTGAAACCAGTGAGCGTGTGGTGCTTATATCAGTGGTTTTTAACCATTTTGATACCAGGACCCAGTATTTATTCAGCATTGTAGCCACGGAACACCATATGACAACATTTTAGCCCTACGGACCCAAAGCTAAAGATTTATTTTAAACAGGCAGACAAAAATGGTCAAAAATGACCATTAATCTTCTACATTCTCTAATTGTGTAGACCTCTTAACTACGTGGTTCTAATTCAGATAATAATTTAACGCTTTCAAAGAGTTACACACACTCTCAAAGAGTTAACCAACTTTTCATCATTTAGCCTGGGGACCAGCTGGAACCCTCTCCAGGGACTGGTGGGCGCTGGGCCACTGGTTGAAAACCTCTGGCTTACAGTATATGACTGTAACATAACAGCGTAACGTAACAGGTTTTGAGGTTAGGGTTAGTATTGAGTTTTGGCATAGTTTTTGAGGTTATATAACCCCCACCCTACCAGTAGAAGCCAGCACTGTAAAACAAGCATCCCATCAGTGCCCATTGATACCCAGCCTGGGCAAAAAAAAGACACTTCCATCCCCTAGGTAGGACACCCAAATCAAATCCCTGTAGCAGGGCTGGAGAACCTTATATGCGGAGGGTAATCACTATAGCACAATGGCACAAGTCTGAGAGACTTTTCTTTACAAAGATATCGTTGTCCATGTAGTCAATTAATTTAATTCCATACTTCCGTATGCAAATTACCTCCTGCCCACAATCCTTCATCCTATTCATGCGGCTTCTGCTGTTTCGTTTTGTAATATAGACCTATACAACCTTGGGAGTATCAGCATGTAGCAGCCTATGCGTCACACACCGGCTCACAATGATTGTGATCACAGTGCTGCAGTTCTGGCCCAAAGCAGAGGGCAAGAGGTTCCAGCCTGAGCGCATCCCATGGATAGTAAATGTGCTTTCCATTTATGTTAATGACTTGAAAATGCTGTTTGCTGAATGCCTAAATTATGCTGTCCTACCCATTAAGACTCAAGGCCGATTCCCCAAATGTCTAAATCTTATGGACCCCTAAAATTATGTACATTGTACTTGACCATGGACCTCATCTCAAACTATTTGGTTCCAGAGAAAAAAAGTTTTGCTTTAAAAAAATACATTCAAATATTTGCAAAAAAAATGTGATTTAATAAATAAATTTAAAATAATAATGAGCAAACATACAAACTTACAGTATATCATGGCATTAGGCGATATTTTGTACTGATGTGTAAGAGAATATGGATATGGAAAAAGAAAATTGTATTATGGACATTATAGACCCCCCCCCCCCCCCCACACACACACACACACACACACACATTCTTGTTGCCGACTAACCTGTGTAAATAGAGAGGCCCTTTATTGTGAAGGGACGGCCGGATAAAGATCATGCTGGTAGATGATGTCAATGATGATGATGATGATGATGATGATGACGACGACGATGACTCAAGGCAGAGCGCCAAAAGTTAATTGTACAACACAGAAACTCGATTGTAGAGGATACTATTTAATATCAGTTAAAATACGCCCCGAGCACCGTGACTTTGAGAGGCGATACAGACGGACTTTGTGGAGAATGGCACAACTGTGGTAGTTGTTTACGACTGCAGGTGAGGAAGAAAAATTAGCAGGGCTGAAGCCAGACCGAATCCGTTCTTAGCATTTTTTTTTACCAACAGCTGATTCGGTCTGACTTTTAAAAAATAAAGTTAAAGTAATAAGTAGGCTAAGTAGTTCGCCTACTTTTGGCAAGTACTAGTGTAACTTTGTTTTCAACCTGTGTTCCGGGGACCACCAGTGGTCCTTGAGAGGGTTCCAGGTGGTCCTCGGGCTATGATGGAAAGTTGGTTAAGCAGATGTAACTCTTTGAGAGTGTAAAAATGAAACCAAATGGACCCTTGCAGGTCCATTTGGTTTCATGTTTACACTCAAGTGTTAAAATATTCATCATCTGAATTAGCCCAAGTCTACACAACTGGAGAATGTAGAAGATTAATGGTCTCGAAGTCCATCCTGGAATTGTGGACAAAGCAAAATAACTCTTTAGTTTGGAGTCTAGGGGGGCTAAAATGTCAGCAAATGGTGGTCCGTGGCTCAAATTCTGAATAACTAGCGGGCCCTGGCATCAAAAGGTCGAAAAGCACTGTTTTAGACATTGCTGTTTAAGTAATATTTGACGACACTGCTTACCATGTTTACAGAGAGGCAGAGGAGCTGGACTGGTCTAGAGACAGCCAGTATGGAAGACTAGTTGCATTTCAGTGCGACCGCAAGGGGGTGCCAATCGGCAGGCAGAGATTGAGTG
Organism: Benthosema pterotum; assembly: GCA_039105355.1. Classification (NCBI taxonomy): domain Eukaryota; kingdom Metazoa; phylum Chordata; class Actinopteri; order Myctophiformes; family Myctophidae; genus Benthosema; species Benthosema pterotum. Next base: position 16,512,294 of record CM076966.1, read on the forward strand.
AGCAGCAGATGAGAGGCAGGCCACTTGAGGCTGTGCTGCTGAGGAGAGAGGCACAAGGCTGTATTACCCATCACTGCTTCTCTGATGCCGAGGACCGAGAGGACAATAATGCTGGTGATTCCTTCACGCTTCTTTTCAGTTCTCACAGTACAATCGTGTTCCCTGGATGACAACAGACCGTAGTCATTGTAGTCTTCGTTCCAACAAGAAGTTGAAGTGACGCGTGTTGAGTGTGGTGGGACCATCATGAACTTTTTCTAGGAGCTGCTGCTGCTGCCTTGTGGAAACTCGTGAAGGTAAGTCCTCATCGTAGATGGATGTTTATTGATGCTGGTCATTCAAGTCACAGTAGAGTTGTTTTGATATCTTGTGGGCTGCACTGTTTTGCGTTATGTTGCACTTCACTTCAGATTTATTTATTTTATCACCATAGCAAACACTCTATTGAATGACAGGAATCCTGCATCACAACAAGAGGATCATATTTGTCTTAATTGTGTCACTGCTTTGACATTCTGATTGTTGCTTTTAGTGATCTGACAGAAATGTTATATAGACTACTGTATACTGTAAGCAACATCTTCAACAAATGATGACATAAAATTATGTTCAATTTAGGAGCTTAATCTTTTTTAATGGAAAGAGTTGGAATTATTGTTGTGAGATATTAGATTTATCATACAGGCATTGAACAACATCACAGCTGCTGTTGTGAAAAAAGTAATTGGTCAACAAAACGGATTTATTGAGCTGATTGACAAAGTATGCTTAATTAGCAGTGTATAGTGATTGTGTCTGCATGTCTATGTTTGCCCATACGTCTTGTCTCTGTTGACCCAGCTGGCTGGGCAGAAGGAAGCAGGGGTTTTGATGCCGATTAGAGGAGACATGGGACTTGATTCACTAGGGGTATAAGTTGATTTAGACCAGAACAGTCATTCTCAACGTTCTTTATTTAATTTGGACACCCAGTTTGATATCCATTTGGTTCCTTTGTTGCATTTTCTCTTTTTTTTGTTTTGTGTTACAGACCATTAAGGGTCAATTCGGTTCCATTTCTACACTCTCAGTTGCAGATCATTGAGATCCGTAAGGGTCAGTTTGGTTGCATTTGATCTACTCAGGTTTATAGACAAGTAAGGATCCGTTTGGTTCTGCAGACACTCAGAGTTACAGAGCAGTTCCATTTGTTCCATTTGTACACTCAGATTTACAGACCTCTGGCCAAATGTTGCACCAGTGATTTGGAATTTGACTTATTTATTGTGTCTCCCTGTGGAAGGTGTTTGATTGATTGATTGATTGATTGATTGATTGATTGATTGATTGATTGATTGATTGATTGATTGCATTTATTGACACAATGCAATCACATTTGCGGCTACCTCTGTCGAAAGGATGCAACATTTGTTACTACATCTTTCAAAAAAGATAAAACAAAAATTGAGCTTAATTCTAATTTGGTCCCTGTGTGTGTGTGCTTGTGTGTGTGTGTGTGTGTGTGGGGGGGGGGGGGGGGGGGGGGGGGGGGGGGGGGGGGTGTGTGCACGTGCATGTAGCATTCATGTGGCACATGAGAACATAAATACGTCAAACAAATCAGTTGCAGTTGGAAAACCTCATATGTCCAAAACTGTTAGCTTTCAGGATTCAAATTCAAAAACAGCAAGAATTACAGATTTTTTTTTATACATTTATTTATTTAATATGTAATAAAAAACAAGATATTATTATATGGACTTAATATGTTTCTCCCCCCGACAGCAACAGAATGTAATATTCAAGTATATTTTCTTTCAGTGACTTATGCTGAGAGACTCTTAAGATTAAAAGGCCAGTCAGCCAGCCAGACAGACTCATCTAAACACTGTAAGACCAATGAACCCTCAGGAGAGAAGCTTTCTAATTAATATTTGGTGTTCTAGGGTGAATTCACTGTGCTCTGGTTTGAAATAGTTTTGTGCCCACATGTGCGGGTGTCGCACACTCAGACATTTGTCACCAGTGTGCCTTAGCAATAAAAGTAATGCAGCTTATGACCAGCTCTTAGCTTAATTGAAAGGGTTACACCCCTCAAAGATTATGCTGTACATATGGTGAGAGCGGCACAATCTGCCACGAAGAGGATTATGTATATAATAATAATATACATTTTTAAATACATATATGTCCAATTTACTTTTTTGAGTGAATGGCTCTGTAATGAAGTGGTTGTTTTTACATTTCAAGGTCTCCCCTTAACTCCCACAGTATACAAATGGACCTGCATTTGGTTGTATGTAAAAAAAAAAAAAAAAAATGGTTCCATTCTAGATTCTTGTAACCTTGGTGCCTTCACAGAAGCGGTGGTATTTATTTGGTTTCAGTTCCGAACCAACTTTTAGAGTTCTGAACCAATTAATTTGCAGTGGACACACTTTGAACTTGTTCAATATTAAGGTGGGAAAAATAAGCAAATCAGTTCATAGCCAGGGAAAAGGGGTCAGAGAGTTCCTGGAATCCACTTTGAGAAGCACTGCTGTAATGAAAGGTACCAGTAGTCAAAACGTACATTCTTTGCAGATGTCATTTCAAAATCTATATGTATGTGTCTGTCTGTAGAGCATCTGTATGCAGTAATAAGCTGACCAAGGCTACCACAGGGGTCTGGCTCCCCTGTCTACACCAATCTCTTCAGTGAAAATAGCTGATATACTAGTTTGCCTATTTTCTTGTAGAAAAGCAGTGTCAGCTACTTTTGTTGAGTGTTCGGCACTGTTCGCCTATTTGCCCTGAATATGGATGCTAGAGTTCATTTGGTTACATGACAAGGACTCTCTTGTAGCGTAGGTGAGTTGCTTAGTGTAGTATATGATACAAAGTCGTCTTTGTAGTAACAGTGCAAAGCACTATCAGTGCAAACACATGGTATTACATTTGTAATGTAATGCATAGGCCTGTTGTATTCTTTGAACCACAAGAGGATTAGTTTTGTTTATTTTTGTTTACCAAGTGGCTTAAGGCTGTGAATTGTCTTCAGCAGACAGAAGCTTGTGCACTGCCTACAAATGTTCGTTTTTCATTAGGGCTTGTTTAGAAGTCGTTTAGAACAATATACAGGTTTTTCCGTATACGTTGTCTCTTCAAGTCTCCTTTGTTTTGTATCCACTAAGTCAGACAACATTCGTGTTTAATACCCAAATGATTACAAAATCACAGCAAATATACAGTACACTCTCCCAGTTTGTCATACGTTTTGTCACAAACGTTACCACAGTGAAATTTGTTTTCATTTGTCCCATCTCGTGGAGCCGAGCCGCGCCTTGCCGGGAATCATTTGTTCAGTTGAGTTGACTCCCTAATCCAACCCATTGATGCTGAGTGTTAAGCAGAGAGGCATTGGATCCAGCCAGGGATCGAACCCCGACCTCCCAGTCTCAGGCCACTGTCTGGCTGTTTTTCTGTGAATCCGAAAAACACAAACAATCCTTCCCTTTTTAGAATGAATGTTTTCTGAAAAGGACCATTAGTACTGAAAGAAACACATTCTGCTCATGCTGATAGCACGCGGTCGCCACTGCTCTGCAAGATCACATTTTAAACAGGTCATTATTCTGTATACAGTACATTAAAGAGGGAGTGTATATAGCCAGCATGGTCAGACTAATATCACTGCGTAGATATAGGGCATAGCAGTAGGCATGGTTTTCTGGTTCCACTTAAAAATCGTCATTCATTTTCCCCAAAGAGATTTACAAAAAGCATCAAGTCAATCAGGATCCTGGTGAATCATGGGCATCATAAAAGAATATTTTATTGAATATATAATTACAGTATATATACTACCACTAGTGCTGCATTTAATAGATACCGTTTGTTTAGCAGTTTTTATTTTTTTATTTTCACAGAATCAAAGGCTTTATGGTCATGATTCAAGTGGATCATAGATGGTTTGATCCTAGGCTAGTTGAATTAATTAATATAAATATTTTCAGCGGTGCTCACTGCTCCGATGACTGGCTTTGTGTGTCCCTATGTCTGTTCGGAGTACGAACTGTATTACCACTTGGTGACATAAGGTTGCACTGTTGAGCACCACTCACACTGATCCATCGATCAGTGCAGATTAACCCGCCCCATATTTTCATACTGGGCCCTGATTGGTGCCCCTTTCAAACAGGAAGCAGTGAATGCACGTTGTTAGCTTGATCGACGGCTCCAGGTCTTCTCTAGAGGGGAGTGACAATGTGAACGTAAAAAAAACTAAACACAATCCTGGTTGCTGATTTACAACATGTGCACAAAACGGACTACGCTCACATAAATTTGCTTGCCTTGATGCGCAGCGACTTCCCTGAGCCAAAATGCAGGTCTCTTTGGAAGAAAAAAAAAATACTACAATAATTCCAGAAGCTGAAGTTAAGGTGGTATAATAGTTATTTAGGAAATATTTGGTCCATAAATCCAACACAGTACAACATTATTTTCACACTAAAATTAACATAAAATGACCCTACCGTCACTGTCTAGTGATGCTCTACTGTATTCTTTGCATTCGAAGAAGCCTTCACTGTAGTTTCCATTCATTTCTGTATGGTATATGTGCTGTATTAATAGTAAAGGGTCTAAACATGATGCAATGACACCGCTATGGTCCTTTTAATATCAACTTATGTTGACACTATCTGATGTTAATGTATCTGTTCTAACAGTAAACAGAATTGGAGCTTGACTTAAACAAATAGCCACGGCTATTAGTCAGAAAAATGTGCAATTGTCTATCATGGGCTCCCTACTCGTTCAGCCCTGTTTAGCACTTTTATGTTCACTTCACAGCGTTGTAGAAAGCGTGATCATTCTACATAAACAAAGCAGCCTATATACAGTAACAGTGCAGTGTTTTTCCAGTGTGGAGAGGCCTCTCAATCTGGGAATCCTACAACACATGTTGTGTCAGATCAATACATAATCAGTGTTGATTAATGGGACACCCACTCGCCGTAGTTTTTCACACAAGGACACGTTGGGCGTCCAATGGCGCCCTGCCTTGCCTGAGGCCATTATATTATCATACAAACAAAGTAGCTCACTAATGCACTGTATAATGTTGCTGTTGCAGAAACCTTGTATCTCCATATTTTGATGCTTTAATGTACGATTGATTTCTTATTTTGGTGTGCAAATGAATATCCTGACTCCTACTTTGTTCTATAACGGTGTCATGCAAAAGTAGAAGAAATGCCCAACAAATCTGTAAGTCAGGTTTAAAGAAGTTAGGTGTGTGGATTTTATTAATATTGTACCAATGAAAATTATTAACAAGAGCTTGTCACTATATTGATTTGCTTCATTGGAACATTTTTGGACATACAAGATCTCCACCCGACACCGTTGATAATATGTATGGTAATGGTATAATATAGGCTACCATATTAAATGTGCGTGGAATGTAAATCGTTTTTTTATGCTCAAATGTTTATTTTTCTCTGCATCTATCTGTCTTGCGGCAAGATATCGCATTGCTTAAAGGTTGTTTATCATATCAGAGATGAAAATCTTGTGTTTGCTTTATTTCATGGGCAGCATCGCTGGACATTGGTGCAGACGGAGGGGAAGGGGGGAGTGGGATGTTATGAATTATGGAATGAGTTTGTCAAGAAGTTGCGTCCCTCTTCTCTGACTCTGAGTCAGAGGAAACGGTAAACATTTGAAATTCAAATAGCTCATGAGGTGGAGACCAGAGAGGGACGCCATTAAGGCAGGAGTCCATCACTTCTCAGGGTTTTTTTTTTAATTCATCCTGCTATAAAGGCAGAGAAATGTTGAAGAAAGAGTGAAAGGCAACATAAGAGAATGTTAAGTGCTCAGGTTGGGTCAAATGCCTTTTGGGCATTTTGAACGATACAGAGGCCAGAGAGAGAGAGAAAGCTGCATTACCAAATGCATGAATGCATTCCTTGGGTCACATATGCTGGATGGAGAAACAGGGGCGAGTGGCGTCTTTTCTCCAGATGGCCGACCATAATACTGACTTCGATAAAGTTAGAGAAGGGCCAAAACATATAGTGAATTATGTTGTTACTTTCGCACAGAAACCACTCCTCATTTTAACTTTGTTTTTTGTTTTGCCTGCAATCTACAAGCTGTAGTTTGAGCTTGCCGATCTGCTATTTTTTATTTTTTGATATCTTGAAAAAAAAAACAATTGTGTACATATGAGGAATCTGACAGGGCAATATTAGTTTAATGGACACCATTGCTGTCTTTTTATTATTTATGCTTTTTTTGTTTGTTTTTTGTTTTTATTTATTGCTTACAGCTGTCGGCCTACTGTATGTACGTGTCAATTGTAACGTTCTCTGAGGTCACAATGGAAAGCTTATTCATGTTAAACAATCCACTTCAACACGTTATCAACAATTTACATTAGTATATTCAAATGTTGCTGTTAATTGTCTGATGCACCACTTCATACAGTATTGGTCACTGATGAGGCCCAGTTGCATTCTGTTAGATCATTATGCACTCAAGTGCACACTGTCACAATTATGAACATTTGATATTTTCTATTTGAGTGCATACTTGATTGCTGCATCAGTGGAATACAGGTATGGCCTCAAATTGCACATGAAGAAACTTGGAAATATTTTGCAGTTCTGCTTGTTCTAAAAGTTTGGGTCATGATATATGCGCCATTATTTAACTGTGCTTGACTTGACTTCTATATTATGAGCGCCGTGAATTTCATCCAATCTCATAATTGGATGAAATTGGACCTGTACAACATGTATTCATAGTTTGGTGCATAGTTTGGTGAAGAGGCGGGACTTGTTAACTGAACAAACACAGAAGGACGTGTATCTTCCGGCCTGGCAGAGACAATTAACATTTTTGAGACGTTGAGATCCAAGGTTTGTCGCTGACAGCGAGAGAGGAAATGCAGTTGTCTCAGCTAAGCAGCTTTGACAGGCTGGCTGTGTGGAGGACCTTGCTGCAGGAAGGTGTAGCGCAGGATTACTGTGAGTCCAGCAGAGCACAGCAGGGATCACTCATGACACAGTCAGTCATCAGCCTTCATCTGCAGCCTTGAAGTTTCCACACAACATAATCACTATGCTTATTTAACTACTCTGACTGAAAAAGTGGTGATGCCACAATGTAGAAAGCAGTTAACCGTATAAGTCTTAAGATCATTTCATGATGCAAACATAGTGTTTTTAAAATGTTCTGAAGTGTGGTAAAAAATGTTTGATTTGGACATGATTGAATGTTTCCCATTTAATGTCAGTACTTGCTACAAATTGTTACAAGGTAAATCTCATGAATGAGATGTTATGTACAGTATGTTCAAATCACACATGTTTAGCCAAGCCCAGATGTCCAGCTTTGAGGACTACCGGTAAATCAGCTTTGAGGACACATACCTTGGACAAAAGTGAGGACAAAATTGTGATTGGCCAGGATGAGATGATGTGCAGTAGGATAAGATCTCCCCTCACTGTCAATTACACACTTCATGAATTCTTGAATTTATGATGGTTTTTATTTTTTTATTTTTTGTAGTATTGCTGACTCCTGAGCCAATTAGTTGTTGATCACCAGAAAGATACCAGTGTCTACTGCTTAGGAATGCAAGAAAAGCTAATCTCCAGGAATTCAAGTCTTCAAACCAAACCAAACCAAACCAAAAATGCAATGTTTTCGGGTGAACTTCTTTAATGCTAAGGACACAAAAAGGTCCTGGGATTTGAGTTTTGGTTAATGCTCATAAGCCACTTTTCTCAGAAACTTGCACTTTTCCCTGTTTATTATGGATCTGAGTGTTTCCGCTCCACTTCGAGGTTGTTTTCCACATCAGTGTGGCTGAGCAGACAAAATGTACAACTTTTTTCTCTCCGATGGTATTAATATTTGATCCTTGCCCAGGGGGATGACTGCTGTAAATAGGATGTTTATTATTGAGGAAATGATTGATTTGGGCTGGTAGTTCATGGCTTGTTGCATTCATTCGCGTTCTGTCTTCTCTGTCATCCTCTCCTCAACTATCCTCTGCTTTCCTCTCCTCTCCTTCACTCCCCTCTCCTCCTCCATGGGACGCATATTTGCAGTAGAATCATGTTGGTCACAGCACAGATTTGAAGTGATGAGGAGTAGGTAGGAACACAATGATCACATGAGACAGAAGCAGAACTTAAGTTACTTGAGTACAATTGCAGTGATGCAAATAGCCTGTATACTGCATACTGCACGCTCACTAAATTGCAAAAGTCAATGAATTTGACTTCACTTGATGTTTTTCCCCATTACTTTCACTCCAGTAATACATTTTAATATTGGTATTGCACGTTTTACTACACCATGTGAGCATTTTTTTAATTGCATAACCAATGATATCAATTTTGCTAATTGCACAATTGGTTTTGTTGCCCCAGTTGTGCTAATTGCACAAATTAGCAACATAACAATGTCATTTTTACTTAAGTACTACTCTTATGCAACTGCTTTAAGTACACCTACTCAGTCAAATTTTGAATGCAGGCATTGTTATTGTAAATAAACTATTTACTGTATATCAGCATCAGAATACATTATATTCCAGCTGGTTCAATTCAGTATGTACAGTACATGATGTTTAAGAATGTAGCAGCAGTAGTGTCCTCTACATGATGTCAGACAGACGCAAAGAGAGTATCAGTGCATTCAACCACCCATCAGTCTCTAACTTTCACAGGTACAATCCGCAAGGCAAATCCACAGGGAAAAGAAACATCCATATGTTATGATATTGCTATTTTTACTCAAGCAAAAAAATTCAGAGTACTTCTTCCGCCAGTGGAATTATGCTGATTCCACTGGCGGTCACAGTGGAGCTTATAAGTGGCGTGGAATATACCTATGAATCACAATGATCACGTCACAGAGAAGCTTTCACGTCAGGAGGAGTGGATTATAGTACCCTGTAGAAATCCTATCAGCACTACAAAACATGGTTTCACGGTGAAAACTGCCATGGACAGTTGTGTACACCTGTCAATGTCATATACTGCACATGTATTTGGTTAATGGAAAACACACTTCTGACATATACATTGTCTGTTTCGGCTTTATTCAGAATCAGCATTATTAAAAACCCCTTCTTAGACATATCACATGCATGCTACATAAAACTTTTTTTTTTGCCTTCTATAGGTTGTACCTGACATGTTCTCCATGTATGTTCAGGTTTTCCATTGGCATTGAATTTCTATCTTTTAGTACATGTTATTAGACACCATTGGGAACACATTCCCTTAGTACTAGCAGTGAGTCTGAACAGCATAAAACCCATAATCTGGACACCGAACAAACATAAAGCCTTGAGCCGAGGCAGAGGCTGCAGCACACAGTGATTAGACAGCGTCGATGGCACAACATATTTTATTAGTTTCAGCAGCCAAATAGATTTCATAATCATTTTTGTGGTTGGTCAGTCATTGACATGTTCGGAGCAGCAGAGCTTCCCTTTATTCCCTCAGTGACTCCAGCACCTCACTTAAGTTTTTTCAGCAGATGAGCACAGGAGCGGTGGTCAATTGGTTTTCGCTGTCTCAATGAGCATTGTTCAAGCTGCAGGTTGGGGCTGTGATGTTGTATAGATCTGTGTTCGCCAGGATTAAGGTTCCTACGGGACGGCTGTCTGGCACACACAAACACAGCTATCAGCATTATTAGTAAAGAGTCACAGTGCACAGCTCCACAAAGTAGGGCCGCCCTCTTGTCACTCTCATAAACACACTAATAATTGATTGTTGCATAAATGTATGAGGCCAGCAGGATCAGAGGAAGGCTTTAAACTGCTTTGTGTGGCCTGTATTGGACTGTCTGGAAAATAGGCTGTCTAGCAGATTGTGGGAATTGTTTATTGAGAACTGTCCTTGGTGAAGAGTAATGTCAATAGCAAAAGAAGCGCTTGTCGTACTGATTATTTGTCAACAAAATGTGTAAATCTACAATGCAGAGTTAGATTTTTGCCTTGTGCACTTGTGGAAAAATATCCTGTTTTTCGGCATGATACACTGCTACTTGGCACTATCAAGAAAGTTTGGGAACCAACTTGCAGTGTTGATTTCCTTCAACAAATACGTTGTAGACTAAAATATTAGGCAGGGAGTAGAGGATAAGGGATCCAGTAGACATAATATAGTGCGGTATGAAAATCTACAAGCTCAATGCGTTGCACTGCATCACATTGTGAGCTGTAGATCTGCTATTTTCAGCATGCAACCAAATGTAAAATCAGGCATCAGGGCTTGCCAAAATACTTTTTTTGGCAACAAAATTAACTATAAATTTAGTCAACTTAAACTAGACTAAAACTAAATCATTTTAGATTACTAAAACGTGACTAAAACTAAATGACATTTCATGCAAAGGTTGATTAACAAAATCCAAATGCGCCATCAAAGTCAACAGTTCCAACATTTAAATTCTTTGAAACATTCATTGTGTAAAATGACTTCAAGTACAAGCATTAGTTATATGCATTAGTTTAAAAAACACAGCTGCAAACAGTGTTTTAAATACCTTGGCCAACAAGAAAATGAAAGCACTATACTCCAAACTTTAACACACTAACAATGCTGTTGAAAACAAATCGATTCAAAAGTTAAACAATAACATTTCTCTTTGAAGAACAAATAAGCCCTCACATCTTAACCGGATTAAATGCTAATCTTCAACAGAATCCCTTTAATGCTCAATCTAAAATAAAAAAGCCACCAGCATTTTAAATCTCACTTTATAAGGTTCTCAGTGGACCTGGTACTGTAACATTACCGCTGGAAGAAAACTATTTAATCTAACAGCAACTAAAGTTTTCAAATTATTATACAGTGTAGGAGTAAGTATTAGACTGCAAACATTTTTGACACCTAACCCACAATCACAGCCTCTCTGCCATGTCACCTAACTCAAATCCCCCCCTTCGCTCAGCACAGGCAAGCCCACCAGGTCATTGATTTACAGCAGTGGTTTTCAACCAGTGGTCCGGGGACCACCAGTGGTCCGTGAGAGGCTTCCAGGCTAGCCAGATGTAACTCTTGAGAGCGTGAAAATGAAACCAAATTTGGTTTCATGTTTAATATTCATCATTTATATTAGCACCACCACCAGTCTACTGAATTAGAGAATGTAGAAGAATGGCCATTTGGATCTGTATGTTTGCCTGTTTTGTTTGTAAAAATCTGTGGACAAAACCAAAAGAAATCTTTAGTTTTAGCTCTGTGGGGTGAAAATGTCGTCAAATGGTGGCCCGTGGCTCCAATGCTGAATAAATATTGGGCCCTGGACTCAAAAAGGATGAAAAAAAAAAACTGGTTTACAGTATTGGTCAGTTCATCTTAGCAGTCCGACATGGCACTCGCCCAGCAGTCTGACATCACCCAGGCGGAGGCATGCATGGGCCGATCTGCCCAAGCAGTTTTACCACCACCCTCTCATGGAGCAGACTGCAGCCGAGTCAGTGTTATGGAATAAACATTGTCAGTCAGCACTTTCAAAGGAAGATTCAAGGTCATCAGAGCTAATATTAATATGCATATCAAAATTGTGCAGTGTAACATTTGGTTGAATGAACATGCGGCAGCTTTTGAGTTATGGAAATGATTGTTTTGGTACTGTATATTAGTTTTTTATAAAGTGGTTGTTTTATTCCAACCTGCATGTATCTTTTCATAGTGGCTGCTGTCATGGCTGTCATGCTGATTGCTGATCGCTATAATATTTTTTACAAAATATTATAGCGATTTTTGTTATTATTATTATTATTATTACAATTTATTATTATTTACTATAGTTCTACTAGACATCAGGAAATTACATCTGACCACAAAAGATCAATAGAGCAGTTTGTCACGTTCAGTAGATCCAGCCTTGCATATCGTACTCGAGTCGTAATCGAGTCAAAACCATACTAGAGAAAAACACAATATCTCACAGTGTAATCCATTTTTGGATTCAGCTGTGTGTGCTGAAACCTCTTATCTCTATTATTCTAACTTTTTATTTAATGTTATATAAATGAACGCCCTATTTGATCATACAGTACTGTACAGTACCTGTATGACATATATGATTTCATATATATTGTTGACTAACGTCATATATACAGTACACTAAAGTCATAATACACATAGGATTCCTATCAATTATTTTAGGTGCATGATGTATTCCTAGCCAACAATAAACAGGGTCATTGGTCAGTAGGAACCCTCCTATCGGTCATCAATTATTGGCTGCGACAAAAAAACCCTCTTGCCTTGAATTCAAGGCTTCATGGGGTCAGTAGTACAGTAATTGATGGCCGGAGCCCTCTCACCAAAACAGCATAATATCATTGCTGTCTTGTAGGAAAATAACTTATTTAAACTTTTATTTTGTTATTTATTTCATCATTGGTTAATAATAGCCTATACTTCAGCAGCAAGAGTGTCAAAAAAGTAGTGGAAAATAGCAGATTTGCTATTTTCACAATTCTAATTAGTTTTAAAGGTAATAAATGAAACAAAGGAACAGTTTTGCACATAGCAGGTTTTTACCCCCCCCCCTCTCCCCCGCCTGCTGGGTAAAGGTGGTGGAGTGATGCTGTAGATGTAGCTTGGGTGAACTCTGCCTCCTCAGCAGCTAGTCTTAGGCTGTTCCAATCGATGGAACGCTGTGCTTGATGGACCCCCTGAATGACTAATGACACGCTTCGACTGCTGTCTGCATCGATTGATTGATTTATTGAATACCTTATTAGTCCGAAATGTAAACTGCACGTGGTACAGCCAGACACTGAAGTGGATGGAAGAGGATAACAAGCAAAAACGTCCTAGGGACATTGTAAGTTGTAAGTCTTATGCATTCAGTTCAACATGGCATACAGAAAAGAACACAATTATACAGCAACACAGAATACATATAAAACACTGTACTGATCGATCAAAACATTTATAGCAGTGATCTTACATACAGTACATGGCACAGACAACAAAGTACATAAAGATATAGAAAGTACAAAAGCACAAAAGATATATTACAAAAAGCAGGTAAGCCTTCTTCCAGTATAATGAGCCCTTCTCAAAACCCCAGCATTTGGGGTTGGTTTTGTTCATTGTCCACTGCCAATCAAAATATTTTAGCAACTATTGCTGCTATCCAGCCATCCAGGTTGAGCTTTCCTGGTCAAGATTTCCTCTTCTGATGTGTCTATTGGACAGAGGCTGAATTGGGGAGGGACTTAGCGAAGGGATAATGTAAAGTTAATCTGTTTCAGTGGTCAATTGCTTTAACGTTAAAATGAATTCAAGTTGGATATTTCAATTTTCTGTGACTCATTTAACTGTCTTGATACCTGTACTGTAAAATATGCACCTGTTTTGTATACTCATTGGGGTTTATGAAAATTCTGAGAACATTTCCAATAAGTGGAGCCTTTAATGCCAAATCTAACTTGATTACATTTGTTAGAATCAACTCCTAACCCTAATAATGATAATCTATTCTGATGTGAACGTTTGCTATCTGAAAATCATTTAAATATAGCACACAAAACAAGGACATCTAACTTCAACTTGTCTTGCCATTCATTCCATAGTATATAGCATACACCCTGAAGGCAGTATCTCCCAGCGTAGAATTGTTTTTGGCACGTTCAGCATAAGCTTATCTTCAGACTGAGGCACCATGACTTGATGGGAAAATTGTTTGAGATGGAAAATTACATTTACCTCCCCCTTTGGTCTCGTTTTTTCAGGCCAGTTTTTAAAGAAACCAGTGATTCACATCTTTGAATGGATGTCTTGTCAGCAACATCACACATTTTGGTGACAAACTATAGTGAAATTATTCTAAATTTGGGGTGATTGGTGCAAGGTACCTCGTGAGTTCACACTCACTCGCTTTCTTTTCTGTTGGTGTCTGCATGGAAATCCCGCCACTAGGTGTTTTGGGGGTGTTCTCTGTGTCTTTCCCTGATGGTTTCCACACAGAGCCTGTCTGGTTTACATAATGTGTGTCTGATCCATCTCCATCTTCGTCCAATTTTGTCTGTTGCTGGTATTGTAGGTGATTGATTTTCATCCATAGTTGTTGCTGTATCACTCTCTAGAGCACTAGATGTCCTTGCACAGAATGCCGTCCTTGCCTTGCCCAATGCCCAATCTAGCTTTCATATCTGTAAATTGTTCCCGTTGCTTTCAGTTCAACATTGTCATTTCAGATGGATATTTCATGTCTGTTGAGTGCTTCAAGTTTAGTTTAAAGTTGTAGAAATCTGTCAGTTCATGGTTTGTTGTCTTCTCACCATGTCTGCACCCTAGAGAAGCCAAGAATACAAACTAGTGCACCCCTTCCTCAAAAAACACCCCATATTAAACATTTCACTTTGACTTTTGTGCGTGCGTGTGGGTGTGTGTGTTTGTGTGTGCTTGTGTCCATGACTGCTCGTGCCTGCATGCCTGCTCATGTGCGTGTGCCTGTGGCCTGCATGCCTGCACATGTGTGTGTGTGTCTGTGGCCTGCATGTGTGCATGCTTGTATTGCAGTGCATGTGCTGTGAGAGACTCGGGCCACATCAACTATGAAAGTGTTCCAGAACAGATCCTTTCCTCCAGACCTGTGTTCAATAGCAGCGTCTTTCCAGTAGCGATGGTGCAGCCTGTGCTCATTATGCAGGGCGTTGTACATCGATCCTTCTCTCACCTCCTAGAATGTCTACCAGTTTGTACATCGATTAACACCACAGGACTGAAACGTAATCTTTTTTATGTTTTCTTTTCCTGTGAATGTCACACTGTCACATTACAGTTCGTATCACACGTTACTAATAAGTTGCTGCTGCTCAGAGATGGGGCAAGAATCAATGCATGTCATGAATTGATCTTTATCCTTCTATTACTAAAGGTAGTACAGAGACAACCTTTAAGCCTAAATTAAAAATATAAGCCTATATGTGTTGCATTGTTTACCTCTATCAGCCACAATATAAGTGCTAGGGTGTTTTTCTACACAATTCCTTGGCGTTCCTGCCAAGAGATGAATGTCAACATAAACATTGAAACAAAAATAAAATACAGCCACGGGGTCATGTCTTTTTGCCGGAAAAACACCCAGCACAATTATATTGTGCTGGGTGGGGGAGGAAAAAGGCTAAATATATACAAATATGCACATATTTTGAATTTAGCCTCAGCTTAAATGTCATACCTTTAAACTTCATCATTACAGATGAAAAGTTCTCTGTCACAACAAAGAATTCCCTTATACAGAGTCGTAAGAATGGTTCACGGTAACACTGTCGCCTCACAGCTATAGAATTTATTGGGTTTGATTCCCGCTGGGGACGCTGTTGGTGCCTCTGCATCATCAGTGCCTTTAGGGGTTTGCAAAAGAATGGCCTTTCACTGTGCAGTTTACATGCTCTCCCGTGTCCCCATAGGGTAGCTTGTATATTGCCTCACTCTGGTCAGCCGGGGTGCCTGAGGGAGGGGAAAGGAAAATTGTTTAAATAATGTGCTCTCTATGCGGTGTACATGGTACCGTGGAATATGCTGTCTCCTTGTGTGTTGAAGGAAGTTCCCTGAGGCTCTCAACACCTTGCCAAGCTTAGGCAATTGGCAAACATAGAGAAAGTAGTTAGAAGTAGCAGCAGGTTTTATGAATATTGAACGAATGATCTTGTTTTCTGTAAAGAACCGGTTCATAGGTTTCTAACATTGTCCATCCATAATGATAGAATGTGTAGCCTACTGGTGGGTACTGTGCCATGGGATTATTTAAAGGTAGGTCTGACTCATAGCTGTGCATCATACTCTGTGGTATATCATGTGGGAAAGCAGATCAGTTATTAAAAGGATTAGATTTCCCTTTGTTTGGATATTGACGCTCTCAGGCAGAAACCTTGCATCTCTACATATTTTTAATGTTTTGTTTATACAGTACATTCTTCATAGCCCATAAATAGCCCCTACATTGACATATAAGTCGACTGTCATACAAAAATTAAACAAATAGAATCTATGGGCTCACAACGTACGTCACACAGACCTGGCATTTTTAATTGTTTATACTGTTGCTGGTTGATGGTTTCATATACTGTAGCCTATTGACCAATGAAAAGTATTGTCATAAAAAGATGTGACCTTTGGCCCGATTCCTAAACAGCTGATGTATTAAATTGATGAACTGATTCTAACCCTAACCCTCTCAAGGACACCTGGGGGTCCCCAGACCTCAGTTTGAGAACCACTGATAATAGGAAAGCTCATGAACACTCACCTCATGTTTGTCTTTCCAACCATAAACACTATAGTTTGTATTTGTAAAGCTTTTAAAAGTCAAGTGTCACTTATAACTAGTTATATATACTAGTTATTAAATTGTCTTACAGCATGTTAACCTTGAAGCCCAGACACAAAACATTAAATAAAATGTTCTTATTGCCCACACAGCAATATCACCAAATGCTATAAACCCATAATTCAGGGTTTTGGACATGCAAGGTTTCCTATCGACAGCAATGATCTAAGTCAGTGGTCTCAAACTGCCGGCCCGCGGGCCATTTCCGGCCCCCGAGATGATATTTTGTGGCCCCCACCTTAATATGAACGTTTAATATTAATGCGGCCCGCGACGGCCGCGAGTTCCCCCGTCAAATTCCGACCAGGCAGCCCAAAGCATTTGCGGGAGAACAGTCTGTTACTATTGACTGCTCATTACTGAGATCCTGTTTAAAGCCCGCCTACTGGCTTTGCCATTTGCACAGAATAGCAAAGAGGAACCGGATCTGCACCCTGAAACACGCCCCTCCCCCCGTGCAGTTTAGTTCATTCTGTCGCTGAACTGTCAATCTGAGGAAATGCAATGACGCCATTGGCTGCAGTACGGGCGAGATCCTGTCATGGCGTCTCTCTATCCACTGCTCCTTGTTTACAAACACATGTAGGGAAAAGAAAACTTTGCCTTTTTACCAAGGACTGCGTTCGGTTTGGTAAATAATGACAGCAGAGCCGTTTTCTAAAGCCCGATACGGGCGGATGCATGGCTTATAAAGCAGCACACTGAGCTAAGGTGAGTAGCCTAAAACGAGCTGTTGTGTCCCCCTTGCCCGTAGTGAACGGTGTTGTCGTTGCTCCAGGGCAGGCTTACATCTGCGCTGGATAGAATCATAGCCATCTAGTAGAAAAGATGCGACATTGTGGGGTCAGAAACCGAAAGTGCTGAATTATTTTCAAAGCCCCATTGCGCGACCACTGCAGACAGCATTGCCAGCAAAGATGAGACGTCGCGCAACTGGGATATAGTTTTCAAAGAGGCTAGCGCAAATAAATAAAAGCCTATTTAGGCATGTGTAAAACATGACAACTATTGGGAAACCAATGCTGCTAGTTGGGCCTAAGTGGCGATTCTGATGGTCTATTCTAGTGTCATGTTTGCAAGACTAGTTTTTGAGTGACACTGACAAACTATATTTTTGATTTTATTTATTTTATGGCGCTGCTTTGTAGTGGCTGTATAAGTTCAAAATTGCTGTAGTTGGCTTTGTTAGGAGGAATATAAATTGATAGCTAAAGTAAAGATTTTGTTACTGCTTCCTTATTGGTTGTAATTCATGCCATCACAATCAAATCAGAGCCACTTTGTTGATGGGTTGGCTGGTCCGGTTATTTTGTATTGTTTGTAGGTTCTATTGTCCAGTAAATAGTTCATTTAATATTGTTCAGTTATAGTTATTATCATAATCCTATTATGTGCTACTGAATGAAACAGATAGCACAGTGGTATATCAAAGGAAGGAAGGAATAGAAATAGAAAGGAATAGAAATATTATTATAGAAATGTTATTTTTGTTTTTTGTGCGACACAACACCACCTATGCACAGACTCTTTATCCCACATTGGTGAGTCTGAATCTACTTAAATTTAAGTGAAATGAAGGCGAAAATGTCGAAAAAATAGGCTTGAAATGGCAAAAAAACGTTTGTCCATGTGACGCGCTGTGGCTGCGGCCCGGCCTCAACCAGGCTCTGCTTCTAGTGGCCCCAAGGCAAATTGAGTTTGAGACCCCTGATCTAAGTCCTAATTAGCTGAGGTTACTACTGATAGGAATGTAGTTTTTAGGTTAAGTGTGCTCATTTAAATATGACTATGTGGTGATGGTTTGAACAGAATTTAATTGTGAGGGGAGATCAAAGTACACACTATCTCTGATTTAATCGAAGCTGGGATAAACTGTAGCGTAGAGCACCAGCACCTCTGTGTTAAATATACACATCACATCCTAATTATTATTTCAATAATAGCTACAGAGAGATCTGATCTTTCTCTTTTTGTCTTTTTTTTACTATTATTATTTGGGTCAGGGTAGTTGGTAGTGCTCGTCCTTGGACCTTGGACCACAAGTTCATAGGTTCCACTACCACCAACTCAACATTGGAGAGCCAGCGAAATCCATTTGAGCCCTCGCCCGCGGGCGCCCGTTTTCAAAACCGGGCGCCCGTTTTCACAAAAACGGGCGCCCGGTTTCACAAAAACGGGCGCCCGTTTCACAAAAACGGGCACCCGTTTTCAAAAGCGGGCGCCCGTTTTCAACGGGCGCCCGCTTTCAAACTTAGCTTTCAAACTTAGCTTTCAAACTTAACCGTTTTCAAACTTAACCTCAGTAAACCTATGCCTAAACCTAACCTAACCCTAACCATAACCTTTTGAAAAGGGCGCCCGTTTGTGAAAACGGGCGCCCGCTTTTGAAAACGGGCGCCCGTTTTTGTGAAACCGGGCGCCCGTTTTTGTGAAAGCGGGCGCCCGCTTTTGAAAACGGGCGCCCGCGGGCGAGGTCGCTTTTGGATTTCGCCCCTGCTGCAACATTGAGTAGCAAGTTGGGCATGGCAAGTAGTAGTACTGGGAGTTGATGGGAGGTGTGGTGCTCCACCTCAGCAATGCATCTCACAGGGGTCTAAACACGGTCAGGACCAGGACGAAATATTTTTAGCGACAGATGTTAACTCCTTCTGGTGATTTATGAGTAGATCATTAGTTAACATTGGAGTACGTGGACCTTGGACAGGTGGAGGGGTCCCACTTGGACTACATGGACAACTAGTGAGAATGAACTCTAGGTAGGTTACTGTGGCAACAAGGGTCAATTAAGGTGGGGGCGTGTTTTGGTCTGGAAGTAATTCAGTTTGATTAACAGAGCCACATCCATCATGGTTGAAGGACAACAGCAGGACACAGATGCTTCTAGAACTAGGCAGTCATAAAGTCATAATGGATGTGTTGTGGAGGTGACATGTGTCACGTCACCTGAGAGCTACTCTCCATAGGGACCATGTGACTGTACCAGTTAAACTGTCCCAGAGGCTTTTCCTTCACTCACTGCTGGAGGATGTATGGCAGCCAGTCCATAGATCACACACACACACACACACACACACACACACACACACACACACACACACACACACACACACACACACACACACACACACACACACACACACACACACACACACACACACACACACACAGGCCATTAATTCCACAGGGAGAAAGAAGATGTAGTCAGTTTAAAGACACTAAAACGTGATCGTAAATTCAGTCTCGACAACATTCCTCACACACGCGTGCGCGCGCACACACACACACACACACACACACACACACACACACACACACACACACACACACACACACACACACACACACACACGCACACATGCCTGTCTCTTCTGCCAGCTACATTTCAGACAGATCTTCTACTGTCCCTGTTAGCCCTTGCTTTATTGGTTGATTGATTGGTTGGTTGGTTCTTTGGTTGGTTGTTTGGTTTGTTGAAGATTTAACAATATATTTATGTTCCTAAATGGCTTGATGTCGTATTTTACCTGTAAGCATAGTGTAACACATTTTGTCATTTACTTGGCGTAAACTTGGGGATATAGGTTTATACACCATTACAACAGAATGCTTATGGGTCTAAGTGATATGTACATTTATGCATTTGTGAATGTTCATCTTTGCTTCGGTACTTAAACTTAGATTCTTGTTGGACTGGGCTCCAGAGCTCTGGCCTCAATCAATCAATCAATCAATCAATCAATCAATCAATCAATCAATCAATCAATCAATCAATCAATCAATCAATCAATCAATCAATCATTTTTATTGTCACTTCCACCATGTACACTGGGCACACAGGCCAGAAAAAATATTGTTCTCCACAACTCATGAACAAAATAACAATATATACACGTTTAAAAAGAGACAAAGCTTTTTTATTAGTATTAAATCTTAAAAGGAGTAAAAAGAGCAGACATCATTGGCGGGAGTGCTGATGCATTCAAAGAGCGATAAGATAAAGCGCTACAGGATGTTTGGCCTTGGGGGCAGTATGTGATGAGCATTCAGTGTCCTGATGGTTTTGGGGAAGAAACTCTTGGACAGGCTGCTAGTGCTTCCTCCTAGGCTCTTGAACCTCCTACCGGATGGCAGGAGTCCATGAAGATGATGGGAAGGGTGGAGGAATTATGTATATGGTTTTCCTGACACAAGGTCTGTATATGTCAGATATGGAGCGGATGGGGCACCTGTGATCTTCTCTGCTGCTCTCACTATCCTCTGTAGGGACTTACGGTCTGCATTTGTACAGTTCCCAAATTATGTCATAATAGAGGTGCTGATGCACTCAAAACTTGGTGTACACTTGGGGATATATAGTGGACCGCTTTAGGTCATCAGCAATATGCACCCCCAGGAACTTTGTACTCTTTCCACAGCAGCACCGTGCATGTAGTTCCTACCTACAGTATGTTGTATTTGATTAAAACTGTCTCCACACAAAATGTGCTTTGTGACCTGGCACAATGACCAGGACAAAACATACTCTTTGATTTATTCTCCTTTGGTTGTGTGATGCTTGAGCAGTTGCAGTCCAATTTCCAGGATCTTTCTCACCTGCAGCAATAGAGCCAACACTTCTATGCTGGTGGAAAGTTAATGAGCCATTCTCAAAACTATACCCTTTAGGACGGAGTTTAGTCACTGTCCAACGCCAGTCCAAATAGTTTAGCCACTGTTGCTATGCAAGTCAAGCTTTCCTGGTCAAGCTTTCGTCTTCTAACGTGCTTATTGGACAAGGCCGGATTGAGGAGGGGCTTAGTGAAGGACTCATTAAAGGAAAAATATTGTGCTCTGGGGACTCACAACATGAATGTCATGTTTGTCTTTACTTTACTTTGAATCTATTTGTTTCTTTTGATGGGACATTGCATTAATGGACATTACATAATTGCAAAGTAAATTCACCAGATTTAGTTAAGATTTGCACACTAGTCATATCAACAAACTGCAAGTAAACAGTGATGCACAGGGGAAACAAAAAATAAAAACATTCATACAAGAACAATGTAAGCTACAAATGTATAATTTGCGTCTATATGATTTAGTAGTGTTTTAGAAGTGTTGATTTTGTCAACTAAGACAAAATCATATTTACTAGACTACAGTTAGAATAACAAAAAATAAATACCGGTAATAAAAGACTAAGGGCTCCATTTTGGTTACATTAGCCCTTATACGCAATTAAGGCATTTAGCATTGCGGAAGAGGCGTTCCCACACTAAAGTTGGTAATTTCGTTACCACCCTATCTCCCTTAAAACACCTCCTATACCCGTTACATTATGCATAGGTGTGGTTTGGGCGTTTTTAGCTTTCATCTAATCTGTGTTGGTCTTGCCATTCCCTTTAATTCATCCCACAACTTGTCCACTTGTTCAGTCTTCAGAGTAATGTGTTCTGTGGATCTATTTTAGAAGAACATTATACAGTAGACCGGATTGTCTTGAATGAATGTCATATCTGCAGTATGCACTGCCTACCTTTTCAGGAGAGCAGGTCATAAGATCAAGGTCATGTACTATTACTTTTTCAGTCGTTTGCTACTATAAAATTAATTCAGACATTTTATATTAAAACTATAATTCTGTGTCTGTATTACATATTCAAGCCTATAATGTATTTGACTAAGACCATTAAAACATTTTGGTATTTAGTTGACCAAGACTAGACGAAGAAAAAAAGAATTTCAAATCACTAAATGGGACTAAAACACTATTATTATATTCAAGAGTAAATCAATATATTCTGAAAAACAACATTGTTTTTAGAGGGCAACACTGTTTTGTAACTACAATAAAGTAGATGTCTCTCTCTCTCTGTCACAGTTTCTTTCTCCGTCTGCCTCTGTCTCTCTGTGTCTCTTTTTCTGTGTCTGTCTCTCTTTGTCATCTAATAAAAAGCTCCTTGTACTTCATTCCAAGTAACAGTCTGCTTAGGTTTTCTAAAGGTGGGGGCTGGGGGCTGGGGGTGTTGTGATTGTATCTTAAATGCCCCTGGGGGTCAAGTCCATTATAACTATAAGAGGCTAGTGGAGGACACAGGACTCTATTCTGTCAGTATTCTCTTCACTATCTTGAAATATTGATTTTTTTTTTGCTAAGACTGAATTCCTGCCTGAAGTCCACTGCTGTCATGAAAACACATTTTCAATTCAGGATACCAGTTTTATCCAATCAAGAATCCAATAAAGAACTCAGACAGATTTAACAAGTGAAATTGGAGGTCAGGACACAAATGATGATCAGGCAAAAAAATCAAATATTATCATATTTTCCTGAAAAGGTTCAGAACCACTGTCCGAGCACAGGCTTTTCTAACCTTTTTGGGCATGGTTGCCTGTGTAAAATGTCCAATTTTGTTTTAGTCAACTATATATGAGATTTTGTTGATTATGTCAACCCGAATAAATCTTGGTGGGCCTTAATGGCTTGCCAAAATATAATGACAGTTTTTGCCATGCTGGAAATCTTAAAGCCAAACTACTGTACAAGCTCACAACATGTGAGTGGGTTACAATTTACCTGGAGTGCAACAGGAATTTATCGTAGTATGATTAATAATCATAACATGATTAAGTGTATTAAGTATAAGCAGGGTTTTATTGGATTTCTAGGTAGATACTTGCAGAATTCATTTAGTGTTAGTTTATGGGGGTCATGAGTGGCACCGTATTGTTTGTGGCGTTCACCTTATTGCTTAAAACTGATTGGGCATATTTACATGTTTGTAAATACGAGAGTCTACAAATGGGACACTCTCAGAGTTATGGTGGTCCTTGAAATGTCAAATTCCATAAGTTGGAGAAACACTTCCAAATGTGAAGGATCCGATTCTGGTTCCTCAATGTTGGATCCGGATAACAGACCGGCACACATACATACTAAATTATGAAAAATGTTTTAGAGCCAGTGGTTTAAACATAAGGAGCAAGCTCAAATAATCAACTACAATTTAGAAACAAGCCAACAGAATATAGAGAATGATATTGTTGAAAGTACTTCTTCCAACAACACCCCCAGTTCATATCTCCCACTTGATATTCGGTTCACCTGCAGAAATGCCAGCATAGCTGTTATCCAGGTCAATTATTAGAGCACACATTAGTACAGGGAACAGGGAGCAGGGGGGTCCTCCATCAGCATGAGCGGTGTGTCTTTAAGGGAGAAGGGACTGAAGCAGATCCATGTATTGATCAGGCTCTGACTGCTGTGACTATCAATAACTTATCCCCACACGGTCTCCATGCAGCCCTAACCCATGTGGGACTATTGATTGAGTCAAGACAAAAGGATGAGGAGATTTCACAGACTGCTGCGTTGCTTACTGAGCAACCATTCTCTATGACACAGGATTACAGAGAGAGAGAGAGAGAGAGAGAGACAGGGGTGGGAGGAGGAATGACTAATGGCATTCAACCACCTAATAAAGACCACTGATTATGTTTATTCCTGCACTGTCTGCACCGATTGACCTTGGTAGGTAACCAATCAGAGCATCTATCTGTAAACACTTGAGAAAAGGTTTGGCGGGCATATATATATATATATATATATATATATATATATATATATATATATATATATATATATATATATATATATATATAATATATATATATATATATATATATATATATATATATATATATATATATATATATATATATATATATACACAGATACTGTGCTATATATAGCGATAGAGAGAGAGAGACTGAGAAAGAAACCATTGTTTTGGCACAGAGGTCAGAGATTGCAAACTCTAACATCATAATAGATAACCTCATATATATAGAAATGAAAGTAAATCTGTTCAGGGAGATACCGGCAAGGAATGTTACAGATTTACAGTAATGCACGTTGCTGTATGTGTATGTGCATGTCCTCCATGACCTAACCCTGGCCGCACTGGCTTCCTATCAAACAAAGAATCCACTACAAACTCCTGTTCACCACCTGTAAAGCATTCAATAATCTGGCTCCCCCGACCTCCTCTATTGAGGATGGAGCTTTGTCTGGTGATGCCTCTGGAATGCACTCCCAAACCATGATTAAAGACACTCTTCCTTCAAAACCGCACTTTTATTATGCCTCTCAACCCATGCTTAGCCTCTTGTCGATTTTAGTCTTGAGCATGGCACATATCAAGAATAGAAAAATGTTTTATGAAGCCTGTATATAAGAGTTTTCAGAAAAGGTTATATTACTAAGCGGCCTGCTGTAGGCCTATATAAATTTAAAATGTAGAATGAGATTTTAATGAGAATGAGATTGCTTTCCCACTTTGAATGGGTTAAACGAGCATACCCATATGGGGGGGAAAAATCATATACTGTATGCGAACTCTTGAAAGTGGCACCTTTCATACAATCGTCATAAGAGAATAAAGTTAATATTAAATCCATGGTATTTTTGCAACATATATAAAACATAATACATTTAATTTATAATAATTATATATGACATTCAAAAAAGACATGAAAGGTACCACTTTTCACAAGTTCACAATTCACATATATGAGGAAAATATACATTTTTCCATATGGGTAAACTGCTGTAAACATTCACTTTACCATTGCTTTGTTCAAGATCGCTGTAGATTTACTGTACACATCTTTAATATGTTTAATAAGATTAATAAAGTTACCTTTCAGACTAGTGAAAAGATTGACTTGTGCTGTCTGCTGAATGTGCATCTACACCATAGAAGAGCTTTGAGTGTTTGTTGGCTGCAGCTGGAAACCTTGTATGTCCAAAACAACGAGGTTGGAACTCAGCATGGTGCCAAGCATTTCAAGCAAGCAGAGCTGCTGCTTTTGATGCTTCTAGGTATTGTACGCTATACAGTAGTACGGGCCACGCTAGATGCCCTTCATGCGGAAGGTTGTGGGTCCAAACCCTGACTGCTGTCCACATCAGCATGGGCATGCTGTCCCAACCTGTTCCCAGCGCCAAATAAACGGGCTCAGATCTGAGTCTCCTGATGAGGAGCCGCATCTGAAGTCTGTCTTGGACATAGGAGGCTTCTGCCTGACAGCAACGATATTGCATTTCTTAAGGATTATGGCTTTATGTGGGTTTTATTGCAATATTGGCAGTCAGCAGGCAGTATAGGATTTTACATATATGCGGTACGCATGTATCCATGGGTCAGCATGATCGTGCAAACGGGGGAAGTAAGATCGACATCGTTGGACACAGAAAGGTGAATGACCTTTGCTGAGTGCTTAGTGCTTATTACACGCCCACTGTGTGTAGTCAGATAAAAACTGTTGGTAAATGTCATATTTTCCTTTAACATGGAGATTGTATTGAGTGGTTCACACCAACAAAATCCAGGAGAGGTCCATATGCGACCGTGACGGCCGTCACAACAGTTTTATAACCATCGCGACCGCTTTGCATAACCGGCGTGACTGTTTTGCTTAACAGTGGCAGCTGCTATGCATAACAGTCACAGCTGTTTTGCATAACAGTCACAGCTGTTTTGCATAACAGACACGACAGTTTGCATAACGGTGGAGGTTTAAGGTTAGGTTTAGGCATAGGTTTTACTGAGGTTGTGTTTAGGGATAGGGGTTAGGTATAGTAGGGAAAACGCAAATGGTTGCTTGTTATGCAAAACAGTCGCAACTGTTATGCAAACAGCTGCGACTGTTATGCAAAACAGCTGCGACTGTTATGCAAAACAGCTGCGACTGTTATGCAAAACAGTCACAACTGTTATGCAAAACAGCTGCGACTGTTATGCAAAAGAGGTCACATCGCGGTCACAAATGAATTTTGGTGTCTCTCACAAAAAGTCATTTTCAAAGGCCAACTGGAAAGTAGGCAACAAAGAAATTGTTAAAAGTCAAATGCATAAGAATATTGTGCCATACCGGTACTACCAGTTTAAAGGTAGGGTAAGGACATGTTTTGGTTAAAATGTAAAATGTTTACCTTTTGTTAAAAAGGTTAATATTCTGATTAGTAATACTATTTTTCTTTCCTTATTTATTTGAACAACGTCCAATTACAGTTCTGTAATCTGTATCCTGATTGAGTTCTCTAACCTCATTGGATCATTTCTGAAGTACTAGAGAGACTGAGGTCCTCCTGTTAGGAACAAACACAGCAATGAGTACTATCACAATATGTACAAAAATGACATACCCTACCTTTAAACAATTTAAATTGTTGTTTAAATTGAAACAATCTGACAACAAAACCTGCCAATGTTTGCAAAACACTTTTTTTTGTATTTTTGTATTGCAAAACTCATCACACTATACTCATGTCAACATGGATCTTGACATCTAGTACTTGTTTTGGATAAAGGCTAGATTCTGTAAATGCACCATACATTTTTATTTACCATTTTGTCCAAACATCACAGAAATCAGTACACATTATTTTTCTCTAATCATGTGATCAAGACAGATTTTCCTCTCCTCTCATTTCACATTGTAAGTTTCTGGGTAAGATAAATGCAGATACATTGTGAATTGAATGGTATAGGAAACACTAAAGCTAATTGGATCCACTCTGTTTCTGAAATCATCTTGAAGCTTCTACTCTGAGAGCAGCAATAAGGCAAAATGTATTGTAGCATATAACATATTTGTCTGAACATTTAATTTGATTTGTCTACACTCTTACAAGATATACAATTGTTTTAGTGCTGTCTGGTTTTCCTCTCACATTAAGACAGGAGAGCACCATTCATTACAAAACGGTTATGTGCTGTCAGGTAGAAACCTTGCATCTCCATATTTCAACTATTTTATGTTTTATGTTTAAGATCAGAGTTTCACTATTTTAGGCAGCTGCCAGTTCGATTCCCAGAACAGGTCATAACGAGGACTATAAAAATGTGATTCAATGCCTTCCTTCTTGTCACTCAGCATCACGATTTGGATCGGGGTAAAGGCTACACATACTCCACTTTTAGTTTAGGACTTTAGGTGATAAACTATTTACCACAGAGTTTGGAAAACTACACAATATGACACAGCGTTGATAAATGACTCAACACTCACCCCAACACATCTCTGTTTTTACTAACTGGTGTAATGTGTTGATGTCACCTAAGTGTTGATCACATAAGAGTGTGGTTGACAATCTCTCAACTGTTGTCGAGATCCTAGATGTGATGTCTTTCCTCCACCATTGTTAGGCATGCTGCTCCCCATACTTGGAATGTCCTGTCCTGTGTCCCTGAAGACACAGGATATGTATGATGTGTGTTTCCTCTGGCATGCTGAGGTGGCCATCATAGCAGCATATCTGATATTACAGTACTTGATCATTGGAGGAGGACGATGTGCTACTTGTTGTTGTTATTGGCAGCAGGTTCAGCATAGTTCTGCTTTTTGATTGGATGAGTTTTTCAAGAGATGTTTTTAACACACTTGAGGAGTCTTGTGAAAATATGTGCTATCAAGCTGGACTTAATTTTAATTGTAATTCGTTCTTCATAGCCTACATCTCTGCAGCATAATAGGATGTTTTCAACACAGGCCCTAAACAAAGAGACCTTGGTGGAGGTAGAGACGATGGACTGCCAGACTCTGAAGAGTTTGTTTGCAGGTGTCCAGTCTTGTCCCGTTCTGGCAAGAAAGTCCTTTTTGTTATCAGCTACTTTTTAATACTGTACATACTGTACAGATTTGGACATACAGGGTTTCCATGTGACAGCAAGCGAATATATTGGTTAGTTCATGTTGGACAGCCCTTTACTGAAAGAAACCCAACAGGACAGAGAAAATATTGTTTGACAAACAACAACAGTGTTTGTATTGATTTACTGTCCTTGTCAATTGCTGCTTATGAGAAACAGCAGCCACTATGAGCGCGTGCACACACACACACACACACACACACACACACACACACACACACACACACACACACACACACACACACACACACACACACACACACACACACACACACACACACACATACGCACGCATGCACGCACAAACGCACACATACACCCACATACTGTACACAACCTGCACGCAAAAGGCAACCACAATGCAACATGCAGTATAAGCATACAAAATGATCACAACAGAGTTTGACATTGGAAGGATTTAATACATGAATGTAGGAGAAAGTCATGGCCGCTCTGGGGATCCCAACCCACGTGTAGTGAACCATTACTTTACACACCAAAGTTACTTCTGCTGAAGGGTACAGAGACAGATTAAAATGTCACCATTTTGGCTGATAGTCAAAATATTCAGATTTAATCTTCGGTACAGTCGTACAGAATATGCTAATGGGGAAGAAGATTGTACATTTGTTCAACAAGTGCCCAGAGAAAATGTGTTTCTATTACCCCAGGACCTCATACACGCATGATTTGTCCTCAAAAGTCAAACAATAATTCAGAATATTTTTCTTTTAATCAATAAAGGACTGACCTTCGTCAAGTTGCATTGCAGTACAGTGCATACATTAAAATCAGGGGGGAAAGTAACTAAGTACACTTACTTCAGTACTGTACTGGCATTTTTTTATTTAGTATTATTTAGTATTTTAGTAGGCCTATACAATTTACTTCTACTGTACGTTTAATTCTACTCCACTACATCTCAGATCTAATTATTGTGCCACATAAATGTTTACACATACCAGATACCAGTAAATGTACTGGAGTAAAATCTCCACTGCATTTACAGTATGTAGATTAGCATTCAAGACATGGCGGATCTACAACCTCACAATATGATGAATTGTGAGTTTCTAGATCAGATTTTCAAAAGATATTTTACATTTCACTCCTTGAAATGGGACATTTTGCATGAAGAATGCTTTTACTATTGGTAATTTAGATACATTTTGATGCCAATTCCAAATACAATTCCTTGTATTTGGTTCATATGATGAATGAATTCCTCTGTGTTCCTCTCATCAGGTATATTCAGAGTGGAATCCCTGTCCCTGTAGCTGTTCATCTAAAACTGCCTCATCATTCACTTACTGCAAGCTTTCTACCAGGTAAGAAACATTTTGCATCCACACATTTCGTTTGATTTGGCTCTAAAAATAATATATTATTATTTGATTCAAAGGGAAGCCAACAGTACCTTTGGCTTTAAAACACACTTAAAGGTAGGGGAAGTGATTTCACTTTTGTCAGATATCACCCCCATTTTTTTTTTCTGTTAAAATGCTCTATTATAAGGTGTGCAGACCATATATGGAGTTTCCCCCTCCCCCACGTTAGCAGCGGAGCTAATAAAAGTTCCCCAGGTGGAGGGTGAATTCTCCTCCAATCAGGATCGAGCAGCAGGTTCACATAGTGTAGCTACTCTTGGGCGCCCCTAGTGCACCAGGCTGGAACTACATGATGAATTTCAAATCACTTACCCTACCTTTAAGTTGCATAGTTTGACCGATGTTTTTTTCTTTCTATAAAGTCCCTTTGCAAAAACAAAACTAAAATAAAATGAAAAAAAGTTTGTGGGTGGGATGCTGACATTCAAGAATTTCACTTATTTTCCAAATGATCTTGACAAGAAAAACAAAAATGTAGAACATGTTGCAGGAAAAAAACACAAAAATAAAATCTTGCCCGGGGTTGTGTGTCCCTGCCTCCTGGCACCATATGCATATTTATTCTGGTGTCCTTCACACGGAAACGTGTGAGAACCGCTGGTCTAATTGGCCCCAACATCGCCATTGAGGCTCCATTTACCTCGCATTGTCTAAACACAGCTGCCTGTGTGCTCTGCATGCTGTCGTGGTAGTGCTGCTGCTGCTGTGGAGACTTCTCCTGCACGCTGTCACAATGTGGCGCACGGTGACAGCCAAGCACCCCGATCAGGAATATGATGAATAGTCCACTGAGTGGCAGGTGTGCGGCGTGCCAAACACTTCTCCAAACCACCCACACTGTACCTGAGAAGGAGTGACAGTGTGATGTTAGTTTCCCCTGTGTGAGAATAATGGCTGAAGGTGTCTCATTACGACTTGAGTGCGACTGACTGAAGACACTATGGAACGCAAGACACTATTTAACAGCCCTGGAGGAAGTTAGTAATATACTGGGATTCGCGGCTCGGGTGTAACGGTTACTGTCGGGCAGAAAGTTTCCAGAAAGCCTGTTATCTATTATTAATGTTTGTAAATGAATGTCATATGCTTGATCGCACGCGACTATATTGTTACACAAAAGCAGACCCATGAGTGCCGAAAAGGGCTGCAACAAGCGATTAATTTCATAATCGATTCATCTGCCGATTATTTAAACAATTAATGACACTTATTTAGCTATTGCCGTGAAGATATATTTTATATGACATGTTATAACTAACAAAAAAGATAGTTCATCAAATGCTGCTGATTTGGCTGCTATTCAAATAAAAGACAAAAAATGAACAGTACTCTTCTGAACTTGAATAGTTAATTTAAAAATAAATATTCAATGCATGTTTTGTTCTTGATACTGTAATCATTATGGGTTATATGTTGCTTTGCAGTTGCTACTGTGCATGTGCAAGATTTGCAGATTTTAAGGGAGGGGAGATAATTATATTACTATGTGGGAAAACATGCATGATAAATTGCAAAAAAAAAAAAAAGTTGCTGATTCGATTAACCAATGACGAAAGTAGTTGACAACTAATTAAATAATCTATTTGATTATGATTAATCGTTGCAGACCTACTGAAACGCGTGCCAGGGTGAAACGACAATTCTTGAGCACGCACATCTGAAACATTTACTATAGTTTTAATTTTGAATCCTAAAAAGTAACTGTTTTGGATATGTTATTTTGACCCAACATCAATAAGTAGAAATACTACTCTGTAAGTGCGGTATGTGTCCTTTGTACAAGTCTTACTCAAAGACATGATGAAATGCATTATTTTGCTAACATCTCTGTAAGATGGAAGGAAGAAGAATCTGAATGGAATGTACAGTGTTGGGGTTTGTGATGTTATATGTGTTAAAGGCTCTTTGAGAGCTTTTTCCACACACACGGAATATCAATTAGATGCATTTATTTTTTATATATATATTTTTTGAGGCTGTGCAATTTATGTCACTAGTTTGACTAGTTAGTTCAGGAACACATCCCCAACCTTAGCTGGCCAAAGATTTAAGCAATATTACACAAGAGGGTGTTCTTTATCCTCATTAATTCACGCCTGCAGTTCCGAAAGGTATCGCAGAAGTTGGAAGATATTTGAGGGAGTTTGATGGCATGTAATGGACGAACTGCATTAAAACTCACAGTGTGCTGTTCCCTGACAGTGAGCTGGAAGCGGAAACAGCCTCAGTCAGCATACGTTGCCATATACATGATGGATCCATTTACACTGTCATTCTAAACCACTGACGGGCCCAAAATAATTGTTGAAACTCCAAGTTTGAATTGATGATTTATAAACTGACATCATTGACACCAGATTAATAGTCTAACCCATGCTACACAACTGTGCCGCGTTAAGAAGCTGTTGTTTCAGGCCAAAAACGTCAATCAACCGACTATGCCCTAATTGAATCCCTGTTATGAGTCTGACCATGTCGTCTATATTAAACTCATATACTAGAGTTGCTCCGATCGTATTTTGGGGGGTTGATCACTGATCAATGGAAGATATTACCGATACCGATCATCATACAATCCTTAAATTCTTCCACTGTGTAGCATTCTTACATATCACTGACATTTTAAGCATAAGTGAGAAAATATCATGAAGTCTCTCTGTGATTCATCCAGGGACGTGAACAGGACTTGGGTTGGTTGAAATCAGGTGATAGTCTGGGGCAGATTTGACTAGTCTCACCCTGATCTGGCCACAATTAAGATGTGACTATTACCGTGCTTGCTGAGTGGTTTGACTTACCGGTACTTGATCTGCTTGTATGGATCCAGCCAGCAACTCACTCACATCGACCTCACTGAACACCAGCTCAACTGTGCCATGTTAAGAATCTCTGTTGTGTCAGGCTGATATCGCCCCTTTAGGGCCCTCAGGGCTCTATTGGAAGATTCTAAGATAGCTCAATGGTAGAGAAATTACTTCCACAACCCTGGGGAGAAGTGATTGAAGTCAAGACTTTGGTACTCTATTTTATAATCAGCTGTACAACAAAGCATTATATGTCACTAATAGGACTATAGTTGCATCATGCCATGGTAAGAACTCAACCAAATCATGGAGAAAATGTCCTTAAATTGTGAGGTGTTCCAGGCACATGCAGCTGGTTGGAGACAGGACAGAGCATGGACCAGATGGAGAATTATAAATCCCCAGTATCTCCCAGTTAGATCTGGCCGATGTGACCAGGTGGGGAGAGACATGTGAATGTGACTGGTTCCAGGCTAGCACACTTTACTAGTAGTGTGAAGTAACTTCTTATATTTACTGAAGCTCACAATGTGTCACATTGGCTACTTTCAAAAGATTTAAATTGCGAACGCAGTGAGTGAGATTACTATGTAAAACAGTCTTTGCGTGCATCTGTATCTCACACTCCATAAGAACGGTATATGGGAAGCGAACAGTGTCCGCACACCAGTAAGACATCTTACTGGTACATTTTAAACATTTCTTTATGCATTCCTGTGAGTATGTTTTTACTTTAAATATCGGTATGTGTGGGATTCTCTGCTAGAACTGTACAGTAAGTGATGCCAACACACTTTGAATAAGCAGTGGAAATGCAAATGGTTATATACTATAGACTGTGCAGTAGCAGAGTCACTCAAAGTCTCTTTGCCTGATGAGCAAAGTCCTGCCAAAGTCAGTCTATTCTCTCTCTCTAATGGTGCAGATATAGAATGTTATGTCTCTGTCTCTCTCATTGTGCAGGTATACAATGGGGGTGGGTGGGGTGCTGTGTGTCATGGTGGTCTACCTGATGGCAGCAGCATGGACCCTCAACCCAGAGGACCCGAATGTCTGCAGCCACTGGGAGAGGTAACTAAATATGTTTACTAATTACCTGAGTATTCTTTGCTTTACACAAGTATGCCCATTTTTTAATACTTTCCATTCAGGAAGGGAATGTCACTCTGTGCCCCTCACTGCGTGGCACAGAGTGCTGTATTTCTACAGTAGCACTATACATGTGGTATAGTGCTACTGGTACTTAAAGGGAAAGGCCACCTGTGTTCAGTTTACTATTTGAAGATCTGGATCTGAATCCACAGATCCAGGATGGGCTTTCTTTGGAATAAGAACAGGAAGTAAATTTTGATGAAAATAAAAACTACATGAGTTATGGTGAAGCTCTATATTGTCCGCATCAACTTGTTTGTTTATGTACTAAAAGAGAGACTTTGAGAGCTGTCTTAGTATACAATGTAAGTCAATGAGAAGCATATTTTGAATTATCAATCAATTTCTAATCACTGGATCATTTTTTGCATTTATTTCTTGTGTGCACATTTGGAATCACATCGCAAGGTAACTACAAAAAAGTGGTCTTATCCTTTAAGTAATAAATTTGAGTGCTTCTCTACCCACTGCTTACGGCTAGTCCTTCACCTCTGAGCTGAGGTCAGTAGTGGTCTGCACTGCAGTGCTCCATGGCATCAAAGCACTCAGCAGCATGTGTGCACAGTCGCCACTAATGGACTGGACTCCACACCACAAATCAGGATTGAGAGTTCGCCGATAATCAAAAAGAAATAAAGGTTGGATTCCTCCTGCATGCTGGAAACATGTAACCTAACATGACTCCACCAGATGCATGGGGCGGTGTTGAGTTCATAAGTGCACAATACGTTATTACAGCGTCCGCCTGATAACACAAAGGGATTGGTGTTGAAACCAGATGCAGTGCCTGGGTGGAACCAATCAGTAGCAATTACGGTCCTGATCTCGGGGACACTGGTTTAGATGTCAGCGAGAAGCACTTGTTGCAATTGTATTTAAATGAGGAAAATTGTTCCTTCGTACTGGGGGAGTCAGATCAGGGAGAATCCAGGCTCTTTTGTTAATGCAGCTAACACTGTGTGTGTGTGTGTGTGTGTGTGTGTGTGTGTGTGTGTGTGTGTGTGTGTGTGTGTGTGTGTGTGTGTGTGTGTGTGTGTGTGTGTGTGTGTGTGTGTGTGTGTGTGTGTGTGTGTGTGTGTGCGCGCGCACGTGCAGCTATGCAGTGACCGTGCAAGAGTCCTACTCCCATCCTTTTGATCAGGTGTACTACACAAGATGTACGGACATCCTCAACTGGTTCAAATGCACCAGACACAGGTATGAACTGCACTAGCATACTGATTGATGATTGATTGATTCATTGATTAAGCAAATACTTTATTCTACATGCCTAAAACCAGTAGTTAATTCAAAAGTTTTTAAAGATGTTTTTTAGATCTGCCTTGTCATTGACCATTTTTGTAATAGTACCCATATCCATTGACTATAATGACATGACAGAATGGCTCCTATCCTAGATTAGTATTAGTATTATATTAGTGTCGCTGTGTGTGCATATGCGTGTGCATTACGTGTGCATGTACGTGTGCCACTGCGCATGCATGCTCCCCAGAGCGCGGTGATGTGTTCACGTTGGTGGCTACAGCCGCCAGTGGGTTGGTTTTAATGAGCACATTAAAGTTTATGCTCAACACTTTAGAGTCTCTGCTTTTATTCTGAAATGCTAGATGAAAGCACATGTCCTTGACGGCACCTTTAGGCCTACTTTGATGACGTTGTGAGGACAGTAATAAGAACAGCACAGCGAATCTGAGGCGGCTTATGTTATTCATTCATGTACTGTTGTATTGAGTACTATAAGACCTCAAAGGAAAAATGCTCCCTTTTTCGTGTGATCCCTTTGACTACCTGTACCGTTAAAGGAGAATTCCACACCAAAACACATTGGGCATCTATCTACCTTGAATCCTGTGACATGATCCATAATGCCCTTGATTTTTGTCATAGATGCCCCCTTTTCTACATTTCACCCTGAGGTCCCCCTCCCGCCAATGCAGTTTGCCCACAGGTTGACTTTATTCTAAAGTGGGTGTTTTAGCAACTCAAAACGTATTTTTTCACACATCACATCAAACCATACACTTCAAGATAATTGGGCCAGTACATGATGTTAAAAATTCAGGTGGCACCCATGCAACAGGAGTTTCAACCTGTGTGGTTGGAGAGGAGAGTGGCGGAAGGGAGGGGAGGAGATGAGAATAAATAGAATATCTCTGGGATTACAAGTAAAGTCTGCTCAGAGTGACATAAAACTCATGTGTGAGTACCAGTAACTACCAGTACTATTAAAATATGATGTGTGGGGAAAACAGTTTGGAGCTACAAAAATACCTGCATTAGAATAAAGACAACCTGCAGCAATGCAAACTGTAGGAAGGGACGGGGACCTCAGGGGTAAAATGTAGAACAGGTGGCATCTATGACAAAAATCAATTATACTGTATGATGTAAGGCTGTATACTGAAGCTCGCGATTCGAACCACTCGCTCGTTAAGGTCGTCACACGAACGAATATTAATGATCCCGAACCATTCATATTTATTTATTTATTAACCTTTATTTATTTATTTATTTATTAACTTTTCTTCCCAACTAGCAGAACAGTTGCGACATTGAGGGGTCAGAAACTCGGCGCTTAGGCGGCACTGTTCAATGCAACCTGAATAGGGACAAACTGAAGTTGGAAATGCATTGTTTTCAATGAAGGTGTCCCATTCTCTATAGAAGTCTATGTAGGAGAGCCGCCATTAGACTGGCTCCATGACGTGAACGGGGTTTGCGTAACTCTGCCTAGGGCTACTCTATAGCCTTGCACACTGATCTGACCAGCAGTGTTGCCAACTGCCAAAATCCAAATGAGCTAGTGTGACTTCCAAAATGCTCTAGAATGCATTAGAATGAAATTAATGCACTACAATGAAACCAAATGGACCTTACGGGTCCATTTGGTTGGGGCCTGGTTGGTTGGGGTCTGGAAAAAAGCTAAATATAGTGACAAATGAGCCAAGTTGGCAACACTGCTGACCAGCTGCTCCACCACCACCGTGTTACAGGAGGAGAGCGAGGAGCCGACTCCTCGGAGGACAGCGAGAAGCTGACTCGTGGTTGGATTATCGATATTACGTTAGCAATTGTGGGCTAACAGAAGGAGCATTTGTGAGGCAGAGTAGTCTAATCATGTAAACAATAACCAAACGAACCACCGCTTCGTCTAGCCAGCACGCAACATGCTGCTTTTTATTTTTTTTTTTTTTTTTAGTAGCGAAGGTTCGAAGCTCGCCCCGAAATTGGCGTCCGAGGCTCGAACGGCAATTTCAGGGCGACTATACACCACTAATATGATGTCACATCCATCAATAGATTGAGGCCTAGTGTGTTTTGGTGTGGAATTCTCCTTTAATAAGGATGCTAATATTATTCAATCAATCAATCAATACATGTACAACGTTCACCCACCAAAGTGATCAGATGCATCGTGTGTGTGTGTGTGTGTGTGTGTGTGTGTGTGTGTGTGTGTGCGCGTGCACGTGCGTGCGTGCGTGTGTAGGATCAGCTACAAGACAGCATACAGGAGGGGAGTTAGGACCATGTATCGCAGGCGGTCCCAGTGTTGTCCAGGCTTCTATGAGAGTGCAGATCTGTGTGTCCGTGAGTACCACTGATTTTAACGTTGTTTATTCATTAACTTGTATCTACCATGCTATTTATTGTACTGTAATATTAGCCTGGCTAAAGGACCAAATCAGCTGTTGGCAAAAAATGCCTGTCAGCAGATTGGTCTGGAATAGCTCAACTGTGCAACCATTTCCTACATACACAGTATGTAAACATATTGTATCCTGATTGGCCACCCAATTCTGGAGTAGGAAATGGGCGTACAATTGAGCTATTCCAGACCAATCTGAGTTGGTCTGGCTTTAGTCAGGCTACTGTACTATACCACTAAGATGCCCTGAGAGTGCAGAGTGTGCACACATCCGCCTGGATGACAGCAGACTGCTTGTCAGTCTGTATAGGATATACTGTACGTAGTTGCTGTCATAACCTCCTGTCTCGGTTTTCCTTTTTTGTAATTCAAATGATTTATTGAAGAGTAGTACAGCACGTATATTTGATATAATCCAGCAACAATATTGCAAATGTCCAGAACAGCCAATCCAATAAATAAAACAACAACAGTTAAAAAAGAAGTAGAAAAAAATGAAAACAAAAAGAATCCTGGTTTGATCAAGCCAATGTATATGTGCAATCATTTAAGGACCATGTAATTCAAAATCTCACCCATTTCTAAACGAATTCAAGCACCCTACACCAGAAAGGTTAAACTATAGTATGCGACACTCCAAGTTTTTAATATTTTTCTTTAATAAATCAGTGCTATCGAACCCCTTTTATGGCTGCGTGTGGGCTGTACAAATATTGGTCTAATTAAATGTCACTAACTGCAGGAGTTCAAAAATAGTCTACTGCAGCCCTTGCCAGCATGTTATTACTAGCCTTTCAAGACCACAGCATATTTTATTCCATGACAATGTACATACTGCGTTCGAGTGCCTTGAACTGTTAGCCAAAACATCTAACTCATTTCGTTTTGTCTCTAGTCAATGATGGACATACAACTATCTCCGCATTCACTGGTCAAAAAACTCCTACAACATGCTGGATTTCTGACCATGTATACAGTCACAATAGAGTGTGAGGCAGTATTGTGTTGTTTTAAAATCACATGTTTTTGTCTTTGTTTTTTGTTTTTTCATTTCTTAAAAGGTTATCATACATTGTCTGGTGGGACACCAATTTTCATCCAATCAGGAGAGAGAACCCCCTAAAAAAGAAATGGGAAATAGTGCATAAACAGTGTATCAGGTCTCACACAAAGAGAGGTTTTTGTGGGATGCCTGATACAGCTGCTCGGCCAATGGAATCAATTAGATCCACTCTAGATGGTAAACACTATAGGACACTGTTGACTCTCCTTATTACAAAGAGGAAGTGAATGTCTTAGCCTGAGGGTGAGCTAAACCGTATTGTGTTCCTTTATGCTCCGTGTCGGGCTGAAACCTTGCACCTCTATATTTCAGCTTTTTAACCTAAATTAACACTCTTCTTTAGCATACAAGAGTGTTATGCAAAATATTACTAAGCAGTGCGAGTTAGTAGATTAGCTATTTTTGCTATTAAGGACATACTGTATGTTTTTTTTGTAAATATTGAACCAATGGAAAGCATTCAGGCTTTTGGGTATACACTGACAGTTTTTAAATTACTTCATTCAGAAATTAGATTGTATCAGACACGCCTGTTCCATACAAATCCACCCCAACTTCAAACTCTATTTTGTGACTCATACTGCTCTCCTAATATGTTTTTTTTTTTTTTTTTTTTTTTTTAAACCTGTTTCATTTATTTCATATAGTATGTTTTGGGGAAAATTATAAATAAATATTACTAATAAATACTACTACTACTCCTACTACTACTACTAATAATAATAATAACAATAATAATACTGCTCTCCAGTATGATTCATTAAGGAACCAAGGATTGGTGTTTTCACCCTATCATGGTTATAAAGAAGTTTGAAGTTACAATGTGTTTGTATTGGAAGGAGTTTTGTCTGCTATAATGAACATCAATATCTAAATACTGAATGGAGTACCTTAACCTTTAAGTGCAATATCAATAATAACAAGAGCTTATGTGACTAATAATAACAAGAGCTTATGTGACTAAACAATATTGCTACATTGGATCCAATGAAAGAAAAGTTATCTTTTCAATTCTAAGTAGCCTATATACAGTGTATATATATATATTTCTTTTTGGAGTGATGTACGAGGTTGACACCCGACAGCGAGTCAGCAACGGCATTCTAGAGCTCCTTGTAAACACACATATGCCTCTACAGTCCCGAGGGCCCTCTAACAAAATGCCCCTTGACTCTGTTCTGTGTGAGGAGGATTGCGTTCCACAAGGCTGCCGAGGCTGGACGGCTTGCAGCTAAAGGTGCATGGCTGCATGGCTGCGTGACACTAAGCGCATTGGACAGATCTTTTGTTTGTGCTATATTCAGAACATGGAGGTCATTGAAAAGTCTTCTTTTCAACAAGATGGGGGACGGGGGGACGGGTGGCGATGATTGAACTGTATAGTGTTGGATTTCTTTAGGTTTGTTTATCCCCTTTCTGCGACAGTGTAGGGTCCCGTGAGTGAGCTAACGATAAGCTACTGCACACAAAATATTGAACCGTGTCATTGAGGCAGCAATAATACGTTTCTTTTGTCTATATACCACGGTGGATCTGTTTTTAACTTAGCAACAATAAGTACTTGCCATCTGTCATAATATCTCTTTCCAAAACCCATTTTATCGCCTATTCATGTCCCTCATCAGTCTCTCTCTCTCTCTTTATCCATTCCTTCTTGTCTTTAGGTTTCAATGTTGCAACATAATTTAATTTGTTACTCATTAAATTATGAAATGGCACATTCTCTTGTAATATCTATAGGTAATTATTATAGACATAACAGAATAACAGATGCAGAATGTCATTCTACTTAACCTTCAGTGTCAGAATTTTATATTATGGTTATATATTTGGTGCCAAGGAGACTTTACATTGAGTTTCTTCACTAGACACATACTTTGTCTGCCTCAAAAAATAATTCAGGAAGTTATTTTTTTTTGTCTGAAACTATATGTTGTGGAAGTGCAGACGGTGTGGGTCACTTTATTCTTATTCTCCACAATGAACCCTGACAGTTCCATCTATAACTTTTTATTTTAAAACAAAAAAAACAAACAACCAAAACTTTGCTTACCACTGACTCTTAGTCACATACGGTCTACACAGCCAAATCTATTGTCATTCAAATCAACGAGCATTTGATGCATTTTCAGCCCTAACTTATAATGCTCCTCACAACTGCTCACTATATGATGGAGCCACTTCTGTCTACTCACTCCGTCTGTGGCCTGGCCTCCACGAATCTATTCCAAGATATGAAACTATAAGCATTTCTATCCCTGGAGAGTTGGCATGCTGCTGAAAGCGAAGCCATGGATCTTACATTACAAAAATCACACCTGTGTGAAGTGAGGAGCATTCTTGTCATCGTAGATCCTCATGCATCTTCTCATACTGGCCAATCAGTAGAGCATTGATATGCTGTTCTGGATCAAGAATGATGATAAAGCATTCCTATGAGCATGTTATTGTTTAGCTGGTTTGCTCGTCAACATACAATAGCCTAATTTCTCCTTTCTTTCTCAATGGCAAGTATTGAGTATTGTGTGAGGACAAAAAAGAAGCTTGTTTTGAAATGACCAACCCTACCTACCGATGATTTCATCATTAGTAGGCATCTTTCTGAACGGTCCACAGCCGTCCTCTGAGACCCAGATTGAGTAGACAATAGTGCCATCTTATATTGAAAACATCCAGGTTTAAACAGAGATCGCTACTGTACTGGGGTGAGTTTAGTTGTTTGTTGCCGGGAACAATGTGACACGTCATGAGCTTGTCGATCGGCTGTTTCTCATAGCACGATACAGGTACAGCAGCTGAGTATAAAACAGGATTTACTACAGAGGATCGAGACATTCATGAGTATTGAGCCTGGCCTTAGCTTAATGAGTCACTATAGCAGGATTTAGGCAGCTGTACGTTTTTAATTTGATATTTATTATTCTTGCTGTGCCACACGATACTGTTGTAATCCCACTTGTAACCATTTGTGTCCCAATCCAGGGGATGAAAGGATTTACTGTACTCACAGGTTTAATGATTAATCAATGCTCTTTTTTAAATCCACAGGGATTAGCAGAGGATGTCTTTGGCTCCTCTATTAAAGGTGTATTTCACTTTAAAATGTATATACTTGTGGGGAACCCTCAGCAGTGTGTGTGTGTGTGTGTGTGTGTGTGTGTGTGTGTGTGTGTGTGTGTGTGTGTGTGTGTGTGTGTGTGTGTGTGTGTGCGTGCGTGCGTGCGTGCGTGCGTGCGTGCGTGCGTGCGTGCGTGCGTGCGTGGCGTGCGTGCGTGCGTGCGTGCGTGCGTGCGTGCGTGCGTGCGTGCGTGCCTTTTCAATTTCCATTAAAATGTATTGTATTACTTAAAAAATTAACAAAGGCAGGTGGTGTGTCGGATATAAATGATCATAAAATATCCAATTATTGAATCAAGCAATTTAAAAACTGCCTGGGGTGTTCCAAAAGCCTGAGTAGATGAGAAAATGACCCCTGAAGTGTTTTGAAATGAAATGTCCCTTTATTAACATCTAGCCTTGCACCTTCAAGGCGACTTTTCTTTCTGGCTAACCTTTAGAAAGCGAGAAGGGACTCTGGAGTGTAATGCTTTTGAAAAATAATATTGAAATTTGTGTGTGCTCTGTTGTGACTGAAGTATTGCTGATGAAAGACAGTTGACCTGACATTTTGGCCAGTGTTCAGTGTTGTGATAGCCTGAGGGATATTTTTTCGATGTCACTCTGTAGTGGCTTTGTGACACCATATCGTGGCAGTCGTTCCACAGACCATAGAGGCACAAATGGTGATGTGTGAGACCTTTAAAATAGAACTTTTATGTTGAAGAGAGCACATGGTCAATGTATGGTTTATGTATGTATGGTGTATTTAAAGAGGAATTCCACCCATTTTCAACATTCTACAATGTCATTAACATACATATACCCCCCCCCCCCATTCTGTCGGAGGGAGAACTGGGGGTCTGAAGAAAATCATTAACATAGTGAAACACAACTTGATGACATCATGAAGTTGTGTTTCACCATGTTAATGAGTTTTTTTTAGACACAACATACCTGAGGTATGTTGTGTGAGGTAATGACTTAGTAAAATGTTGAAAATGGGTGGGAAGTTAAAGTTTCACAAACTGGGCTGAGGCTTCTGTTGCTTTAGCGATCACACACTTGGCTGCCATGTTTGTCTCTGTGTGCCTCAGCTGTTATAAGGACACATATCACAGGGAAAGTAATATCTGCATTAATTCGAGTAGGTTCTTATAAACAGCACAACAACGACAATCTATCTACAGAAATGGATGTCCTTCCTCAGCGTTTGGGTGGGTGGGAGAGTTGTTCCAAAGTACACAGATCAAACATGAATCAATATATTCAGCACTTGTTTTGCCTTTTTCTCGCATCAAAGTCTTTCAGAGACATATGAAATAGTTAAGCGTATTATCAAGTATTTACCCGTAACAGTAAACAGCTCACCCCCTAGGACCCCCATGCCGTAAGCAAATATAAAGCAACACATTTGCCTTATAATGGGGGCATGTTTTAAAATACAGTGGTACTCAACCATGTCTGGATCAAGTCCCACTTGGAAATATTGAAGACGTTTGTGGCCATGGTGTCCTTCTGGCTGTCGTGTCAAGTGATCAGATGGTTTTAGTTGTTTAATTGTATTGTGTGACTCGGCTCAGTCAAACCAGCATAATACATACAGTAAGTCATACATACAGTAAAGTTTCAGAAAAAAATCAAATGCCATATGATTTAAAAATAAATGATAAATGAACTAATCATATACATCTTACTTTATCATTCAAATATTTTGCCAAATATTTTGGTACTGACCCCGATTGCAACACTCTTGGGCTGTGAGAGTTTAAAGGTCAGAAAATAGGTTACATTAAGTAAACAATGTGAGTACTTCTTCCACGGGTGCATCTCCTCACAAGATAAAGCCACAACGATGACACAAAACAAACAGCACATCATTTATTATGCCCTGATACAGATCCCTCTCTATTAGGCCTACAGATAGTGCATGACACTTCTAAACAGTAAGGTCATGTCATAGTGAAATATTACAGATCAGGTGTAAAGCCGGGGTGTCACTTCTCTCTTATCTCTGTTGCTGTTTACAGTCAGATAATATGCAACAATATTACACTGTATCATCAGGGAGAAGCTGTTTTTACCTTGACCTAGCACTGGTGGGTACATAAGAGCTTTTTACTAGCCTTGGTACCCAGGATTTTATTTTAGTTTGCTTAAAAAAAATGCCTGGGAAAATATATTGCAAGATCTGGCATAGGACGTGGAGGCCAACTAGTATTTCACTAACCAACAGGGTTGGGGGTAACGAGTAACGAGTAACGAGTAATATTACTACTACTTTTTTAGGTAACGAGTAGTGTAACGACACTACCTCCTAGAAAAAAGTAATAATATTACAGTTACTTTTACTAATATTACTTCGTTACTTTTGTCATGCTGCTGCGTTCAACAGTATTGCGTTGGGGAAGGGAGATTAGCTAATGCCATTTAGTTTGATCGGAAAAAAGGAGCAGCGGTATCATTATTAGGCAGACGTACAAAGACATATATGGCGCGATTTTCGTTCCACCCGTTGTCCCTAACGTTACTCGATACCCGCAGCGAATTCCCTTATTGCTATTTTGGTCACCTTTTCTCTTCCCTTAGCCACTATTCTTTATGCCAACACCGTTATTTGTGACTGGAGGTGTGGTCATGGGCGTGTTTGTTGCGCAGTCCCTTAAGATTTGGGAACTAGATAACGCCATCTGAGACCACCCGTTAACCGATACGAGAAGGCAGAGCCACGTGCGCACGGTGCGGCGTCTGTGCGCCTTTGGAGATGTCCACGACTCCACGTGGAAAGGCGCCAGTTCAATTCATCTCCTTATTTATGGATTGTCCTATAAACAGCTATAGATTGCCTGCTGTCGGTCACTTCCTTGTGTTTAGGTAATGTACAGTATATAATATAATTAAATACATTAATTAACTTGTGACGCAATGCTGTAAATTGCAAAAAAGTCGGGAATTCGTGGCAAAAAAGACGTCTTTTTGATCATTCATTTCTCG
The DNA here is from genome assembly GCA_039105355.1 of Benthosema pterotum. Classification (NCBI taxonomy): domain Eukaryota; kingdom Metazoa; phylum Chordata; class Actinopteri; order Myctophiformes; family Myctophidae; genus Benthosema; species Benthosema pterotum. Next base: position 16,556,492 of record CM076966.1, read on the forward strand.
GTCAATTCTGGACCATTTTTTACATTTCAAAATGCAGAAAAAGCTTCTCTCTCAGATGCACTGTCGGGATTTCGGTGGAAACGGTCCACCGAAATCCCGACACTTACATTTTGCTAGATCCCGCATCGTAGAGAAGACCTACCCACATATTCTATACAGCATCTGAGAGAGAAGCTTTTTCCCGTCACGCTGCATTTTGAAATGTAAAAAATGGTCCAGAATTGACCGAGAAATGAATGATCAAAAAAACGTCTTTTTTGCCGCGAATTCCCGACTTTTTTTGGAATTTACTTTATAACATTTCGCAGACTTGGGATAAATGCACGCCACATACAGCAAAAAAAAACATGGAACATGTTTTTTCAACATAACATGTTGAATGGTAAGAAATGATTGAGAATTGACCGAGCTATAATTGTTTGAAAATGAGAGCTATAATCTTTGAGAATAGGCTACTCATGCATATGTCTGTCCTAAGAGGGTCAGGCTTAGCAGTAGGGATAAGGGAAATAGATAAGGGATGAATTAAAGGGAATGGCAAGACCAACACGGATTGGATGAAAGCTAAAAACGCCCAAACCACACCTATGCATAATTTAACGGGTATAGGAGGTGTTTAAGGGAGATCGGAGGTAACGAAATTATCAACTTTAGTGTGGGAACGCCTCTTCCCCAATGCTAAGTGCGTTAATTGCGCATAAGGGCTGATGTAACCAAAATCGCGCCCATAGTGTCAAAGCTGCGACATTGAGGCGTCAGAAACTGAGCGCTGGAGAGCTGTTTGTGCAGCATGTTGCCCCTATTGTCCTGATCCTCAATATAGAGGTCTATGAAGAAGAGCTGCCCTTGGACAGGCCCCTTAAAGAGAACGGAGTTGGCGCTGCTGGTCTGCTCTGCTCTTACTGGAGATTCTTTGTTGAGATTTGAATCGAAAAACTCTCAGGCCATGCTCAGCCGATTGCAATAATTCCAACTGTGGTCCAAGTATATCCAAGGATATTTTCATTTGCTATATAAGTCATGCGTTTATAATATGCGTTTATCACACAATAGCTGGGGGAAATGTCCACACTCGATGCCTGTCGGGATGCGCTGTCTGCCAGGGGATTTCCCATACACAGCTCTTCTGTTCTGAACTAATTAGGCTACGTGATGCCATTCTGTTTGCACGTATCATCAATTAAGCAATTGGATCTATAAGCCCTCATATACTCAATATTAAATCAAAAAGAGTTTATGCTTATGTATGTTTATCATAAACTTTTAATGTTGCATTGAAACCTAGTTGACAGCCAGGAACTGTAACCAAATAACAATCCACTGACTGAAATAACAGCCTACTGCAACTATGTAATCTATGGTAGGATCATGTGTGCCATATAAATGTTAATATATGTTAGTATTTTTCTAGGGCGGGATGTCTGTATTTGTCTATCTAAATACATTTATCTAAATACATCCATCCATCTTCACCTGCTTATCCGTAGTCGGGTGGTGGGGGCAACAACTCCAGAGAGCTACAGTCACCCAATTGACACAGCATGGTTGGCTGATTGGTGACTCTTGTTATTATTCTTCATATTCAAAACAATTAGATTCAACTCTAAAAGAAGCTGACAGATTGTGTAGTTGTACAGTAGCTACTTTCCTTTTTTCAGGGATCTGGGTGCAAAAGTAATATAAAAAAGTAATATGTAATATACTACATATTACTTTTGCCTCCAAGTAATAAGTAGTGTAATATTATTACTTTTCTAAAGGGTTAATAAGTAATAAGTAATGTATTACTTTCCTAAGTAATATTCCCCAACACTGCTAACCAATTACGGTGCAGGGGGTGTCGCTCGAAATTTGGTGACGTCAGTGTTCTCCACTGTTTTCTGAGTGGAGGATCCACTGCTTTTTCTGTGCCAGTACCCACAGACAGAAATCATTTATGTCCATATCTTAACCTTTGTATCATTGCTGTCTGCCGGGCAGAACCCTCTCATATCACCTACCGTAACCTTAACCTCACAAAACTATGCCATCAACCTCTTCCCCCCGATGTGCTATGGAGTGAAACAAACAAACAAACAAATTAACAAAAACAATGAAGAAACAGTGTGGTGTGGTGATATATACAGGTAAACTCAGGACATTGGGATTGCAGACCAAGCACTCTAAGCTTATTACTGTTTACTGTTCCATGGTTTCACTGAGTGAGGCATTCTCCAATGCATCAGTTGATTTCTTACACTTCGGAGAAGCGTGTGTGTGCGTGAGTGTGTCTGTGTGTCTGCGTGCGTGCGTGCGTGTGTGCCTGCGTGCGTGTGTGTGTGTGTGTGTGTGTGTGTGTGTGTGTGTGTGCAAGTGTATCTGTATTGTTGTGTAGCCTACAACAGTGGTTTTCAACCAGTGCTCCTTGAGAGGGTTCCAGGTGGTCCCCATGCAGCTAAATGATGGCAAGTTGGTCCTTCGTTGGTTCACAACAATAAAGAGAATGCACTTGCACATATGGATACACAATGCACACACACACACACACACACACACACACACACACACACACACACACACACACACACACACACACACACACACACACACACACACACACACACACACACACACACACAAACTTTTGATCAATATTTGCCTGTTTTGTTTCCCAATTCCAAAGCGAAATAAAATGTCATCAAATGGTGGTCCGTGGATCATATTCTGAATAAATAGTGTATCTGTATTGTTGTGTAGTGTATCTGTATTGTTGTGGCCCTGGTATCAAAAAGGTTGAAAACCACTGGCCTACGAGGATTAATGTGTTCATTGTGTGTGTCTCTTCTCTTTAGCTCTGTGTACAGAGGAGTGTGCACATGGACGGTGTGTGTCTCCAGATACCTGCCAGTGTGAACCAGGCTGGGGTGGAGTGGACTGCTCCAGTGGTGAGTGTATACACATGATTACTTCCAAGCCGACTCCAAAAGCACTGATCTCAACCTGTGTTTAGATCAGGGGGATCCAGTCCCCCCTCAGGGGGACGGGCCCCTACACTGTACTGTCACTGTACCGAAATCATCCGTTATTTAGTGTGTGTGAGTTAGGCTGTGCAACGGTAACACTTGGCCGTGAAAACAAACCAATCCAGCTAGTCTCTTGCTGGCACCCAGGCAGACACACATAGCCACCGTACTTAATGAAGTGGTTGCACCACTTAAAACACTGCCCGCTCAACACATTAGGAGTTCCATCACCAGATTCAAGGACGGCAGTTTTCAATTAATCTAACATTTAAATGGAGTCCGAACAGCCTGTAAACAATAAATGCCCTGTATTGGTATGTCACCTTTTGCCAAATACCATTTCAAGAGGAGCCTAACATTTTCAATTGTGCACTCTAAATGCACTTATATGTCAAAAATGGTCTATGGTCCCGCACTAATAGCTTGGCATTGGGAAAGGGACAAAACGATCACACATTCCCATTATGCAAGTATAAAAAGAGTAGAATTCTAAATACATTGTGGTTTAATCATTTCAACTGGCGGTGACCCCCCTCATCAAAGTATACATCATTTAAGTGGTTATAAAGGAGAGCTGACATAAACACAGACTCCATTAGAATGTTGATTAGCAATTTAACTGCAGTTGGCTGGAACTCCAGTGCATTTCTCTAATACTTCACTTGTGCAAGTTTTATGTGAATTTGTCCTTCCGGCCCAAATCCTGCATATTTCTCCCTTCACTTAGGAATGAGGTCAAAGCCTTGTGCATTGCCACTTCAAGGCTCACATCATCTCACACAGCTAATGTGACTCAGGCCTGCTTTAGACTGCAGTCACATTCAGTCAGACCTGATTCAGATCGGATTTCTTGATCATGAGGCTCGCACTTTTACACTACCGTTAACAAGTAACCCAGATCCAATCTGTGCTTTCAGACTGTTTTTAACAACTCAACCACAAACCATGCTACGTCTGCTCTGGTTACCGTGGCCTTAATTGTTTCTGTACATTTTGATGAGTGTATTTGTACGGAGGGATCGCCCAAAGTGACAGGAGCACCACAGTCTGGCGTCAGTCATCCTCCTTATCACCCCCCCACACGCCTACCCTTATGAATTCAAATACATTTTTCACATTGCATCAAATGAGAAATGTGTTCCAAAACTAACAGGATCAACTGACCAAGAGAAAACGCTATTGTTACTGCTAGTACATTATTATTTGCATTTTTGTTATAAACAGACTGTATGATATAGGCCAGGGATAGGCAACCTTTTCGACTTGAAGTGCCATGATTTTTTTCGTTGACCCTCCGAGTGCCACAGTAAAAATTACAATAAATTAAATAAATAAATAAAAAGCCTAGAGTCAATAAATAGAGCATTTTCACGGTTTTTGCATATTTAATGGCCATTTTCTGCAGTTATATGTCATATTAGACTTAGGGTGACCAAAAATCTTCAGGACAAGTATACTTGTGAGGGTAAATTCGGACAGTTAATTGCGGGTAGCAATAAAAATGCCTCTTGCCATATTTGTCCACACATAGTCCTAATAGTGTCCATCATTTTGTTATTTATTCATGTTGGTCTGTATTTCTCCCGTTATTTTAACAGGCTTAAAAACACATTTAGCATGAAAAGAGACAGTGAGAGAAAACAGAAAGGGGACTATTAGGGCAATTGACTACTGTAGTCTGTCTGTCACAATGTGGGACTGACAGGGTGTCAATTTGTGGGATGACTGAAAAGTATGAGTGACTGTCCCACGTAAAGAGGGACCTCTGGTCACCCTGAGACTGTCCCACAGAAACAGGGACATGTGGTCACCCTCAAATAACAAGCCTTTTTTCTGCTTCGACACACACACACACACACACACACACACACACACACACACACACACACACACACACACACACACACACACACACACACACACACACACACACACACACACACACAGCCTTTGCAATACGTAAGGATAGTTGATAGCTGTCGAGCAGCACTACGGACTATATACACCTATATACATATATATACAAGCCAGAGCCTTCTAAGGCTCTGCTACAAGCTAGCCTATATGCTAACAATATTCACACACCAGTCAAAACGCAATAATTTCAGCGTTGTCTGGTTAGGCTGACATGACGGGAGGTCCGCGGGCTCTGCAGGGCAGACACAGATGCATGCCTAGGAGGATTACTTTTTACTAGCTCCTACGGCACCACTCTCTCTGCTCCGTGCCTCCGCTCCGAGAAGTGGTTCCTCTGCATACCTAGTCTGAATCGCTCGGGCGAGGCAATGACGCCATATAGATGGCGCCATTGCAAAAATCACAGAGCTGTGTGACAGAATTTGCGGATTAAAACACTTTCCCGAAATCATCGGATGGATTTTATGCGCCGAAAAAAACTGGACATATGAGAGATCTTTTCAGGCGCGTTGGTTGTTCCATAGGACCTATGGTGAGTAAATGCGAGTTGTATTGGTCGCCTTCCTCGCCCGAGAGATTCTGACGAGTAATGCATAGGAACCACTTCTCGGAGCGGAGGCACGGAGCGGAGAGAGTGGTGCCGTAGGAGCTACTTTTTACTGGTTTCGGAGGAAAGTTGGACACGGCACTCCGCGTGCGTGCACGTCCTTATGATTGATCAGAGTGCAGCAAGTGTCAACACTGGATCAAACTCGCTCTGGTTGAATGTTGATTAAATTAATGAATAATCGCGGCCGTTGCAATTTGCTAATCAAATCGCAATTTCGGTTTGAAGCCTTAGCGAAATAGTAGGACTATAAATTATAATCTTTATTTTACAACGTGCACATTCAAGATCGAATGCAGTTATTTTACTGAGATAAAAAAAAAACCTTCCCCCAGAATCTGCCAGCCGATACCACCTGGCGTGCCATCGTTGGCACGCGTGCCTAGGGTTGCCGACCCCTGATATAGGCTATAGGCCTACATGACTGATTAACTGTTGTAACATACTCCTCCGAACTGACGACATTGCTGGGACAGTTGAATTATTTTTGTACCACAATTCTTATAGATTTAGCCTGCAAATAAACCTCTGCGAGTAGACTATGAGACATATGAACCGTGAGGATGAGAGAGTGGCATCAGGTAATTGCAGATGGTGATATAAAGGCCCTACAGACCTACAAGCTTTGAATGTGACGCGCTGAAACGTGTTGACAGCTTGTAGCTATTTTCAGGGCAAACCCAAGATTCTTTAATAACTAGTAGAGATGTGGTGTAACAGCATGGATTTACAACGTATAAACACATTTGCTCAACACAAGTGTGTTCCAAGTTCAGGAGTCTTTGGAATAAAGCAATTATCCAGAATGTAGACATTGGGATGGCATGGAAAGGAACTGGCATTTGCATTTCTTTACAATAGTAGGCTATATCCCTCACTCATGGTCTGGAAAGGACAGTTGTTTGTAAGTGCACTTCCCTGATCGATTTCATTGTACGTCGGCCCACTAAACAACAGTGGCATAAGGCTGATAAAATGAAGTGACATTATTCTTCAAACGTAGCGTATGTTTTATTGTTTCTCTTGTTTCTCTTGTTTTTGTTCTTGCTTGAAATGAAAATAGTTACACTGTCACGTCACAGTGTTTTGATTGTGCTGTGAGTGACGTTTTGACAGTTTGGTATGTGACTTGTGTCACTTCATGTGGTCGTTGTGACATTCAGACTGCGGTCAAAACGGCTCAGATCGGATTTATAGACGATCTGAAACTACCTCTGAATGTGACCCATTTGACACATTTGAAAAAATCGTATTCCATGTGACCTGTGTGCATTTAGACTTATTTAAGCAAATTGGATTTCTTTCTTGAAGTGACACAGATCAGATTCAGGTCCCGTTCAGGCTAGATTTGGCTCCCAGTGTAAACACACATTCCCTTATGGCCCATAGTGACCCATGGGGTCATGTGGGTCACATGTCGACGTCCCAGACACTTTCCCATTCCATGAATGAATCCCGAGATTCAAACCAGAAAATGGAAAAGAACAGAAAAAGAAAACAAAAGAAAAACAGAAGAAAATCAATCTGGCCAATTTGTGACCAGTTTTTATAGTTTGTCTCGACTCAATGCCTTTCGATAGTGTCTAGATAGGGATGAAATCGTAACCCCCCACCCCAATTTCACCACTGAAGAAATTACAGTGATTGAATGTTAACACAAAGCCCTAGCTCCCATAGATCTCGTAAATTAAGCTTTAGTCTAGCCACCCGCCGATCTCATAAGTTACATGATAAGTGTCTATGATTTAATTCATGTTTTCATTGGGTCTAGTCAACAGCCCATGTCTGTTAGCATGTTAAGGTCGAGTGTGACACTGAATGGCGCATGTGCGTTCTATCTGCTGCTTTAGATGCCTTTTATCTCCAAATCGGCGCATTGAATGTCATTTCTGGTCAAAACAACGACTAACATCCTGATACTTGCTGTCTGTTTTTTCTGCATGCATCAAGGAAACTTCAACCTGTCAAGACACCACACACATCATTACATCATCCGTCTGTGGATATTTGGCACTTCAAAATAAGTTAATAGTATTTGTAGTAGATTTAAGATTTCACCCGATTGCCAGAGTCTCAAATCTGTGTGTGTGGATTGACTAGATTGTTGAATTCCTACAATGCCCATAATGCTTTGCTGCACCACCCCTCCTTAGGAAGAGGGGAGACTGCGTGGAGGTGTTGCTTGTAGTCCAGGAACGAAGTGTAACCACGGCATTATATCAAGACTAAAATGTATACAGAAATAGTGCTGCTTTTGTCCCAAACATCATTAAAATACGACCTGGTTGTGAAAGGAGTGAAGTGGCCCTTTAATGGTTTCACTAACGGTGGTGACCTAGGTCGAGGTCGCAAGATGATTTCGCCCTTCCTGGGAAAATAAGAACATTACAGTCTGTCCAATCTGTGAGGAGTGAATCATTCAGATGGTTAATAAACTTCTCCTTTTTCATTCCCCACGGAAAGCGTCCACCTCATATTGGAGCTTTAAACCTGCGTCTGTCTGTCTTGAAGTGACCGAAATAAGCACTAATTCTTTTCATCTGGTTTCTGAAAACCCATTCCATTAAATAGAAAAATCTTTAATCTGTCTTGAGAGATTGGCTGAAATATCAAACGTAACCTTCTTCACATCCTCTAAGTGCTCATCACTTTCTCATTTGAATCTTCGAATGACACAGAAAGTGAGGTCAGATTGAACCCGTCTCCGCTTTTCTCCTGTCTGGGGAGGTTTTGCTCAAGTTGAGCAATTCTCCCTCTTCCCCCCCTTTTCAGTGTTATTGTAAAGTTACGAGTATGTAAATCAGCTATATATACTGTATATTTAAAATTGGGTACCGTTGACACGATCAATGTGACACTGAGCACACTGCATACACAATATAGTTATCTGTTCATCTTGTTTGGCTAAGATTGGCATTTTATAGTTTGCAGTTAGTGGTCTGTGTATATACTGTACATCCCCACTGGAGATGTCCAAGCTAGATTTTAACTCAATTTGAGCAATTATTACTATTACTATTATTAGTTTGCAACTCAGCCTCATGGTGGCGCTACAGCTAGCCAATCCGTCATATTTGTTTCATGTTCATCCTGGTTAATTCTACTGCCTGGTCTTTCGTGTGCTGTGCTCCTCAAATAACATCTTAGTTTCTAGATAAGCATGGTTTTGAACATACAAGGTTTCCAGCCTAAAAGCCACGATGTGCTAACTAGTTTGCAGAAGAGACAGCAGCTTGTCACATCCTCCTGTCTGAATCTGCACACATCACACAATTTTCATATACTTTTCCAAAAAAAAAAAAACGACTGCCTGCCCCATCATGGATGATTTGAGTTATAAATGTCGAATGTCTTTTCATAATAAATTATGATCAACGTGTGTGTAATGTATATTCATAAGTGGGTATTTCAGAGATCACGCATCATCACTTTTCCTAGGTAAATTTACTGGTGCTTATTCCTTCAGTGCATTCTGGGCTCACTTCTCTACCATGGCTCACAACCCTTCTTTTTCCCACTTGACAAAGTTCCAAGACATTTGCTTCCACCTGTGTAGGTTACTTACTGTATCTGCAATATGTTTGGCAGAGTTTGATGGAAGCTGCCTGTAAGTCAAACTCAGACCCCGGCCAAATCAGTCCTGTGAATGAATTATCTTAGGGCGATGGGGTGATTTTTAATTATTATGGAGGGTATGCACAGGGGGGCGTGTCCTCTGCCCTCAGAGTGGCAAAACAACTTGCTCTCCATAGAACTACACTGTTGTGGAACCAGTTGTCATTCACTCAGTAAAAAAAATAATTAAAGGACAGCATTATTTTTTCAGGGCTCTAGTAGCACTATAGTAAATAATACAATGATAAATTGCTATAATATGTATTTTGTAAAATCTTCGAATCCCTAAAAAGCAGCAAATAATAATAATAATAACACTCATCTTTTACTTTCTCTAATAGCTAAAACGTGAACATTGGTTGAAAAAATAAATAAAGTTGTCCTCTAAAAGCTTTTTCACAGTATTTAGACTTAAACTGTACACTTGTTATAATTGTAAGCACTTAATTTTAACACTTTAATCAATGAGTATAGCACTGGAGTCATCTTTAATGACTCTTATCTCCATTCTTTAACGTGTTTGATAAATTAAGGGCCTACTTGATCCCAACAAAGCGTCATACAAAAGCATCAAAAATAGCAGATATGCATTTGCGCTGTGTTTGCGCTTGTGGATTCTGATTTGAATTATTACATGTCATGATCAAAAGAACAACACATGAAACATCAGGGATGTTCTCACTGAAACATCTAGGTAATCGCCCTACTAGTGACCAATGACCAGGTCGACCTGGTCACGTTTGAACTATAGCTTCCAAATTGAGTGCCTTGGTTATGACAACCAGGATGGTAAACATGCACTGCTCCTTGTGGTTATGTTTAGGCTTAGGGTTAGAGATAGGTTCAATGATTTGGCACTGCTCCGTGCTTGCGCTTATGTTTAGATTTAGGGTTTCACTCGAGCTATAAAGTAGTCTAAAAGTAAAATAAAGTAGCGACCAGTACTCTTGACCAGGTTGCAACTAGTTGCTCATTAGTCACGACCACAAGCACCTATAGCCGCGACCAGTAAATGGTTACGAACCGTAAGAAACTCCAGGTTGCAACCACGCCATCGGTCGCTTTATCTGTTATCCAATACTGATACCAGAGAATAATAATACAAAAACAAAACAAAAAAAAGATCTGGAAGAACTGGAAATATTACAATGTAGACTCCTTACTCAAATGTGCACTTGAGCAACTCCAAAGCAAATTCCACATGCCCCAACATATTATTTAATTGCTATAGTGTCAACCCCATTTCCCCTGTGTCTGATCACTGGTTAGACTAGCATATTCACTATAGTGTCAACCCCTTAGCCCTGTGTATGATCACTGGTTAGACTGGCATATTCCCCATAGTGTCAACCCCTTTCCCCTGTGTCTGATCACTGGTTACACTGGCATATTCACTATAGTGTCAACCCCTTGGCCCTGTGTCTGGCCTGTGGTTAGCCTGGCATATTTGCCAATATAGATATAAGCCATGATACATAAGGGCCGTTACTGATATTTTTCCAATACGGACACAGAATCTTCCAATACCAAAAACGGACGATCTGATACTTTTTTTTCGATACAGAAAATCAAGAAATCCCTGGTCTCTAGTAGATCTCACTGTCTCTCTAAACAGTTTTAGTGCACTAAGATTTAGTGCAATAAGATTCACGACCGACCGAGAGTATCAGCTATAATAAAAGGGAATCAGCTACAGCTTGCAAAGTAAACAACTCACACACACACAAACATGATTATTCATTGACTGGAGAAAATGAATGAAAGCTGTGCAAAACTGGAAAGGTCATGATTTAAATTCAGACAAGTTTATTGATCCCCAAAAGGTCAATTAATTTGCAGCTAAACCAGTCGATACCCATGATAACAATTAATAATTAAAATAATGAATAGTTTTATCTCTAACTTTTAATGTTTGGACTGACCTAGGCTGAACTCACAACACACACACACACACACACACACACACACACACACACACACACACACACACACACACACACACACACACACACACACACACACACACACACACACACACACACACACACACAATGCGGAGGAGATTGATTGGAGATAATGTGATTTTCCATTTTCTCCAATGTAAGGTCCTGTTGTGCCATAGTTGTTCACCAGACAGTGTCATGACAACCCCTACTGGGAAGGTCCTCCCAGTAGGGTCTCCTCACCCTCACTGGTATTCATTCGCATAATTGACTAAATCAGAAAAAATAATAATAATAATTTTTTAAAAGTGGCACAAGTATATTTACATCTGTGGATATTTAGCCCTGCACTTCATTAGGCTAAAAATGAGTATTCACACACAAAGGATAATTGATTATCCTGCTTGACACATGCGCACACACACACATACATACGCACGCGCGTGGTTGTGCACACCCGGGCACACGCACACAAGAGCACGCAGAAAACTGATGAATGGACTCTGTGTTGCTGAAGTGTCAGGTCTAATTAACAGCTCCAGCAGCATCAGCATAGCCCTGGTGTTTGGTCAAAATGAAGTTATAGCATTAGCAACAAACTTTTAATGACATTTTGGCTGCAACATCAGAGCGTTCTGGCTGCTCTGCATGCACTCTGCACTGCCACGCCAGGGCTCTGATATGAGATGTTGTGTTGAGTCTCATTACTCTACTACTCCAAAAAAATGATCTTTGAATCAAATTAAACAAAACACAAAGGGCCTGCGGGTATATCAGGGGGTTACAAGGGCACAGTCCAACGAACCTGAGAACGCATTCGGTGTTAATGATGAGTGGTGCTAGTAGGAGTTACGGGGCCGAAGTCACAACAGAGATTTCTCTACGTCGTCCTCGGACGAGCCCTCCATCGGCATCTCCAGTCATCTCATCTCATTCTTCATTCTTCTCCATACATTCTTCTCCAAGATGCACCAGCATCTTTCTTTAGTACGTCCACATAGACAGGTGGGGGACGTTCTCTCGATCAATGCCCATATTTTGGTTCCCACAGTACAGGCTTATTGGCTGGGAGTTCTTGGTGTCGATGGCTGTGGCCAGCTAGTCTCATTCTCCTTACTGCTATCTTCTCTGATATTCTTGGTAATGCCCTGTACAGATACTTGTTTGGTGATGTGCTGGTCCTGGTTGATGTTCAGTACCTCACGTAACATTCTGGGGTAGCACCTATTTAGGGGCTTCTGTAGGGCTTGTGTTAGTGTAAAGCATTCACAGCCATATAGGACAACAGACTCCACAGTCATAGATTCACACGCACACACACACACACACACACACACACACACACACACACACACACACACACACACACACACACACACACACACACACACACACACACACACACACACACACACACACACACCACTGGCAGACTACATATTTTGGCACAGCACAAGCTGTGTTGGCTTTCCATGCCAAGTAAATTGCACAAGTACTTGTTGTTCCTACATACAACACTACTACATGTTTAGGCTGACAGACTCTGTCTTGGAATATTAACCCTACCCTTCCTCCTGCTTCTCAAGGAACGACAGACCTCATAGGCCTGGCTGGGGAGGTATGACTGCATGAGTTCAGCGAGGGTACTACGGAGCCAGCCCATTTATTTAATGATGTTAAAAAACACATAAAAGAACCTTAAAATCAATTCTAAAATTAACAGAAAAGCCAGTGAAGTGAGTCCAGGACAGGATTAATGTGCCTGCGTCTTATTTTGTGCCAGTGAGGGGGAGGAGGAGATGCTGCCTGTTGGACCAGTTGCATAGGCCTGAATGATATGCCTGTTGTATGGCCGACGCGTACAGTCAGGATGCAGATGCAGGGATTCGATGAGATCATTTATTGTCCCTGTATGGAACACACAGAACAAAACTTTGTTTAGTGCATCCATACCAACAGCGGTAACAACAAACAAGTCATCACTGGGGCCTGACCACGCAGAGTTTTTGAGCAACAGGACCTTGAAATTAATTACACCCTGAAATTAACAGGAAGAGGCTTGGACTGGAATAATGTGGCACTCCAGATGTTGCACTCCAGTGGTGTGGCACCCTGGTGGATAAAAAAAAAAAACTTTCTCTGTCTCTTCTATTGTGTCAAAGAAAGGTCATGCGTAACTTTAAAGACGCGGGAACTGAATTCTGACCCGATAGTAAAGATTAAATGTATGCACTATAGCTCAATGGTAAAATTTGTGGAAAAACATCATTCAAATTCTGGGTAGAAGAGGAAAGTGTAGCTTTGAACGCAATTGGATACAATGTAATTCCTTGTGTATCTATTTGACTTTGTTTTGCTTGTTCAGGTGTCATAATACTGCAGTATAGTTGTTTGCGAGTGTGCTAGCCAGGAAATGTCAACAGGCGTTGTATTGATGGAACCTCAGTTCCAATATCTGAGCAATTCATTTCACAAGTTTTAAAAAGAATGGACACAAAAGCACTTCACTTTTGACAACCCCATGAATAAATGGCAGCATGGGTGACTCAGTATATTGAAAAGTCTCACACACACGCACACGTGTGTGTGTGTGTGTGTGTGTGTGTGTGTGTGTGTGTGTGTGTGTGTGTGTGTGTGTGTGTGTGTGTGTGTGTGTGTGTGTAATATTAGAGCAGTACAGCATAAAAGGTTTCATGAGACGTGGAAAGGAAATGTGTTTTTCAATGTGACACACGGTGTGTGAATAACACAAAAACCCATTAAAACCTCATACCGACTCTACAAAATGTGTTCTCGGTCACTAGTCCTTACACTTCCAAGATGTTTCTAAAATGTCTGAAAAGTACGAGCTCACAGCATGACGTGCGATGTGCTGTGGTTGGTCAGTAGTTCAATTGAGTGTAGGCGTACCTTATGCACTTCTACCTTCCCTGCAACTCCCTGTGATACTGTTCGCTCCAGTGAATGAACTACAGCTATGGCTGAACGAGGCATCAAGGTTTTTGTACGGTGAGGAAGCCCCACCGGAAGAATGTACACTGTGTAATGCATTATTGTGCATGGCTTGGTTCAGATCGTTGTTTTTAAATAATGAGAGCTGAACCCAGTAATAGACATGGTGCGTGCCGTCACATAAACACCTTGATCACCAGACCATGGCCCACATTCGGCAAACCTACCACTTGCCTGCAGAGAGCTGGCAAGACTAACACTAACAGCCAGTAGGAGCCTAGATCTGGGGAGCCTAGATCTGGGCCAAATTGTTTAGCTATCTGGGCTGTCTAATCAAAGACTCAGAGCACCTGCGTGGTTCACATTAATCTGTGCTGCTTGATCTTGTGCCGTGTCCAACATGGCAATGTAAACAAACCCACAATGTAATTTGCAATACAGAAAAACCTCACTCTCAAGAATGTTTTTTGTTTTGAGGTGAGAAATAGACAGTGCTGTAACCCAAAATTGATTCTATTTCATCAACACTTTTCCAAGGCTGTTTTCCTGGCATACATTAATGGACTACTGTCAATTACTGTAAGCAATGAAATCCTTTATTTCGCTGTTAATGTGCATAGAACATTTTGTGGAGGAAATTCACATCTCATCATCGACCTATAACCCGTAAACTGTTCACTGCTCAAGCAGTGGGTCGGGACTCATTTGTGGCTCATGCAACTCATGTCTGAGTTGCACCTCGTGAGTCAATTTTCATTTTGCAGTTCTTCTTGTCCAAGTGGGGGGTACAAATATACTGTAGTTTGGGGGTCCGTGAAATGAAACCGTCTGAGAACCGTTTCAACCGCATAATTTGCGACAGGCCTGCGTTGTTAGTTCCAGCTGGAGACCTTTGCTGTCTCTCATTATAACTAAAAGCAAAACAAACTTTCAACAAAGGAGACAATGACTTTGAGCAGAGGTTAATATACGGAGGGAATGCAAAAAAGAGTAAAGTGAGTTGTATAAGGCTGTGTAAAAAACTCATCCGCTTATTTCCTTATGATAAATGTCCCCATTTCCCATCGGAGGGATATGGGGGCAATGTTTGAGAAAGGCTTTCATCTCCAAGTACAAAAGGCCAACAATGTTCAGTGTCTTTCTCTCCCTCTCTCCCTCTCTTTCTCTCTCTCTCTCTCAGCAGTGTATTAGAGGGAGCACGCTGCTCGCATGAGCAGAACTATCTTCATCAGCAGGCTGCCTGGCAGCGCGGTGCATCTGCAGCACCTTGATAAATGACTAACCGATAGTTTATGCCCAAAAAGAAAAGCAAGCATCCACTTTCTCTGTGGTAAGCCCCCACCTCAACACCACAACAAATTGATGAAAGAGGTCTGTACGCACGACCGTGTGTCATCTGCTGAGTGTGGGTGTGCAAATGCGTGTGTGAGTGCGTGCGATTTGTGTGCGTGTGTGTGTGCGTGTGTGTGTGTGTGTGTGTGTGTGTGTGTGTGTGTGTGTGCACGCGTGAGTGTGTTGGTATTACTATACCCTTGGGGGGCAATTATTGTCCTCACAAGTATAGAATTAGCATTTAACGTTGAGGTATTTGCACTAGTAGTATTTCCAATATCTAATATTTCCTGTCCTTACTTCCTGAAATTGTTTGACTTTAGCACTAGTAAACTTTAGTTTACTACTACTACTGTAGTTAGTTTAGTTACTGTAGTTACCAATAGTCACTTTTACTTTTTGTGCTTTAGGTCAGTGGTTTTCCACCATTTTAATACCAGGGCCCACTACTGGTTGAAAACCATTGCTTTAGGTAGACTACATGTTGGTATTTGATACTCTTAGTCTTGTACTTAAAATGCACTTAAAATTGTCAATCATACAAGTACCATCCTAAAAGGATGATGCTCTCACCAGTGCAGTAAGACATGCGTGCACGTGTGCTGCGTCGCTGCCAAACCGCATGCATTAAAGTTTCCAGAAAACTCCCGGCGTCAGGGAGCTGTAGCTGCACAGGGAGTAAACAGAAGCTTCATTATCCGAAGAGAGACGGTTGACCCATATACCAACTTACACGGCGGGGTTCAAATCACACCCATTGATTTCCAATTTCCAATTAATAACAGTAATTAGCCGTGGCATATTTCAGGCTGCGTGGGCGGGCGGGTCGATGGGGGGGTGGGGCGGTAGCCGCGTGACAGCACGTAGATGGATGACATACTTTACAGCCCACATGACCCCAGCAACCTGCTTCCTACTGTACGTACGGCTGCACTGGGTGACACACTGACTTACTAACTGCGTTGCCTACTCTTGTGCTGTGAGGGCCGAAATGTAGTAGAATTTTACCTTCCCATTGTCTAAAGCAGGGGTTTTCAACCTTTTTCAGCAGCAGGGCCCACTATTTATTCAGAATTTGAGCCACGGACCACCATTTGAGGACATTTTAGCCCCGCAGACCCCGAAAACTAAAGATTTCTTTTGCTTTTGGCTGGATTTGGGAAGCAAAACAGGCAAACATACAGACCAAAATCTTCTAGTTGTGTTAAGATGATGAACATTTTAACTCTTGAGAGCGTAAAAATGAAACCAAATGGACCCTTGCGGGTCCATTTGGTTTCATTTTACGGTCTCAAGAGTTACATCTGGCAAGCTGTGGACCACCTGGAACCCTCTCAATGACCACTGGTGGTCCCCGGACCACTGGTTGGAAACCCCTGGTCTAAAGGGATCCTGGGCTCTACACATCCTCCGCCAACCTGTGGAGGCAGAAGACTGGCCTCATGCCTCCTTCAATGCATGAGGATTCGGGCTGTCTTCTTTTTACCTGATGAAGTTTCAGTGGTTTGAAATGGCGCGTGGAAGGTTATTCCAACCAGTTCCTTCCCCCTCCATCAGGCACCCCGAATGGAGGCAGTCTAGAGACCAGGATCACTGCGTGTTTTTTTTTTGTAAGGGTGTGTGTGTGTGTGTATGTGTGTGTGTGTGTGTGTGTGTGTGTGTGTGTGTGTGTGAGTTGAGAGGTGGTCCTGTTAATTAATGAGCTAATTTCATTGTATACAGGTTAGATTAAACATTGACCTGATCCTCTTGACCGCTCTTCTGTCTGTCTCTCATAAGCAACAATGTTCACACACCTACGTACACATGTGTACACACATACGCAAACTCATGCACACGCACACACCATTACGGCCTGTTCTCTCAGGCTATCTCTCATCTCCGCCTGGAGTCCCAAAGCAGATGAGGTCAGTGATGTCAAGAAGCAGTTCTGTGGTCCATCAGCGGAGTTCGGTATATGCAAAACATCTTAGAAAAATCTATTTCCCCGTCTAAATATGATAGCATAATGGCCAGTGTGTAACAGAATGAGAGGGAAATGGAATGTCGGTTCACCCACGAAACCTCTTGATTGAGCAATTTTCTCTTCTTGCCAAGAGACACTCACACCGGCTGACGAATAACCCATTAAGACTAAACTCCACTCCGCTGTTACCTCTGTCTCCCTCCCTCCTCTCTGCCTCTCCATCTCCATTTCTCTCTCCCGCCGTCCATCTTTCCCTCCTGCTCGCTCGTCCGCCGTTGTTTATGGACCTCCACTCACTCTGTCTCTCTCTCTGTCTCTCTGTCAGTGTGCTTGGATTCTTTGCATCCACGCCGTTGACATAATGGATAAGAATTATTCATCAGCTCTCTGTTGGGCCCAGAGGAGACGGGGCCCCGATGCAACCTTCTAACCTCAGCGTCTCACTTATACTTTCTCATTTTATTTTATTTTTTTACGTCTTAAGCGACATAGAGCCTCCTTAGCGCGCTGCAGAAGAGCCAGATGATGGCGTTCATGACCTCTGGCTGAGAGTAATTGTCCATGTGATATATGGTCCGGAAGTGGCTTTAGAGGTGACACATGGGCGCGGGTCCACTCCATACCCACTCAGTACATATGTCTTCTACTTAGAGAGCAAGGCCATTATCTATCACACAAGCACCCATTTTATATAGTTTATAGTTCAACTGTATCCATGGGAAGCTGAGCTTTATAGTACTGTAAGAGAATTATCAGGTTCTTCCACGTTGTGTTTTTGTAACCTGACTCTGCCAGCTGGTGGCAGCAGTGAGTTCCTCTGACTGATCCCCATCTGGGAGGGATGACGTGCAGGTGTGCATGCGGCCGCTGGAGGCGGGATCAATACGGATTGGTGATGTGACGTACTGAGGCTGTGCCACAGCACAAATGTAAACACAACCTAACAAGACTACAACTCCATATTATTATGGAGATATCAGATGTTTGTCCCTGCTGCACACACTGACAGTTTAGGTCAGTGTGTGCAGAGACAAGTCCCGTCTGTTGCACAGATACTGTTGGCCTAACGGTTGGCAGTTAGGGGATTAAAGATGTCATGATTTTTTTTCAACCCAAAAAACATGATTATCAAGTAGACTTTTTTTTTTTTTTTTTTTTTTTCAAAAAAGTCTACTGTATTTAATTAACTGGGTGGTCCACATGAACTGAAGGCACTCCCACAGCTGTTGTTGAA
This sequence comes from Benthosema pterotum, assembly GCA_039105355.1. NCBI lineage: Eukaryota > Metazoa > Chordata > Actinopteri > Myctophiformes > Myctophidae > Benthosema > Benthosema pterotum. The sequence goes on from CM076966.1 coordinate 16,575,060, forward strand.
TGATTAAGGGGGTGGCGTGATGGGACGGGATGATATTGTGATGTCACCATAACACTGTTTTTTTTTTCACGTTTGACGTCAAGGTTTCAGCCTCTGAAGTACCTCAAACCACATGAAAAACTGGATAAAAGACAAAAATCACAGCATTCCACCTTTATAGGGACTGCACCATGAATTTTGCATTTTTCAAGATTTTGGTTGTTTTTGCCATCCCCAGTGTATGTTTACACCACAAAAAGTTTTTTTTTTAGACAATCAGACCTACCGTGATACATGTGATTTTCTGTCGGTGTCTGGATGGGGGAGCATGAACTCTCATATTCTCCTATTTTAGTTGTTTATGCTACAGACTCAGAGTGTATAAAAGATATTAAAGGATAGCATTTATATGATACATTTGATTTGCTCTGGGACATCTCAACGCGCCGAGCCGCGCCGAGCATGGAACCCGGGACCTTGTGTTCTCCAGGTCAGCATAGTATTGCTCATAGCTTACGAAACCTTCCCTGCAAGACCAGGCCAGCACTCTCTGTGTTGAACAACCAGAGCTGGGAACATTGGAAAGACGGATGAGTTCTGGAGCGTTTCCATAGATCAACAAATGTCACACACTGTGACGCTCAGCACTATCTCCCTGCCTTACTATTGGCAGCATGTTCCCATGGCGACTGCTCCATCAGACCAATCATTGATTATCCTCTCTCTGGAGAGAACACTGCTTATTTTTTTATTCATGTTTCTGCCATCGCATTACTGTATTTATAATTATGAAGAACGATGATGACTATTTTGTAGTTAAAAGGTTTAACCTTGATATATTGTGATCAGAGATGGATGTAACTATAGAATAATATTACAGTAATGCTATTATTTTTCTCTGTAAAAGGTGAAACGGTAATAATATTGCAGTTATTTCTACTAACATTACTTATATGCTGCTGCTTTCAATAGTATTGCATTGCTGTAGGGAGATGAGCTAATGCCTCTTTACTTTAGACTAACAAGTAGTAAAGTAGTAATAGTTGTGACATTGAGGGGTCAGAAACTGAGTACTCGATAGCTTTTCGTAGATGGGGCTAGTAATATAAAAAAAGTAATATAAAAAAGTAATATGTTACATATTACTCTTGAGTCCACGTAATAAGTGATGTGATAGCATTACTTTCCTAAAGTGGTAATAAGTAATATATTACTCTCCTCTCTCTCATAATATTGCCCAACACCAGAGTTGGGGGTAACGAGTAACGAGTAACGAGTAACCAGTAATATTACTACTTTTTCAGGTAACGAGTAGTGTAACGACGTTACCTCCTAGAAAATAGTAATAATATTACAGTTACTTCTGCTAATATTACTTCGTTACTTTTGTCATGCTGCTGCGTTCAACAGTATTGCGTTGGTGAAGGGAGATGAGCTAATGTCACTTTAGCTTGATCGGAAAAAAGATGAGCAGCGGACTTTTATTAGGCAGACGTACAAAGACATCTGGTGTCAAAGCTGCGACATTGAGGCGTCAGAAACGTAGCGCTCGAAAGCTGTTTGTGCAGCTTGTTGTCCCTCCTGATCCTCAATAGAAGTCTATGTAGAAGAGCCGCGCTTGGACTGGCCACATAAAGAGAACGGAGTTGGCGCTAATGCTCTGCATTGCTCTTACCTTGATTCTTTGTTGAGATTTGAATCGAAAAACTCTCAGGCCATGCTCACCCGATTGCAATAATTCCAACTGTGGTCCAAGTATATCCAAGGATATTTTCATTTGCCATACAAGTCATGCGTTTATAATATGTGTTTTATCACACAATAGCTGGACTAAATGTCCACACTCGCTGCCTGTCTCGATGCGCTGTCTGCCAGGGGATTTCCGATACACAGCTGTTCTAATTAACTCTGTTTGCACAGTATCATCAATTAAGCCACTGGAGCTATAAGCCCTCATATACTCAATATTAAATCAAAAAGATCTTATGCTTATGTATGTTTATCATACATTTTTAAATTTTGCATTAAAACATAGTTGACAGACAGAACTGTAACCAAATAACAATCCACTGACTGAAATAACAGCCTACTGCAACTATGTAATCTATGGTAGGCTATGTTAATCATGTGTGGCATATAAATATTAATATATTTTAGTATTTTTTTCCAGGGTGGGATGCCTGTATTCATTCATCTAAATACATTCATCTAAATAGGCCTACATCCATCCATCTTAACCTGCTTATCCGTAGTCAGGTGGTGGGGGCAACAGTCACCCAATTGATGTTTGGCTGATTGGTGACTCTTGTTATTCTTCTTCTTTAGATTTAGCTCTAAAAGAGGCTGACAGATTGTGTAGTTGTAGCTACTTTCCTTTTTTCAGGGATCTGGGTGCAAAAGTAATATAAAAAAGTAATATGTAATATACTACATATTACTTTTGCATCCAAGTAATAAGTAGTGTAATATTATTACTTTTCTAAAGGGGTAATAAGTAATAAGTAATATATTACTTTCCTATATTCCCCAATATTGCCCAACACTGATTGTGATCATCATTGCTATGGTCATAGAGTCTAGAGTGTTTGTCCAGTAGCATTTGAACACTCAAAATGGCTTATAGTTTTTTGGACATGTTGGACTAATACTATGTCCTGTGAGTGTGGAGTAAAAAAGTACTAGAACAATTTTTCCTCTGAGGTAGAAGTATAAATGATTAATGCAAAAACATCCACATGATCAGTCTGAATAAATGCCAGGATAGGTGTGTCTCCTGGCACAAAACCTTTTCAGGCAGGGGTCTCTGAAATAAACCTGGGTGTTCTTCTTTGAGAGAAGCACTACTACAACTCTTAGCTGTGTCGCCTCTTTATCATGTTGATATTGCTGTACTTGTGAGTACTTTATACACTGCTGGTTGTACTCTCACTCACCAGGTGCTCTAGCTGTGTGCAGCTGCGACAGCAGTTAATATGACAGCTGCGTGTGCGTGCCTTTGTGTGTATTTGTCTGCGTGTGTGTGCGCGTGCATGGCATGCATGCATGCATGGCGTGTGTAGGTGATGATGCATGGAGTGGGACAGAGTAGAGCACTGTGTGTAAGCTAGTTATAAAACAGGATTTAATAAACACATCAAACTCAGACGTGTGTACATGGTACAATCCGTGTGAGAGCAGAGGGACATACATGTATGACAATTCTATACCTTGTACTATATACAGTAGGTCTTCGTCTGGACTCAGCTTGCTCAAGGTTCCACAAGTAGTGACATCGTGACCAGTTCGGAACCGCCGGATATCTTGGGGCTCTGAAAGTGAAATGAAGTTTCCACTAATTCCCAAGTGGACTGGTGATTGGCTGTCACAATTGTCAATGTCCCCCCTTTTTCTCCTCCAGCCAGTGGGAGGCGAGCTGCCTCATTACAAGGCCTCAGGTTTTGTACGGGTACGTTCCGACATCTCTCGGTACTGATTGGGTTCAGAACCCATATTTCTAGCCCTAGCTATTAACAATAATGTACATTTTTTAAAGGTCTTTATTATTATTTGAGTATGCGTTGGTTAAATTGGAACTGTGAATACCTTTATTTTATACATGAGGGCAGAAGGATATTCTGCTCTTTCTGGCTGTGAACAGTGTGAGGGCAGAAACAAAGGGCAGGATAACAGTACTTTTATTGTTTTTCTTTATAATTATTTGTTCAGCCCAGAAAAAATAATTGGCATGATTTGTCAACTCAGCTGTCGGCTTTGTCCGAGGCTTTAAAGGTCTCACACAGTCAGAGAAACACGTTCCAGTACAATATTATATTTGTGTTAAACGTCTTATCTTGTTATCAGATTATTCTATGCCACACCGCTGTGACAGTGGTAGTACTGGGATTCCTATTCAATGCATCATTAAGCATTGTGTTATTTGAATGCATTTCGTAAAAGCATGCCGGTGCTATGTAGGCTAAATACAAACAATGGCATAAATTAACGTGCAATAGCTAGTGCAACTTTTGTTTTGTCATATTCAGTACATTTTTAACTTTTACTTCTATTGCACTAAATTTCAGAGGAAAATATTGTACTGTTACCGGTAATTCTCTCTCAATGAGCTCTCTATCATTGCTTCTAGTCATCCTGGTTCTCCATACGGTACATATCCAGCTTGTTCTTTGCGCTTCTGTCTTTCCACCTATATACTGTATATCTGCCTATGTTAGTGTGGGATGTCTCTTTGACCGGTTTCTGTCTGTTGGTTCCCACAGCACTAACTTGCTGTCTGAAAGCTCTTGGTGTGTTTGGCATTGTCTGCCAGGCTCATTCTCCTGGCTGGTATTTTCTGGCTTGACCTTGGCATTCCATCATACAGATTAATGTTGGTAACATGTGCACTCTGATGTTAAGTACTGTACTAGGAGTGTCCCAATACACCTTTTTCATTCCAGATCCAATCCTGATTCCACAGTTTCTGTGTTAGCTGAACCGATACCGAATACTGACCCAATGTTGTAACCTTGTGTTGTTTATGTCTATATACAGTATCTTGTGTTTATCTAGCAGACTCATTGTGGCAACTCCAAAACAAACTCCACTTTCCCCAAAAAATGTACCTGGCAAACAGTGTTGGGACATATTACTAATATATTAGTAATATATTACTGATAATGAATGGCAAATATTACTTTCCGAAGTAATATGTCCAAACACTGCTGGCAAAAGTGCCAAACTTCCTGCTTGGATTCAGAATCATGAAAACTCCATAGTTTGACACACTACTTAAAGCATAATGAAATTTTGAAGATAATGGTGATGTTAATGGTAAGATGTTAATGGTGACCTTATGAATTTGGCGGCTGTGGGGACCCCAAAGGTCACCGACTCACCACTTGCGTCTTAATAAGAAAGATTATAGGACTGTGGAGAAAGCATACATTACAACATGTGATAAAGGGGTACAGACTACCATGCTCTGTGTATTCTGAAAACAAAGGTATCTCTCTATAAGATTAGTCCACAGTTAATGTGTAACTGGGGGTGCTTGTATTTTGTCTCACAAGGTCCTAGGTGAAGATTCAATCCATCTCCAGCGAGCAGGTATAGGGCCATATTCTGAGTGTCATTTTGGACACCCTTGACAAGAAAATGTTTGGGATCCACTGCTTTACATCAACTGGCACTTAAAGGAAAAATCACACCAAAACACATTGGCCATCAATCTACCTTGATTCCTGTGATATGATTCATAATTTCCTTGATTTTTGTCACAGATGTTCCATTTTCTACAGTTGCTGGCTCCGTTGGTGCTGTGTCGGTTCAGTTTTCATGGCCACAGTTGTCTTCATTCTATTGCGTGTATTTCTGTAACTCCAAACTTTTTTTTTAATACATCACATCAAACCACACACTACAAGATAAATGGACCATACATGATTTTGACCATGACTCAGGTGTTACCTGTGTGACAATAGTTTTAACCGGAGTGATTGGAGAGGAGAGTGGCAGAAGTGAGTTGAGGAGAGGAGGAGGGAATAGAATTCCTCTGGGATTACATGTAAAGACTGCCCCAGAGTGACATAAAATTCAAGTGTGAGTATCAGTATACTATTAAAATGTGATGTGTGAAAAAAAAAAGTTTGGGGTTACAGAAATACCCGCAGTAGAATAAAGACAACCTGTGGCCATGCAAACTGCACCAGCGCAGCCACAACGGAGCCAGCAACTGCAACTGACCTCAGGGTGAAATGTAGAAAATGGAACATCTGTGACAAAAATCAAGGACATTATGAATCATGTCACAGGAATCAAAGTAGATTGATGGCCAAAGTGTTTTGGTGTGGAATTCTCCTTTAAAGAAGAGGATTCTCCACTCTCTGGGGCAGGGGTTCTTAACCCATGGGTCGCGGCCGATCGGGGGTGCTGAAATTATTTTGTGTCCCCAGATACAAAAAGAAAGAAAAAGAATATAGCGGAAAATGGGAGTTTACATAGTACACAGTCCATATACAGTATAAGCTTTCCTTAATGATTATATGTTGCTTCTAGTATATATTTTCTCTTTTTTGATTATTATATTATTGTAGCAATAAGACATGGCCAAAGCATTTCCAGGGGTCGCCAGCCAAAAACATTGCCAACCTCTGCTCTATAACTACCACCCTCCTCAGAAAATCCATTTCAGCCACTACTATCTGCCATCTCCTTCTGTTAAATGATGCTGAGAGGAACAACAAACATTGTTTACTAGATCGACTGTTGTCTTTTTCTGGCTCAGCTCTTTATTAAAGGCACTAAAAAGTGATGCACTAAAGTTCTAATGTGGTTTGAGTTGATTTAATTTGTTTGTTTTATGGAATAGTCATGCAGCATATTCATTAAGTAATTTGTGTTGGCAAAAATAAGTGTGTTGTGTGAGTGTAGGTTGTTCAAAGCTATGATGTTATAAAGTATTTGTCTTAGGAAAAATAGCGCTTACAGTGCTTTTTGTCTATCGGTACCGGCAACTTCCGGAAAGAGGCAACAGTCGAAAAGTGGGCAGAGGAATGCCCCTCCAAAAATATTTTATCTTTTATGTACGATATCTTTGGACGATATAAATGAGAAGATTCCAGGGGGTCCCCAGCTCAATGATGGACATTTGGTAACTAAATGGATCCTTATAATATGATCTATAACTCTTGAAGGGTTGGTTTCATTTTACGCTCTCAAGAGTTACATTATATTTAAACATCTGAATTACTTCATTTTCAAGAATATACACAAATTGAAAATGTAGAAGAATTGTTATTTTGACATTTTGCCAGTTACAAGTACCTCCTAAATTGTAGACAGAAACTTGAAAATCCTGAGTTTTGGGTCCAAGAGTCAACTCAACATCAAAGGTGGTCTGTGGCTAAAATGCTAAACAAATAGTGAATATGAAAAAGGTTGAAAACCACTGCTATAGGCAATCAAATGTTGCTTTATAATCGAAAAAGAGAAACTAACCAGGTGCTCAACTGGAGTTTGCAAAAAGTGATGAATAATAAAAGGTTCTCACATAGATCAAAAGTGGGAACAATACATTGATAAAATAAAGATAGGAGATCCGGGCACATGAAGTTAATGAGGAACAGCCTTTATTCCGTTGAACAGGCAGCAGCCATAGCCAGTCATGTGTTGTCATGTGTTGCTTTGTTTACATTTCATACCATCTATAATAGGACATAATACAATAGTAGGTATGACAGCAGCAACACCTAAGAGATTAGGATTTCTAATAGAGTTAGGATCTCCAATGCAACAAATAAAGACCTCAGGAAATCTGCTTCCTTGAAGAGTTATTGCATTCAAATTGTGTTGCTGAGTAGTGTGTAAGATTTTTAAGCCAGTTGATGTTTGATGCCAATTTAAAAGAAAAATGTGTACAATGGTCTCCCTCCTCAATTGTTCTTCCATTTGCTTAACCAATAAACCCTGCTATATACTGTACTTAGTCAGACTAATAGTAAATATACCAAACAAACCACCTCACCTCAGGGTGCATCGCGATGTTGTGAGAATTAATTAAGAACATACATAAGACAGAATGCAAGCTTGTGAACTCATATTAGATACTTGGCAAATGGCAAGTATACAATTTCAAATCCTTCCCTAAAGGAATTATCACACATCAGAGCATGTTATGCAGCTGTTCATTCACAGCACACAGTGGTTTCCTATGCCGGCACGCTTGCTGCTCCTGATCAAAGTCATTAGTCAATTGATTTGGCCTGCTGAATAATTGAGGCAGTGAGGATGCGGACATTGACTGTGATGGCTCACTAGTTAAGAGAAATAGAGAAAACTCCTCAGGAGGGGGAGAGATATAGATGGGAAGGGAGCGAGAAACAGAGAGAGAGAGAGAGAGAGAGAGAGAGAGAGAGACATACAACAGCAGGTACCCTTACAATTACAATTTAGGCATTTAGCAGACACTCTTAATCCAGAGCAACTTACATTATGCAATAAACTAAAGAAAAAAGCATGGCTATACATTATACTGTATATACTCAATGCATTCTCACCACTTTGTATGTAGGATTTACATTAACATGTACATACCGGTAAGCTACGAACATAGGCATAATTAATCTATATAGGCTAATTAAACTGTGTATGCAAATGCTAGGTATAAAGTGCTATGTTTATGAAATGATATAAATCTACATACACTGCTACTGTATCTAAGTACCCAAAATTCTATTTTGTTCCACTTTTGCTTTGGCAGTGTTAACTTACGTTTTCTAATGCCAATGAAGCCCTTTCAATTGAATTGCCTTGGATTGAGAGACAGAGAGACGGAGAGAGAGAGAGAGAGGTGTAGGCCTGTGATGTTTCTAATATGGCATATTCACTCATTGTGCTGTGGACCCCCTGCGATGCCTTGAGGACCCCCATGGTGTTGTCTGTCTTTTCAGAATTCAAATAAAAACAGGCATCAAAGTCATGCACGTTTGATGCCTGTTGTTGATGCTTGAAGTTTTTTTCAGAAGCCGTGGCTGTGCCATTGCCCGGCAGCTGGTAGGCATCGTATTCATGTGGCAGGCAGCCAATCAGCAATTAGGAAAACGTTACGATCGAAATAGTGTATTGTGCAGCCAATCAGCAATCAGGTGACCATTTAAACAATGGGAATTGTCATCTCAATTAGGTTTATAAATTCACAATGTGTTGCTTCACACAGTGTTGCTGTAGTACGTTGTATGATCCAATAGGTAGATGAGAGGTTTCTGCCCAACAGCAACGATGTACTGTAACATAACATTGATACCTTTTGCAATAACCTCCATGCTTCCCTGTTTACTTTTCCATCCCCAGGTTGCGAGAGTGACTTCTGGGGCCCTCACTGCAGCAACCGGTGTCAGTGCCAGAACGGAGCGCGGTGCAACCCCATCACGGGGGCGTGTGTGTGCACGGACGGCTGGCAAGGCTGGCGCTGCGAGGAGCCCTGTGAACCCGCCTTCTACGGCAAGGCCTGCCTGCTGCACTGCCAGTGCCTCAACGGAGCCACCTGCCACCACCAGACAGGAGAGTGCCTCTGTGCACCCGGGTACACCGGCGTGTTGTGAGTTCTGTCTGTCTGACCATCCGTCTGTCCATCTGTCCGTCTTTCTGTCTGTCTGTCCGTCTGTCCAGCTTTGTTCGCTGAAAATAAACTTTTCCAGATTCTCATTGAAGCTGCTGGCCCACCAGATGTTCGTATTTAACCTTCTACTGGTGTCTACTGTCCAGACATTATAAACTTAGTGGGACTCAATGAGGTTTTGGGTGAATTTTACATTGTACTGTATTATCTTAGTAACTCTTTTCATGAACACTGTTTTCAATCTGTTTTCAAAAGTATTTTTCAAATCAGCATGATATGTGTTTCGTAACGTTTTGTAACGGTTTGTAACATTTTGATTTTGTGTCATTAGTGTCTTTATTGATAGTTTCAAGTGCTGATTGATAGGAAATAATGAGTGAGAGAGAAGGGGAGAGACATGCAGTAAAGGTAGGCAGGAGCGGGTTTCGAACACGCAACATGCTGTCAGGCCAAAGCCTACTGTATATGTACTGTATGTGGCATTCACCTGGGCCACTTGGCCAGAGGGCACCCCCATTCATTTTAAAATGAATGAATGCTTCTAGGTATTCTACTGGTTCTACCGAGTAAAGACCCGCCCTCTCCCTGTTATTGCAGCCAATAGCATTCATTTCTGGGGGAATTTGGATGGATTCAAAATGGACCTCTGATAATGACATCAAAGAGGACATTGTCTGCCTGGATGAAGAAATAATGACCGAAACTTACAATAAAGAGGAAAAAAAAAAGTTTTGCAAGTTTACGACAGAATGCACACTCTTCTTTGATCTCATTAGCAGAGATTCCCTTGTAGTTGTGAATCGTATTCTAATTTTTTATTTCAAAAGCAGCAAAAGGAGTAGATCCCAAAACGTGATGTTTCACTGCCCATTTCTAATTTGTCTTACTTTTGTGTGTTGCTGTAGTATGAT